>QPKB01000004.1:18981475-19581475 GCA_003546025.1 Camphora micrantha
GAAATGAAGACTTGCTTCTGGAATATTTTATAATCGGTGCATACAATTTAAGGTTGAAGGAAAAGTATTATGTGGCAATAATTAGACCTACTATGATCTATAGAGGAGAATGTTGACCAATCAAGAAGCAACATATGAGAAAAAAGGGAGTGCGTAACAGAGATAATAATGATGAGATGGATGTGTAAAATATATAGAAAAAATAGATTCAGAAATGAGTGCCATCAAGAACTTCAAGGGCTAGAATCAATAGAAAGAAATTAAGAGAGGTTCTTATATATATATATATTGTTTGGCCTCATCAAACGTAGGTCGATGACGGCACCATTGAGAAATATTTCTTTTATATAGGTTAATGGCCGAATAAGAGAAAATGATAGGCCAAAGAGGATATTGATGAAAGTAATAAAAATAAATATGAAGAAGCACAACCTATTTGAAGATCGGATATATTAGAATGGGATAACAAAATTCACATAGCCAACTCTAATATAGTTGAGACAATACTTTGATAATGATGATAACGTGACATGTGAAATCGGAGCTAAGCGCTCCATAGTCTTTGTTGTCACGCACCTGTCCCAATTTTGTAAGATGAGTGGACTTTTTGAGAATGCTTCTGTTGATTGAAAAAGGAGGTCCTAATTGAGTAAGAAGATCGAAGTGAAGACAAGAAAAGAGAATATGGTTGATGATCCACCTCCACCTCTAAGATTTGCACAATTATGTACCCCACAACCACAAATAGCTAAGCTGGAGGGGTCACAGGACTCATGCTCATCAACTTCTACAGAGAGATTTTCTAGTCAAAAGTGGAGTTTGGATCCCCACACTTAAGTGGGACCAGTGAATATCGTACTATGTTTGGATGTGTGGATAGAGATAATGTTTAGGATAACAATTAGATAATAATGTACTATTTTTAAAATACTATGAAAATAAGAAATTATCAATCTTCCATCAAACCATTACCAAAATTTACCATCAAACTATCTTTGGAAATTCACTTTTATTTCTTATTGTCATATTTTTATTTTTCACACTATTTTCAAATAGGATGATATTATCTGATTGATATCCTAAACTTTATATCTATCCCCCGCACATAAAATTAAAAAAAAAAAAAAAAGAAGAAAGAAAAGTAAGAAAACACATCAGCGCCAGTTTGTTTGTGTACTTGAATACCTGGGAATCGTAAGATTTCTATTTTTAAAAGTGATTTTAAAGTTGAAGAAATAAAAGTGAGTTTCCAAAAAATTACCACCAAACTATTTCCCCTTTAATGGAAAACGAATCGAGGGGATAAATGAATACCCACCTATCACCCTAGTTAGTGATTCATATCTCAAGAAAGTGAGTGTTGCGCATCTACATCTTCACCTTACATTTTCACATCTCACACATTTAATTAATAATCCTTTTCGGAGCTCATTTGACCATGAGTTCCTATATATTCAATTTCCATGCGAACACATAAGCCCTAAGTATGAAAAATAGAATATAGAACGGAAAGTAGGACACTTAGACTATGTTTGAGTGGCTGATTTTTCGCAAAAAAAAAAAAAAAAGAGTAAGGATTGCATAAATTAAATTCCACACTATATTAAGATTTATGAAAGAAAATGAAAAAATGAGCTAAATTTTTTGAAATTTCTCAAAAAATAAATTCCTATAAGGGGTGGTCAGAAAGAATAATTCTGCGGTTGCAGAAATAGTATTCCTTGGCACGTACACAACGTGCTCCTAGACTTAGACATCTCACCAAGATCAATGTGGGATCAAGAAGAAAAATTAGATTGGGATTACGCTGGGATTACTTCATAATTTTATTATTTTAAATGAAAGAAATTGAATTATACTTTGAAGGTATCCATGTTTCACCATCATGTCATTATAAATAAGAACCCCACAAAGACTTGGGATTTATATCTTACGTGACACAGTTTTCAACAATATCAATAAAGTCCGATATGTTCCTTGTCGAAAGTATTATTATCATTAATTTTTTGGTAGAACATCGTTCATTAGTCAAACAAGAGAGAGAACAAAAAAAGTGAATGATTACCCAGGATTTTGGTGAATGGCTTTTGATGCAAATAGTTCAAATGATACCAAAATCAAGATGGGACTGTGAAGTTATGTTTTTTTTTTTTTTTTTCCTTCAATTTAGTAACTCAGCTAAGCTAAGGGGGATGGGACCCAAAAGAGAGCCCGCATACATATGAAAATATAATCCGTACAAGTGGGAAGAAGGCCCACACAGGTGAGAAAGAAAAAAGGATTCAAACCCTTTACAATCAGGTGAGAGCTGCCTAAAGTTGGATTTGGAATTGCATAATATTATATATGATTAAGATAAAAAATCATTTAGCACCACAACAACAGAGATTAAGTGGAGACAAACCATAAATCTTGTTCAATTATTGAATGGGAATTCAAATGAATCAGAGCAACAGTTGGTCTGCTATTGTTAGCTGGAGATGGATGATAAGCAACAAAGAAACAAATTAAGTGGATGTACATCTTTTTTTCCTTTCTCCTTTTTCCTTTTTCCTTTTTCTAGGTAGGACTCCAACGCAGCTGCTCTCGCCCCTACTAAAATAAAGTGCCTGTAATTGAAACATGCAGAAGAAGTAAATATTATGCAGTTGCTGCTTTTGTATAACTCTTTTGTGCCATTGCATCCTTTTGTAGGTACTTGTATTGTGTGTTAGAAATTATTACTTTTAATATTCTGGCTAGAAAATCAAGAAATTCTCGTAGGGAATTGGAAAGTCACATTTAAAGGTCATCTAAGAATGCTAGAGACTGGGACTTTGTTGTTATCTGAAAATATGTTCTTGTCTTTTGAAAGTGTCCATTGGTAATGGCTATATAAGGTTGTATTGTACTAGGCAAGAGTGTGTGGTGACTGGTGAAGGTCTAAGAGATTGTCCAAGTATATATATTTGGGTACCCCCGTTAGTTATAGTGGGATGAGTGTAGTATAGACCTCAAGTGAGGGAAGGTGGCATGCTTAAAGATCAAATCTTGAACAGCTAGCTGATAAGAATTATCACCTCCTATCACTGACTGCTTTGTTCATTCAATTTAGAGCAGAGACATTGTAGGGTCGTTTAGTCATACAATCCCACACACAAGCATACACATACACACTCCACACTTTAATATTTCTACAATTTGATATTAGAGCATTTTTTTAGAGTGGTATTAAATAATGTTTTCTACATTGTATCCCTTAGTTTCTCTAATAAAATTATTCGTTACGGATTTTTTTTTTTTAATTTTTCTTTTTATGGAATGAGGGAATGACTTGCACGAAAAGGTTCGTGAAATTTTTTGGGTAGTCAAGGTAGAAAAGAGCCCCATGTCTTTTTTAAGCATCAAGTTCGGGTCCCCTGTTTCCGTCAAACAAGGGAGCTCTGTTTGGACGATTCAGGGACAAGAGAGAGAGATTGATCCCGATTCTTAAGCATCTCATAGAAACGTTTGCATACAGTGTACAGACATTCCTCTAGGTGAAATTTTCATGGAAAAGGACTATACAAACAGACTTCTTGGGTTCAAATTGGCCGGGCCCGTGCAAAAAACCATTGATTTTCATGTATTGGTACAAAATTATTTGTACACTTGCCTAAACTTCAATTATATAATAAAGTAACTATCGTTGCAGAGTATATTCCTAAAGACAATCAATAGCCCTCCTTTGGTTGGTAATTGGTACAACTCCAAGACAAAGTCAGACCTCCTGCAAACAATCGACGCATGGAGAAAACGAAAGGGCCAAAAACAAACAAAAACCAGAGAGAAACCACATGATCCACAGGATCACATCACATCTGTACGTGCGACTTTTACCTACAAGAGTAGGCCTGCGGCCAACATCTCATCGGCTGGCTACGACTCTGTTCAAAAGTACTTGTGAGTTGTAACCCACCTTACAAGCAGAGGGCTGCGTCCATGGCCTAGCTTTAAATATCGATTCATATTTCGGTTTTTTAATACATTTTATGACTATAAGAATATCTCAATTGGTCTAGAATTACGATTTTGATACGAAGGTTAGAAGTGGGACTATAGGAGAGTTTATCCGGCTTCTATTTGAGCCCAACCCTCCAGTAGAAGGGAAAAAATTTTTTTGACATGATCTGTTGGTAACTTGGTATGATATCTGATTTTGCATTTGTACTGTTTTGATATGGGTTGTCCAAATTGGCACCTACATGATTATTACATACATAAAAGGCATATTTGGTAGGAAGCATCTAGAGGAGCATTTTTAGAATTTCAAAATTTTCCCCCAACAATAAAATTCTATATAAATGCTCAAAGTAGAACTAGCATTTCGAAATTCAGAATTCTTAAATTTATGTAGAAAGTGACTTTTTACATATATAGTCAGCTTAGCTAATCTTTACTATTCAAATCAATCAAATGGGGGATTGAGAACTCATAGGACAACCGCTATATTTCTGTCTAAAATTCTTGACAAGGGAGATTCTCGTTAGAAATGCTCTTAACCAAATAGTTATGGCATAGGGATGAAAATGAATTTATAAATAGGTTGAGTAAAATTGGGTATAGGTTCAATACTTAAATTTGTCCTTTATTTATGTTCGAGTTGGGATTCTATTGATTAAACTCAAATGAAATTTGGCTCGAAGACGAGGTCTTTGGACCTTCATGCCTAATGATTCACATACCCAATGCCATAATTATACTTTGTATATGTTGTTGTAGGAGTTTTATATAATAATAAAAAATGCAACAAAAACACAATCCAAATAATAAACCTCAATAATCAAGAATCACATGAATTTTAGAGATTGAGTGAAAAATGGATAAAGAACAAATATCTAACAAGAGGCAAGCATTTCTAGGATGCTTCTCCCATGAAGGCACAATGATTGTGGAGTCCCGATCCCTGTATCCTAAAAATAGAGAGATTTTGTTTCGTCCTCTACATTTGCCACCTAATTAAAATCACTATGCACGGTAGGAAAATATGCTCCCTCTTGCATTGCCCTAGCACACGATAACCTAACATGATTATGGAGAATAACAAGGAAGAGAAGAAAATTGTTGGAGAGAAAGGAAAAAGATACTAAAAATCAAACGATACTAAAAATAATATGGATGATGATGCGAGCTTTTTTCACCATTCACAGGGTTGTGGGGGTGAGAAATTTCAATCTCCCCCGGTCCCATCCCCAGGTGGGGCCCACAAGCACAGACGCTCAATAGAGGGGGACCCTTATTTATATATTACTATTTGCGTCTCAGTATAGTTTATAGGATTGTTATATTTGTATGTAAGTATTTTGGCTTCAATTTGGACATGAATTTAAAAGTTCTTTGTTCAAGTCTAGGTGAAAGTCTTTCGGGCTCCTTTCTCAAATATGAATTCAAGTAAGAGTATCCATGTTGTACCTTGACGGCTTGACCTAATTTAAGTAGTTTTTAGGTTTGGCGGATCCCATTTGTTAGCAATTTGAGATTTCACCATTTGTAGATAATTAAGAAGCTGTGCTATCAAGAGAGATTTTCACCTATGAGGATTTTAGTGAGTGTCCTCAATTTAAGAAAGTTCGTTTTGGTTGATCATTGGAATTAAAAACCCTACATCTTTCCTGTGAAAACTCTTTGTAGTTGAGAAATCAGCAATCAAGAAGATGTAAACCTACACTCCCGTACACCCCCTCATTGATTGATGGATAGTAAACCCCATTTAGTACGACTGTGATTGTTATCCACAGATACATTGATTTGTTATGAAAGTTGCATTGCAAATTTAGTGTTGTGTTGGATTTCAAAAGGAGAAAGTTATGCAAGAGCTCTTATTTAAGAATGTTTGTTTAAATAAATATAGTTATTGAAAAGTTAAAATCTCTCGGCTCCCTCTTGGCCCACAGGGATTAGTCCGGCCCAAACGGCCGGGACACCAAAACCGAAAAAAAAAAGGAAAAATACCCCAATTAGATATTAAATTCTTTCCTAAAATTAGTTAAGAAGAGAATTGGGATTATTTCTCCTCCTGAATGAATCCAAAAGGAAATCAAACTTCATGTACGCTCACTCTTCTCAAATCCATGAATATGATCCAACGGCCAGGATATGAGCAGACAGGGGGCCACAGGAAGGGATGAAATGGCAACGGATTATGTGGCTGATATTAAGGGATCTCAGCCGTACATGTTACGACAGCTTTAGTGTCCACTTTTCCATGCCACGTGGCACAGTTGGTGCGGCCATTCATTCACGACGACAACACCGCTCGTCCATTTATTGTTTTTTTCCAACTTCCATACTCTCTAGTCTCCCTACTCTACACCATAACAATAATAATAATACATCTTTCCCAGGTATATTGTATGTTGTCACCCTTTCAAAATTATAAGATAATTAAAATACACCGACTATATATAATATCAGAGCTTAGCTTTCACATGTTGCAGGCATGGAAGAGAGGAGCAAAGTTTTCAATAACTTCCCTCCAACAAAATGGGGACTTCATAAATTAAAGGTTGAAATAAAAAATCCTTACATGATTTTTCATGTGGAGAAATATTATGTGCCTATTTGTTTGGTATAACTTTAAATTTTCACTACTGCAAATGTCACTTTCATCTTTTGGAAGTGTCAGAATTTTCAACTCCAGTGTCTCTGAATGTTTAGTGTAAGAGGAGGATTTTGGAATTTCCATGCTTGTGCATGCTCCATGGAAGTGGAAGCTCGGAATTTTTGTTTTGGAGAAATAAAATTCCTACCACAGAGGTAGGAATGTCAAATCAGTCTGCATCGTTGAAACGCATTATTTTTCTTTTTTATTTTTTTTCTTGACGTACGACGTTACACTAAATGCTAAAAACTATATATATATATATATATATATATGGAAGTATTGTTCATTTCAGTCTTACATCCATGGAAATAACTATGGTATAAAAGTGAAGTAAGGTAAAGCCTCCATTTTAGAGAAATGAAAAGATAAAGGGGTCATATCAAAAGTACAAAAATCCAATATCTCCCTCCTTCTTCTTTATTGAAAGTAGTAGAAAAGCAAATATTTTCAAACCACTAAATGACAAAAAATATTTACTTCTTAGATAAAAATTCGAAAACTTTTTATCAAGCCACTAAAAATAGAAGACCATCACATTAAAATTAGACCCCGTCGTATTTTATTTTCTATTGAACAATATTTAAAAATTTTTAAAATTTTCATACATGAATTCTTGAAATACTACTAAAGAAATAAGCCCCGTATCTACATTTCATTTTCATGCAAGGCTTGAACAAAATCACTACCACAGTGAACTTGAAAAAGTACCTTCAATTCATCCACTATTTTAATCATCTTTAAGAAAGGGCATTCTAGTCATTTCAATGGATTAAATATCTCAATCATTAAACTCCGGTCTTTGAGCAAATCCTTCACTAAACGAAGGACATTCCAGTAAATCTTCAAACCAAAATCCCAAGCAAAACAACCAACATCCATGACCACCTCCTCTTCCTGACTACCTCCAAGCCTCCTTTAAATACCTCCCAACCCCCTCCTCTCTCAGCTCAGAATCCCCTCTCTCCTTTCCTCTCTCTCTCTCTCTCTCTCTCTCTCTCTCAAGAACAAAAAAAGCTCAAATACCCAAAACCCAGAAGAGTAAAAAACCAAACTCCCACAGCCCCACTTCTCTATTTCTGTTTCTCTAGAGAGGAAAAAGAGAAAATGGAAGAGAGCCCACCTCCACCTGCTCTGGCCAAACGGCTATGGAACATACTACGGATCGTAATCTTCATGATCCGCAAGGGCATCTCAAAGCGAAAGCTCATGGTGGATCTCCACATGATGATGAAACGTGGCAAGATCGCAAGCAAGAAGGCCTTCGGAAGCCTCATGTCCCACCACCACCACTCCAACTTCAGCTGCCGCACCGCCACCGATGTCCACCACCACATGTCCCGCTCCCACCCCTTCTACGCCCCAAGGGAGTACGAATTCAGCTGCAGTAATAGCCCAGCATTCATCTTCCCCTCCTTCCAGTTCCATCTCCCCACCCGCAAAAACCACCAACGCCGCCATCATGATGATGACATGTCGGCACTTCACATGGCTCTGGAGATGCTCGACTCGGAAACCTCGTCGCCGGTGTCGGTGCTTCCGGGTTTCGGTTTCGGGAAGAGTCCCATGGTGAGGCAGCTGAGGATCACGGACTCGCCGTTCCCGTTGAAGGAGAGCGGAGATGAGCATAGCCACGTGGACAAGGAGGCGGAGGAGTTCATAAAGAGCTTTTATGAGCAGCTGAGGCTGCAGAAGAGGGCGGCCATGTACCAAGAAATGATGATGAGGGCCACATGATTGACTTACAAGGATTTATTTGTGCAAGGAGAGGATCCTACTTTATATGGAATTCTATTTCCATGTAGAGGAATCTTCCCTATGTACTCTTTCATATTGGAATTGGAATCCTGTGGGTGAAGGAAAATGAGCGGCACCACTCGGCACAAAGAATCAGCATAATTTTTCTCTCTATTACAGAATCCTTTCTCTCGTCTCGTTGTAGAAATGCATCTTTATAATTATCTCTTGTTTGGTATTACTTGTTGTTAATTGATAATAATAAATAAATGAGGACGGTTTGATTTGGTGATGGTGATCATGTTGTAAATGAAAATGAAAGAGAGAAAGAAGAAGATGAAGGATTTTATTTTCATGTAATATAGCTACTGCTGAGGCATTATGAAGAGTTCTTCGTTTTTGTATAGATCTTAGAGGGGCTTTTTCTTAAAAAAAATAAAATCGCTTGTAATCTTTGCTGCTATATATGTATATGTTTTTTTTTTTTTTTTTTTTTTTTTTTTTTCAATTTTAACGTCTCTACGTCTTGTTGGCATTGCTCTGTCTTGTATTTCAATAGTCATGACATAGATTCCTTCTGATTTCAATGTTTTCTTCTGATTTCTCCTAGTTCCTGATGAAGGGAGAGGGCACGTGCCATGCGCGTGGAATGAAAGTAGTGGGGAACCCCATCTATTTAATATTTAAGAAATGCAGTTGCAAGTGCCAGTCCACACCATGCTATCATTGCCGGTTCAGAAGATTCCACATAAAAGGCCCCACTGGGGTTTCAGCTTGACACAGATCCAACCGTCCATCTTTGAATTGAACCAGAAATTACAGTGCTCAGTAATAGAATCATCAAGATCTGCCTATGCTGGCTACATCAACTTGAATCATATATCTCGGATGTTGACAGAATAAATAATGGCCAATGGTCGACCGTGGGCCCCACACAAACATACCCCACAGCCAAAGTCAGTCCACTGTCCACTGTCCACCAATGGTTGGTGGGCGGGTGTAGATAGAATCCAACAAAAATTCAAATAGGATTCCCGCCTGAATTTATTTATTTTTATTATAGTTTTTTAATCTTAATTTCATTTGTTGGGTTAAAAAATATAAAGAGGATTGATGAATGATGAGAGATGAAAGAAGAAAGAAGAAGAGACAAAAGAAGAGATACGGAAGGTAAGCCATTTGTCCCATTTTGACCTTCCCTTCATGATCAAGAAAGCCTCACATATAGAGCCACATCATATGTTCTCCTCTGCTGCTAAATGTGTTGCAAACAGCACTTCCAAGTCGATCATGTTCATGATTCATAATTCAAAACCACTTCCATGTGAAAACATGGGCTCCTATTGTCTTATTCCTTTCAGAGACTGATGTCCTGATGTCATATTGAGAAACTTGTCTTTTTTACTTCCTGCAGGAATTTTTTTTTTTTAATTCAGAGCCAAGTAAAAATAATACACGTAAACTTTTTTAAAACAGTCTAAAGCATTTAAAATTCACGTTTAGTTAAATCAGTTTTAAGTCACATATATTTTAATTTTAATCTTTTCAAATAGCGCCTAATTATTAAATTTATCAAGCTATCTATATAATAGTTTGCGTTTACTTCATCGAGAAAAATAAGCCCCACATTGCGTGTTTCAAGAGAACTTAATTATTTGTAACGTGACTCATAAGAACTCAAACTCAAAAAAAAAAAAAAAAAAAAAAAAAGAAAGAGAGAAATGTGCCAATCTTCTAATCACTATCATATATACGAACGCTTGTTACACTAATACAAGTTCCTAACCAACTATACTAGCCCTCCCATATTTTTTAACATAGTGGCGCCTGAAAGGGAAATATTCTAGTTCCACCTCGGTACGTCTAGGTGTGTTAATATTTACGAAGTCAAACAAAAAAGAAGAAGAAGAAAAAAGGAGAAATACGACAGCGATTTGTAATGATAGCAACCTCTGCATTATATTGAATCGAAAAGGGATGGAGTTTTAGATATATACTAAATAATGAGCAAATATTCATTTCATTTAAACCATCAACATCATTAATGAACAAATATAAATACCTCTTCTGAAAAGTCTCTTCAACTCCAAAGAAATAAATTTCAAACTGGAGTTTAAATTCTACTTAATTATCACTAATAACTTAAATACCATACAATTGTCAATGTAAGCAGATAAGGACCCTTTTCCCCTAGTTCTCACTTTCTTAGTATTTGAGCTACAAATATGATAGTACAAATATTTGGTACCATTTGTGGATATTCACCTTTCATTCTTCAATTTTAGCTTCTTCTGTAGAAAGACAATGATTAAAATATCTTGTGAATTTGATATATATAGAGCAAATGAATAGGCTCTAAAATATACTATTATTTCTTCTATTGCCAAAGGGAAACTACCTGACTCCCATTTCATGTATTTTTCAACTTTAATGTTTTTCCCCCAAAATATAGCCTCCTTCTATAGGAAGACATTGCTTTGGGTTTATAAGGTTTCAATACTGAGAACTTTTCATGGTTGTCTTTCAATGGAGAGCTTGAACCTTAGGAGTACAAGTCCCTTAAGCTGCCCCCACACGCTTCTTATGAGTGATATCACGTCATTGTAGGATCCACTAATCGATAATTTAAACCATTCAAAATAAATGTTATCCTATTCACAGATTTTACTAGAGTCTCTTTTTTTTCATTAATTAGATGTCTTATTTTTATTTTGTTACTGCTTCATTGGTTAACGTACATCTTGCAAATATGTATAATACTCTACAGTCAGAAAACCCCTTTAAGATGGAAATGCAGTGAGAGACATTAGGGTTAGGGTTGGTTCATGAGTGGTAGCTGTATAGTTATCAAAGTGTATGAACTAAAATAATGGTATTGGGCCATTGGTATAGACCAATGGGAAAAGCAAAGGCAGAAAACGACCATTGAATAAGAGTAGGTGGAAAAGGTGGTGGTGTTAGTGCTCAATTATTGTAGGGACTAGGGTCTCTCTCATGCACTAAAGAAGGTTTCATCTCCCAGCAACTACCTCCTTTAATTTATTCATAGTTCATTTCTTATAAATCGACTTGTCTTCCATATAAAACATATGAGAGAGAGAGAGAGAGAGAGAGATTTTCATGCATCCAATGTCGTATTACTACTATATTTCCTTGATGATACTAGCTTTATAATAAGCTATCTAATGCAATGATCCTTGGATCTTTTCTAGAATTAATATACACTCACTTCATTCCCTCCATTCATGATTGATTGATCATAAGATTGAGATGACAAATGATTTTTTTTTTTTTTTTTTTAATTCTTGGAAACCGTCAGCTGGCACCAACTGAGTGGATTGACTTGTCCAATGAAAATACAAATGAATTTTCAAGGATTTTCATTCTTGCAAGCTATGAAACAAGACTGTCACGTGGTGCATAGGCACCACTTGCGCGCAACTTGCTTAGTGGGGCCACTGGAGTGGTAGGCAAGCAACCAACCACGGCTAGAAAAATGCATGAAATGAGTTATTTATTAAGTAACGTAGCATAATTAAGGAAAGACAGTGACATTCAGTTGCTTCATATGATTTAGAATGGGACTAGTGTATATGATTAATAATGCATGAGATTATGCTAATCACATTCTCAATCTTTTTTTTAATTTTACGGCGGGACCAATTTATAGTGAGATACAATTTATGGCTATCCGATAAGTAGGAATGACGTTATATTCATTTTGAGTGGCTTGGATTTTCAATATATGGGCCCTACTCCAGAGTTTCACTTTGCTCACAGAAACTGAGGGAGACACTAAAAGGGATTTGGACCCTTTAAGATATTTAGGAGAATTGCTTATAACAACATATAGCCTTACTGTGGAACACTAGCTCTATCGTATCTTCATTTGCGTAGGAGGGATGTTTGATCAAATGCATTTATATAAATTTCAAAAACATTATCTTGTTTCATCTTAAAATGCAATCTCTTTCTGACTGTATGCCTTGAATTATCTAATACTGCTAATTTTGGAACACGCCTAATCCTCCTCTTTGTTTATGAATGAACAATGTAGGATTTTCAATGTCAACTGTCCACGAAAGAAAAGCCCTCTATAGTAAAAGAGCTCATCGTGGTAAAAGAGAAATCATCCCTATCTATTTAATCTTAGGCAATCATATGAATTGCAGGAAAAATTATTTTGTTTTATTTTGATATATGATTTCATCAGCTTTGATTGGATGGGTATAAAATGTACTAGAGCGATTTTTGGAACATGCCTACTTAAGGATCCTATTTGAAATCAGGGAGAATCTTCTATAACAAGACAACCCATACAAATGTTTGGGCGGCGCCTCTAATTCATTGAGTTTCGTATCTTTTAAGCCCCAGCCTCATAAACGGCCTCATAAATAGTAGAGCAGGCCGCAACAGAAAACTTTCCTTGAATAGTGTTATAGCGTGGCATAGTAGATGTTGTTTTAAAAAAAAAAATTTACTTAAATTAAAAGCATAAAGGAACACCACCACCAACACCACCGACCAAACAAAAGCAAAACAAAAAAAAGAGGAATCACAGAAAACCAAAATCAACTCCCCACCACTACCACAATAGCTGCAAGCCCACTCCCATTAGGTTTGCATGGTAGATGTTAAAACTTGGTTTCGTGGTAAAGCAGTAAGTAGGAAGGAATTTAGGGGTGTAAGAAAGAAGCATGCCCACCATATTGAGCCTGTACTCTCAAATTGCAAGAAGCATATGATCCAATGGAATGGTTGTGACGGTTAGACTGAAATGTTTCTTCCTAGACAATTTTAGGCAAACAGAGGTGAGGTTTGTCACGTATACTCAGCACTTGACTACTTGGACTTTGCGGAATCTTTCCATTGTGTCCAATTAGAAGTGCACTCCATCAAATGGATGGTACAAACTCATTATCATGCAGACTCATCGTCATCATAGAAGTCTTATCTCAAACTATATTGGGATGAACTATATGTAATATATTTTTCAATTCCGATCTATCCTAAATCACATCCTTGATAGGTTGTAGATTGAATATGCAAAGTATTGCCCTTGTTTACAAATCCAATGGGGAGTCTTCAAAAGCAGAAGTTCTCTTCTTTGTAAATGTTAATTAGCATCATAAGATCTAGACATTACCAAATATAAAAATAAAATATAGAAAGGTAAGTTGCCTTCAAAAGTCATGGTTTGGCCACAAAACCAACATTTACTGTACCAGAATGTGTGTCAAGGAAATTTAGGGCGCCTATATTTGCATGGAATTGAATTAGAAGGAATTGTAATAAATGTATTGCTAGATTGAAATTGAAGAAACAAAGGCAAAAATTTTCATTATGGTCATAAAAAATCTCCCCCTTTAATCGAATATGGATTAAGAGAAGTGAAAAAGGAATGCTCAACCATCACCCGAGTAAAATCAAATCCGAAAAAAGTCTTCATTTATATCTCCATCTTATATACTTTATCCCTACCTTTTAATATTCCTTTGTTGGGCCCATTGTGCAATGAATTCCTACAAATTTCAATTCCATGCAAATAAACAAGCTTTTAATATTATTTTAAAACCATTGTTTCAAAAGTGTTGACCAACGCTGAGACTTTGCCTAATGGCCAATTACATTATAGTTAATGACAGATGTCTTTGTATTTTATCTTTTTTTATCTTGAGAAATAATTTTGAGAAGTTCATAAAAAACAGAATTTTTGAAAATTCATTTTCAATTGCTTTTTTGTCTTTAAGTGTAAATAGATTAACAAAATACAGTATAAAGGTGGTGAAAATATACTTCCATTACATATTTGACTTTGAAGTGAATCAATGATGATTCAATGGCAGACGATTTCTAAAAATGTGGGTATTTGCGATTCGATTGAAGCAGAAGTTTTTGTTATTTTGGAAACCCTTTGATGCTTTTTTAAAAGACTTAATGGTGGCCTTATTGTGGACAGTGATTCCTCTAACGCAATCGCTTAAGTGTCCTGCCGAAAAGTGCATTTCTGAAAGTTTCAGTTCATTTCTAATGAGATTCGGGCTTTATCTTCATACATTAATGTAGTCTTTCGTCATGAGCTTAGATCTGCCAATTCCATGGGAGATGCTTTAGCCAAAACAGGGGGTCAGCGGGTTGATAGATTGTTTCCTTGGGACGGGTTCATTATGTAGTTTTGTTTCTATGTGGTACAATGCTCTTGTACCTCTTGTTCCTTTTCTCTCTTCTGCATGTTTTCTCCTCACTTTTAATGAAAGAATTTTTTGTTACCGATAAAAAACAAAAGAGTGAATCAATGAGGAAACAATACGAGTCATGAGTCATGACCAAAAAGGCAAAAACAAATTATGCATGCCTCGATGTGGCTTGGTTTCAACTTAGTCATAAATACACGATTTAAATGAAATGGGGAATTTCTCTTTTCAGACCATTCCATTATATTTTAATCCCCATAACTCTTTCTCCATTTAATGATCATTATTCATTAAACAAGCCAAACTGAGCCAAGTGAATCAGACCTTGGGCTCGGCTTGAACTAGAGCCAAGCTCGGGCATGGCTTGAGACAAGCCAATGTCAGTAATAAATGAGCTGAGCTTAAGCTAAGATTTGGTATCTGCTTGTCTTCTTCATGATACATGCAATTTGTGTATATTAAAGGGCCAAGCTTGGGCTCAAACTTGCACTTGGTTCACATGGTAATATAGTATGTCAATTTGATCGACTTGAGGTTAAGGCAGGCCCTTATTAGAGTCGAGTCGAGCTGAAGAAGCTCTAGCTCATGAGCTAGTCTGAGCTGAAAGGAGCCAAGTTTAGTCGGCTCAAGTCATTGACGGCTCTGAATATCATGGTCTAAAACACACTCCACTTTATTATTATGGTTGCTGCTCCTGCCGTTTATTAGTGTGCTAAACACATCCTTGGAGGCACCTTGTGCACAAGTAAAAACTGGCACATGTGTCTTCAAGTAATAGATCTTTTTTCTCCCAAAAATTAAAAAAAGAAAAAGAAAAAGAAAAAAAAAGAGAGTCAGAGATCTTTTGAGAACCATGAGTTGCTCAGTTGGGCTCAGTTGGTTAGCAAACCCTTCTCTCTCCCTTGATATGCTGCCCTTTCTAACTAGTGTGCGCTTTCATCCTGATACGCTAGCTCTCTTCCTATGTGTGCGGTCTCTCTCCATACCTATGCCGATGCTATCATGGGTCCCGATCCCTTGGTTTGAGTAAAAAAAAAAAAGGAAAAAGAGGTAAGAGATCATTTGTTGTTTATCATGACCAATTACAGGTGAATACATTTAAAAGATAATTAGATTATAGATAAATTGGGAGAGACCCAGTTCCCAGAATACAAACAGGGCATTATACTTCTCTTTTATAATACAACAAACCTACCAAAGATTTTGATAGTGGAGCATGCTGCACCTTTTAAAAGTACATGCAATGGATTTACCAACAATATTAAAACTTTAAACACACACTGACTGCAAAGAGTAACTCAAGTTATAACCATTTACCGTTGTGACGCTTTCCAAATAAAGTGGTCTCTCTCTCCCTCTCCCTCTCTCTCTCCTTTTCAGCTGCTAGCATGTAGCACTTTAATTAGCTTTATACAAGTTTAACGCACCCGTCGGACCCAGGCAAGGACACGTGTTCTTTTACTTTATCAAATACCATGTTTCTTAGAAACATGTAAAAGCCTTCATCTTCTCTTGCACCTTAAGATAAGGAGAAAAGCTACTTGTCCCGGGACTTTTGTCCCGGGACATGGACCGGCCCCCATGGGGGCCGTTGTCCTGGGATCCAAGGGCCCCCATGGGGGTTCGGTCCAAGTCCCGGGACAAGTAGCACAGCTCTAAGATAAGATTGGATCTTCTCTGATTATCTTTTCAAGAAAGCAAAGGTGGGCATTACATTAGATTAGCCTAAATTTGTCCTGCCCTAATAGTTAATATGAAAAAAATTCAAAGAAACTTTGGAGACTTTGTAACCTAGCTTTCCTGGAAAAAGTTGACACGACCTCTGCTACAGATACCTAGGGCTGTGCCGAGCCACAATGGGGTCACTTCCACTGTAACAAAAGAATGTGGAAAGTGCTTTGGTTTTGTTTGCCAAGTGAAAAGGCACAAATGCACTCCAAACAAAAAGGTCAAGAAAAGAAGTTAAAATTAGTTTATCATTGAAAAGGACTCCCAAATCCCAACAGGGTAATATGACTAAGTCTCATTGGCATTACCAAATTACTTTAGAAACTGTGGGACGTTCAGGAGTTAGACCCATGTTCAAAATTCATTCCGTCTTGCCTCAACTCAGCTCTATATAGGTCACGGGGTCAGGCCATTCAGGGACCAATTATATCAGGTTTCTGATATTTCGGTAGTTTGTGCTTTTTTCACCACTGGGTCAGGATGCGGGATTTTCAATCCTCACCATTCACAGAGTGGGAATGCACCCAACTTAGAAGTGGGGATAAAAAATCCTGCAAAACAGCCGTACAAGAGTCTCACGGGTGAAAATTGCCCCAGTGGAGCTTACTTTATGATTTTAATAATAGAACTACTAAAGCCAACAGCAACCAAATACAAGGGATAAGGCTTAGCCAATGAAGATGATGGAGAATCAAATTGATGGGGCAACCCTATTGAAACTTGAAACTTAAGTTCTCAGCGGAACATAATTAAGAAATAGAGGCCCTCCCATTGTAGGGGTACAAACTCTTCAGAAGTTCATAAAAAAGGTTACAGCCTAATTACCCCCTATAACCCATCTTTTCCCCACATGCAAATAAAAGCATGCATGCACAAACAAAACGAGAAACATAACTTCAAGATGGCCTGATAAGTCAATATGACGGGCGGCAACAAAGTCTTCTCAAATTCACTCTTTCCTGAAATTGGCAAGAAGAGAAGGAAAAATGTCATACAGATACGAAGATACAATTGATGATGGGGAAGAAAAATTACTGATGCATGCTCATATACTAATATGCTTGTACAGAGAGAGATGCATGGATAAAAGGCTTCCGCCTCAGGCAGAATGAATGCATACCCAAGAATTGCCACATTAATGTGGCTTAATGTATCTCAATCTAAAACATCAAGCCATGCATCCAACAGTCACATTAAAGTTATCCTAGTAAAACATCAAATCGTGGATCCAGCAATCACATTGATGGCATCTTAGTTGTGGCCATCAAAATGAAAAACTAAACAGGGAGTGCATACCAAAATAAAAAATAAAACTAAATGACAAGTAAAAGGAAGTTTTATGATGAAGTTAATGCATCTCTACAGTTGGTCCACATTGGACAGATTGGACTCATACACATAAATGCCACATGTACAGTAGGTGCATGCATGATTCAGAACAAGCACTTTGGTGGAATATATTACTCTCAAGTCTCAACCAACCTGAAGCACTAGCAGACCAAAAAAGTTTCATGTGGGTGCTTACATGCATGTAATTCGCAATTACCTTGACAAGATCATGATCATAGCGAACCAAAAAGAGACACCTGCAGCCCCTGATGTCATGGAGTCTCCTCTTCACTTCCAAAACGTGGGCATCAAAATACCTGGCTTCATCTCTCCTCTCCTGAAATATCACCTCTTTTCTAAACATGGTTTATATAGGAATGCAGCAAGCCAACCTAGATTGATGGGTTAAGGGGTGGGGTGTGTGTGTGTGTATAATCTGTTTGTGGTGATGATGAGATGAGCAATAGCGACTGCTGAGATGCAAGGAATATGAAACAATGTTTGAGGATCAATTCAAAACTTACCCGGAAACAAAGCACGAGATCTCCTTCCCTGACCTTCCGGCATTCAGCAGGATCCAATGGGAGGGAGCGCTCTCGAACAGCCTTCTTGGTGTTCACCCATTCATCCTCCTCAGCACCAAATCCAACAAACCTGACACGGACTTCCTGTGATACATTTCAAAACCATAACATATTCAGTGGAAGCAGCAAACACAAATATAGATGACTGATGAAGGTATTCTCTACAGTTGACAAATTGGCCAAGAAGTCCCCCTCTCATATAACCGTCATTTATATGGCTATATGGCTAAAAGAATGAATTGATCTCTACTGCTAAGGGTTTGACTTCATTAAACTCAATAAAATCCTAAGGCACCTTGGAGCTTCCTACTGCTATATGTTTGTGTTTCTTAAGTCCACTTCCACAATAAAAGTGTTTCTCAAGTCCACTTCCACAATAACCAAATCCAAAAGTTAAAATTTCAAAATCATAAAGCCTTCTACAACAAGAACATCAGCCCTCTTCTCTTTGATCAGTAACATGACTTGAACCCACAACCTCAAGGTCGCAATGTGTGAGCACCTTCCCGTGTAACACCTAATCCAACCAGGCCTGAAAAATGATAGGATAGTATGTCACCTCCATGATTTCTGATAATTCCCCCGACCTTAGAAGCCCCGAATTGCCAACCATGCTACATCAGCCCTTCACCTTGCACAAGGCCAAGACAAAGCTAGTCCAAGCCCAGCCCATTTAGCCATCTGACCTAATATTCGGGAACGAATCCAACCAGGGGGCTGAAAGTCAAGCCCAAGGGCCAAG
Organism: Camphora micrantha; assembly: GCA_003546025.1. Lineage (NCBI taxonomy): Eukaryota > Viridiplantae > Streptophyta > Magnoliopsida > Laurales > Lauraceae > Camphora > Camphora micrantha. The sequence continues at coordinate 19,000,409 of QPKB01000004.1, forward strand.
ACCAGTTCAAAAGTGAAGCATTTGGCAGTTGATCTATTTGCGTTAAATTTGTAGGTCTAGGCCATTAATTGGGTCTTTAGGCAGAATTAGGCCAGGCCCAACCCATTTAGCAGTTGTTGAACCCATTAAAAACAAAATTAGGATATTGGATGGGATTGGTGGGACAAAACTAAGATGGTTGTTGTTGATGATGATATTAAGATATTGGATAGGATCAGTAGGATAAAGCTAAGATGATGATAATGACGATATTACAATAACGGATACAACCGGTGGTATAAAGCCAAGATGACGGATAGGATCCCTCACTGCGCTACCAAAGATAAAAAAGAGAGACTTTTTCATATTTTCACAAATGTAACAGCCAACAGGTGTGATTTGAAAACCCTGTCACACTGTAGCTCAAAACTGGCAGACATTAAAAAGCGACTTAAACCACTAGCTTAAGTAGGATAAGGTTTCTACTAAAATTTAGATTATATGCTTGACTTGGACCAAAAACTGGAAAAAGTGAACAACTAACAACTAAAAATCGCTTTACCCAACTAATTGAGGTTGGGTGGGGTACAATGCTCTTGTACCCTTTAGTTTGATTTTCTTTTCTTGTGTTCTTGCCTTATTGTTGTTTGTCTTTTTGTATTCTCTCCTTCTCTTAATGAAAGTTTCAGTTACCGATAAAAAAAAAAAACTAAAAATCAAGACAATGTGTTGCAACCCGATCCCAATCCAAGACCAGGACCCACTGGCCCTGATGGGGTCCACATGATCTCTTATTCTAAGATCCATATCCTTAGTTTAGTTAATCTCTAAAATTAGCATGTTGATTAGCAATTAGCTTACTAAATTCTATTTTTGATTAAAGAGTTTATAATTTTAGATTATCTATGTTATTTAGAAACAATGATACTCTATATATATAGAGAGAGAGAGAAAAGACCCTCATTGTAATATCATGCTTTTCTCAATTAATTCAAATTATCGTGAGTTTCCTATCCATGGGTTTCATGGCTGTGAATGCTATTTTGTGTGGAATCCCTTTGTTGGATTTGATCATCCTCATCAGAGAGGTTGATCTATTCAATCGAGGATCTGGGGCAGCGCCGCAGTGTAAGTATTTCAGTGATGTATTAGAAAAAACTACTGTTAAAATGAAAAAAAAAAAAAAAAAGAATTCTTACAGGTTCTCCAGAGCTAAGAACTCTGCGTGTTAGGAATGCAGCTACATCATACCTGCAAAACAACGAAGGAAAGGATACAAAGGAATGTCATGTGAATCATAAACAATATAAAGTTAATAACAACGAACCACATCAACTTTAAGTATAGGTTCCAAAAAAAATTTAAATAGTGGCCAACCCAATTTCAGTAATTGAATCTCTTTTCTTCTTTTTTTTATATTGCCATTTCTACTGGATTTAAAGAAAATGAAGTGCATGATATTTTACCCAAAAAAAAAAAAGCAGCAGCAACCAAAAAGAGATGTGTACGCCAAGCAGATAGTTTGGCAGATCTTTTTTTTATAACCCAGGATATCTCCCACCCAGCCCAGGAGCCTTTGGCCCAGAGCCCGAGGGACACTCGATTCTGAACAGCCGAGAACTAATCCCTAGAGGCACATGCAAACCCTCTTATCCACATGCACCAGAGGTGGCCAACGAAGGTAGGTGTCGAACACAAGACCTCTCTGCTTCCCGAGGCGCAGAGTCCTTGGCCAACTGAGCTACCACTCGTTAGTTAGTTTGGCAGATATTGACAAGAAAACGCAGCCTTAACTTAGGAGTTTCTATGAGGATGGCATTTAACTCAAGGCCCCTTTCTAATTGATCCACAGCATCCACATCACATGCCTCCCAATAGATAGATTGCATTCTATATGTCACTTCAATTGGAATAGTATGCACTATTCGAAACATCATTGCATTAAAGACCCAAATCAAATTTTAATTGGATTCCGTTTTATACACATTGATCAATTCAACGGTGCAATCAATTCAACTCTAGTGAAATCTGGGCAATACCTTTCCCCTAAAGGTCACATGATATGAATGGGTTGGTACAACTAACTTGTCCACATGAGAACTCCCATGTGGACACATGTATACGATCATGAATATCAAGATTACAGAAGATGTGTTGCCTGCCACAACATGTGTGAATCCCAAATCCAGATAGAAGAGGGAAGTTATTATGTCAGACTTGCAATCAGCTGTAAAACAATTTACCAAATCAAATGAGCTACACTTCAAGAACAAATAGCAACCAGCTAAGCAGTCAAATTTAGAGTCATAGGATGAAACTTGAAGAAAGTAATAGTGCCAAGCAAAGAGGGTAGTTGGTGGGCTATTAAAAAATCGGGCCCTACCCTACCCTCGGGCTTTAGGAAAAGAAAAGGGCCCTCGCTTTTGTGAGCTTTGGCCGGCCAAGCCAGGCCCCCTTGTCAAAAGGCTAGATCGACAGGCCTAGTAACATAATTTGCAGCATCTTATCATGAGTTCAGTATGGAACTAAAAAAGAACAAACATTTTTGGAACCATTTATTATCTAAAATTTTAAGAAACGACAGTATCGAAAAGTGGGGGAAACGGATGCTTCGATCAGGATAGTTGAAATGGTCAAGATAAAAGTATAATAAGTTTAAAATGTCATTGGTTTTAAAAACATACTGCAGGAGATGAGTTCCAGGTACCATTCAAAAAAAAAAAAGGGGATGAGTTGCAGGCAAGAATCTTCCACGAAAATGCATGGAGGACACAGCTGTATTTCTCTGATTCAAGAAATTAGAATAACAAACCATATTGATTTTCATTTTTTGTAGCAGTGACTATATTTTATGAAAGAAGCCACAAGGAACAAGAGACACAAGCTGTGAGGCTAAAAAGCCCGGGACAAGAACTATAGGAACAAAAGAAAAGGAAAGAACAAAAGAAGTCAAAGAAAATCTGCCCTTTGCCCCTATGGCTAAACAATGTCAGCTGCCCAATCACCATTCAACTTTCCATGAGCAAAGGAGGCCTCTAGGTCTATGGTTAAGTCCCCACCTCTTCCACCACCACATCCACAAAGACCAAGGAGCTTTAGATATCCTGGAGGCCCACCTAATCGCACATAGTAAATCAGCTCCCACCATAATCTGCTGGATATTTGCAGTTGAAGAGCTTCACAAAGGCCGGTTCTCAAAGCTAACATTTCTGCCTCATTTGACAAAGCAAAAACCAGCCAAGGCTAGAGAATGAGAAGATAAGCAAAACCAGACTGAATTTCATGCAAATGGGTTCTAGTCCAGATTACTTCTTCAGACATCCTAAAACTATTTTGGGGTCAATGAGAGCAAAAGAGTGTAACCCTCGCTCCAAATTACAGCTGGGTGATTCTAAGGTGTTTTACATTCTAACAAAAAAAAGTTACTTCATGTTATGCATTATTGATATTTTGCATAATCTAAAGAAGAAGTTCAACCCATCCGAGGATTCAGCTAATGATGATTAGGAATGGAGAAACATAATTCATGTAGCCGATCCCAATATAGCTAAGACACGGCTTTGATGCACCATGGATGTTCAAGATATAAATAAGAAACAGCCAAGAATATTGGGAACAAAAGAGAATAAAAATACAAAAATTACTGGGAACAAAGGAAAATAAAAATCAGCAGGAACTAATCTTTTCATGCATGCATAATGATTGACAAGAAAAAAACAAAATGCATGCTGTAATCTACTTTTGCTAAGTGACATCATCATTACCCATTAATCAACCAATAAAATTATGCAAGCTTACCATGCTCCATCTTTTGACGATCTAGCTTCAAACTCTAACTCTGGTCGGTCAGGGGCCTTCTCAACTACAGAGCCAAAGTAAGTATCACAGTTAGGTTACTCCCTAACATTTAATAATGCAGCGTTAATAAAAAAAAACAGAGAACAAAAATAACTTACAATATCAATGACAAGAATAACTTCAAAGATATATATCTTTAGGACCATCAAAGATAAGTCACATATGATATTACATGTCCATAAGTATATCCAAGTATTTATAGTATTGTAGCAAGTGTTATAAAGCATGCAGAGGGGTGTCAAAAATGACCTTCAAAGGTGAATTAGGGAATTTCATAAAACTATGATACACAAGAGGATAAAAATAGACGAGATTTGGAGTGTGCAGGTGACAAAGTCACCTGGTCCTGATGGTTTTGACTCCATCAAAGCCAGTTGGGAATTTTTTAGGAAAGATTTTCAGGATATGCTTTTGAAAATTCCATAGGAGAGGAAAATTAAATAGCGAAATTAATTCCATTTTCATTGCTCTTGTTCCAAAAGTCAACCCTATTGAGTTGAATAATAATAATAATAATAATAATAATAATAAACCACTGAGCTTGGTAGGATGTCTATAAATTATTAGAAAAGTTTTTGGCTAATCATTTGAAAATGGTGTTGCCCGAGATAATTAAACAACCCTTTTAAAGGGCATCTGTGCAAGGCAAGCAAATTCCCGATAGGGTTTTAATTGCTGATAAATTGATAGATTCAAGAGAGCGTTTGCAACAGGATGGACTATGGAGTCATTTGTGAAATTGACCTAGAGAAATCCTATGATCATGAGCATTGGTCTTTTGTAGGTTTTCATGATAAGAGGGGTTCAACGCAGGAACGCATTTCTACCACATCTTTCTCGGGTTTGGTTAATGTTTCCCCCACTCGTCTCTTTAAAGCTTCGAGATGTCTCAGGCAACGTGACACTCTCCCATTCTTGTTCACTCTAGTGGTGGACGCTATGGGAGTGTTTTTTTTTTTTTAAGCTAAGAGCCTTGGGATTATAGAAGGTTTAGTGGGAGTGGGGAGGGTATCCACCTTTCAATTTGCTAATGACACTATTTTATCCAGTTCTACAAAATGGGAGGAGAGTTTCTTTCAAAATTATCTCAATATGCTTTTAAGTCTTATCAAGTATGAAGATTAATCTCTTCAAGATTATGCTTGTGGGTGTGGGGTGTTCAAAGGGGAATAGGAGATTATTCAGCCGATAGCCAACAGGTTGCATTGTAGGACTGGGAGGCTTCCCCTTCAGTTTATTGAGCTTCCGATTGGGGCCAACTCAATGTTGAAGATGCTGTGGAGCCCGGCAGATGAAAACTTTGAAAAGTCGTCTTTGTGGAAGTGGCAATATCTTTCATTGGGTGGCAGGATAACTTAAATAACTTTGTCCAATTTGCAGATCGATTATTTTGTCAAAAAAAAAAAGAAGCTTCAACAAGCGATGTGCGAAATGAAAACTGTTGTTCACGAATCAACAAGGAAAACATTCTTTTCCTACAACCCATTGTTTCTTTGAGTAGGCATCAATATACAAGCACCTTTAGGCATGTCAGAAGAACTTTCCGGGGCACTGTTTGAGAGACAAGCATCTGGGGGAACACTCAACTCTTTTGAAACACTTGGTGAGGAACTGGCTTCGGCTATACAGACATCTTGCTTGCTTTGAAACCATCTTTGAACCTATTTGACATTAGCAATAACAGAGGAGGTAGGTTAAAGAGTTAAAATTTAACAATATACAAGCCTGGGAAGAAAATTACCTGTGTCCATTCTATAGCGGTTTTTCTAGCCCGACCTGAAGCAAGACTGGTCCACATCAAGACAAGAATATCACTCTTCAAACACTAAAAACATTTAATTGTTTATCACAAAGCACTGAATTTGTATTTCAAGTCCTCAATCAAATTTGCTAGCAGATGCAGGAATACAAGTTGAACAAGACCAAAATGGTGGCAAAGCTCACTTTAGTTTTTTAGCAAGCTTTTGATAGAATTCTTCATTCAAAGACTCATCCTTTGCTTCTTGAAACAACTTTTCCATTTGCTCAATCTGCTCAAAAGGACAAACAAGCCAATCTAGTTGAAGCAATAAATTTGGGAAGAAAAAACAACTAATCTTCCTCTTCTAAAGTTTTCCAATTTCCGTTCTATCCTGCACATTCTCACCGAAAAAAAACTTAAACACATAGTCTTCCTGTTCTAAAGTTTTCCAATTTCCGTTCTTTCCTGCACATTCTCACCGAAAAAAAACTTAAACCCATAGTCTTCCTCTTCTAAAGTTTCCCAATTTCCGTTACAAAAAAAACTTAAACCCATACTCTTCCTCTTCTAAAGTTTTCCAATTTCCGTTCTTTCCTACACATTCTCACTTCAAAAACTTAAACCCATAGTCTTCCTCTTTTAAAGTTTTCCAATTTCCGTTCTTTCCTGCACATTCTCACCCAAAAAAAACATAAACCCATAGTCTTCCTCTTCTAAAGTTTTCCAATTTCCGTTCTTTCCTGCACATTCTCACCGAAAAAAACTTAAACCCATAGTCTTCCTCTTCTAAAGCTTTCTAATTTCCGTTCTTCCCCGCCCATTTTCGCCAAAAAAAAAAAAAAAAAAAAAACCTCAAACCCTAGATTTTAAACAACAGGTTCATCATTCGAAACCCATCAAAACCCCCAAACTTCATCTACGAACAAACTGAAAAAACTGCTCCCCTAAGAAAGACACATATACACGTGCACGGAAAAACCAAAAAAAAAAAAGAAAAAAAGAACGATCTTTCAACAGACAGTAAGAAGAAAAACGATGAAAGGGGAAATAATGAAGAAAGAAGGAAAAAGGACACGATATAATAACGAAAGCATTTACCTCGGATTGCGTGAAAGGTGAATCGTGCTTTCCTTTTGGAAGAAGACGACCCATTCCCCCTAAAATCATATGCAAAGCGAATACATTGAGAATTCTGTGTATGCGAGGGTTCGAGAAGGGTGGGTTTTTGTAAACCCAACCGAAAACATTGAAACCGATGGAAAGGAAAAAAAAATACAGAAAGGGATTTGTAAGGATTCTCACGTTTGGATGGAATGTATATATATAGATATATGCAGAAGAAGAAACAGAAAAGCGAGCAAAAGGAGAAGTTATTAGCTTTTGTATGTATGCAATGTACCCGACAAGAAAGAAGGTGCAGGACTGGCTGAGTCCCAAAGTAGCTGAAAGTAGAGCTGGCTTTCTTCTTCTTTTGGGTTTGTTTCCTCCGTTTGGTAGGGGAGAGCCCTCTCTTTATAGGACGTGTTTGAAGAATCTGGATTCTCTGAGGCCCGTGCGCAGGGATTCTCTGAATTCTTATATCTTTTTTCAGTGATATGGAATGGAAGCCCACGTTTGTAATTGTAATTCCTAGTAATTCATTATGGGCATTATGGGGAGGGAGTGGAACAAAGTAGGGATATAAATGGGTATCCCATTTTCTAATTATCCCGAGGTTTCGACCCATTAAAAATCGAGTTTGGGTCCTTAATTAAGCTCCTATAAGTAAATGGATCTAAGCTTGGCTCCACCTTGGTTCGGACCCGTGAACCCGAGACCCGACATATTACCTCAATTTTCGAAAATCTCCCTTACAAATCATGATTTTTTAATATAATTCTCTATCTAAACCCGGACACGGATCCAAACCCGTCCCATAAATGATTCTAGTTCCGATTCCAGAGCTAAGAAACCGGTTCTAAAACGGTTTTAGCCATTTACAACCCTATTGTTATTGCACTGCGTTCTTTTGGTTGGGCTTGGATGTATATTTATTTGGGCCTGTTTAAAATTTGGATTGGGCTTGAATCAAGTGATGGAAAGCCCAGAGCATGGACGGATTTGGCCTAAATTAAGAATGTTTTGTAATTTAGTGATTACTTTTGTCCAAAGGATTGATTGAAAGCCCAAACAACTGATAAAAAGCCCATTTTGGTCAGACCCGATTGACTAAATGGGCTGGCTGGGGCTTGGCATTTATGGCCCATGCCTGATTTGGATGGATATAGACATGTGTTTCTAAAGTCGCTTCAGGCCTGGATATATTGCAGGCCAGTCCGACCCGGCCCATGAATATCCCTACATCTAATGGATGAAATGGGAATTTTCAGCCCACTATTCAGGCCTGAATATCCAACTCTCTGGCGAGAGTGCCTGGCCTGTCGAAGCCCATAAAAACGAGGTTTCTATTTTCCCTCCATGAATCTCGAGGATGGTTCAATTTTGATAAGCTCACAACCTTGAGAGCCAGACTGTCTAATTTGAGCTAGTATATTCATACAACATATATGTTTTATGCTAGGGAATCATAGAGTACTATGATGTCCAGATACGGCAATGACATACCATATATACGGCACGAACACGGATTTTACACATAAAAAGTGAAGTATCAGATACGATACATGCCCATTTTGAAGTATCCGTACATCATAGATAGAGTGTCACTGTGGTACTCACACTCTCTCCCATTGCACTTCCAGGGATGGTTAATTCCACTTCTTCCTAGCCACTGGGCCAACTAGCAAAAAAAAAAAAAAATTTATTTTATGCTAGTATTATTATATTTGTTATGCATTTGAAATATACATAATATACACATATAGAATACAAACTGGCCAAATGAGAGTTTAGTGGACTTGCAACTTTAAGCAAAATTCAGCATGTGAGGAGTTTTGAACCGTAAACATAGGCCAGGTCTAATACTCTAATACATATGCAGATCCAGGCCTGCCTAAACAAACTTGGATTCAGTCCTAGTTAGGGCAGATTAAGCTCTATTAGACCCTTTGATTGGACTTATACGTTAAATACGAAAGGTTATATAATATAGCTTATCCGAGGGTCAAGGGAAATAAAAGGAATTACTTTCTTAATTAGGGTAGGGGTGCTAATGGGCTCAAACATAGGGCCTTCCTGTGAGCCTAAGGTTAAGCCTGTGCTGTTCTGCTTGCAAAATTTGCCTTCTGAATTAGATACATTTCATTAGCTTGGGAATGACTTGAGAGCTAGGAATGCATACCTTTTACATGACAATCAAGAAGGGACGTTGGTGTGTACATCGATTTCTGCGGAAATGGAAATTTGCAACTATTTCATCGTCTGATGCAAGCAATTTTGCTGCAGAAAATATATAGAACTCAATGTATTTTCTGGGCTATCTATGAATTTGAATTCCAAACACCCTAGTTAAAAATGTATTTTCAAGGCCTCTTTTCCTATTCCGCGACTTTATATGAACATGTCCTTGAGAAGTGATCCATATTTTTAAGAATCTTGATGCCTTACTTCATCACAATTGGATGGGGTCCAAGGGAGAGCCTCACATACATATGGAAAAGTAGCCCATTCAAGTGGGAAGGAGGCCCGCACAAGCGGAAAGAGGTGATGTACCCGAATTCAAATATCGGATAGCTAGTTAAAAACCGGCGCTCCTTACCACTTGAGTAAAGGAGCCATTTCTAATTGTTGTTGATATGTTTCTCCTTTTAGTCCCGAGGCATGACTTTTGGGTGCTGTCAACTCTGCCATATATTTTTCCCTCCTGTTGAATGGGCTTTTTTAATCCCTCCTGTTGAATGGGCTTTTCCCTCCTTTTAGTCCCTCATGTTGATATGTTTTCTTTTCTTTTTTTCCCTCTTGGTGTTCTTGCATGGTTTAAAATCTCGGTCTCGGTCGCGGTATCGGCCGGGCCGAAAAACCGATATGATATCGGTATCGGTCGCGGATATCGGTCCGTCGCGGTCATCGCGGTGCGAATTTGTTTTTTAATCCAAAAAAATTTGTAAAAATATCCAAAAAATCCAGAATATTAGAAAATGCTGGAAAACAATATTTTTTTTTCCATTAGTAACAACAATAAATCAAAATCTCGGTCACCTTAAGTTATAAGTCCTGTTTGTGTCGCAGTTCGCTGTCTTTTTCGGTATTTCATATAATGCAGCCATTATTGATAAAATAATTAAAATAATTAAAATAAAAATTTAAATCATGTTTATGACTATGAGTAGATGTAGATCTATCATCTACACACTATTAATAAGCCATTAAGCCTTTTGTAATACAAATATGCTAACAAGTAACAACAATTATTTTTAGGAATTTTTTTTTTAATAAAATCATTTTCAAAATCCTAAATCTATAGATCTAACATAAAAGTATGTAGATCAATCATTTACACACCATATAATGACCATGAATCATTAAAAGAACATATTTATGATGAAATCCCCAGAAAATTATGTATTATAATTCAAATATTAAAAAATCCGAAAATAAAAAAAATGAAAAAAAAAGTTCAAAATCATGTGTATGAGTAGATCTAGCATGAAAGTCTGTAGATTTAACTTCTAAATGAAGAAAACAACACAATTACACAAGTAACAAACTCAAATGATTTATAATTTCATCTAAAAAAAAAATAACATAATAAAATACTTTAAGTTGATTTTCTCTTACCTTAGATAATATTTTCTTCAAAAATAGAAGTGGAATTTGAAAAATGCAAGAGGGATGTGTGATGGAGAGGGGCTGCTGGTATGGGTAGTAAGAAGATGAGAAGAGAGGAGAAGAAGATGAAGATGAGGGGAAAAAATGAAAAAAAAAGAGTTTTAAAGCATTTTCTCATATCTCGGCCGATATTTTGAAAATATCGGCCGAGATATCGGTTCCACCGATATGATATAAATCTCGGCCGATATGGGCCGAAATTTTGACGATTTTTTCCGAGTCCGATATCTCATTGAGATATCGGATCGGTATCGGCCGATACCGGTTCATATCGGCCGATATGAACCGGTATTGGCCGGTTTTTAAAACCACGTGTTCTTGTGCTTTTTTAATGAAATATCTTTTTACGACTGGATCAGCTTTTCTTTTTGGCCTTTTTGTTTTAGGACATCTTTCTAAGTTTTGAATATACTCACCATTCTCAGAAAAAAAAAAGGGTAAAAAGAAATTTCTCACACACTCAACTAACCACAACGCCCATCAACCCCAACTTATGACAGGTCTATGTTTTGCGATCTAACTCATAAAGGTCACAGGTTTAGGCTGGGTTAATTTTGATATTAGAAACCTTTCATTTTTTCTGTTACTTTTTGCTCCAAAATTTTAAAATGTACTCTATGCACTGCACTATCCAAAATATATGTATCATAATTCATTGAAAAATACATTAACTAGTTGTAAACAGGGTGGTGCATGCAAAGGATATTTAAACTTATTCCTTCAACCCCACTCGTAGCAAAATATACAACGCCATACGCACCATACCCACCTTGAATCCGCATAAACCACTACCCACCACTAGTAGGAGCCGGTCTGTAAAGGTCAGATTTTGAAAAGGTCCTCTATTAACTGCAGTATCCAAAACATATGTATCATAAATTCGTGCTCTAAAGGGCATCTAAAACTTAACCTTCCTAGAAACTGACTTGTGTCAAAGTATATTAACTCCACACCCACCTTGAATCCAGAAAAAACCAATACCCCTCCACTAGTAGGAGTTGGTCTGAGTGGGTCACCCATTTAACCCCACTTGTTGTTATCTATAAAAAAAAACACACTCCACCGAAATTTTAGTAAGAAACAAAATGCTTTAATTCATTTTTTAAAGGAATTTCATTATTAAAATAAAAATAAGAATAAATTATGCAACTACTTCGAAAAAAATGTTGCATCATTTTGGGTGAGTCCCACCCAAATGACCTTATGTTTTTTTGTGTGGGACTCGGTGCATTTGATGTTAGAAATATAATGGGGTCACAAATGATGGCTCATTTGTGACCCCGCACCAAATGGTCTAATAATGTCCAAAGTCCCGCACAGCCGACATCGCCATCCAGTGCACAACACAAGCCGGATACGACACAAACAAATCTGTTTGGGTTCATAAATGGTGAGAGTGATTTCCTGATGGGGATCAGGGGATGATTAGTCCCAAGTCTAAAACCTGTCACAAAAGAGTCCCCATTGCCGATGGCAACGACATACCTTTCTTCTCCCTGCAATTGCCACTACTCACTACTTAAGTCTTTATTTATAATTTATTTCTTTTTGTTTAAATTTGTTGGGCTGCAACTAAGTTTTTTTTTTTTTTTTCTTCTTCTTTCTTCCGTCTATCGGAGGATTTTCAACCCTTTGGGCTGGACTAATCCCTCCGGAGCCCAGACGAAAGCCAAGTAAACTCTTCTGTTGCTCCAGTGTGGTAGTGCAGTTTCGAACCTACGACCTCCTGATGCAAACTGTGGTCTTAGACCGACTGAGCTACACCTTAGGATTTAAATTGTAGCTAAGTTAGATAACATTGGATGGAAAATGGGGATGCTTGGTGATAAGACATGGATTACATTGCTTGCGGAATTAGTTACAAAGTAGATGTTATGTTGCAGCTCAGTTATGTAACTTTGGTTGGGGTTTGGTGTTTGAATGTATCAAGCTTGTGGGTCTTTTTTTTTTAATCTTCATACTTATTTTAATAAAAAAAATTTACTAATCACTATAGGGGATGTCCTCATATGCGTGAACGGGTACATCTTATCGTGGGCGAGAGCCACAATTGCAGGCCCAAGATTTTCTTTTAGGTGGTGCAATATATGGTGAAGTGAAAAAGTTAAATAATAAAATTAAATATTTTAATATCTTAGCTAAGGAGTTTCTAGAATCATGCAGGTGCAAATTGCACCCATATGGTATCACTTGGGTTTGCCACTCGTAGGAGGCATTGCCAATGTAGAAACGTGCATCATCACGTCCGATCCGACGGTCATCAGCCTCTCAGGTGCACCAATCACTATAAATTGTTTTAGGAGTCCGGATCCCCTGTTTGATCCAAACAGGGAAATTCCGTTTGGACCAATTAGGAGATAACCCATTATTTTGTTTTTAAAAGACGGAGCTGGCTTTTAAAGACAACACCAGTTTTTAAACTCAACAAGTTCATGTGTCACCCCCTGATTGGTCTAAACAGGGTTGTTCTATTTGGTCCAAAAAGGGAATCCGGATTCTTATTTTCGCTAGGAACTGTCTCATAGTGTGGCTACCTCATTATACTAGAAGATCATGATTGTCCATATGGGATTTTCTCAAATGGAAATACTATAAGTAGTTGATAAGGCTGCCCGTATCAAAAAAATTTCCGCATGTTTGCCTTCTGATGTTTTTGCGTATGAATGAGAATTTGTACTTCCAAGTTCCAAATGAAGGTGATACAAATGTACATCACACGTTTTTTTACTTGTAAATCTCATCAATGTCTTTGTTTACTTCGTATTTCTGTTAAGTCTGCATTACAGCAGGCAGGTTGTAACTTTTTTAGGAGTATTTTTAATGATAGTGATGTCTCTGGTCATAAATGGAAATGACATTTGAGATTGATGTAAAAAAAAATTCGGGTTCCGGTCAAAGTGAACAGCGTCAATGTAAATATTTCGAATTGGGAAGATTTGTAATTGTTTGATTGAGGTTTTTATTCTACCGCAGGATGAAGAACAATGGCGGTTTTAGAAATTCGAGTAAGTGAATTCAACAAAAGATTTATTTTTTACAAATTGAATAAATTATTTTTTTTATCAACATCTGTCATTTACATCCGATAATTTGATAAATATAATATAAAATTTTAATAATCTATTTACAATAATCCGGCAAAGATAATAAAAATTAAACATAAATTTTAATACATTGTTAGTAATAGCTCTTAATCCAAATACATAAACTTTTGTAGCTGCCCTCAACAGGTTTTCATGTGTTGAAATCATTGCATAATAGCTTAATTATCAAGACTAGCAACCGCATCATTTTCAATATATGTAACCAAATAGTCATTCATTCATTTATCTTCCATTCAGTTACGCAACATGTTATTTACGTACTTCATTCCTGAAAAAGCTTTTTTTACCATCGCAGTTGGTAAAATTAATGCTAGTTTTAGAAGCAGATAAACCAATTGGTTTACGATATCCTTGTCTCCACTAACTTTCTAGAAATGTCATAAATTCTTTTAAGTCCTAAAAACTTATTGATAGAGCGCATATCAGCAATGTGGGCCCATTAAATTTTTTTAAAAATTTTGGTAGACAGTTGGCCTATTAACTTAAGCAGTGGGTATTTTATACTGACTTTTGATCACAACCATAGCAATAAAGAAAATGTGTAAAGCAAGCTACTGTGGGGTGAAACTCTTAAATTAAGTGGGGTCAAAAGCTTCCCATAAATTTAATTCAAGACATAAAAAATTTTATTTTTAAATATTTTTTTAGATCTCAGTGGGGTCAATTGACCCCATTGTCATCAACTTGGAGCCGCCCATGATGAAGAATGTATTATATAGATGGATTAATAATAGGTAGACACATGGATGTGAATGAAGAATGCACTATATGGATGGATGAATCATTGCTTGTGTAGACATATAGTTGTCGATGCCCTTTTATAGAACATAATCTTTTTTTCATTTATTGCTATTTAATCGTTTTTTATTTATATTTATATTTTATGGCTAAGTGTGACCAATATAAAAATCTTTCAAAAGTAATTAGATTTTTTTATTTTTTTTTTCTCAGATTTATTATTTGAAAGGATTTTGTACTTCACTATTTTTTTATGTGAAAATCCAATAAAGAATCATAGTGAGTTATCAAACAGGTCATTCCTATAAATCAGGGTAAATAGAATTCTCAACATCAAAATTTAGGATGAATGAAATAGGGAATTGAAATTCAAGCGGAATTTAGCATTATTCTGAATTCTAGCATTTTCAATTCTCCAAATTCTAGTAGACATGAATTCTCGATTATATGAGGCAAGAATGCAAGAATTTGAGTATTTTATATTAGAATAAAAAAGGGAGAGAAAAGCAATTGTACTTGTACTAAAATACCAACAGATACATAGGAAAAACTTCCGCAGTAACCTATGCTCACAATAAGGTGAGCAGCGTACATGTACCTAAACACTTAGTGGTGCCGCGACCTTATGATTCATCCGAGTGAACCATAAAACATGGACTTTCCCCCAATAGTTAAGGATGCCGGGTTTGGCACCCATCCAAATGAATTAGATTTTCTTAGAAGATAAAAACTTGTTGGCCATTGATCAAGCGATTAGGATGATAATTCGAGCTTCCATCACTTTACAAAAGTAGGTGGGATCTCAAGTGGGCCCCACAACAAAGTGTGCTGCCCTACTGTACAATATTTTTTTGCTAGATCAATACCTAAGTACATACCCACCTAGGGAACAATCACTGGGTGTTCACCTGAAACTTGGGTGTCAACCGTTGACGGTGGTTACACCACTACGCTGTCAGTGCGTCGGCAAATTAAAAACCTATATTTGAAGAGTAACGTAAAACTTACTTTTCGTAACTCAAATATGTTCAGATAAAGTCTCATATTATTAATTTTCTGGTATTACTTTGAAAGTCAGACAAATGCGTGACCAAGGCCGATTACCCAAGTCTTTGACCCAAATTACAGGCCTAGAATTTCACCCAGACATTGTTGAAGTCTCATGCTATTTCTTTCTTCTTCTTTTTTTTGTTAATCCAGCCACCAAGAGGGCTGGAACCCTAGTAAGAGCCCGCATACACACAGGAAGACTGCTCACTTAAGTGGGAAAGGAGCTCACAAGAGAAGAAAACTCATACAAGTGGAAAGGAAAGACCGCACACGCGGGTAGAGGTAGTGTACCCAGGGTTCGAACCTTGGGAAGCCAGATGAAAACTGCTACTCCTTCTACTTGGGTAAGAAGTCGTTCTCCTCATGCTGTTTAGTTGAGATTTTTGTCATATTCTCTTACCCTCTGTGAATTGAGCCAACTCAATCAAAATCGATTTCGTGATAACATTCGTCCCCTTCTTTCTCCATGGCAACTTGTGCTTGTGAAAATGAATCTTCACTTTGCTGTAACCTCAAATTTCTTACACATGATATATCCGACGGTGGGTTCATCCACCGTTGCAGTGAAATTTGGCTGAATCGGACTCTGATTTTGAGAGTTTTAAATCTAAGTGGTGAACCCTACTAACAGATTTATGGTGCTAACCTGATCCTCGTATAATACACTACTATATATGATACCCATCTTGGAGAATTGCTTTAACCCAAATCCCAATGGTACTAGTGTTTTTTATTAGGTTGGCTGCCCTTTTAGTATTCTGATTCTCGATTGTGGTCTTCACCGATTCACCCCTCCGCTGATCTATACCGGACAGGTGCATTTGTGTGATAAAAATAATCCATCGTAGAGAGATAACTGATCTGATTTTCTGTACAGCTACTCTTTGGTTGTTTGGTGTAACACATTATATATAGGAGGAAAATGAACTGATAATGAGGATTTCAATTTACTACGTGTGAGGTAGGAATGCAGAATTTCTTTTTTTATGCATAAACAAAAATTTGTTTAGAGTGGAATGCTCTTGTTGTATGAACGCACCCTAAGCAATATCTTTCTTGTTAGGACTACAGGACTATGCGGCCTCTTTTGATTTGTGAACAGCAAACTCATAAAACTGATTCTGCTTTTATGTGTCGTGCGTAAACCACAAGGCCATTCTATCTTTAAGAAGTGTTTTTCATCCGACAACCATAGTCTATCATATTTCTGTAGTTTATTTATCTCGAAAGTTTTTACCTTCCTAATTCAACCACTACATACAGTAATTTGTCTCCTACTGAAGAAACTTTGGTCACCTTTCGAGAAGAGTTGACCCCATTCGTAAGTCCTCTTATTTTAAGCCAGTTTTCTAAGCACTAAACTGCAAGCTGATGGGTAAGTCCAAATTCGTGACGTTAAACTTTTTTCACGCGCGGAGACTGGAGAAGATGGTGGTCCTATCAGATGGCGATTTCAGCCATGGTCCCTTGCCATGAAGCAGGTATAGATCTGGCCCAACTTGATGGAGCCCGTTCGGCTATTCAACTTGAATTAGGTTTATTTTCAGGAAGAAAACTTACTCGATTTTAGGAAAGTCATGAAAAACCAACGTTCCGCAATCCACATCTCCCCTATCCCACACCGACGTCAATATTTGAAAATCCTCAATTTTCAAATATTGATAGCCAGTGATGGAGATGTGAAATCCTCCGTCAGAAATTTCTATTCCAAAGACAGCGAGGAATCCTCAAATGTGTAGAGTCCTCACTTGTCACCAAAGGCGCCTTTTATGTTATGGAATATTTATTTTTTTTTCACAATAGCCCTCCAAAAAATTGTAACTTTATATAGTGACCCCAAGAAAAATTTCCAAGTTCTGCTGCTCGTTTTGGATGAGCAGGATTTTGTTGATCTAAGAAGCCTGCGTAATCTTATAACTCTTTATAGCCTATAAGTCAATATCCAAAGTTTCCTTTAAATTTAGTGATGAGTATAGTTCGGAAAAGGGTCAAAATTGAGTTTGGTGGTAATTTAGGAGGGCAGTGGGGTTGTGTGTTTGATTGGTGTATATGATCATGCGAATGACATCCCTGCCGTGAGCATTCAAAATCTGGTTTATTATATTCTGCTAAATTTGAAGATCTTCAAAATCTAATATTTAGAAACTTATGAAATCTTGGTATAAGAAAAGAATACAAATACTTTGCAACTTTCACTGTTCCAAATACTCTACACCTTTAATTAGATGTGTATACATTATGGTAAGCCATTCAACGTTAGCATGTATTATATTATGAGAGACTTTAAAGATTCAATATTTGCAAAAATAATAATAATAATAATAATAATAATTGTATTAAGATATTAATTGTCAGAGTTTGATCTGAGATCATAATATGAACATCCAAAATAGAAACTTAGCTGCTACTTAATTGTTAGTTGAAGGCTTATTTGGCAACATTCTGGAAATGTCTTATTTTGAGAATAAATGAAAAAAATAAATTTATTTGATATACCTTTTGTAAGAGAAAACTTAAAGCGATGAAGAGAGGAAGGAAATTGGGAGTGATAGATTTTTTAGATTTACAGATGGCAGAGAGAAAATTGCCTGTCAAATAAGTTTAACCTTGCTCATGCTTAGAATGAAGCATTTCTATAATCCTAAGCTTGGGTAACCATTGACATTATCTAAATTTAGATCTATGAAATTAAAAAGAAAAAATCAAATTTAAAAAAATACTTGATATGTCAATGCCCCCACAATGAGTGTCTTTTTTTGTTTATTCAAAACTTAGGAACAGGCGGGCCATACCAACTATGCAATACATATGTAGGCATGACGCATGCATTTTTGACATGTAGGCATGGCTTCCAATTAATTAAAGTGCTCCTAGTGCTAATTGTCAAACGACAAACATAGTTACATGATAATCTTCTTTTTAATTTTAATATTAATAAGCTTTTTTAAAGTGTTGAAGCACCTGCTTCCACCACGTGGCTGAATAGACGGTGGACACTGGTGACTGGACGCCACGCAACGACGCGTCTTTGAATCCCCGACATCTGTGACGTCACGTGAAGTTAAAGTGGACCGAACTCTGTACATTGTGAGTGGGGCCCGAACCACTTCTGATTAAAGAAAATTGGAGCTGGTAAGTGAACTCGTTTTGTCTTAATATATTTAGAGAAAACTAACAAAAAAAAAAAAAAAGAGGACCCTCGATGGCCACTAACCAAAAAAGATACATATAGTTTTTGTGCAATAGAATTGGTGTTTTCACTAGAATAATTTTTTTTTTTGGCTTTTTTTCAACGAGCGGCGATGACGTCGTTGCTTAATATTGGGAGTTAATATTGACGTCGTCGCTAATTCGTTAAATCCACATCTTCTCCGACCTTTATCATCTGCTATTATTGGTTTTTCTGTACCAAAATGAATCAGAACAAATCTCTCCCTCAATATTGAATATTTATTGTGGAGGTTGTTGATATCCATTAACGAGGTAAGTATAACAAAATCTGACATTCTTTCATGCGTTATCTACTATAGAGCCTGAATTTCATGTTTACTTTTCGAGAAAAGTTCATTAAGATTTTGATATATAGTTTATTCATTTGATTATCTTTGTTGTATGATTATTTTTTGATAGCTAAGTCATCAAGGTAAGGATCTTTTGAGGAAAGAGGAAACGAAATCGGATAAGAAATGGAGAAAAAGATTGGAGGAAGAAGTGGAAAATGGGGAAAATGAGGTTCTATTGCGATTTGTATGAATTTGAATGCGATGACGGCATCACATGTTTAAATATTTAATAAAAAAAAATGAAAGTCATAGTAGAAAACCATTTTCGTACTTATATTAACTAGTGGCATATTTTGAGGTAAGCGGCCATCAAGGGGTTTTTTTTTTTTTTAAGTTTGCTCGAATATTCATTTATCTCATATGGTATGCAAATGCCTATGGCCACGTGTGAACTTGCAGTGGGAGGGCCGACAAAGGGACTGTGCAACGGTCAAAATCGTCCATCTACAAATACCAGCCACTGTGACCAGGCAGGTTTGGTAGTGCTGGTCCATGTCAAAGGAAGGAAAACCCGGACCGGACTCGTTTTATTTTGGTCCGTACCTAACGTTGTATTCTTTCACACTTTAGGTGGAGCCCACTGTGATCAATAAATGACAATATTATAAGGTCCTGTTAAGTAACAAGATAGTGATGAGGAAGTAGACAATTAGGCACATCCACACGTTTTTTTTTTTTTTTTAGTGATGGTCACTCTTAATTAGCGAACATGGATTGGTGAATGGCATGGCATCCCCCCCCCCCCCCCCCCCCCCCCCATATATATATATATTTTTTATGTGAAAATCTGATTATAAAACTCTCTCAGCTTGACTTTCCCAATTGTCACGTTTTAATAAAGAACGAGTTAAAAATAGAAGAGACTTGACCGAGCCATCTCATTTGTGTTCCAAATATTAATTTGAATTAATTATTATGAATCATGTAAATAAATGTATTTTTTTAATTTTATAAGTAATTGATTCATTCTTAGATATTTTTGAAATTATTTTAGAAGAACATAACTCTTTTGAGTTTCCGTGCCGACTTTATCTGACTTAAATTTTTTTACATTGGACGAGTCGAGTCCAAGTCACGAGTTTTTCAATCTTGGATGAGAGCTACATTTGATTAAAGCTGCATGTATGCTATGTGAAGAAAAGTCTTATGTATTAAAAATTGCATAGCTTAAATTCTCAAATGACCTTTGCAATTCTTAAATTTTTAGTCTTCCTAGCATCTGCATCCAAGAGGAGGATTTAGAAACTCTAACCGAAGAGGTGGTTTTTGGAGAGTTATATATTTCTTCTTACATGAATTTCCTAAATTCTAATAAAGAAATATATCATAAAAGTAACCTTTCAAGTGGGTTACACAACATTTGAAATGTCAACGAGACAACTCTTACATTGATATTAGAAATCCAAACACTCCAAATTATTGTAAGAGATATCTCTAAATAAACATGTCCTTATTCTCGTTTGAATTCGAACTCAAATGCTTTATATCGGCATCCAACTCATGTCGCTCCTTATACGATCCTAGTCAAGTGATATGTTGCTTCTCACTCAATCATCCAAAGTTCAATCTTCAATCCTCTCTTTTGTGTTGGATACATTTTTTAGGTAAATTGAATTAAATTGAGGAGAAGCATCAAATTAAAAAAGGATAAAATAGAAGGGGTTATTATGGTATTTTATTAAATTTTTAGTGGTTTAATAGGGAATCTTTTTTACTTTTTATGTAAAAGATAATGTTTTTTTGTCATAAAAAAATAAAGTTATTTTTGACCTTTTTTTTTTTATAAAATAAAGAAAAAATTTTAAATTTATATATTTTTATGTAGATAGTGGAGGCTTAACCTTACTTTACTTCAATTTACTGTAGATAAAAAGGAACCTCTCCATGTTGGTGATTTTCTCTCCAAAACTCAAAGTAAATGAATTTTAAGAAGAGGATAAGCGAAGAAAAAAAGGGATTTACAGTGGCCCACAATTGTCTCTACTTTGCCGTACGCTTACCTGGGTTTATACTTGAGCATATTCTGACTCTGAACTGACCATTTATTAAAGTAAATCAAAAGTTCAATTTGTACAAGAGTTCGGCATCCAACAAATCTGCCCATTCTGAGTTTGTTTGGAACCCTCCTAAACCCGTTTTATCCTCACAAAATCTACTTAGATGTGTAATATCATTTTATCACATTTGCCATCATTATCATCGAAGTCTTATTTCAATTATATTAGGCTTGACTATATGAATTTCATTTCTCTATTCTGACTTATCTTGTTCCAACCATTATTCAATTACATTTTATACATAATATTCTTAAAATGAAAATAAAATACTATTTTAGAAAATAATAATAATATATAAAATAATTTCAAAATATAGCTCAATTGGCCTCAGACCACGATTTGCTCTCGAAAACTGATGATTTAAAACTGCGCTACCACATTGAGGCTATAAGAAATTTATCTAGTTTTTCGGAGGATTAGTCTAGCCCAATGGACTAGGACTGGGACTAGGATTAGAACTAGGACACCTTATTCTTAACACTGGAAATTGGGTGAATCATGACATCAACGTCTCCATCTATACTTGTAAATTGTGATTTCAGTTCTACCACACTAAACTACTTGTCTTTCCCTCAATTGTGCACGTCTCGATCTCCACCAGTAAAATTCGTAAACTTCTAACACATTATCATTCCAACACTCCTTTCCCTGAAAATGAAGAGAGACCACATGAATATTACACGTCAACTGATCCACAATCCATTCGATAAATTAGGAAATCTTATTGTCCACTGTCCACAATATATAAACCAAGACCCCACATTTCTGCATTATCCTCTCTTTCGATTCTTTCGTTCTTTTTTTTTATTTTTTTATTTTTATTTTTTTGTTTTTTCACACGCCGAACACGGACAAAAACAGAAAATCCATTCAATTTCTCATGTTCCAGTCATCCGTCATGCTCTCTTTGAACAGAAGCATTTTCCTGGTAAATTATATATACAAGTCTCAATCTTTCAATAAAAAAAGAAAGCAAAAGAAATAAAAAAAAGATTGAATCTTTCTAGATAGCTGGTTGAATAATGGGGCTTGAATAGTTGAATTGCTTTCTGTGGGTCGTCGGTTTTGACATTGAAATGTTGGAAAGAAGAGGAAATGCTAAAAATCACAACTTTTCTAAATCTCGATTTGTGTAATCTCTTCTTATTGGGTGTGTTTTTTGTACAAAAAGAGGTGTTGGGTTCTTTAGTTTTCCATTGTATTCCACTTATTGAAGCAGGAACACCATCAACATCACCCACTGCTTCTACTACTTCTTTGCAGAGAAAGGTTTTGTTGTTGAGCTGTTGCAGAGGAGGAGAGAGAAAGATAAGGATTTTAATGGAGAGCACGTTGAAGGAGATAAGGGACGGGGCTTCTGTCCTCGACATGGACCCCAAATCCACCGTTGGTGGAGGTGTTGAGGATATGTACGGAGAGGATCGAGCCACGGAGGATCAACTCGTCACCCCATGGACGATCTCGATCGCCAGGTGAGGAACGTAGAGAAGAAGATCCATGGTTGTTTTTTTTTTTTTTTCAACTCTATTTTTAGCTTGATTCTTACTTGTTAGTATTCTTTCTTTCCTTAATTCTGCTTCATGAAATCGTCTGTTGTTTATGTTTCAACTTTTTTTCTCATAGAAGATAAGTATCTCTTTCTTTTACCTTTGTTTTATTCTTTCTTTCTTTTTGAATTTTGGGTTTTTGTTCCTAGGGGTTGAGGGTTTATGTTTCATTTTATTAATATTTTTTTTTAGATCTTCAAGTGATCTAAGTCATATTTTGATGTTTAGGAGAAATTGAATTGGATTCATTTGTTTCACCCCCTCAGTTATCTTTATGACTTTACCTCTCTTTCATCTTTTTTTTTTTTTGTTTTCATAAAGGTAATGAATTCTGTGACATGGACTGTGTATGTGGAAATTTATTTCAACCCAGATGACTGGTAGAGGCCATCTATTTCATCCCAGAATTCTGATCACTCTCTTGGATCTTACTAAGTTGGCTAATGAAGTATGGAAGTATGGAACTGTTCATGGGTCACACAATTAGTTGATGCTGTTGCCAGTTGCATTTCAAATTTCACTTCAGCTAAACCTCAGTGGAATTCTAGTTTTGGATACCATTTGGATGGTGCCCTCATGTTGCCATTTAGGGGGTGTCAATGGAAAAGGGCTGCCAAAATCGGGCGCCTTGTTTGAGTTGTTTGGTGCAGCGATGAAACGGCTGGTGAATCTCTCCCTTTTTGCTTGAGATCTGCCCAAGAGAGGATCCAGAAGTCCTCAACGGGGTGGTAGGAAAGGCGGATCCGGAAGTCCTAAGGGGGTGGTAGGAAAGGCGGATCCGCGGAAGAGGAAACGCCCTGTCTCCTTTTCCGCAGCTGGTTCCAAACGTACGCTTAATTTGGGTTCCATTTGGAGCAGGGGAACTGTTCTAGCAGTTGGTGGGGTACTCATTTTTACCCCACTTTTGCTAATTAGCTCAACCTTGCTACAGATTGCCCCATCTGTTGTTTGTTAGCGCTGTTGATCTCAGTGATTTTTTAGATATATGGACTATCACTCTATTAGATCCATAACAGAGTTATTTATAATAAACGGCTGATTAATCTCTAGTCCTTTTTGAAAATTTGTGCTCCAGTGGATACTCACTACTGAGAGACCCACACCACAACAAGGGGCTTGCATTCACAGAGAAAGAGAGAGATGCTCATTACCTGCGAGGCCTTCTACCTCCTACTTGTTTCACCCAAGCGCTTCAGGTATGATAACCCTTGCTAAAGACACACCATCATCTGTATTGGAGTGAGGACTGTCTAGCTAACTTTTTTCACAACTTTTCTCTTCAGGAAAAAAAACTCATGCAGAGTCTCCGCAAATACCAAGTTCCGCTGCAGAGGTACATGGCGCTGATGGATCTTGAGGTACTTAGGATTTTAGTATTATTTTTTATGTTTTGTGTGTTAGCAATGTGGTTATAATAGGCATTATATCCTCAACTCAAGCATTTGCACAGTATCCTTGGATCTGGAGTTTGTAATTTGTATAATCAGGCCTAAATCATGCTGCTCTGGTTTAGAACATAAATGATAAATCTGATAGGCCTCATAGCGGGTGGACCATGTCCCAGAAGTAAACTATATTGGAAGAACAAAGCCATCCAAGATTTGGCTATTTCACTCCTTATGTAGACCGACTGCTTTATATCTTCTTTAACCATAAATTCTGAGGCCGCCTAACATAGGTCAATGTTAGACAATCGGGGAGATTCTTATGGAATGCCCTATCCATGGTGGGAATCATTGATCCAGATCACCAAACCATTGGGCCATATTTTTGCATTCTCAGGGTCCTCATGTCAGTTGTAATTCTCTTGTTCATAGACTTGTGATGTATGGTTATTTGTTTCTTTTCACAGGAGAGGAACGAAAGGCTATTCTACAAACTTCTCATTGACAATGTTGAGGAACTGCTACCGATTGTTTACACACCAACTGTTGGTGAGGCCTGCCAGAAATATGGGAGCATTTTCAGGCGTCCCCAGGGTCTTTTCATTAGCTTGAAAGAGAAGTATGCTTATTGATGTGTTTTCACCTGCATTTTCTTCATCTTTATGGTAATTTATTCTTATTTTCTTTCTCTATCATTAGTTTAGGCTGAGAATTTGTCGGTTTTGCAGGGGGAAAATTCTTGAGGTACTGAAGAACTGGCCCGAGAGGAGCATTCAAGTTATTGTTGTCACTGATGGCGAGCGCATCTTGGGGCTTGGAGATCTTGGATGCCAGGTACTTATCCTCAATACTGATTTCACCCATGGGACATAGCTTATTCACTAGTATAGGCTCTGGAGCTCCTGAAGCTGACATATGATGATGTTGACGACGACTACTATGATGACTGATTCATCCTCAAGTGCATATATTTGAATGCCTTGAAGTTCTTAAGTTCTTTAGCTGCCGTGATTAATGGTATTTCAAATGTCTGCAGGGCATGGGTATACCTGTAGGCAAACTTGCTTTGTATACAGCACTTGGAGGCATCCGTCCTTCTGCAGTAAGTCCTTTTAGTAACCAAGTCTACTCTTAACTCATAATCGATCAAGACTCACCATTTGAAAGTTTGGAAAAATAGCTGCTGAAGATTCTTGATTTAATTTTCCTTACATGTTGTAGAATATTTTAATATTATTTGCAGTGCTTGCCCATAACAATTGATGTGGGAACAAACAATGAGAAGTTGCTGAAGGATGAGTTCTACATTGGACTAAAGCAAAAGCGGGCAACTGGCCAGGTGACTCAAGTCGTTGCAGCATAAAAATGATTTATATATCTTTTATGCTTATTGCAACATACTAAAAGGATTGGTTTGTTTGTTTTCATCGGTAGGAATATGCCGATCTGCTCCATGAATTCATGTGTGCAGTTAAGCAGAACTATGGGGAGAAAGTCCTTATACAGGTCAGTCATTATATCTATTGAATACCAAAGGTTTTTTTTCCTTCCTTTTCACTTCATTTCAGTTTTGATTGTGATGTTCTGGTTAAATTTAAATGCACTTGGCAGTTTGAGGATTTTGCTAACCACAATGCTTTTGAGCTGCTTGCGAAATATGGCACCACTCACCTTGTCTTCAATGATGATATACAGGTAGATTTTTTTTTTGGTGGTCTTTTTTGTATTTTGCCCTTTTGCACTGATATTTGCTACTTGCCATCTAGAAAGAGAGGACCAACTGAAAACTATAGGAAATATTTGTTTTCTTTGTATAAGCCTTCTCTAACTGATGTGTTACTGTCACTGTAGGGCACAGCCTCTGTGGTCCTTGCAGGACTTACTGCTGCACTGAAGTTAATTGGTGGAAAGTTAGCTGACCACACTTTCTTATTCCTTGGTGCTGGTGAGGTATATGTCTCATCCATATCTCTATTGTTCTTCTTTGTTTATTTCACTTCTTTTCTTATCACTTATATTACTTTGTTGCTTTGATGCTACATAAGAAAAACAACAAGAGAGACGGTAATGTGCTATAAAATTAAAAGCCTGAAGAAAAATGTAGCATATATTTTTGATATGCTTGTGAGCCAAAATATTGCACCTTGCCTTTACTACCGAATCTCTTCATAACTTATAGTGTTT
Source organism: Camphora micrantha (assembly GCA_003546025.1). Lineage (NCBI taxonomy): Eukaryota > Viridiplantae > Streptophyta > Magnoliopsida > Laurales > Lauraceae > Camphora > Camphora micrantha. The sequence continues at coordinate 19,026,382 of QPKB01000004.1, forward strand.
CTTCAGCTCCCAGGACTTGCTGACACACGATGAATATAAGCCTCTACCAAGATTACTATGGCTATACCATTCAAATAATAATAATAATAATATGATGATGAAGATGATGATGATAAATAAATAAAGATTGTTATATCTTTAATATAAGCCTCTACCAACATTACTATAGCAATACCATTCAAATAATAATAATATGATAGTGATGATGATAAATAAATAAAGATTGTTATATCTTTAACATTTCTTAGTAGTACACATTCCCTTGGTAAATGTCTATGATTGAAATCTCAAGTATCTTGTGTAGACAACAATCACTACGTTATTAATAAGCCTAGTCATTATAACAGATAGTCTCTATTAAGAAAATTGCTCTTTTGGATACTATGGTCATTAATGTCTGTAATATCAATTTATATACCATTTTCATAGTTTTGATGCATTTATGCTTATACGGGAACATTTATTTGGAGCTGATTTGTATATAAGTGATTATATCTTCAAGGATATCTTCTTTGCAACAACATGTTTGTTCTTGTCTAACAAATAATCTGAGTGCTAGTATTCTGGCCCTGTGTACTCTCTCTGCCCATAGAAACTGATATTGACTTTGTGTTTCTGTAGGCTGGAACTGGTATAGCAGAACTCATAGCTCTAGAGATGTCAAGACAGGTATTTAGTCTTTTCACTTGTTATGTAATGTGTACTCCCTCTTTGTTTTCTTTCTATGGTAGATCTTCTAGTATGAGCTGTTAAATAGTTGTTTATGCAGTTTCTTATCACCATTTGGTTTTGGGATTACTGGTCAGCAACTCTGTTATAGTATCAGAGCCAAAAGTCTCGAGTTCGAAACCACGTGCATGGAAAAAATGCCCCATGCCGCGTTGTGGTGTTTGTGCGGGCGCAAGTGCATAGGGCAAAAAGGCCTCATGCCGCGTTGTAGTCTTGTGCGGGCGTGTGCTTCGGATCCGGGCGGGACAGGGGGTGTGAAATAGTTGTTTGTGCAGTTTTCCATCACCAATTGGTTTTGGGATTACTGGCTAGCAACTCTGTTTTGAGCCTCATTCAGTTAACAGAGTAACATTTGATTCTTGATGCAGACAAAAGTTCCAGTAGGAGAGTGTCGCAAGAAGATTTGGCTTGTGGACTCTAAGGTAGTAGAAACTTAAGCAGCAAATCTCTTAATAAAATACCTGCCCCTTTGCTTTTGCGTTCTTGTTTATATTTGTCTCAAGTGGTTTGTCTTATTTTAGGGACTGATTGTGAGCTCCCGTAAGGAGTCACTCCAACACTTCAAGAAGCCATGGGCTCATGAACATGAACCCGCTAAAGAGCTACTAGATGCAGTCAAGGTATGAAATGTGCAACTTCTCTCAACGGCACTTGCAAACAACTGCATGCACATGGGGAGTCTGCAAAGTTTTTGAAACAATATATATGCCCCCTGTAAGGAAAATTTCTTGGGTCTGCCGCTGCATGCATGTATACCAAAAAAGTAGCCTAGGAAAATTCTTGGGTCTGCCACTGCATGCATGTATACCAAAAAAGTAGCCCTTGACCCATTGAACTGACATTCCTCTTTACATAAATGCCTCTTCTTTCCTTTACTAACTGGCTAAGATTTGGTGCCTGGGTCACAACGTGGTCGCCACAGGTGTGACTCTAATTTTTATCTGAGGGCCAAAATATTGATAGTTTGATATATATGTCAAAGCCCATTAGCTTCTTATGTTCATGAGAGCCTAATATGATTTTAATTTTACATGGAAGTTTCGGAGTAAGAGGTTTCTTACTTTTGTCACTTGATGTCGTTTGATAGGCAATCAAACCAACTGCATTGATTGGGACATCAGGAGTTGGAAAAACATTCACGAAGGAGGTAGTTGAGGCTATGGCCTCCTTTAACGAGGTACTTTTATGCTTTCTTCTCTTGCTCATTTTGGCAGTTGGATCGGATCAATTTTGACGGAGACTGATATTATTATAAACGACACAGAAACCTGTTATTCTTGCACTCTCAAATCCAACCTCGCAATCAGAGTGTACTGCAGAAGAAGCTTACACGTGGAGTAAGGTAAACATATATTTCTGCTCTACGTTAAAATATGGACGTTATTATACAACATAAATATTAAATTACTTTCTCATTTTGCAGGGAAGTGCAATTTTTGCTAGTGGTAGCCCTTTTGATCCTGTTGAATACAATGGGAAAATTTTTGCTCCGGGCCAGGTCTGTTTATTTTTATTATATTTATGTTGATCAACATATGCAAAAGTGATATATTTCAATGTTTCCGGGGCTGATCTTTTAAAATTTTCCTCTTATGATGATTCAGGCAAATAATGCATACATTTTCCCCGGATTTGGTTTGGGTTTGGTTATCTCTGGAGCAATCCGGGTGCATGATGACATGCTTTTGGCAGCTTGTAAGTGTGCTGTTCATTTTTATTTATATGTACTTAATTTTCCTATAAAAACAAACCCCATGTGGAAAGGAACCAGGACATTATTCGGCATTGACTAAACAAACTAGGCTTGTATAGCAAGTTAGAAGCATGTATTAGTATTACTAGCTGTTTCTGTTGTCTAAATATATCAGACATGGTTTCTTGGGGGTAATGATTATAGCCTCTGGCATTTGTAGTGTTAGAGAAGCACTCTCAGCATGGAGGAAAGTAGGAAGTCTCAGTACATTTTATTCGCCAAACTTACACTTGTTGAATCTGACTCTTTTCCTCCTCTAAACAGCGGAAGCATTGGCTGGACAGGTTACCCAGGAGAACTTTGATAAAGGTCTGATCTATCCTCCATTCTCAAATATCAGAAAAATATCAGCACAGATTGCTGCTGATGTAGCTGCTAAAGCATATGAGCTTGGTAAGTCCTTATGAATATTTCAGTTCTAAGCTCTATAGAAGTGTTTCAGTTATAACTTCTTGAATGATTTTGGTTCTCTTTAGAAATGTTTTTGATGCACTTCATTGATTTAGGCACATAACAAGAATAGGCTACTGCTTATTGTGAAATTTAACTGTCAATCTTTTTCCTTTTGTAGGTTTGGCTACGCGTCTTCCTCGACCTGCAGATCTGGTTAAGTATGCGGAAAGTTGCATGTACAGCCCAATCTACCGAAACTACAGATAAGTCATAAAAGATATTATGCACATATCTGTTGGCTGTGCTTGCTGTTCTAGCTTCTGGTGAGTCTTCCTTTGTTGTGTTGTTGTATGTGCTCTGTAGCTTTTGCAGTTCTGTCAGGTAATTTTGCTCTAGTTTCTGGGTGGGTGTTGCTTTGTTGTATCGTTATGAGAGTTGTGTGGACTTTTCCTTCTGTGAAGGCTAAGGAATCACTTCTTCTGTGTTTAGAACCATTTTGGTGGTTATGAATATTGCGGTGAGGTTTTTAGGAGATGATGTCAACTTTGGGCCTGTTTTGCCTCTGTTAAAATCCGCAAAAATGTACTGTCTGATATTACATCAATAAAAGCAGTTTAGCTTCTCTCTCTCTCTCTCTCTCTCTCTCTCTCTGAGACCATCTCAGATCCTCCCCTTCAAACACCTTCATGCACCATGACGGTTGGATAAGAAGGGCTTTGTATGGTATGCCTAGAATTGACTCTCTTTCTTGCCATCTAGGATTCCCTGAACAAGTCCCTCTTCAGCCACCTTCATGCAATGCGGATGGTTGGATAAGAAGGGCTTTGTATAGTATGATCAAGAATTACCTTGCATTTGATCATCAAAACTATATCATGTGGAGCTCTAATAATATGGCAAAAAATTTCCTTCATTTGATGATCAAAACTGTATCATGTGGGGCCCTCAAATTAACACTTGTGGTCTGTTTGGCAAGTCCTATATGTTTTTGAAGTATAACTAATTGAGCTAGATCTATTTGAAATAAGGGATGTTCCATTTAGACTTTTTTATAAATAGACTATTTAGCAAGTTTGATTCAATAAAAAAAAAACAAACTTTTCATATTTGAAAAAGTTATATGAAAGTTATCTTGTATGGTAGTACAGGTGTATTTGTCATAAAATAAAAGTAGTACAGATAAATTTGTCATACCATGTGTTATATGAGAAAACTTTTAGTCAAGAGAAAAAGAAAAAAGTGTCTGGTTGCTTCTGACATGTCTATTTGGAAAGTTTCCTTAAACATCCATTTGAACTTTGGCCACCCAGAATATCTATTTGAATAGACACAAAAATAATACTTGCCAAAGAATTTGGCTAATCGATCATTCTGCATGGCCTTGATTCAGTGGATATGATTTTTGCGTCACAATTTAATAGTTATGACTCACCATCAGCACCTCCACCATCGCCACCATCATTATCATCATCAAAGTTTTATCTCATCTATCTGGTTTCTCTTTGTGAATTATACTCTTCCAGATGACATGACTCGAGCTATGCTGCATTGTCTAAGGTTATGGTTACAAACTAAAATTTATACCATAAACTGAAATTTAGGCCATTCTAAACACATTCAATCCGATGACTATCTGTTGTACTCAAGGATGAAAATAGCGGTAGCGGCGGGCGTATCGGTCCTCTGCTAAAACGCTACATAGCGGCATAGCAGTGCTATTTGAAAAAATCGTCAAAAAAATCTAAATTTTTTTGTAGAAAATCTAGAATATCGAAAAATGAGAGAAAATGTTCTTTTTTTTTTTGCAAAAGTAACTAAGGTAAGGGGGCGTAGCGGTCCCCTCATTATATGAGGTCCTGTATATCTGTGAAATCTTGATAAGAACTCTCTATATCCACTATAATTTGGAGAGATTGTGTGCTTTTTGGTGATCTTTTAAACATAAAAGGATAGAAGAGTTGCATAAAATTGTTATTTGGAGAGAAAGAAAAGAAATAAGCATCATTATACATTTTGAAATTTTTTGAAAAGAAGGAAAATTTCACACTCCGTAGCGGCTGCTATTTTGATCCATGGTTATACTATCCATAAAGCGCGCGCGCGCACACACACACACACATATATATATATATATATATATGAGGAATATTCATGTGCATCTATCCCTCACCATAGGGTGAGGGACACTTTCCCTTTTTACACATGAAGACAAGGAAGTGTACCTCACCTTATGTACTTGAAAATTCACTTTTGTATTTGAAAATCTCTATTTATGGAAGTGTCCCTCCTCCTATGGTGAGGGATAGATGCACAAGAACGTTCTCCTATACATATATATATATATATATATATATATGTATATATGTAACACATATAGGCAGTCTACAGTGGGCCTAAGAAGGTGGATTAGGCTTCTAATAAGATTGTCACTTTTTCCTTAGTCATTAATTAGCTGTTGAGGGAGATGGAAAATAGTTTACTGATTAAAAAGGAAAAAAAAAAAGGAAATATTGACAGCCATTGCGTAACCCTGGAGTTAGAATTACTGCATGCCAGTGTGGTTATGGACTAATGTGAGTATATGTTCACAGTTTACCTGTAATCATGAGAGGGTCTCTGAAAGTCAGTTGATTTATGTGTTTCAAGGCTGCTTTTAGTCTTGCTTCGTCTCTCATATTTCCCCCTCAATTGTAGGATTGATGTGATTTTCTGGAAATCCTTAACTACGAAAGGGAGCGATGAACTTCCTTTCATACTCTTATGTATGTTATGGTTTATCTAGGAATGTTTGTTAGAAACTAATGCTTTGATACGAGTTATATTCAAGAAAGAAAGACCTCTTGGTGGTTTTCTTTATAGAATCCGAGAAGGACGAAAACATCTGTCTTCTATAGTCATAGAAATATCGAATCCAAGTGGGGAATAAAAAAGAGAGAGTTTGAATGCGTCTGATCATGTAAGACCACATTTTGGATAAGTTGCCAACTTCCAAGACTTTACACCCCCTTTGTAATCCTTAAGCATTCATATTGCATGTGCTTATGGTGATGAAAACAAACTGACGTATATGGAACAGGCAAAAGCTAAGGAGGAGGAGGAACCATTTCTCTCTATTCTCCTTGAAAGATAAAAATAACTTAATTAAAAGAGGACAATCCATGTCATAGTTGAATTTGAGGTTGAAGGATGGGTGAGGTGTGTGGGAGTGGAGATCCTTGAGAGGGGCTCTCACTCTACATATGCGTGAGACAACTGAACTCTACAGTACAGCCCATCTATCAAAATCTAGACCATAGGTACCTAGTTCAGAGTTTGAATAATTTGGTTTGCATTTTCGAAGTTGACACTTATCCTAAAATGATAGAGGAGGTTCACTTGATTTGCTTTTCAATTTATTTGTTTGATTCAGATTCAGAGTTCGAGTTCAACAAGTTCGATGAACTAATTCACCTGTGCCCAAGCTTAGAGTACATTATTAGGGCCATTTCTAAAATCCAAACCACTCAAATAGCTTGTTCTTTATATTTACTCTTAAGAGAAATTTTACTTCAGCCGGAGTTGGGCCCACGCTTAGATTGATTATGTGTAAAGCATATGGTTGAAATAAAAGTCAAAAGTAAAATCCCACGTTTACTGGTGATTAATCTTAAGGTGGGGCAACTCTGATTGGAGTGAGATATGAATTAACATTAATACAAAGGTGTGCAATGCGAGTGACCAGGGTTTTTTCGTTAGGCACAGCACAACTAATGGATTTATAAGACTTAAAGACTTATAGAACTTATGGAATTACATGAGATTAAGTTTGCAAATCGAACTGGGCATTGTTTGAAATGATCTATTCAGAGTTTCAAGGCGCCTACTAGGTGATTATGATGTAGACTCTTTAAAATGTACACTCTCCTTTTGCATGAGATGCAGAGGCAAATTTTACTTCAATAGGGGTTGGTTTTGGAGTATGTGCTTGCTTTAATATTCTTATACCAGTGAAGTACTGGTTATGTCCTACACTTTTACGTAAGTAATTGGTGTGCCCCAATGTTATCAACCAATAATCTTTGTATTCCAAATCGGACGATTCAGTTAACAACACAGCCTGATTTCCTTTTCTACATCTCATTTCAGGCCAATCACGTATGTTCTGATTTCTCTGAATACAAAAGAATTGACTGGACATGTCTAGGTACATGAGGAATCCAGGGCCATATGTTATGATAAGTGTTGGGGCTTTGTGCTCTCATGCTTTCAGCATGTCAAAATTAAGAATGATGGTCCACATGGGTAGTGGACTATTCAATTCTCTCTCTCTCTCTCTCTCTCTCTCTCTCTCTCTCTCTGCGGGTTTGGCTGGTCCCTTGTGGGTTTCTTACTCAATATAAAATTTTCAAGGGAGACAATCCATCCATCGCTGTCTTTGGCTCTTTTCTTGTAAATAAGTCTTCCCCAGATATGTTTTTATCTTTCTGTGATGTAAAAGTCTCAACACTCTTGGAGATCCCAACTAAGATAATATACATACATTTTCCATGATAAAAGCTTATCCTGATATAAAACTAACAAGAAAAAGTATAGTTTAAGTGGATATAGCCCTTATCTTTATCAGCATCTTTCCGCGCTGGATATTATTTTCTACTCCATGCGAGAAGCACTTTAGGCTTGTAGCTGCAGTTCTCCTTTTTCTAATTGGGAACTGCCCCATAGCCCAGTGGCAAAGAGGCTTTTCACCTAATAGCTGCCATGAGATTGATTGGTGGACGTGCATCAAACAAACATGCTCTTAAATTTTGGAAAAAACGAAGCAAGGAGGGAAATGAACACCCAGCCATCACTCTAATCATTGCAATCTTTAGAGAGTAAATCTCCTATCTACATCTCAACCTTATATCCTTCACCCTTTCACCTTTTTAATATTTTTTTTGGGTAGCTCATTTGACCATGAATTCCTACAAATTCAATTCCCATGATAACAAAAATGCTTTCAAGACGTGTTTGTGTGGTGTTGTCAGTGGAAACATATTTATGATGGAGGAAATTGGACTTCCAAATTTTCACTTTCATGGGAAAAATGTGGTTTTCATTTTCATTTTATTTTTTATTTTGCCATGAAATGGCTTGTACCAAAAGAGCAATGTGCATGGAGGTTCTCATAGAAACTGCTGCTGCTGCCGAGTGCTTCATTTTATTTCTATTGATCCATGTGGGCCACATTGTTACTGAAAGTTTCGGTTATAGATTTTTAGATTGGTCAACTCAATAAATTAGCTCAATAGTGTGTAAAAATAATAAACTATACAGCGAAAAATAAACTCAAAAAGTACACATCACAAGGACATCAGATTTAGCGTGGAAAACCCTAACCGGGTGAAAAACCACGGATCCGAATTGGAATAACAATCAAGCACTATAAATCTCGCAATTACAAGAAACTCAGATTTTCTCTCCAGATATCCTCTACTTAAGAACTGAAGTTACTTTGTATTGCTTTACGCTTCAACGACTTTACACTGCTGATTACGGCAAACTCAATCCTGCGCTTGACTCCTCTAATCTTCTGCGCAAGAAGATGGTCTTCTACAAGGGATGCAGAAGAACCTGACCCTCTAAAGAACTTGGCAGCACAATTCTTCAATAAATGTCTACAGAAGATTACTCTAAATTAGATCTCTAATTCAAAACTTGAGAGATGATATGTGTCTCGTTGGATTGAGAGTAACACCCAATATATAGCCCCAAATCCGCGTAAGAGACTCCTAGTTATAATCCAGTAAGAAAATCAGTTTATCTCAAATTTCTTCTTAGAGTCCAGGTCAAACTGGGCTTATTGTGCCACTCTCGCTCTCGCTCTAGCGAGAACCCTCTCTGGCTCTAACGCACTTTTGGCCTTACAGTTACTCCATTTGAGCTATTTATAACCGGTAAAATGTGAATTATATTTAGAAGTTAATGAGGTTTTTACTGGAAAAGTCCCCTAAGATGTAAGAGGAATGAGAAAGGCCCTCAAAACTTCAAAAGCTAATGGAAGCTAGAGTTAAGCTATTATCCGTTTATTTATTTATTTTGAACTCAGATATATGGACGAAATGATCAAGTAAAAGTGAGCTCCATATGATCAACAGGTGGTGACATCAGGAAGAGTCCCATCCCAAGTGATCATTTCACTTCTATGAAAATCTAATAGGGCTTCATTGACTGATTGAATTTCTTACGTTGGCTGGTGATTAATTCAGTCCAAGCAGATTGCATACGGCAGAACTTTGGGAATTTGGAAGGTCACAATATTGAGTTGACTATAATGTCTTAGGAGGACCTCTTACATGATGAGTGCTTTCTGGGTACTTGCATGAGGGGCACTGGATACCTTTCCATTCATCTGTCCACCGAACCACCTCTTGATGGGTCATAAAATAATGGGGCATTTGTTTTTGTTTTTTTTTTAAACCCAAACAAGGGACTCGAGAGGGTTACGCACATGCACAGAAAGACAATTTACACAAATCGAAATAAGGCCCGCATAAGTGGAAAAAAAAAAAGCATATACAAGGAAGAAGAGGTGGTGTATCCAGAGTTCAAATCCTGAATAACCATGTAAGAACCACCGCCATTGATTTCTCAAATGGGCATTTGTTTTATGGGAATTCTTGATGAAAACTCTAGTAGTTCGGAAACGATAGAGGTGTTTCCAACATTTAGAATTCCCCACTTAGTTTATGAATTTCAAAAAATCTAACCTTGTGAATTGGCTATTTTGGCTTCTAAAATTCTCTAAATTCAAGGTTCTAAAATGCTGTTGAACATTTGTGAATGCAACTAGGATCTCTTGGATGATCCTAGCTAGGGTCCATCTCCCTAGCAGCAGCCCCAAGGTGTCACATAGAAGAGTTGTCTGGACTATAGGATTGAAAGATTAGTACAAGTAATCCAATCTAGTTGATTAGCAACGTAACAAAATTGAGCACTTGTAACCTTTTATTTGGAGCACAATCGAAGCTCATAGACCTGTCAATCTATATCATTGGAAGATATCACTCACTCTCTCTCTCTCTCTCTCTCTCTCTCGCTGGAACCCCATCAAGCAACTTGTCGCATGTTGACGTGTTCGTCGCTTCGTGAAGGACAAAGGACAAAGGTTGTCATCTCAAGAACATTTTGCTTTTTACCACCTGTCTGTGATCCTGCCACATCGTTTTTTTTTTTTTTTTTTTTTTTTTTTTTTTTTTTTTAAGCTTTCTGCTACATCGTTTTCTCATTGGGTCTTTCTCAGTATCCTAAGTCTAGCTATTTTTTGGGAAACTTTTAAAAAAAGTATGGCATTTTTGACTTGTTTTCAAATTAGTATATAAATATTTGAATATTTTTAAAAAGTATATATGTTTTTTTTTTCTTTTTCACAATTTTGTCAATCAAGTTTTTTTCATGATTTGTTGAGAAATGAAAAAAAATACAATTCTATCACGAAAGATCTTTATCTTTTTTTTAATCATTTTTTATTTTTAAAACTGGTCATTTTGATTTTGATGATTACAATTAATTAGTGAAGTTACTTTTTTTAATAACTTGAAATCTCATTTTTTGACCATGTATGCATGAAGGCAATTGAAGTGGGCCCTACTAGGTCATTTGAATTGGACTTGATTATTTCTCCTAAATAATTTATTAAAAAATTTTTTCTAAAAAATGATATAAAGGTATTTTTATTACTTCTTATAAATTTTTTTTATGGAGATGACTTAATTGAAAGAATTGTGGGAAATTCTTTTACTCTTTTGAAATATTCAAATCTTCCTGTACTTATTTGAAAGTGTTAATTTTCTTTTATCTTTTGAGAATTTTCTTTTACTTTTTAAAGAATTCTTTTGGGAAGACAGTTGACCCAATCTCTAACATTGGGCTACATAATGAATAATGCAATTAATATAACCATATATAAATATTAGTCATATTACTTATTATACAGTCAATCTTACAACCTAGTCATATTACTTATTATATAGTCAATCTTACAACCAGTGTTAGTACTAGGAAATATGAATCACAGGGCCACTATGAAGAAGAAATGGATTTCTCAAGGGACCAATATAAATAAAATTAAAAATCTCTAATATAAGATTCAGAAGGTTTCTGAAATTTTAGAGGGGGCCACGGCCACCCCCAGCCCCTATAGTTTTGCCGTGCTTACAACATAGCTAGTTCTTGTTGGTGTAAAATTTGAAAATAACCCATCTATCAGCTTCGGATTTCACTCTTTTAAATAAGAGATTCAAAGAGTTTTTTTATGCTCAATCATCTCATCCAACCTTTTTATTAGTGATAAAAAAAAAACAACCATTTCTCTTGTTATTAATTATCACCCAACACTCAATCCAATGAGACTTGAAAGGTCGGTGATATATAAATCAGTATAAAGAAAGATCTGATAAATAACCTGTCGATGTTTGGATTTTACAAGTGAGATGTGAAATGGCTACTCTCATGGAAAGGAAGGTATCTTTTATCTTATCTTATCCTATACAAATGCCGAATATGCCCTCATTTGTACAAAAGCCCCCATCAAGTCCCCCATCAAGTCAATGGCACCAAAAAGCAGTCTTGCGTTCACATGCTAAAAAGGACAAATTGCAGTAGATAGAAAATGTCTCTTATGAATGAGATTCATCAGATTTTCCTGTACCCATTTCAGAGCTCTTTTTTCTTGCAACTCAATCTAATAAATGTTTAAGTGTTAGTAAGATGGTAAAATATATAGAAATTAAATACATATGGTGGTGGTTATATAAGAAGGATTTAAGATGAATTTTAAAAAATTGGTGTTTTGAAAATCACATTTTCAATTCGTATGTATTTAAATACAAACAAATAGTGATTTTGCATATGGAATCCTTATATAGTTGGTTACACCTGCATTGATAAATGGGTATTTGGGTATTGTGATTTGCACTGGATAGCTTGTATTAATAGCTATCCATGTCGGGTGTAGAACAAAAATTCGGATGGAGATGCGGAAGACCGCCCTCCTTTCCCCTTTAAACTTGTTCAAAGTACGCGCTCTTTTAACTAAACAATCCTCTTATTATCCGCGTTTTCTTCAATTCATTCCGTAATCCCCAAAACCCAAACCACCACCCACTCCCACCCCCACCCCCACAACAACAACCAAAAAACATAAAAACAAGAGACACTCCATCCCATCTGATTGATCCCAGTAACTATCTCGTAAATTCATCCCAAACCCATGCCCCTGAAATTAAGCTCAGCCACACATCTCAATCTCACAAACCCAACCCCTCCGAAACTGGTATTCAAATTCAAAACACGTATCCTAATCGAACACGGCAGCATCTCCTATTTCCAATCAAATCCTACAACACAAACAAAAAAAAATCTCTAGTGGCATTTCCCGTAATAACTGACACATACATGCCCTGTATTAAGACAGACATCTCCCCTTTTTCCCTATATAAATTCCCATAGACACGTCTGCTCTTTTTAAAATTATATATTATCATTTCTTCTTCTTCTTCTAAAAACGAAGAAACAAAGAACGATAAAAATCGTCTTCGTCTTCTTCTTCTTCTTCTTCTTCCATTTCCTTTTCCTTTGGAAGGAGAAAAAGAGTAGGTGGTCGAGCTGGAAGAGTCGACCCGTCATGACTCGGCGCTGCTCCCACTGCAGCAACAACGGGCACAACTCGCGCACGTGCCCGGCGCGTGGGGGCGTGAAGCTGTTTGGGGTGCGGCTCACGGATGGGTCTATAAGGAAGAGCGCCAGCATGGGGAGCCTCTCCTCGGCCGCGCATTTCCACTCTTCTTCCTCGGCTGCGGCGTCTCCTAACCCTAGCTCTCCCTCGTCGGATCCCCTCCGCGATCCGAACTCGCACCAGGGATACGCCTCGGATGATCCGACACATGCTTCCTCCTCCTCCTCCTCCTCCTCCAATTGCAGGAAGAAAGGTCCGATTTTTGAAAATTTTGTTTGATTGTGGAGGGATTGGATTCATTTGATGAATTGGTGTTCTTTCTTTTTAATTACGATCATGCGTGATGATTGGTCCATGCTCCATCTGCAGTGGGACCCACAGTTTCTTCTCACGCATTTTCTATCATTTGCATGTATTCGTTGTTGCTTCAGAGCTGTGTATAATTCAGTGCTTTCAATTTCATCCCCTGTTTCAGTTGAGATGTGTGAATAGTCCACCATTTGCGTGTATTTGTGCCTTTTTTTTTTGTGCTCGTTTGATTTTCTGTCACAAATTATTGATTTCAATCTGTTTTGAATCTGCACTTTAGCATGTTGTTCAAATTTAATGTGAACTCGCAGCTTTATGGTTTCATTCTTGAAATTGATCCATGGATAATGCTAGAGGACCGCTGGAATCATATGATCACACACCAACTAAATCTGATCATTGTCTGTATGGAGCAATATGATAGTTTGATTGTCCCAATCTGCACACCAGTGTCATGGCTCATGATCCATGGTATCCATCCTCCTACACACGTGTGGTGCCTCATATAGATCATCATCAGGCCTTGTCCTAACTATGTTGGGTTGGGTCGGCAACATGAATCCTATTTCTCAGATTTGATCTATCTGATAGGTTGCACGTTTTTGGATCTAGCCTTGCTGTTTCCATCCACGTCCTCTTTAGCGTATTCCGGCCATCAACCTGAATAGACTTTTCATCACTACTGCTGTTGCTGGCCTTCATTGGACATGTCCAAACCATTTCAAATGAGTTTCTCTTATTTAATCACCTATGATGCTATTCCTAAATGTTCTTGAAAGTTCTTAAGTACTAATTTGACCTTTCCTAGTTTTACCATACATCCATCATAGCATTCTCATCTCTGCTACACTTATTTTATACATGTGTTGCTTCTTGATTGGCGAACATTATGCTCTATAGGTCATTGCTGGTCAAATTGTTGTTCTGTTAAATTTGTCCTTTAATCTTGTTGTGGGCATGCACTGATCGCAAGTCTCCACTTTAACCATTCTGCTTTAGGGAGAGTTTTCTGATTGCATTATTGACATTGAGAAAGAAATGTTGAGCTTGTCTTGCAAATGAGCAATGAATAAAAATGTGTGGCACATCTTCAACTGCTTTGAGGCATAAGGTACAAGCACTAAGCACCCGAGGTGCAAAGATTGTCTAGAGTAAGAATTTTTTCTAAAGCTTCAGTCTTGCAAAAGGCTATCACCCAAGGTGGCACATAATTCCTATAAACATACGAATTGGATTTTCTGCTAGATAAGTTTTGGCAAAAAGATTGAAGTAAAAGCAACATCTGATTGGGTCAGCCAAACACAATAATTCACTCCTTCCGAAGGAACAAAGACCTCATGAAGAATAGATTAAGGAGTGATCTATCAATACATCCCAAAATGTTCCTCCTGAATGGCAGTGTGCACAAATCAGCATTGCATGATCTTGCACAATAATCTGAAACTATAGCTGAAGAATTCACTCCATTCTGGAGGAGGAGCTTCCTAAAGACGAATATCAAGGCATCATCGGTGCCTTCTAGAACATGAGACGGCTACCATCTTGGGATCTGTAGCGTAATTGTGAGAAGAATTAATCTCTAACTGCACAAATCTCCATATAACAGAAGGCTCACTAGGAGGCTCTGGAACGACCCATCCATTATTAACATTATAATTTCTGGATCAGGGAATCCATCCATAAACCACTATTCTTCACTCCCAAGTGCCATAACCATTTACCCAGTAGAAATGTATTCAGGGTGGAAGGGGGATATGAAAAAAAACTAAAAATTTTCACAACATTGGGGTGTTTTTCCAAAAAAATTTTAGGGGCTAATACTAAAAGATTTAAATTTTATATGACAATAGGGGGTTTTCAAAATTTTGGGGGGGCCGCCTCTACTTAGTTCTACCCATACTGCCCGGAACCGCCCCCGGCCTTTTCAATTCCGTTCTGAAAATGCGGACCGTCCTCTTAGCACGGTTCGAATGTCTTGGAATTGCGGTGCAGCCTATGGTGGAGCATGAATCAACCGAACATGGAGCGAACCGTGCAAAATCTTTGGTATATGTGCATTTTCTTTTTCTATAAGCTTGACATTTGTCTTTTGAATGAAGAAACTTCTTCTGACTTATTAATTATTGTCTATTTTATGCAATCAAATTGCAAAGTTAAAATTTTCTCCATTTCTTGTACTTGAATATATGGATAAGATATATTTATGCCTGTTAGTTAATTGTTTATAAACCCACAAGCACTATGTTGCGCTCTGGATGTATAATTATTTTAAAATTTAGCACTCCCGATCCACGCTCTGGGCACTTAGGTTTTGCCTCTGAATGTATTGGCATCCGCTCCCATATGGAGCACCAGGGTATGAGCCCTGCTCAACCTGTTGGAAGTTAGACTGCCAGCCAGTGTGGTGGCCATAACACAGGGAATGCATTGACCTCTGCAATGTATCTACTGCCTACACAGTTGGAGAGGCTTAAACACTGCATCCGTCCTACTAAATGGTATTTCTGATGGTCATCTAACTCATTCTATAGGGATTCCCTTTGTATTCTCTCTGTGTTTGACCACTCCTGTTGGACATCAAATCACCAACATATATAAACTTGCCAGTGCCGATTTTATCAAAGTTATTCTTCCTCCAAAGATTAAGTCCTTTCGTTTCCATAAGGTGGGTTTCCCACTAATTGGGTCCCTCAAGAATTTGGATGCTTCACAGTGGGACTTCCTGCTAAGTTGAGGAGAGCCTAGTTGGGTGACCCCTAAAAAATATTAATTGTTGCAAAGCTTGCCACATTTTCATAGGAAACAATCTCTTCAAATATTTTTTCGGGTCACAACCCTTGCCTCAAATTCTAACAGTCTAAATTCTGATATTATGTGAATGTGCCCAAACAATCTAAAACAGCTTTCTTAGATTTGAACACTTTCAATTAGGTAGCTGACGGGAGGTGCCTACTCAAGATGGATATCCATGCAATTCAGTGCTGCAAAATTATTCTTGCAAGTTGGTCAATCCCAACTTTTAGGGCCATAGATTATTGAAATATCAAGATTTCTATGTAACATATCAACATTTAATTTTGGATGAGCTCTTGGAGGCATGTTTTAAATTATTGTCTGTGATTATAAGTCTAGCTTTTACCTTGGCAATACTGAGGTCTCTTGTCACCATTCATCCTATCCCAGAAAAATAATGCCATAAAAGTAGGATTAAAAATGCTATATACAATTTATTTGTGAAAGGTTGTGTTATATATTGGTCCAAGTACCTTTTTCTTTGAACTCCACCCCACCCCCCCCCCCTCTAGTTTTGAACACGATTTCATAGATGTCCTCCCGTGTGTATATTGTTGTCTTGATGTCTCATAGCTGAATGATATATGCTCTGAATGTTAGTCTTTTTTGAACTCATTGCATTGTTGAAGGTGATTAATTTGCTAGACAGTGAATGGACAGATGATTCCAAAAGGCATCCTAAAATGAGAAATGATGTTTACTTGAAATTGTGCATGGTGCTCAAAAGGTGATACATGCTCTGAGACTACCATTAAAATCATATTTCAACTTGTACCATCGCCAGCGGTGCTTGGTTTGCTAGCCACTGAATTGATGGGTGAAGACTGGAGTTGATATCTACTTTTGTGATTCCAAAAGTCGTCCTAAAATTTTGCTTGAAATTGTTCATGCTGTCCAAAAGGCATCCTAGAATTAAAAGGTTTGCTAGCCACTGAAAAGATAGCTTTTGATTAATGAATTATGAGACTAGAGACTAGAGAGTGCCTAAATTTTATTAGAGTTGTCAATATCTTATCTCTGGTTGATTAATATCTGACATGGCAATTCAAGTTCGAATATTGTGAATAGCCTACATGCTCTGTTTAGTTTTGAGCCATACCTTGCAAATTATAAAGATTTTGAATATTTCTGTCATAGGTCATGTCAAATCCAACCCTCTTATATTTATATATTTGTTATTCAGGTGTCCCTTGGACAGAAGAGGAGCACCGGATGTTCTTAGTGGGTTTGCAGAAGCTGGGGAAAGGAGACTGGCGTGGAATAGCACGAAACTTTGTTGTATCGAGGTCTTCCACCCAGGTAGCAAGTCATGCCCAGAAGTATTTTATCCGTCAAAACAATGGAATCAGGAAGAAGAGACGCTCAAGCCTATTTGATATGGTTCCTGATATGGTGCGTATGATTCAAAAATTATTTCTGTTATTGATAATAATAATAATAATAATATTATTATTATTATTATTATTCCTTTTTCTAATATTCCTTGCTGAAAAAAAGAAACCTATTATTTAATAAAGGGGCAGAAATTGCAGCCCAAGTAGCATTTCAAATAAAAAAGACACCCTTGAAAACTGTAGGGTTGGTGAACCATTTCCAGATGTGGTGGGCTGGTGGCGTTTCATAATGTTTTGTGTTTGTTGATTTGAGGTTCATTGCAAGTTTTCCATGGTACAAGTGACCATAGTTATCAGAATCCTACGATTCAAATCCCGAATCCCGATTCGTATCCCGAATCTTAAGGAAAACGATTTGTATCTATGTAATAAATCCCATTTACAAATGAATCTTAGGATTCAGGTGTGAATCCTACAATTCGATACTTGTTTCATTGAATCTTACGATTCAAGCGATTCGACTAAGTGAGAATGGATATAGCAAATAAGCTAATATTAATAATCTTTTACCTTTTCTCTTTCTTAAATCTCTCTTTCTTTTATCGCTTGTATTTTTAAAAGGTTATTTAGTAGTTAACGAAACCTCGTAAGAATTTTTTATGGCTTTGATAAGGTTTTAAAGATGAATAAAGAATATGCATTTAATTAAAGCATTGGACAGTACGTATGGTGCTTATTTATATCTTCTTCTTTTTTTAATCTATATTGGTTTTTTTTCTTCATGAACACTTCATTAACTTTAAGAGATATACCGTGTAAGATTGATGTTTTGGATTTTATTTTATTTTTATATTTTTATTTAAAGATAATAAAAAATATATATTGATACTGTAAACTAATTTAATTATCTACTCATCATTTATTTCATATTTATATATAATAAATGTCATGATGTTCTTGATATGATTGTATGATAGACTTACTTGTTATTATATTTATACTACTATAAATGGAAAAATTGATGGTTATGAATAATTACTTTTTTCTTTTTCTTTTTCTTTTAATTATTTTTTATTTTTATTAGAAAAATAAAAAATCCCACGATTCACGATACGATTCGCAATTCAATTCGATTCATGGGTATGAACGATTTACGATACGATTCCGATTTTGAAAACTATGCAAGTGACTATATTGTGTGAATCTGAAGCATCCATCTCGGCCCTACTATGGTCCAAGATTCCAAAGAATGCACCTGAAAGTGATTATAGCTGTCCGCCTATTGTTCTCTCTTGAAATGATTTGGACTTTTTTCTTTTAAATATCTACTGTTTTCTTAGGGCCATACGCCAGACAGCAAAAAAAATTGACAGTGTGGTTTCTCTATCATTCATCATCTAGTGCAGGGCCCACACATGGACTGTCTATACTCCACCAACCATTCAGTCACTTCTAGTGTTGATTCCTTGGATTGAACAAAAAAATGTGGCTCTATTTTCTTAACCTAAATCTTCAAACTCTTCCCTTTCAAATGAAGGTACCAATAAAATGCAGAATATGAGGAATTGGTGTTTACTTATGTTGGTACCTGGATTTCCATGGGCCTCAATATATCTATGCAGGCCATGTTAGGAAGACTATTTTATGGCATAAGTTTCATATAAGGCGGACTGCTTTAAGGATTAAGCTTTCATGGAAGTCACAATCCTTACATGTTATCCTTATTATTTTTATTAGATTTATGATATTTTCCTTTTTCAAATCTCTCTTTTTCAGTCAATGGATCCATTACCAGTACTTGAAGAACAGTTCCAGTTACATTCTTCACCAAAAGATGAGTCTGAAAGCATAAACCAAGACACCCCTTTAAACCTGTCCATCGATCAAGAGTGTGAAGCTATGGAATCAGCTTCAAACACATCTCCCGTCGAACCTGAAGTACAGGTCTGCCACGGTGATTTTCCACCTATGGTTCCAGCGTTCTTTCCCACATATTTGCCTATTCCATTCCCATTCTTGCCACCAAATTTTTTCCCCAATGGAGAAGAGAGGGGAGAGAAACATCAGGTTTTGAAGCCTACACCAGTCCTTCCCAAGGATCCAATCCAAGTGGATGAGCTCCTGGGTCTGTCTAAGCTAAGCATTGGAGAAGATGCAGCTGGTCACATGGAGCCATCTGCTCTCTCCATCAAATTGCTTGGAGCTTCATCGAGACAGTCGGCATTTCATGCAAATCCAACGGTTGGTGGGTCTGATTTGAGCCCGAGGAAGAGCAATGCAATCCATGCACTTTGAGCGGCAAGATGGAATATTCTCTTTCTGACTGGTTCTTTCTTTTATTGAACTCTACATCCTTAAAAGGTTTTTTTTTATTCGTGTAACAGAGATGGTTCTGTTGAGACAAGTTCCCATTTAGCAGATAATGGAAGTTTACAAGTTCCCATTTAGTAGAGTTAACTTTTTTTTTTTTTTTTGTTAATTTAAATCTAGTATCAATTTGAATGCCAAAAATCCATCATGTCTTTGAATTTTCTTTAACTACTATATGCAAAATTTCTGCTGCCTGGTCAGAACAGGAAAAGGGGCAGGCTGAAGAGAAAGGGAATGAAAACAATAAGAATGGATCCTAAGAAGATTTGTCCTGGGATAGACTGCATTGGATAAACAGAATTTATTTAGTTAACTCCAGAGTTGAACAAGGCTTTGATGATGTTGATTTAGAATAGTGACATGCAAAAGCTGATTGGTTGTGATGAAATGTAAATTTATTGAGGTTGTGAGAAGGCAACTTTTGCTCGATATGAGAATTTTGGTTGTCCGATTTAAGGTGATGATTGAGCGCCCAACTTCATATTTGAAACCGTGGCTAAAAATTAGAGTACAGGGAAGTAAGCTTTACCCCAATTGTAACTTTATTGCCTGATTTACATTTTTTTGTGGGAGTGGGCATGTTATGTGATTTTCGTGCATATGGTTACATTGTCACATTTGCTCTCACTGATTTCTGCACGTGCACCGTAAATCAGGTGTGAAAATTGTGTGTCAAGATGACCATTTATACCAAAATATTTTACCTTTACAAGGGATTCATACTGCTAAAATAAAATACAATAAAAATCAGGAAGTTAAACTGTGCTTGATTCACTTGTGTGGCTTATCAAAATCTCTCATTTCTTTAATTCCAGTGGGCCCCATTTGGTAATCCAAAGCGTCGACTTTGTTTATTGAACTAATAAACCTTGAGATCTTAAAGCTGATTGTCTACATCTTCCTAAATTTTGATTAATTTGAGAAAAAGACTCCCAATCTATTGATCTAATTTATTAGATTTTTTTATAGGCCCCTGATTCTATGCAACATTCTTAAATTAATGGTAAACATCAGTAAGTATAGGTTCAATGAGTGTAAAATTATGACAATATCAAACGGGCTACACTAATCAAAAGGTGCGGCCCATTGAGGCACATGCACAGTGGCAGAGCTAGGAGGGGCTAGGGGTGCCATGCGCCCCCCCCCCCCCCCCCTGCCCCCCCTGTAAATTTGGATTTCGCCTTAGTGGCTGGTGTTATGAAAATTTCCAATATTTTTAAAAAAATTGGCCATCCAAGAATTTGAAAAGCCCCAAACTGTTATTTAAGCAAAAGGGCATGTTGTTTGATTTTGTTTAATTCCGCGAGCAGAACTTCATGTTATCCTTCCCACTCAGAAACCCTAATCTAATCCCTCTTACCACTTGTAACAACTATCAATTCCATATACTTTGCTCTGATCTACTTGTCTTATTTTGATTTCCCTGCTTCATCTCCTGTTCCTTCTTCGTCATTCAGGAACATTTCGGATTTCGACAGCATTCTATCAATCAATTTACCATCTTTGAGCTGACAAGGTATCTTTTCAAATGCAAGTATAGCTACCATTCAGTTTCTTCCTTTTCCCCCCTCTTTCTGCTCTTTCTGCTTTCTGCTACTTCTTCATTTCTATGCTTGCTATTTGCTGTGGATTTAGAGAGTCATCTTTAACAAATTAGGCGTCTAAGAATAGATGAGGAAATGGCATCTTTTACTGTTAGATTGAGATACTATTGCCTAATCTTACCTTTCAAGATTACTCATATAGTGAAAGTGGCCTTTGCAATTGAGTAGAAATTGTAATGTAGAGCAATGATAAACTGCAATGACGAAGAAAAAAAAATGATTGGTAGCAAGATAATTGAAGCAAGATGTGGGAAATAGATTAGGCTTTCTGCCAATGTATTTACAAGAAGGAACACAGGTGAATCACATGAAGTTCTCCTTAGAATTTCCAGAACTCCATGAACTCAAAACTAGAGTCTTGCAATGCATTTATAAATGCCTCTTATGTCTCAATGCTTTTTAAAACATGAAGGAATAGGCCGGATTGACCAGGATGGATGGGAACATACTGAAATTTTAGGCGGGGTGTTCTGTTCAGGTATGTACTCTAAAATGGGGCATTTTGGCTGTTAGGACCGGAGCATAATATATTTTCAAAATTGACAACTATGCAGTTGCAGATGCCATTAATGTGATCCAAGAATAGTCAAGGATTGAGGTCTCATTTCTCCATGTTTTGAGAAGTGCTAATAGGGTTGAGAGTCCCTTGCAAAATAAAGAGTTTGGGGAGATTGCTGATGGTGGGAAACATCTTTCCAATTCCTATGTAGATCTATTGCTGATCAGGTATCCTTGCACCCAAAATAAACAACCAAACAGTGGAGATGATAACACTTTACTTGCACCTTTTCTTAAGAAAAACCAAAAGAAATCCTGTTTTAAATCTAAATTCAATCCCTGACCCTAGCTGTGTTGATAAACTTTTTGAAAACATTTAAAATAATCTAGTTCCTGTCACTACCATAAACGTAGTACATCAGTCAGCAATATCTCCGTCAATTCTATTGGAATAATGCATCTGGTGCTTCTTGAGTAGGCAAGTTGATTGCAATTCAACAGTGCCAATTTCGTGGCATTTTGGCATAGATTAGTACATGAAAAAGGGTTTTCAGTATTAGAAATGGGAATCAGTTGTTCATTGACGGGCCTTGAATCTTGATGGCATTAGTTACTCCTTTTAACCACCAATCAGGTCATTACTTACAGCTTGTTCAATCTCCCCATTGCGGTTGATCTGTAAGATTAGTTTGGAAACCAACTTTCTTCGAGTTGTCACTTTTCATTATTGTTTGACTACTCCTTGATCTTGTCATGTGCCTTCTCGTTGTGTTTCAGTCTTGCAATGTGGCATGCTTTAGATAGGTATGGCTTGATACATGATGTATTTTCAGATTTATAAAAAGAATAACAATAAATTAACTTATCCATTTCGCCAATTTTTAGATTTCAGCTTGACCATCATCATTGATTTTGTGGTCAACGGTCAGATCTGGTCTAAACTTTGTGACAAGCTGAACAAAATTGGTATTCACACAACCTGGAAATTGGATTTTGGATTCGGTTTCTCATCAGCAAGAAATCAACATTCTAATAGCAAAAATAAGGGTTGTCTTCTATGCATATTTTCTCTTGCAATTATTTTCTGAGATTCAGCTGCTAACACGATGGAAAAAGGTGACATAGTTAACTCAAGTTTAATGGAAAGAATTATATTGTGTGGTAACATAGGTTGAGGGTTTTTATGCCCTCTGCTTTATAGTGCTTTTCCTTTTCATTTTATTAAGTTAGCTTCAAAACAATAGTTGGTGTGGCCTATATTTGTCAATTCACGCCTTTGTGGAAAAGGACTAATTCCACCCATGCAGTTTTCTGTAAGATGATATGGTTAGCCGCTTATGGCCCTTGAAGTTAATCAGTATTGAATTCCTAGAATTTCTAAACAATGCCTCTTTAATGAAGTGCCTGAACGTGGAGGTTGAAGGTGATGATCTACAAGCAGTCATCAAATGATTGAGTTTGTTCAAGCAAGTGTAATGTACAATGAGCCCCATATTTTAGTGTCAGATTGTTTATATGTTGTGATCAAGCAGTTGATCGGTGATACAGGAATCAGCACAAACTTTGGCAAATGTAACCTTTGTAATAATCAGCTTGCAAATGTACTTTTGGAAAGGAAACGCAGCCAGCAGTCCATAGTCAACTGCGAAGAACCACCAGTTAGGATGATTGAGATTTTTCATAGGACAAGATTTCCATTAAATTGCTTATTCCTATTGTGGCTACTGGCTCCTATCAAACGAGTGATCTGAATAACTAAAACACAGGCCATCTGTGTGAATGCTTGACTTGAATAAACTATAGAATACTAGATTATTCCAGTCATCAATAGTGTAACAATACTTTTATTAAAACTTTAAAGAATTAGCTTGAATTATTGATCAGACTTGTCTATGGACAAGTGTATCGACTCAAGTAGAACCAGTCATGAATAAATCCTAGTGAAAAGCACAAGAGGATAACTACTCAAAATTTCGTTGAGTCAAGTTGACATTTTTTTTTTTTAAGTCAAATGGTTGAGTTTTAGATGTTTGTTCTGCATGCAGCTGGTTTATTGTTTAAAGGGCATCGGCCTGCCATGAAAGACTTTGAATGAGCCAGGGTGAAATTGTTGTCCCCATAGGTAGTGAAGAATGGAGATAGTAACAGTAGTAACTTTAATTTCAACCTTAAGGTTGTGGGTTCAAGTCATGTTACCATTAAAAACAGAAAAAGAAAAAAAAAATAGTTTCCCTAGTTGCAAATCACAGTCTTTAAATTGCCAACACACTCATGGTTGAGTGATGTTGGCACCTTAGTTTCACACAAATGCCAATCCCTGGGTCTTTAGTTAAAGTATCACTGCTTCACCAGTATCCCAACACAGAAAAAAAATTCACAATCTTTAAGTTAGTATTTGGCCCCATTTTGGACAAACCAGAGACTGCAACTGGATCTAGCAAATCTGCCTCTAGGATAAAACAATCCCAATTGATATTGTATTTATTAGTAAACAACTTGGAGCTCCAAAACCAACCAAGAACGCTGTTTCGAGTTCACACCCAAAGAATACAATGTTTTTGTGTTCTATGTGCCAGAATTAGGAAACCTAGAAGTAATGATAACTGTGAGAAAGATATCCAGAATGAGTTGTTGCAAATGTGATTTAGCCCCAGGATTATGCAGAGTTCAAATAGGCAGCAATGGGCTAGCACATTTGGTCTTTCAAGTGGTCTGAATGGTTGCTGTTCAATTATAGATTCACTTGTGGGTTACTATTGCAGTGTAAAGTGATACCAACTTCGGTGACTGTTTATGTTTGAGCCAAGACTGGGTTTGAACTAAATGGACACAAGTAGTCTCTGATGGTTGTAACCTGACGGACCCGAATCCACAATGGTGTAGTATGACTTACTGCATGACTCGGTGAAACAACTCAGTCAGATCCACAAGGTCATATAATTAAAGGGCTCCTCAGGTCCCATGACAATGCATACATGCAAAGTGCAAAGTGTGCCTACAACGCCGGTCCTGGTGCCCTTGCATGCAAATGTGCGTGGTGCAGTGTATAACAGGGACTGTTCGGTAGTCTCCTCTCTTACATTATTAGCAAGGGGCTATCTAGGAAACTCTTCTGCACCTTTGCTATTTTAATAAATAATAAAAACCCCTTGTTATGACTGCTTGGTTTCTCTTGTTTTTTATTTGTTTTATATTCTTTTTCTTATTCCCTGATAATTGAATGTCCCTCATTTTTTGTGTGGATTGCATTTGTCCTTTAGGTCATAGGATGGGCCACATCCAGTCTACTCTATAGCATCTGTTTGCCTTTACATACTCTTTAACAAAATCAAAATCCAGCAAGGTGACTCAATAGAAAAGCCGCAACCTAATCTATTTAGAAGAATGATTGTTCTTCCTAGATCCAAGGTTGTTTCTTCCTAACCTAGATTAACCTACTAAAAGGAAAGGAAAAGTTAATCTAGTTTTGATTTTGTGGGTTTGTTAGGAGGCTCATAGAGTTGATAGATGTGTATTGTTGCTTTCTCCTGAAATTATTCTGTATGCTTGCATTTTTTTCCTCTTGTTTTTGGTTTTTTACTTTTCTTAACCATCGGGCCAATTCATATTTGTAGCAGGTGAGCAAGCAGGCCACTGACATGATCATTAATATAAAATATAACATACCCAGCAAAGATGGCTACACCAGATCAGTCTCTCTATGGTCAGTTCTGTAATGGCTAAATATTCAGTGTAAAAAAGAAACTCTTAAATTATTCCATATTGGTTTTCTCAATTTACGTTTATTAAAAAACTTTCTCCTTATAGTATATTGCACTCTTGCAGAGTTTTTTTTTTTTTATAGCTCTTGTATGATTTCTCTCAATTATCTGTGTTATATAGGGCATAAAAGACCCTGTTATCCTGTGGCATTTTATTTTGTTTTGTTTTGTTCATGCAATGTATTCTTTTTCATAGTGAAAGCCAGGGGGGATTTAGATATATTCACTAAAAGCAGATGAAACTCTGATTTTCTTCCATTTTTCAATTGTGTCATTGGTTCATCTTATGCAGAATAATGTTTTGTTGCTCGTCGATGTAAGGATATCATTGGCTGGAATGTAACTATCTGTATAACTATATATGATTTATTTATATTTCTTGGGTAACCTGTTTAAAAGAAAATTGAATTTCGAGAGTTTTTTATTCAGTTATTTCTCATTTAAGTGAATATAATTATTTAATAATGTTTGAATAATAACTTTATTATGAAGAATATTTTGAGACTGTTTTCATGTAAATTATTATTAGTATTTTTTTTTCATCCAAAATTGGTTGGCTTTATCAATCCAGGTTGTGATTCTTATCGACATGCGGACAATGATAGAAAGCAAGAATCTCAATCATCGAAAATATGCATATTCGGATCCCATTAGCTTTTATCCTTTTAACAAGGGAGTGTTTGTGGCCAAACGTTTAGCAAAAAATCATGGGAGCTATTGGAATGGAAATCTTTCACCCTTGGAGATGGTGGAGGAGGGCATGGAATAAAGTGAACATCCCCAGTAGTACTCTTTCCTTTTAA
Source organism: Camphora micrantha (assembly GCA_003546025.1). Lineage (NCBI taxonomy): Eukaryota > Viridiplantae > Streptophyta > Magnoliopsida > Laurales > Lauraceae > Camphora > Camphora micrantha. The sequence goes on from QPKB01000004.1 coordinate 19,052,423, forward strand.
TGTTGCATCTCATTGATGAGAGGAAGACATGACAAGGACCACTCTCCACATAAAGCTAAAGCTCATTTCAATAATTATTGGAATTTCCCCTCTCCTTTTCTTTCATTTTCCCACTTTTTCCAATGATGATAGGGTTTTTCTTCTTTTCTCTTTTTTTAAAATTTTCAGTGTTATATCATTGGGTTTTAAACATTTTAATTGTGTAGTGGACCAGCAAATAGTTAATCTGACATAAACATGGGATGTGCAGCTAAGAAGCATGTCCTAATTAATTTCTTTCCATAATTCCAGTACTTTGCTGCTGAGTTGGAGGATCTCCACTGTCTTCTTTTGTTCGTTTTTTCTTCTCAAGATTTTCTAGCAGTTGTGTCCAGAATGAGGTACGATTCCTTTGAAAAGGGAAGTGCCAATCATTTTTCTTTTCTCCTGTTGTTGCTATATTCTACAGCTGATTTCAATTAGCATGCCTGTTTTACAGTGCTTGCCTTTGGACAGTTTGAGAGCCTAAGCTTCATTTACAATAATTTGGGCCGATGGGGCCCATTATCATCTGGGCGGTCCTTAATGGTGTGCATATTGCCTGTGCATACACCTCCCATCCATTGGCTGAAATAATTGGAGTGCTCTTGTAGACTACTGGATGTGGAGGCATCACAATTTCTGTTTTTCCCTCGAAATCTGACCCATGGAGTCCAATTGTTATTACAAACCGTTAAATCTCATCCTCTCTTAGGTCTTTACATAAAGTGGACTGGGTAATCATCATTGAATCTTAGCCCAGTTCATCTGGGGTTGGTCTTGTATATCATTGGGTTATAAAAGAATTATTTAGGGACTGTTTTTTTTTAATGTAATTCAATACATAGGAATTACATGACTTATTTTTCTAAGAATGGTTTAAATATGAAGAAACGAATGTGAATCTCCAAAAATGACAATTAAATTACTCACCTCTAATGGAAAATGAATAAAGGGGAGGTGGGAAGTGAATGCCTAGCCATCACCCTAGTAATTCAAATTCTGAGAAGGTCAAGCTTCCAATCTACATCGCTGCAGCATATCCTCACCCCCTCACTTGACTCCCATCTACATTGCTACCTCAGATCCTCACCCTCACCTCTTTAATAATCCTTTGGAAGAGCTCATTCATATCATGAATTCCTATGTATTCATTTCATATGTATTTTATGAATACAAACAGGCCCTTCACTGTTGGATTTGAACATGTGCAAGCATATGTTTAGTTACCAAATGAAATGTTAGCTAATTTATGTACTGAACTCATTTTCATTTGAACTGCCAGGATAGTTAATCACTCATTTTACAAGCGTTTACTATAGCAGTGAAGATCGTCTATCTGGAGGTATCAGAGTAGTGTACAAAACTACAAGTGCCTCATATTGCGGGGAGGGTTTTGGTTGAATGGTTTAAACTGGTAAAAAGGTGGGGTTGCTAGTTTAGATTTCAAGGTTATTATGAGATTGGATCATTTTGGTGACAATGATGATAATATACTCGAGATTAAAACTTTCAAAAAGAAAATAAAAAAAATCATCATCATCAAAGCTTTAGTCCCGACTACTTACATGTATAAACTCAGTTTAGTGGAGGCTGGTTTTGGATCTGTGAAAATGGAATTATTGTCCAACTTATTGCAAAAACCTTGTTAACTCAGATATGCTTTCAAGATTTTTTAAGTCCAAAAAGGAGGGATTAGGACTGTTATTTTTTCATTGTGTGTGCTGTCTTCTCTTTTGCACTATGCCAAATCAAAATTTACAGATTTTACGACTTGTTAAATTTATTCTAGAAATCTCCACAGAACAATTAACACACTGGATTTTGTATGTGTGGGGTACCTCTATAATTATGGGGGTTCATGCATACAGCATACATGTCTTACCGGGGGATAATCTTTTTTTTTTTTTTTTTTCTATTGCTGAGTTGGGATATTGGAAGACATTGGGATCGATCCTTGGACTTATTTGTGATACTAACATGTCAACACTACTTAACCATGAGTGTATTTGCGGGGGGAGAATTTTTTTTCCTCGGCTGATATTTTGAACTGATTGAGGACTAGGAAGTTGAAAAGCAGTCCCAGTTTGGTCAATGGTATTGGTAGGCCATATTGGGATTCATACTTTTTTTTTTTTTTGTTCTTTTTGAAGTCTTATATCAGGAATCTTATGCCCCCAGACCCAACAATGATATGATATTTCTATCTGTAAGGTAAGAGAGTCCTGTGTGGATCACTTCAGGCAGCGAATAAAGGAATTTTGAAATGTGCCACATCAGCTACAAGTACTTTCTTCTAAAACTGAATCCTCAGCTGCCCAAGACTAGAATGGTAAAGTGCAGCTTAGCTTGAGATGCATTTGGGCTTTCGAATTTAGAGGTCCCCACAAAATTCGTATTCTTAAAAAATTGTATCTAGTTTATAGTTTAGAGCTTCCATAGTGAGGGATCCGGTTCCGTTTTAGCTTCATTCTAAAAGCCTTTAAAAAGAATTTCTCATTGTAATTGGAGAGCCACAACACTCTTCTGTAGGAAATTGTATGCGGCCCGCATGTCAAGAGTTTCACGTCAGATCAAACAGGGTGTAGGCCAACAGAGAATATAATTCTAGGTAGAATGAGACTTGACTTGTCCATACAAATAAGTCTCCCAATAGGATCATACGATAATGAGCTATATATGTGGAAAAAAAAAAAAAAATAGTCTCTTCAAATATTATCGTGCCAGATTAAATGAAATGAGAGTGATTTGTATATGAAAGCAGTGAATATTTTAGAATCAGTACTTCGTTCACTTTGAGGAACATCTAATTATTTCCATGTTCTTTGTATGGTAATCCATGACATTTCCCCGTTTTTCATGGTGCGGTCAGACTGTGCCTCATGTACCTGTCATATATTTGATCTTATATTTTTATCCAACTCTGAATCTCATGTTACCTCTCCCTCACACTTACATGGTGAGTGGGATGTGTGGAATTCCACCTGGGGCTGCCCCATTGAACATGTAAACCTGCAAAAGAAGTTGGTCTCATCATCATAAGATTAGGTTGGCATATAACTAAAAATGTGATTAACATAATCTTATACATTAATCATATTACAGTAGAATCAACTTCTATTAAAGTAAAAGTAAAAGTAAAAAAAAAAAAAAAAAACACAAGCATATAACCGGAGAAGATGACGATTCTTTTTTAACGGTTTGGATTTTCAATAATTGGGTGTCACGGTAGATCCCCGTGCATCCCACTCACAAGAAGCATGTGTGAGACGCAGGAGAAAGTAGCTGGAACTCACATTTTGCTCACTCTCTGCTGTTGAGACGCACCTGTAATAAGCTTGAACAAGTCTTAATAAAATTTTATTCTTGTTTGATTTTGAACTTGTCCTATCCTTCACGCTTGATTTTGAAATTAGCACTTGTCCCTTTTTTTCTTTTTATTATTTTTAAATTATCCTACATCATATTGACTAATAACTATGTGGGTTTGGCCCAAGTTTGGTCCTTTTAGAATCCTAGCAATAGCTCTTGTGATGCAAAACCGCTAGGGTTCTAGAGGGTTGAAGATCTTTACACCTGCATTAGGAAATCGAAAGATGAATCTTTTTGCAAAAGAGATTGACATGATATTTGGTGTCTCATGAGAAATTGAAAAGATAAAAAGTAAATCAACCAAAAATAGTGAAAAAGTATCGTGCACTCCCGTCATTATTCTTAATGCTTTCCACATTCTACTGACCATTTATTTTCTAGTCCTCCATCTTTGGAACCACATTATTCCTATGATTAACCAAAAATGAGTACATAATATAAAATTTACAAGTTCCTTAGTGTCACATGAAAAATTGAAAAGGCAAAAATAAATCATGAACGTAACACCAAAACTAGTGTCTATACCAAGTCGCATGAAGAATTGAAAAGGAGTAAATCATAAATATAACAACAAAAGTAGTGTCCATGCTAGCTTTTCATATTCTACCATATTTTGTTTTGAGCCCGTAATAGTAAAATTAATGAGTTGCCGGGCATGATACGAAAAATTGGAAAGGCAAAAGTAAATCATTATTACCACCTCGAGTTATTAATTCTTTTCGTATTCTAACAATCATTTGTTTCGGGCCCTCCATCTTTGGAACCATATTATCCATACAAAGACAAAAAAATGAGTCGACAATATAAGACCAGTGAGCTGCTTTTACTATTTTTTTTTTCCGTTCTTTTTACTCTAGTAAACACTCACACATATGCCATCCACACGTACCATTGTAAGTCCCTCATCATATCTGCTACAATCATCGATTAACCCCTAGTTGTTTTTATGGAAGAGAGGTGCCTTATCAATGAATCAGTCCTGGATTGGCTATTTCTATTTTACTTGGTACACCAAACGAACCTTGACGTTGTTCTCACAATAAGCATTTTGTTTTCCAATTTTATGCGTATATATAAATGATGCCTTTCCTTAATAAGAGATGAAAATAGAAATCAAATTAATAGTACCCCCAAGTGATTGTTAACTCCCTGCCCTCCCTCACATCTTTTTTGCACTTGTGTTGGGCAAAAACAGATCATGAACGCACCAAAACCGATCCTCATTTCCTAGTCATTTCCATGGAGTGGAGATCACACACCATAACGCAAACATAAAAAGAAGAAAAGGCCAAAACAGCAAAACCTCCTTTTCTGTTTCTCTTGTTCGCATCCTTTTGCTTTTTAGTTACACGTTCCATTTCCATGTGTAAGAAGAATCCTGGGTGATTTGAGGCTCCAGAGAGCAGTTATTTCTCGCCGTAAATATTGCCAGCACAGGATATTGTCACGAGATAGAGATGGCTTTACTACAATAACTTTCTTTCTTTCTTTTATATGTTGTAAGGTGGCAAGTATGGAGTGTAATTTTTTGTTGTTGCCAACGGTCACTTTTCCACTGCTATATATAGACCCCCCTTGGGAAACATTGTAGATCTCCACTAGAATTCACTTGTAGAGAATCCATCTCCCTTGAGAAGCTCTTCAGCTCTCAATTTTCCCATCTGCATCTGAAGTCCCTCCCTACTAACTCCCCCATTCTCCACTTGTAAGGATGGAAAGCAGTAATGCCTACTTGCTGCGCCAGCTTTCCCAAGTCAAGAAGAGCCTCTTTGAGCAGGTTTTTGTTTTTCTCTTCTTTTCTGCCACTACAAGTAAATGGGAGATTTGGTTTTTACAGTTCTTCTGTTATTGCGAAGGAAAAGTTTTGTCATTTTTATTTGGAAGTTGTTTTTGGGCACACACCTAGATAGAGAGAGAGAGAACATATATCTCTGTGTCTCTGAGCAATGTAATGTTAGAAACATAGGATGTTTGGTCTTTAGATTTGGTTCTTTTTCTTCCCTTTTTTTTTTTAAGCATTAAGCCAAATCAAATGGATGGATTAGCCCTAATAAGATGAGGTGACGATGACGACCCATCAAAGATTTGTCCCAACTATATTGAGTCAGTTACGTGAATTCTGTTTCACCATTCCATGTTATAGAAAAATGCTACTCATGCCTGTCTGGTTCTCATTTGGAAGCGACCATCTGATAGAAATCACCAATGATTTATTTTTTGATTTTTTATCTTTTTGGTAAAAAGTCGCCTGGGATTTGTATGTAGTTTTTTTTTTTTTTTTTTTTTAAATAAATCTGATGGTGGTTTTTATTTTGTTTAATATATGTTGGCAGCCGATATGGCTGATGGGATAGTCTTTAGGGTTATAGAGTCATGTTTGGCTACCTACACAAAGGAGAGCAGTTGATGTAGGGTCCACCTGGATGCATATAAATTATTGAGGGACCGAAAGATCTTGCCACAAGATTATTGATTTGCCGGTATGATCGCACGGTCGATCTGATGGTTATAACTATTTTTGTAATGGCCTCAAAGTTCAATGGCTAATTGGTGGTTACACTCATTAGATTACTTCATGTAGGGCTGTCTGCTAGTCCATGCCGAGGGTGACTTGCACATATCTAGTGAGCCTTGCAGCCAAGGTTTTAATGGTTCTTGATAAGGTAGAGCTCAGTCATGTTACAATAAAAAAAATAAAGATTTGATCACATTGACACCGTGATCACATTAAAATGCATACAGTATTTCCTAAAGATTGATATGCAGATTGCAGAATCATTTCATTGGTTAAGCAATTAATTGCATTAAACTTCAGATTTGGGTTATGGACCTATTATTAGTATATTTTCTTCACAGGGACTGGGTAAACCGGACCTACTTTAACTGCTAATCTTTTGGTTGTATTTAGAATTAGATCCTTCCCCAAACTCGCCTGCTGCAGGCCATCTGCCTGGGCCTTAGATAAATGAGCAAAAGTCGTGGTTTAAGAACTCGACTGAGCTAGCCTAGTTTGGCTGAATCAAATTGGTTCAATGAACACTGATCAGTGATTCGAGTCTGACTGAGTGTGGCCGATAACTTGGTCAAACCGGCCCCAGTTTACTCGATTATTGAGCCAGTCCGTGTTCTAGAAATGTGGCTCGACCTGGCTCTAGCTATTGAATCTACACCTATACTTGGTTTCAAGCCATTAAGGGCTAAACCTGATCAAGCCCAACAGTTATAGATCTTGAAGTTAGTCAATCAATGGATTTTGTAGGGATTTCTGGACGACCAATTTATTCAGCTGGAGGAATTGCAAGATGATGTTAACCCAAATTTCGTTGAGGAAGTTGTAACCTTGTTCTTCAAGGATTCAACCCGACTCATGCTTAATGTTGAGGCAGAACTGTAAGTCAAACTAATCTTACAACATTTTACACCACATTAGTCGAGATAAGATTAGATGCTTATGCTACTTCCGGAGCTTATAAGCTTGTTATCAGAGTACTGTTTTGTATAAACAAATTGAAGTTTGTTGACATTATTTAATCTGCTTAATTTTTCCTGTTGTTACACACAGGGAGAAGAGTCCCATGGATTTCCTTAAGCTGGACCACCACATGCATCAATTCAAGGGCAGTAGCGCCAGGTACAAAACAAAAGCAACAACTTTTATTGGATTGGGAAACTTGGGTGCCAGTGGGTTAGAATCTAGCTAGTTATATTTTTCAGGGGTATAACATTTAGAAGGATCCATCTTTATGCCACACGGTTGGTAAAACCCTAGGTAAAATTGAACTTTCCAAAAAGTTCTTTTTTTTTCCCTCATAATTGCTCCATTTTGTCACCTTGAAATAATCCAGTCAGTCATGTTCTCCACAACTTTTTTTTTTTTTTCTCATAATTGCTGCTAGATGCTAAAATTGATCATATTGCAACATTAAGTGACTTAATATTAAGATAAAGATTTATAGGTAACCCTAATAAAGGAGAAAAATCAAGATAATGTCCTTTGAGATGGTTTGGGCATGTAACAAATAAGGACCATAGCAGTCCTAAAGATGTATTGAAGGCTCATATGTGAGCGTGATAGGCGCCACACAGTTTGCCCATAACCCTCAATGGATATTTTAGAGATAATCACGAATGCATGCTATACCAATTCGGAGTCATTTCCCGGCCTTCATGGAGAAAACAATCTCTATTTATATATGGATATTGAGATCCATCAAGATAATAGAAAAATCCAGTAAAAGAAAGAGATCTGCTGAAGATCACCAGCCTCATGGCACCCTCTCCGAAACATGCACATGCAAGTCTTTTAGTCTGTTCAAGTAACTGGGGGGAAAAAAGGAGATTCTAGTAGAGACTTAGCTAGTAATGAGAAACGAAACTGAAAATATGACTTCAAATAAGGTTGAGAAAGGAAGTAGACTCTCGAAGATGATACCAAATAGATGGGACAAAGTTTTACTGATGAACTAAAACATCCTTTCTACTATGAAATTTTGACTAAAAATACCTTCTTCACCAAAAAAAAAAAAACAACATAGAGGGAGAAATGTATGAGATTTTGACTAAAATTATCTTCATTAATAAAAAAATAGGCTTGAGAAATGTTGTTAGAGAGTGTTTTGGGGCATTAGTAGACCAGAAATAGTCTTAGTAGGATTAACTAATACTCGTGAGTTCAAGAAACTTAGTTTATTGGTCTTTTGGCTGACTAGTTAGCACAATATCAGCCATAAACAACATATTGAAAATTAATGTTGCCAGTTTGTTGTCTGTGAATGTAGAAGGTAACTAGAGGGATCCTTGTTTATCCAAACTCTTAACAATGAACTTAATCATTTTCCCATATAAAACTTTGTGCGCTTTCGAATACCTCTTCATACACATACAATCTCAATATAACATTACGGATGCCATGCCTCTTCAATGTTTGCCAAGTGTTGTATTTTCGCACCCCTTTATTAGCTCTAGTCTAAACATTACATTTATTCATCAGTCTTACGTCCTGACCACTCGCTATGTGCCCATCAAATGTTTCGGTAAAATGAATATGGTCAACCATTTAAACTTAGGAGTATCAATCAGTTGGTAGTATGTTCGGACACTTTGATCAGTGAAATTTTTTGGCTTGTGCTCTGCTCAAAATAATAGTTATGATTCAGAGACTATATTTACTGGATATACTTTGATTACGTATTAAAATAATCTTCATTGATACAGCATTGGAGCTCACAGGGTGAAGAATGAATGTACTCTTTTCAGGGAATATTGCTACCAAGGGAACGCTGATGGGTACTATGCATTAATGCTTTCCTTCCTTTCTTTTTATTTCACCTTTTCCTACGAATCTCTCTCTCTCTCTCTCTCTCTCTCTCACTCACTCACTCACCCGACACACATAAAACACCCACCCACCCACCCATACAACCGCACACACAAAACACACACACCCGACACACCCACACACACAACACACACACCCCGACCCATGACTAACTGGATGCTAAGAACTTGGTCAGGGCTCAATTTAACGAGGGCCGGTTTGATGTAGTGCAGAAAGATTTTGATTTCATGGAAGGGTAGAACCGACGTAGGGCTAAATAAGGTAAATTTTCGATTTTGGAGAAACTTTTCAAAGTGATCGTTTTTGGAGAAATTACGTAGTTTTTTTAGTGGAAATGGGCCAATGATCGTAACTCAGCGGCAAAGCCGCTGATGTATAGCCTTTTTGGGGCAAATTTCATTATTTAGGCCTCCAAAAATGCATTTTTTCTATTTTTGGTGATATTTGTTTGGGTAATAACTTTTAGTAGGAAAGTCAAAATAAGTTTTCATTTTTTTCGATAAATTGGTTGTGATTAATAGTTTCCAATTGTGCCTTTATTTCAATTTTTTTCCTTTTTTGGAAAAGTTGAATATTTTAATTATTTTCGTGTTATCCTGTTATGTTTTGGTTTTAGGGTTACTTTTTCGTTTTAGGGTTATATTTATACCCCTTATAAGCCTAATGGCTATCAGAACAGATATTGAATAAAATTTTTAGAGAAGTTCCCATTTATTTCTTTTAATTTTTGGTATTCAATTGAATCAACGAATTTTGATAACTATTATCTAGTATTTCTAGTCAAATCAACAGGTTAATAGAAGGGTGTTTTTCCAATTTTCAGTGTGAATCTTCCTTGTAGACATTTCCGCTACATCACGATTTGACTCTTGTAATTGAATGCATTTGTAAGACTTTTATGTGTAAATGGCTAAATTGAACAAACAAACCACACCCACCACCCTATGTTTCCCACTCTACTTTGGTCATAGAGAAAACTCTATAGAGAGTAATTAAACAATTGGGAATTGGATGAAAAAGCCTGTAGTTTTGGCCCACCCTAGAAATCCCAACATTTGAGCAAATTGAGGGGCCCTTGTCATGATAAATTTTTTACTACCCATCTATACCCTTTGTAACGTCTACTGATAATTGTTTTCTATGCTTGAATGTAGATGCATGAAGAGTTTAGAAAGAGTGAAAAAAGAGCATGCAATCTTGAAAAAGAAGCATGAGAATTATTTTCAGGTTCTACTAATCTTTTGCTTCTTTTCATTTTAAATAAATTTCCTAAAGTTAAAGATTCTCGCATTTTTGTTATGATTTTATAGCTGGTACGACAAGTTGGGCCAGCAGAACGTGCAACTCGCCCAAAGTGAATATCCCGACAACGGCGACAGTGATGATGGTGAAGAAGATGAGGAGCATGTAGGAGTAGTAGCTAATAATAGTTTAAGTAGTTAACTTTCCTTGACATATGTAGAAGTTCAACTTCAAGCAAAGGGGGACCATTAATTGTTGTAGCTGTCATGTTTTCAGTATTAATTTACAGCTTTTACAGTTGTGAGTTTCAATGGGAGTGCTTTGGAATTTCTTTCTGATGGGATTATGTTGTGGTTGGTAAAAGAAGTTTGTGAATCATCTTCCATCAAAGATTAGTCTCATTAAGTAATTTTATTTAGGGTTGAGAAAGAAACTTCCCAGTCCCATTAAATATAACCTTAGGATAAATATAGCTTTTTAAGATGATCAATCTGTAAACTGATCACTTATATTTTGATGGGGCGATGCCATATGTTTCTAATTCTAGCTTAAGGAACTCTGTTTTCTTCAGCTGACCTTGGACGAAATCTAAATTTGTCCTCACTAGCAATATCTTTTCCCTTGAAATGAGAAGTGGTTTGTGCTGGACAGAGACGGAATTGAGTCATCTACTTAATTTGTACTCACTAGTAATGACAGCCGAGTGTTTCCTGCCACTTATTTATTTTATTTTATTTTTTTAACAAATTTTCCCGTATTCCAGATATCTAGGAATGTCAAGTTATTCTCTAATATTGTAGAGTACTTTTTTCTTAGTGAAATTTGTACTTCGGATTATTTCATGATATCACGGAATGTTAGATTAGGGTGTGACAGGTGGCATGGAGTCCTTGAATTTAAAAGATGTTAACTGCCTATCTATTAAAAAAACTGATATTTATAGTACAGCATTCTTTTATCAATAAGATAAAAAAATAGAACATATACAGTTACAATAAGAATTATTTGAGAGTCACGAGCTCAAATGTTTTGACTCTTTCCTTAACAAAGAAAAAGGCCTCTGAGCTTTGCATTTATTTGATTCTTTCCAATTCTCGAAGTTAACACTTATGATGTACGGATACTTTAAAATGGGTAACGTACTGCATCCGATACTTCACTTTTTACATGTAAAATCCATGTCCCCGCCATGTCTATAGCGTATCTGTGCCATATCTGGGCATCATGGGTTAAAACAACTACTGCTACTACTTAGATGGGTGATGATGATGGAAAAAAAAGTAATAGTTGCAAGTAAGAAAGAAAGAGATGGTGGAGAAGATGTTTGTGGAGAAGCAATTGCCCCAGCAGAAATGGGAGGGTGGGCATCTGTTGCCAGCAGTGCTGTGTCCCAACCAGCAATTGGATGCGTGCAGATTCAGAGAAGAGTTGAAGCATCACAAGGCACAGTTGGAAGATGTTGTTTTGAAGCGTAGTGGAGCTATCCTTCTTAAAGGCTTTCCCGTAGAGACGGCCTTGGATTTCAACGCAGTTGTCGAAGCTTTCGGCTACGAGGAAATGGCCTATCTAGGGGGCACTGCTACTCGAACCAACGTCTTTGGTAGGGTCTACACTGCAAACGAGTGCTCTCCTGCTAAGAAGATCCCTTTCTACCATGAAATGGCCCATGTATGTAAATCATCATCTTCTTCATCTTGTTTACACATAAAATTTATGGAAAATTAATTTTCAAACGTATCTTTAGGGTGAGTATGTGACGAGAAGATACTGCTGTAGAAGGAAAAAGTTATTTTGATCATCTATGTAGACCCTCTTTCATTGTTTGGTGCTAAGAGTGTTTCTCACGGAAAAGGAAAAAACGAAAAACAAAGTAGTGGTTTTCCTCTATAAACATGATTTCAATTTCCCATGCAAGAGTTGGGAATGCAGGATTCCTCTCTCTCTCTCTCAAATGAAACTATACGGAGAATGAAATATATCCTCTTGCCGCATGAATGTACTCTTAGTGTTTTTTAAGTTTTCATACAAGCATATTGTAAATTGCTTATTTAAAAACAACGTATCAATATGTATTGGTTTTCATAATTTTTCAAGTTGGTTCTTTCCAACAGTCCATCCTGTGCAAACAAATTCTTCTCCTAATTTTTTAAATGACACCAATGCCCTTGTTTAAAAATTACTTGGGTTAGTATTTTTTTTTTATCTTTCCTTTTATTTTCCCTTTTTTTTTAATCTTCGCTTCTCCCTCAAGCCCCTATTTTATTCCGTCGCCTTCACCGGCCAGCCAACAGCAGCCAGCAACTACCAGCCCGCAGGTTTTTGCAAAAAGTATGAATGCTTTGAGGGTAGAGGGAGGGAGTAAATGAAAGAAAGGATGACAGAATGAAATAAAAACTAACACATTTGAAATAAGGGAATTTGTATCATTTAAATAATTTGGAGAAAAAGTCAAACTAACTAGTTTGAAAATGCACGTTTTCTTCTGGATTTTTTTTTTTTTTTTTTTTGGGGGGGGGGGGTGGGGGGGGGGGGGGGGGGGGTTTGAGCTAGTTTGAAAAAGTTTGAAAATGAAAAAGTTTGAAAATGCACGTTTTTTTTTTTTTTTGGGAGGGGAGGGGGTTGAACTAATTTGAAAATGCACGTTTTTTTTTTTTTTTTTTTTTTTGGGGGGTGTTTTTTTTTTTTTTTGGGGGTGGGGGAGGGGGGGGACTAGTTTGAAAATGCACGTTTTATTCTGGATGAGGACGATGGATGGGGACGAATGATAAAAATTGCAGTGGGTCTAATGAAGAAAATATTTTGTGGTCCACGAAGATTCTCAAAAAGTTGAAAATTAGAAAATGACAGAGCCTGGTTACAACTTGCCATGCTGTCCCTTCCACATCACATAATCAGTTGAGAAAACCATCTGCTCTCGAAAACATTTTTTCCCTCTTATGTTAGAATTATAGACAGTTCTTTTCAACTTTTTTCCCTCGTCCAAACTGACTCAAAGGCTCAGTTGGGCAAAATGGGAGAAAAACTTTGGGACCTGTGAGCATGTTTTGTAATCAATAACTAGGATTTTTCCATGAAATGATCCCTTTATTTGAGGGCATTAAAGGAGTGTACATTGAATAGACAGGGCAAGATCTAGAGGAGACCATCAAATACATGGGTCCTATTTTATAGCATGAAGATTGGGCAATCAATTTCAATCAAATTGGGGGTAATTGGATGCTCCTTTATAGATCTCCACCGTTGATCCTTCCTTCTTAGCCCCATTGGTAGATGCCCATTTCTTAGAAAATCATAAATATTCATGATGAATGATGAGATATGCAAGTTTGACAATGGAGGTAAATATTTCTCGTGTTGCACGTACGTTTCTTCTGGAAAAACAGGAATATGGTGGAAAAAGTTGGAAGTAGCTGAATTATGTTTTTCTACCATGGTTGTTAGATACTTGATATGCATAAATATGTCCTTCTCATTGTGCTTGACAAATGTGGAGCTGAGTCATCCCACAACCCCACAAATATGGCAAGTGCCATCATGGCCTGGCCCATTGGCTGCAAAGGAATTCAAACCTATTTGTGGAGGAAGAGTGGAGGATTATGATCTGCTAGAGAGCAGTCCCACTTCAGCCTATTTGTCCTGCATTAAAACACATATGACTTAGCATTTATGCCATTAATAAAAAATGAGAATGTTAATTTTAAAAAAACAGCATCAAATAATCTTTTTTTTAAATGGAATAAAGTAAGATATGAAATTAATTAATACCCAGCCATCACCGTTAATTATTCATTTCTTATCTCCCTTCGATTCTATTGCCATAAAAAGAAATATTATTTGATGCTCATTGTTTAGAATCCACCCTTAGTCTTGACTACTTATGATATAAATCTCATGTATAAAATATATATTTAATTGCTATGTATTCCAATGAAAACAAACAGGCCTTTAACATTGATAGTCATTTTCATCCAGAGCCATAAAATGATTGGTTTGTAGATGAAGAAAAAGAGTCTTATTATAATTATTAATTTTGAATCCATATATTAGATGTTGGGAAATGTTTCTTTTTCACATAGGCAAAGAATACAGAAAGGCTATATAGCGAGTCCCCCCTTTAACTACAAACAAATATAACTCTTTATCCGAATAAAATGGTGCGAAGTATTAAGATGAAGGGGTTAATATGGAGCCTGAAGCCTATTCAAAATCATTATCGTTCAAAATAAATGCCCTTATATGCATGAGATATCTCCAACCTTCCTCCAATAAGAGTTGATTGGTATCACTGTAAAAGATCAACCAACCATTTAACACAATCTTATGCACTGACATTAATCATGATTTTTCTATCAAACTCTCTCAATGTCACCGTGGACCCTTAAAAACTTGTGGATGCTGCTGGGACAGTGAAGTGAGGCCGTTTATTTTGACCAGGTCTGATTTTCAATCGATGGGTTAGCCCCACTGTGGAATTTCTACTCCTTCAACAACTCATTTTATCTCTAAAAATTGAGAGCCTCTGGCGATCCTGTCATGACCCGATCGCTTGAGGATGATAATATATGTAAGACTCACCTGAAACACATGGCGAAGACTTTTTTTGGTATAAACATGGCGAAGACTTGGAGAAAAGAATTGTGAATTGGGAAGAAATGTCGACAGGAGAGGAGGAGAAGGAGAAGGAGAAGGAGATGTTTTTTGCAGAGCTGAAATTGCCGCAGCAGAAATTGGATGGTGGGCATCTGTTCCCAGCAGTCCTGTGTCCAAATCGGCAAGTGGATGCGTGCAGATTCACAGAGGAGTTGAAGCATCACAAGGGATGGCTGGAAGACGTGGTCCTGAAGCGTAGTGGAGCCATCCTTCTCAGGGGCTTTCCTGTAGAGACTGCTTCGGATTTCAACGCAGTCGTCGAAGCTTTCGGCTACGAGGAACTGGCCTATGTAGGAGTCGCTTCTCGAACCCCCGTTCTCGGTAGGGTCTACACTGCAAACGACTCACCTCCCGATCAGAAGATCCCCTTCCACCATGAAATGGCTCATGTATGTAATTAACTATGTTACTGTCTAGTTCATTCAATCAATTCGCATTTGAGTTCGCAATTCATGAGTGTTAGACTTAGCTTCATCATTAAATTCATTTAATTCGCTTATCAATTTGTCTGATTCGATGAACTAATTCATCCGTGCCCACGCTATACAAGTGCTATCGCTAAGGTCTACTTGTAAAATCCAAATTACTCTGGGGCCTGTTTGTTTGCATTAAAATACATATTAGAATACATAAGGTCGTTGAAAATAAAGATTAATGGTGAATTTACAAAAATAAATATTAAATAATATATTTTTTTTAGGAAAATAGAATAAGAAGAAAGATGCTATTTTTGAAGATTCACCTTTTATCTTTATTTTTAACCACCCCCATGTATTTAAGTTGTATGTATTTTATTGCAAACATTCAAGGACTTGGTAAAATATGCTCCAATCAGAGTTTGAACCACAGGTCCACAATCAAATCAATTACTGTAACTAATACTTAGGGTGTAGTGCTTAATAGACCATCTGTAAATCAGGCCTATATGTACATACATGCCGATATAATGCATAAGGATGATGCCACAAATCAAGCTCACAAAAATTGCAAGATTGTTGGGCTTGATTTGTGGCATAATCCTTGTGCACTATATCGGCGTGTATGTACATATGGGCCTAATTTACAGATGGTCTATTAGTGCTTGGCTTGGATTTTTAGCAAGGCACCAATAATATGAATTCATTGAACTCAACTTGGAGAACAATGATAACATAGTTTGCTATTACTTTTCAAATTGAAGCACAAATAGTTGGAAATGAACTATTTATGTTTCTGAGCAAACTGGGTAGCAGCTATTAAGCAAATCATCAATATTTCATAGTGTTGTTTGAGATAAACTTTATGTCTTCTGTTGGTTGTTAATTGAAACTGTAAACACGTACGATGTTTAAAACAGGCTCCTGTGTTTCCATCGAAATTATTTTTCTTCTGTGAAGAGGAACCTAAAAGAGGTGGGGAAACTCCCATTCTTCTCAGCCATGTTGTTTATGAAAGAATTAAGCAAAGGTTCCCAAAGTTTGTAGAAAGACTCGAGGAGCATGGTGCGATCTACACGGTGGTGATGGGAGCGGTATATGACCCTTCAAGTCCTGTGGGTCGTGGTTGGCAGCTCACATTCTCTACACAAGATAAAACCACAGCTGAGGAAAGGTTTGTAAGTTTTAGCTTTTCATGATTTAAATGATCTTAACAACGGTCAATTTTATCAGACGGGCCAACTCTCCTAAGCTCAAGTTTAGGATAAAGTAAGTTAAAGTGTGTGGTGAGGTCCACCTAGAGACCCACATGGGGATGTGGGTGAGGGGGATTTCAAGGAATCCCTAAGATTTTCCTTTTTTGCAAAAAATCAGCCCCAATCGTGATTTTGATCATCTTCATATGGGCCCAAAAGCTTAATGGTCAATAGTCCATTCAGATCGATATATTGTCGATCCAACGGTCCAATAAATTCGGATATAATTGAAAGTCGGTGAACATGTGCAATTTAGAAGGGTCATGTGGTTGGTCCATTTGGATGGACCAAAGGTGAACCCCACAAGCATGAGCTTACGGGATTTTATTCTAAGCTTGAGCTTAGAAGAACCTTGCTCTTTATCAGATGTCTCCAAAAGAGACATACGGTATGGACTGTTAATTATAATGCCATAAGGTCTTAGGTGCTTGTGATATTTCACTGCTAAAAATTTCTTTTGGGGATTTGACATGATATTAATTCCCCTTAAACTCTATTCCCCCAATTTCACGATAAAAAACCTAATAAGGCCCATAAATTTTTTATTTTTTATTTTTTAATTTTTTGCCAGCATTTCATGATATCATGAGAGTTTAAAAACTCATGCTATATCTAGGCTTTTTAATGTACCGGCTTTTCAACTTTTAACATTTGGATCCCATGATATCATGAGATCCACGGCAAAAAAGTAAAAAAAAAACAAAAAAAAAAGAAAAAAAGAAAAGAAAATGTACCAAAGTCAAATGACTCTGGTGACATTAATAGACTTTTAGTCATGAAATTGGGTATGCATGGTCTAAGGGGAATTTTTTGTTTTTGGGTAAATTGGTCTAAGGGGAATTGATGTCAAATCCCCTTCTTTTTTGTTTTTTTTTTGTTTTTTTGTTTTTTTTTTCTTTCTATGATACCACAGGTAGGGAAAGTATACATACCCTGCTCTAATGACTAGTGATACATCAACAATCCTTTGAATCTTGCTATTTCTGATGAATATTGCTATACTACTAGTACTATCTCCCAGTTGAATCTGAGTATTGAAGGGAGATTTTTATTTTTTAACCTCTACCAATGGTGATCATATGTTTCTTCTTGCTGATTATGCATCAGGGCTGCACAAATGGGCATGAAGTTGGAATGGATGGAAGATGGGGTGAAAGTAGTGTCAGGCCCAGTAGAGGCCATCAGAATTGATAAAGCAAGAGGACGCAAAGTTTGGTTCAATCACGTCTTGTATCGTGGCATTGCTGGCGAAGATTCTCGCAATGATCCTGACAAGTCACGTTTCTTCGGGGATGGCACGCTGCTTCCGACTGATATTATATGTGATTGCCAGAAAATCCTAGATGAGGAATGCGTCGCCATTCCATGGCAGAAGGGTGATATTCTATTGCTTGATAACTTTGCTGTTCTTCACTCTCGGCAATCATTCGAACCTCCCCGTCGCATTCTGGTTTCACTATGCAAATAGGAGACTCAGGACCTTGAACCTTGCCTGTTATTTTTAATATGAGGGGAGGAGTAGAAGAGTGGGTTGAATTAAAAGAATAGATAAGTTATTGTGCATGTGTTTGGATGGTTGGTGTAAAGTGAAAAAAATAAAAGGTTTTATTTGAAGAGGATGGAGTAAAAGATACTTTATTATGTATTGTGAAAGTAACTCACAAACAGACCCTAGCCATCATTTGACAAGGTTCATTCTTATTATATATGATTGCCACTAGTCTTCTTCTTGAATGGGTTTTTGTGTATGAAATTGATTCTTATGCGGATTCTTGCGTGTTAAATTGCTTATGAATATCGAGCTGAATGATAGATATCCTTTATTCTAAAAGGACCTGTTTGGCATTTCTGATAAAGAATTGGATTTCTTAGGAGTTCCTGATATGATATGACATCTCGTCCCTTACTCATTTCAAATACTCTGTTTGATGGAAGAATTTAGAAATCCAACCAAATGAAAAGGCACTTAGCCTTATGAATTTCCATAATTCCAGCATTTCAAATGCTAAAGGGGGTTGAAGCATTTGAAATTCTACTTTTGAACAACATTCGGATTTCTCAGAAATTTTATAATCCTTCCAAACCAACAGGCCTTAATGTTGGATCCTTTCATAAGTTTTGAAAGTATGCAGTAGCCTACTTCGGTTGAATTTCTTTATAGGGTTTAGCGAGGTGAAGACCTTGTTGATTTTTACCTTTTATCCCTTGTGGACTGAACTAGAAAGAAATGCAAACGGAAGCATGGCCCGCCCATTGACTTCAAAGGAACTCGAAATTAAAGAGAGGAGAGTTAGGGATTTTCATCTGCTAAAGAATTTGTTTCTTAACTAGAATTTTAGATAAGAATTTGTTGCATTAGGATCTTCATGACATGATGTGATGGCTTGTCCATGGCATTTGTAAATGTCATGTTTCTTTGTCACGATTTCAAAATTTTCAACCACCTAAAAGGTTTCAACTGACATTTGAAATTTCTGAAATTCTAGCACCTTTACTTTTTAGTGAAAATTCTGAATGCTCAAATATAAAAGATGATTCAGGAATTCTACAAGCATTTAAAAATTCTCCAGAATAAATAAATAGTCTTTTTTAGGGCCAATTTGGATCTACAAAAGAGTGCAAGAAAACAATATATTACAGAGCATGATTTTTCATTTTCATTCCCACCCCAGAAAGCTTTCTATCAAGATAAAAATATTTCAAAATGCAAAGTAAAAAAAAAAAAAAAAAAAAACCCTCACTTGTCTCCATTCTTAAAGAAAAGTGTGATGTGAAGATGGTGTTAATGGTTTTGAAGATAATGATAATGCTAAGTGGTGGTGGTGATGTGGGGCGGTTGAGATCACGATGATAATAGTGGTGGTGAGATATTGATGGTCGCGGTGGTGATATTGATGGTGGTGGGGTGGCATTCATGATGATTACAACAATGACGATGACAACGAGAATGGTGATGACTGATAGAGATGATGATGATGTGGTGGTGGTAGTGGGATTTTCGTTAATGATAGAACAAGTCAGAAAAGTAAATTTGAATAATTTGTATTTCAAAGGTGGGGCATTGATAGTTTTGAAGCGACAAATCACACACAACTAAAGTATTTTATGACTGATTAATCTTGTAGTGGACCCTACTCTAATCGAGTAACACTAAAATGTAGTTATCTTTTTTTTCTTAACACATGATAATTTATAGCACCCGCCAAACAATTCAATTTAAAATCTGTTGCATTCTTCAAAAATCGCCAAATATGAAAAATGCTCTAATATTTTAATATTATATTATTCTATTCTATATTATCTTATTCTAACTATATTTGAATATGTAAATATTTTATTTTATAAATATCCAAACGGGCCCATAACATTGATAACCGTTTTATGAAGAAAAAGTCTTCATTATAACTATTTATTTTAAAGCCTTAGATTAGAGGTCAAGCAAGTAAACGTTTGCTTCCGTTTGCTTTTGATTTTTAAATAATAATTTTACTTTAGCCCAAAAAAGGAATAACATTAAACGTTTGCTTCATTCAAAGGGGCAAAGTGCATAGAAAGGCCACATAATTATACCACTTAATTCGATTAGAAACAGATATACCTCTTAATCCAAATAATTCAAAATTCAAAAAAAAAAAAAAAAAAATAAAAATTTATGATCCCCTCTAGACCTCCACCCACTAATGCCCCATAACTTTTTCTCCCAAGATTTCTCAAAACCCAAGTTTTCTTGCCATTTGCTACACTGGAAAACATACCACAGTGAGTCCGGATCTTCTGAGACTTCAACAAAGAGAAATACTGAGTTGAGGGTGAAAATCTACAATGAGTGTCACGTCCCCAAAATTACAACCAAAGGATAACGTGAAAAATAAGAATAAATATTCAATTTCCTGTGTTTAATACAACACAAGCTTCCAAAAGTGGACCCACATAGCAAACCGTGGTGAGTCAAATTAAAATGTCATTAAATGCAATGGAAGCTTTATTCAATTGGTATTCAAGATTCATAGTTAAGAACCAACACAATCACCAGATAAAGAAGTAATAGTTAAAGTTGTAGAATAAATAAAACAATTACTAAGGAAAACTTTTTCATTAAAGAAAGTTCATCTAAAGAAATTCTAAGATAACGTTCTCTCTCATGTAGGTTCAGACGGCTCCGTAGCCATCTCCGGCTCTCCACTCAGGTTCGTCAATTGGTTCAAACGCTTGAAACGTTTGACCATCACCCGTCTCCACAGTAGGGTAGGGATCAGTACCTATGCACCAATAAACAAAGTAAACAGCAAGTACGAAAGCATAATTCATAAATAAAACACAAGATCAATGTGAATAATGACAGGTAATGATCATAAGAGATTAACACCACATAATGATGAAAAGAACGTATAACCTAAATCCAATCTACACAAATAGAGCAATACAATAATCACACAGAAGCATAGCTACTGTTTTGGGTGGTCAGCCCTAGCTATAAAGCGGGAAAACCCGTTCGAAGGCCGGCGGTCATAAACCGGTTCGTAATCGAAATCGTAGGCCGGATAAACCGGTTCGAAATGCGGATATTACAGTGTCCGTACACATCGGTGATCAGCCGTCCAAATACAACTGCAGTCGTTCGAATATGACCCAATTAATATACATATATATACATATCATAGTATAATAGACCTAATGATTTGTAAAGCTCTGACACAGAAACCTAAGTCAAAGTGAATGGCTGGCAGCATGAAAATCCATAATCGAATACCAATCGAATCATTCAAATAACCATCCACAATATCTCATTCGATTGCCACGCCACATCACGGTCCAAATCCAATCAATCATAGGGTATGCAACTAATAGACCAATATCATGTATGCAAACCCGAAGGTCAAGGAATAGTCACAAGCCAATCCTATGGTCAAACATAAGATCTCATACCCGACAACCACAGAAATCTCTAATAGATAAAAGATCAACACACCCCTTCTCAATCAATGGTGCATAGACCCAATTAAGGGTTTTCCAATAGAGATGAGTTGAGCCCGAATCCATTAGGATTTCTCCGAAGTCGTATAAGGTACTAAACCCCATGTTAGTAATATACCGTTTGCCCAGACGGTATTTACTTGGTCCAATGGTCCAATTAATAATGTGCAAAAATATAATTTTTACATATTAAAACCAAAAACACAATTTAGAATTTAATTTGTAAATAGTATTAAGAAATAACAATCTTGATTTATAATTTGAGAAAACCCACGGTCTCCATCCAAAATATTTTCCAAGTTCAAATAGTCAAAGGATATAATTTAAATTTATAAAACAAACAGGGCCTATTTCTAATTTTATAAACATAGGGGACAAGGTGATAAGTACATGGGATTCCCAATCTCAAAGCAACTCCAGGTCATCACACTTCCTTATCCCTATACAAGTTGTCAATGCCACTTGCAGAACCCATTGAATATTTTCAACGTTTCATGCCTACAGCAACTGGGTGGGACTGAATAGTGGGCCCGCGAATCAAAAACCCATACATCAAATCTCTTCTTTCCTTCACCCACACAGAACCTTTATCAAACCGATGGCTTCACGCCTAGAACTACCGGGCCACTTTGGTAATGGGTCCCACCGATCAAGAACCCAAGATGGCTCCTAAGGTCACCCCACTCTGTCCGGCTATAAGAACGGACCAGATCTGATCAGGTCTCCCCATGGCCCCACATCAAAATTAAATAAAAGAAATTACCCAATGAGACTCACGCCACTAATATTAGAATCAATAGATGGTGGCCATATATGCGAGGACTCATCACAACAATAGAGAAAATCAAACCTTAGGGCATAAAATCGGTTTCTACATGCATCCATACACGAATCAAAGAGAAACACAAGCATTAAATTTATAAATTATGATTAGGTACTTGCCTGAGGTTCGCGGTTGAAGGAGACGGTCTAGAACTCCTACTACAAAAGCCCAAAGTGCTAACCCAGAGAAAAGTTGGAAGAGAGAGAGTTGTGTGTGAAAATAAAGAGTGTGGTGGTGGTGTATAAATAGGGAATAAGAATAGGAGTTGTAGTCTAACTTAAATTCTAAAAGAATAGAGTTTGGGTTTTAAAAAAAATAGGAGTTTGGATTAGAGAAGGATTATACCCACTAAACTGGGCCCGGGTTAACTATGGGTCAAGATACCTATCCAACAAGCCTAACTCACCAACCTAAGTCTAGCGTGGTCCCCACTTAGGCTAATCGCATATTTAATTATAATACAATCAATTATATAATAATAATATATAATATTTATAATTACCAAAACGTCACAATGAGCACACTTATTTAAAATCCGAGCAGCTCTTTTCTTTTAATAGGAGTTAGTCTCACTGCAAGATTACCAAATTAATTAACACAATCTTATGATTTTACAAAACATTGTTATCAAATGCTCTCATTCTTACTGCATAGATCCTCTCCTATTGGGGTAAGATTTTGAGGATGCTGGGCCTTTATTTTGACCGACTCTTACTGTGGAATTTTAACTCCTCCAACTCAGGATTCCTCCAAGTCAAATCCTCAGACAATCCAGACCCAGATGCTTAAAATATTAATACAGACTCACACTCACAGTGAATCACCTGAACCACAAGTGAATACTTTTGAAAAAAAAAAGAATCCTGAAGAGATGCCGACAGGGGAGGATAAGGAGAAGGAGATGTTTTTTTGCAGAGATGCAATTGCCCCAGCAGAAATCGGATGGTGGGCATCTGTTCCCAGCAGTCCTGTGTCCGAAACAGCAATCAGATGTGCGCATATTCATAGAGGAGTTGAAGCATCACAAGGCATGGTTGGAAGATGTTGTTCTGAAGCGTAGTGGAGCCATCCTTCTCAGAGGCTTTCCTGTAGAGACGGCTTCGGATTTCAATGCAGTCGTCGAAGCCTTCGGCTACGAGGAACTGGCCTATGTAGGAGCCTCTGCTTCTCGAACCAACGTCCTCGGTCGGGTCTACACTGCTAACGAATCACCTCCCGATCAGAAGATCCCCTTCCACCATGAAATGGCTCATGTATGTAAATCATCCATCTTCTCACCGTCTTGTTTATGTAGAGATAATTTTTTGTTTCTTCTGTTGGGTGTTAATTGATACCATACTTAGCTAGTATTCAGTTCAATTAATTAATCCGCATTCAAGTTCGTATTTAGTAATTCGAGACTAAGCTAGATTATAAAATTTGATGAACTAATTCATCTGTGCCATACTTTTAAGCCCATAACTGCAGCCAACATCCAAAATCCAAACTTCTCGAAGTAGATGCTCTTTCTCCACATACATGTGATCAGGTTGCCTGTTTGTTTGCATTGAAATACGTGGGAATTAAATATAGGGGTGGTTAAGAATGAAGATCAAAGTTGAATTTCCAAAATGAGCATCAAATAACATCTCCTTTTTTATTCTATTTCCCTAAAATAATATTATTTGATGTTATTTTTGAAAATTTATCTTTAATCTTCATTTTTAACCACTTTATATATTCAATTCTCATATATTCTAATGCAAACAAATAGGCCTGGTGAAGTTTTACTTCAATCAGAGTTGGGCTCATAATTAAATTGAGTACACGTAAAATACATGATTAAATAAAATCCAAAGTAAAATCCTATATTTTATTGATGGTCAATCTTAATGTGGGGCCGATTCTGATTGGAGTTTAATGTGGGGCCGATTCTGCTTGGAGTTGGATATAGATTAGCCCCAATACATATGGGTGCCATGCTTTTAAGTGGTTTGGAATTTTTAGGCGGGCACCATTAGTTAATTTATAGCACTCAAGACTTAAAAAAAAAAAAAAAAAAAAAATACATGAGAGTAGTTTGCTAATAGTTTGCAAATCAAACTGTGAATTGCTCGAAATGAACTATTTTGCAATTATAAAGCCTTCTAATCGAACTATGTAACTATGATTGAAAGTTGAAACTTTAAATATGATGTTTAAACAGGTTCGCGTGTTTCCATCGAAATTATTTTTCTTCTGTGAGGAGGAACCAAAAAGAGCTGGAGAGACTCCCATTGTTCTCAGCCATGTTGTTTATCAAAGAATTAAAGAAAGGTTCCCAGAGTTTGTAGAAAGACTAGAGGAACATGGTGTGGTCTACACACGGGTGATGGGAGCGGGATTTGACCCTTCCTCTCCTGTGGGTCGTGGTTGGCAGTTGACTTTCTCTACAGAAGATAAAAGCACAGCTGAAGAAAGGTTTGTGGTTTTCAACCTTCCATTGAGATAATCTTATGGGTCATCTTATAAATTGTTGGTTATAAATTATAATGCCATAAGCTCTTAGGTGTCTGTTAGATTTTTTTTCTCCTCGGATACCATTGCAATTGTCATCATCATCAATATATGTTGGGGTCAGCTATATAGATTGTGTTTCGCCATTCAAGTCTCTATCTTGGGCCAAATCCACATGTAGGTTTTATATCTGTCCTTACTACTTCTTTAACCTTTTCGGTCATCAACCTAGAAAAAGAGTTTTCTTCACGAAGGCCAGTGCCGTTGTTTCCCCTTGCTTAGACATGTTCATACCATCTTAAACGTCTCTCTTAAATTCCCTAATACCACTAGTAGGAAAAGTCTCCCTTCAATGACTCTCCTCATACCCACATCTAAGAGAATGACATCGTAAAATAAAATATGATTGAAAACTAAATGATCTAAACTGAGAAAAGTTGTGGCTTCTGACTTTATATTCAAATGATCTGTTGGGTAAATATTATGAACGGTTGATTATAACGCCATAAGGTCTTAGGTGCTTGTGTTATTTCACTGTTATATTAATTTTGTTTTCTCCGATATCATGGTAGCTAAAGTCTACCCTGCTATAATGATTAATGGAGTAATGATATATCAACAAGGAGAGTGTTCTCGAAGCAGCTGCATGTGGAGTCCAGGCTGTCCAGCTCCATGGGGCAGCCTATCTTTGATAAGTGACATTAGGCTTTTCAAGATGTTAAATCAAGGGCTTGGGTAATTTGGTATAGGGCTGATTTTTTGACTTTTTCTTGTCCGTAAAAGAGACCTTTTCATCTGCTCTCCCTCCATTGATGGACATGTATCTAAAAGGATCCGACGAGCTGGGCTGCATATTAGCAATATGTAGTCTGGTTGTAGGAGAACATTCTCACAGCAACAATCCCCTTAATTTAGCTATTTCTGATAGAATACTGCTATACTATCATCTCCTATTTGAATCTGCAAAACATTCAAAGAAAATAATTTTTTGACCTCTGCCCAATGGTGATCATATGTATATTCTTGCTGAATATGCATCAGGGCTGCACAACTGGGCATGAAGTTGGAATGGATGGAGGATGGGGTGAAAGTAGTGGCAGGCCCAATGGAGGCAATCAGAGTTGATAAAACAAGAGGACGCAAAGTTTGGTTTAATAGCGTCTTGTCTCGTTTCACATCTTGGAAAGATATTCACAATGATCCCCAAAAGACGGTTCTCTTCGGAGATGGCATGCCGCTTCCACCTGATATTGTATATGAACGCCTGAAAATCCTCGATGAGGAATGTGTCACTATTCCATGCATGGCAGAAAGGTGACATTCTATTGCTTGATAATTTGGCTGTTCTTCATGCTCGGCAGTCATTCGAGCCTCTGCGCCGCATTCTGGTTTCACTATGTAAATAGGAGAGTTTGGCCCATGAACCTTAGTGACTGTATCATTTGACAAGGGCAGACATCATTATTATCATAGCCACCATCTTCTTCTTGAATGGATTATTGTGTGAAATAGCTTCTGATATGGATTCTCACTTGTAAAATTGCATCTGAATAAGGAGCTGGACTGTATCCTTTATCCTAAGGTTGCAGTCTTTCCTGAATTTTGAAGGCAGATGCCTACCTCAGGGATCGATCATTGGGCATATATGTGCGATACGTGTGTTGGCACAAATTTCACTTGTATGGAACGTATCACCAGATATTAATCTTGTTACACCTCTACCCGAACTAATCGTAATTAAGGCTAATTAATTGAGATTAATGTTAATTAAGCATGAATAATTGGGTTAATCAAGATTAATGACCCAAGAGAGATAAATCAGTCTCAAATAACACATTAAGCCTAATGAAATGGATTTAAATGAAATAGAATGGATTAAGATGAGTTTAGACTCAGACAAGATAGACCAAGGACTTTTTCGTAAATACGGGCTTTCACCTATTTCGTCAAATATGGAAATTCTTGATATCAACGTGTGTATCTCGAAGAGTACGTCAACTTTCATAATAAACACGATTTCATTTGATCTCAAATGGACCAAGTGAGGAGTCATGTGACTTAAAATGAAAATAGATGAAATACGAGGGGGTTTTGATGTAAAACCTCTTATATTAGAATCAAGTGGATGGAAATGAGCTCATTTCTCATTTCATCTCTTGCAACCCAAGGAGAAACCCTAGAGCTCTCCATTTTCTCCCTTCCTTTTTCCATTCTTCTTGATTAAGAGTGAGACTTAGGAGTGATTGAAGTGGTGTTTGAGGAAAGCATCTTCAACTTCATCTTCTTCCCCAAGAAAAACCTCCATTGTTGAAGAGTGGAGCTTGAGAGAGATTGCAAGAACCCATTTTCTTTGAGCTACAAGTAAGTATTGGATCTCCCTTGTGATTTCCAAGCTCTATTAGTGATTAAGTAGTGATTCCTAGCACCAATGACTCATGGGAGTCCATTTGTTTGTTTTTATGAATTAGGGTTTGAAGTTTGGGGGGGTTTAATCTCAAACCAAGCTAGGGAAAAGAGGACTTGAATTAATAGCTTCCAAAGAAGCAAGTGTAAACTTTCCTTGTAATTAATGTTGACCATTATAGAGATGTATAGTAGTTTGGATGGATTTTTATGCATGTTACATTGGATTTTGGATTGATTATGAATGTTTAATGAAGTGATTAAGGGATGATTAGAAGTGTGATTATGAATGAATTTGAATGGATGATGTATGAGGGGGAACAGGAGGTTCCATTTTGCCTTGCAGGTTGTAGAAATGTGATTAAGAAGGGAGAGGAGAAGAAGAGTGAACTGCACAGAATTTGGACTGAAATTCTGCACAGTTCGCTCGAGTGAACGAGGCTCTGTTTGGAGACGAAATGAGTTCTGCAGAGTTCGCTCGAGCGAACATTTAGTCCGCTTGAACGACCAACATTCTGCCTGGGTCCGCTCGAGCGAACGGTGGGTTCGCTTGAACGACCAACATTCTGCCTGGGTCCGCTCGAGCGAACAATGGGTCCGCTCGAGCGAACATTTAGTCCGCTTGAACGACCAACATTCTGCCTGGGTCCGCTCGAGCGAACGGTGGGTTCGCTTGAACGACCAACATTCTGCCTGGGTCCGCTCGAGCGAACAATGGGTCTGCTCGAGCGAACCTGTTACTGGCCCAGTGACGTTATTTAGTGAAAATTTTGGGTTTTGGATTTTTACCAGAATTTGGAGTACGACTCTTAAGTGTAAATGCGTTCCTGATTAGTTTCTAAGACTAATCATGGGTTAATCAAATTATGAAGAATTAATGGTGTTTTAAAGAGAATGGAAAGGGGTTCCTTTGATGAACCATATAATGGGATATGGCCTAAGCTCCATGGGTATTAATTAAGGGGACTTGAAATGCACATACTAGAAATACAAATGTGATGTCCATCAAGAATAACACGTGCATTTGGAAACCAACGGTTACACCCGAATGGTTGTTTAGGATTGAGATAGGATTGGAATAGGATTGAGTAAAACCATGTGTGGTTAGTATTACTCTCATTGTGTCTTTGTGATCAATCTAACGAGATTGATATTATTGTCATTCCTTTCTTTTGTCATGAAAGGAATAATTGAGTTTAATTAGATCCATAAAAAGGATTTCTCACTGAATGTATTGATCATTGAGTCTGGCACTACCTAGCGATTGTATTAGAACTCCAAGTGAGTTCAATGAATAATGAATGACTAATCCTGCTGCAGCAGATGGATATTGGGGTGTTCCGGAGCTCCGTGGTGATGCTAGTTGTCCCTGGCCCGGACACTAGTAAGTCCCACCAAATTCCGATCGTATCTTCGGATTTTGATTGATAACTTCCATTGGAAGATGAATCCTCCCTTTGAGGGGAGATGGTAAATGATAATCCTTTCTTTGAGGGAAGATGGAAATGAAATGAATGAAATGTAATGCAATGAGTGCTATGGTAGTTGCCAATTTATACAAGTATACTGACTGTTATTGTCCATTATTGTTATTGTAGAATTGTCTAGATTTCTCTAGCACTGAAATTGTCATTATTGCAATATAAATGTATTGATATACTATTGCAAGATTGTTTATACATTGTTAAACCATCGTGTTCATTAGTGTTATTGATGGCATTACAGGCCCGATTGCCCCTGCCGGCATTGCAGCGCCCCCGGTGCCAGCGGAGGAGACCGCTCCGGTTCCTCCAGGAGGTCTGATAGAGTGGAATCGGCGGGATACCATCTGATGTGGTATCCGAGTGCGAATTGGGAGTTGAAACGTTTTGGAGAAATATTTTGATAAACTGTTTATAATTCATTTTGGGAATGTAATTAACATTTGGGAATGTAACTAATGGTTGTCTGCATAGTATTTTTGTATATGCAGCATTTGTCAAATGTATATTGAAAACAATACATGTATAAGAACTTTCTTTTGTATACATGTAAATGTTAAGTTGTTATTGTCAAATATATATTGTTTCCACAAAAGTTTTATATTTGGCAAGTATTTGAGATTGATATCCCTTGTGGATCTCGTTTTAACTTCGGTTAATTCGGGGTTTGCTGGAGTAAGTATGGCGTTCGCGGCTCGGGTTTGCCGGGGTCTCGGGCCCGGGTCGTGACAAATCTCCAGGAAGAAACAGTTAACCAAGATAAGAACGTCTCCAAAATGAGAGTACTTCCTTTTCTTTATATTTCTGGCAAGATTTTCAGAACATAGCCTGATATCTTGTACATTTTTAAATATACTTCCTATTTGTATTTTTTGTTATGTAATTGTTTAAGAGGGTTTCCCCGAGAACACCAAATATTAAAAAAAAAAAAAAATTTCAGTTTGCAGCCAATGGAACTAGTATGGAAAGGGTGTTTGCTTCCTACTTAGAAGCCCAAGAAAGCTCATTCATTCAATCTTTCTGGGACCTCCGCTCCTACAAGAGCTGCCAAAAGTCTTGAAAGTAGTGAAAGCATTCTTTTCAAGTTCTTGGGTAGGAACTAAAACACAACCTTGGAGGCAGGAGCTCATTTGGATGTAGAGAAAACATGTAGAGAAACAAATAAAGAAAACCATCTGCAGCACGAGTTTTTCTTTTCTTCCTTCCTTTGATTTTCCAAGAAATGAGCCCTAGGGCATTCAAGGAGTACAGAGCGAACAGACAAGGCGAGATCTAGAGGAGACCATCAAATGTGTGAAGGTTGGGCGATCAATTTCAATCAAATTGGGAGTAATTTGATGCTCCCTTACAGAGATCTCCACCATTGATCCTTCCTTCTTAGCCCCTCTGGTAGAAGCCATTTCAACTATGCAAGGTTGAGAATGCAGGTAGAAGTTTCTCTTTTCGCACGTTTACTTTAGCAAAATAAAGCATTTGGTGAAAAAAAAAAATTGAAAGTTGATGAAGCCTTGGTGCCGGTGGCCAAGTGGGGGAACGTCAAAAAAGAACAAGGCAATGAGATTGAGTATAATTCCCAATAAATACATTCCCGAGCCATCGTTCCACGCAGATGCTGCTTGGGGGCATTTTGAAGACTACACATTACCAAGAGAATTTTCTTGTAAAAATCACATTGCGAATGAGAACAGGGGCACATCTGAACTTGTTACACCTCGACCCGAACTAATCGCGATTAAGGCTAATTAATTGAGATTAATGTTAATTAAGCATGAATAATTGGATTAACCAAGGTTAATGACGAAAGAGGGGCAAATCAGTCTCAATTAGTATATTAAGCATAATGAAATGGATTTGAAGGGAATTGAATGGATTAAAATGAGTTTAGACTCAAACAAGATAAACTAAAGACTTTTTCGTAAATACGGATTTTCACGTATTTCATCAAATACGGAAATTCTTGATACCAACGTGCATATCTCGAAGGGTACGTCAACTTTCATAATAAACACGACTCCATTAGACCTAAAATGGACCAAGTGAGGGGTCATTTGACTCTAAATGTAAATAGAATAAATGTAAGGGGGTTTGGTGTGAGAAGAGGTTATATTAGAGTGAAAGGAGAGAAGGAGTCATTTCTCCATTTGCATTTCAAGAGAAAACCCTAGAGCATCTCCATTTTTCCTCCTTCCCTTCCATTTCTTTTCATCAAGAGTGAGAGCTAGGAGTGATTGAAGTGGATTTTGGAATGAGAGACTTCACCTTCATCTTCTTCCTCAAGTGTTTCCACCATTGTTGAAGTGATAAAGTTTGGGGGAGCGCTCTAAACCTCTTTGCTTTGGACCACAAGTAAGTGATTAAGTGTTTTATAGGATTTCCAAGTCATATTAGTGGCATTGTAGTGATTTCTAGCACAAATGACTCATGGGAGTTCATTTGTTTGTTTTTATGATTAGGGTTTGAAATTGGGGATTATTTGTGTCCAAGCCCAAGCTAGAAAAGAGGGCTTTGAGTTCATTAGCTCAAGAGAGGCAAGTATAAACATCCCTTGTGATTAGTGTTAATTATTGTAGAAGCTCATTGAGTTTCTATGTGTTTTATGGATTTTTCATTGAGTTTTGAGATTATTATGAATGCTTAATGAAGTGGTTAAGGAATGATTAGAAGTGTAATTATGAATGAATGTGAATGGATGATGTATGAAGGGGAACAGGAGGTTCCATTTTACCTTGCAGGTTATAGAAATGTGATTAAGAAAGGAGAGGAGAAGAAGAAAGAACTTAACAGAATTTGGAGTGAAATTCTGGACAGTTCGCTCGACCGACCTTGCTTCTGTCTGAACGAAATGAGGTTCTGAAGAGTTCGCTCGAGCGAACATTTAATCCGCTCGTGCGAACATTGTTCTGTGAGGGTCTGCTCGAGCAAACAGTGGGTCCGCTCGAGCGAACCTGTTACTGGCCCAGTGATAATAATTAGTGAATATTTAGGCTAATCGATCGGACCTAACGGTCCGACCGATTAGGGGCGGTGAATTTTGAGTTTTGGATTTTTACGAGAAATTGGAATACGACTCTTAAGTATAAATGCGTTCCCGATTAGTTTTAACACTAATCATGGGTTAAACTAAATTATTGAGGATTAATGGTGTTTTAAGAAGGTTTCTTGAACGAACCATAATTGATAATGGCCTAAGCTCCATGGGTGATAATTAAGGGGACTTGAAATGCACATACTAAAAATACAAATGTGATGTCCATCGTGAATAACACATGCATTTGGAAACCAATGGTTACACCCGAATGGTTGACTAGGATTGAGATAGGGTTGAAATAGGATTGAGTAAAACCAGACATGATTAGTAATACTCTCATCGTGTCATGGTGATCAATCTAATGAGATTGATATTATTGTCATTCCTTTCCTTTGTCATGAAAGGAATTATTGAGTTGAATTGGATCCATAAAAGGGTTTCTTACTGAATGTTATTGATCATTAAGTCTGGCACTACCTAGCGATTGTATTAGAACTCCAAGTGAGTTCAATGGATAATGTTTAACTAATCCTGCTGCAGAAGATGGATATTGGGGTGTTCCGGAGCTCCGTGGTGATGCTAGTTGTCCCTGGCTCGGACACTAGTAAGTCCCACCAAATTCCGATCGTATCTTCGGATATTGATTGATGCCTTCCAATGGAAGATGAATCCTCCCTTTGAGGGGAGATGGTAAATGAAAATAATAATCCTTCCTTTGAGGGAAGATGGAAATGAATTGAAATACAATGCAATGAATGCTATGGTAGTTGCCCTTCGTACATGTTTATTGACTGTCATTGTCTCTTATTGTTATTGTATAATTGTCTAGATTTCTCTAGCACTGAAAATGCTATTAATGCAATATGAATGTGTTAAATACTATTGCAAGAATTGTTTATACATTGTTGAACCGTCGTGTTCATTAGTGTTATTGATGGCATTACAGGTCCGGTTGCCCCTGCCGGTATTGCAGCGCCCCCGGTGCAAGCGGAGGAGGCCTCTCCAATTCCACCAGGAGGATTGATAGTGGAATCGGCGGGATACCATCTGATTGGGTATCCGAGTGCGATTGGAACCCTTGATAAATGTTTTGGGAAAATATTTTGAGAGATTGTCTATAGAATCATTTTGGGATGTAATTAATATTCTGGAAATATAATCAATGATTGTCTGCATAGTATTTTGTATATGCAGCATTTGACAAATATATATTGAAAATGATACATGTATAAGAACTTTCTTTTGTATACATGTAAATGATAAGTTATTAGTGTCAAATATATATATTGTTTCCGCAAAAGTTTTGTATTTGACAGGTACTTTGAGTATGATATCCCTTGTGGATCTCGTTTTAACTTCGGTTAATTCGGGGTTTACGGGAGTAAATATGCTGATCACGGCTCGGGTTTGCCAGATCTCGGGCCCGGGGCGTGACAGAACTGTATTTGCTGTAGGAGAGATTAAAGAGGTTCTCTGCACAATGTTGTCAATTAGATCAGATTGTTGCTATTTCTGTAACTATATCTTTCTACCTGTGTCACGACCCGGGCCCGAGCCAAGCCATGATTATCATACTTACTCCCGTAAACCCCGAATTAACCGAAGTTAAAACGAGATCCACAAGGGTTATCAATCACAAGAACCTGCCAAATATAAAACTTTTGCGGAAAACAATATATATTTGACATCAACAATTCATCAATTACATGTATACAAAAAGAAAGTCTTTATACATGTATTGCTTTCAATATACATTTGCCAAATTGCTGCATATACAAAATTATTATGCAGACAACCATTAATTATAGTCCAAATGTTAATTACATTCCCAAAACGAATTTATAAACAGTTATCAAAACCTTTCTCAAAATATTTATCAAAATATTCCAATCGCAATCGAATATCAAGTCAAATGGTATCTCGCCGATTCCACTCTATCAATCCTCCTGGAGGAACCGGAGCGGTCTCCTCCGCTGGCGCCGGGGGCACTGCAGCACCGGCAGGGGCAACCTGGCCTGTAATGCCATCAATAACACTAATGAACACGACGGTTCAACAATGTATAAACAATTCTTGCAATAAAGTATTAACACATTCATTTGCATTAATAACAGTTCAACACTAGATAAATCTAGACAATCCTACAGTAGCAATAATGAACAACGACAGTCAGTATACCTGTACAAATTGGCAACTACCATAGCATTCTTAAATTGTATTTCATTCAATTCATTACCATCTTTCCTAAAAGGAAGGCTTCAATCAATATCCTAGGATATGATCGGGATTTATTCATTTACCATCTCCCCTCAAAGGGAGGCTTCAATCACTGCCCGAAGGTATGATCGGATATATATATATATATATAAGTGGGACTTACTAGTGTCTGGGCCAGGGACACTAGCATCACCACGGAGCTCCGGAACACCCCCAATACCATCTGCTGCAGCAGGATTAGTTATTCATTATTCATTGAACTCACTTGGAGTTCTAATACAATCGCTAGGTAGTGCCAGACTCAATGATCAATAACAGTCAGTAAGGAATCCACTTATGGATCCAATTCAGTGTAATGATTCCTTTCATGACAAAAGAAAGGAATGACAATAATGTCAATCTCATTAGATTGATCACAATGACACAATGAGAGTAACACTCACCACACATGGCTTTACTCAATCCTATTCCAATCCTATTTCAATCCTAAACAACCATTCGGGTGTAACCGTTGGTTTCCAAATGCACGTGTTATTCTTGATGGACATCACATTTGTATTTTTAGTGTGTGCATTTCAAGTCCCCTTAGTTAACACCCATGGAGCTTAGGCAATTGTCAATTATAGTTCACTCAAGGAACCTTCTTAAAATACCATTAATTCTCAATAACTTAGTCTAAGCATGATTAGTCTTCGAAATTAATCGGAACGCATTTATCTTTAAGGGTCGCACTCCAAATTCTCGTAAAAATCCAAAACTCGAAATTCACCGGACTCTAACAGAGCGAACTGCGCAAAAACCCATTTCGCCCCAAACAGAGCCTTGTTCGCTCGAGCGAACCTCCAGTTCGCTCGAGCCAACTGTGCAGAATTTCAGTCCGAATTCTGTGCAGCTCACTCTTCTTCTACTCTCCTTTCTCAATCACACTTCTACAACCTGCATGGTAAAAATGGAACCTCCTGTTCCCCCTCATGCATCATCCATTCACATTCATCAATAATCACACTTCTAAACATCCATTAATCACATCATTAAGCATTCTTAATAAACCCAAAATCCACATAAACATGCACATAATCCATGACAAATCTATCATGCGTCTCTATAACAATTACTATGATCAATATGAATTACAAGCAAGGTTTATACTTGCCTTATTGGAAGCTATTAGCCAAACTCCTCTTTTGTCTTGGTTTGGCTTGAGATTAAAAACCCATTTTTAAACCCTAATAAAGAAAAACACCCAAATGAACTCCCATGAGTCATTGGTGCTAGCAATCACTACTTAATCACTAATGGACTTGGGAAATCACAAAGAAGGTCATTTACTTACTTGTAACTCCAAAGAAATGGGTTCCCAAGCTTTCTCTCAAGCTCTATACTTTCATAATGGAGGAAACTCTTGAGGAAGAAGATGAAGATGGAGATGAACTCCTCAAAATCCCCTTGAATCACTCTTAACTTCACCCTTGATGGAGAGAAATGGAAGAGGAAGAGGAGAAATGGAGAGCTCTAGGGCTTTCTCTTGCAATGGAAATGAGAAATGAGCTCCTCTTCACTCATTTGATTCTAATACAAGAGCTTTCACAACAAAACCCCCTCTCATTTATCACATTTACATTTTGAGTCAAATGAGGCACCACTTGGCCCATTTGAGGTCAAATGAAATCGTGTCTATTATGAAAGTTGACGTACTCTTCGAGATACACACGTTGGTATCAAGAATTTCCGTATTTGATGAAATACGTGAAAACCCGTATTTACGAAAAAGTCCTTAGTTCACCTTGTTTGAGTCTATACTCATTTTAATCCATTCTACTTCATTCAAATCCATTTCATTAGGCTTAATGTATCTTTTGAGATTGATTTCTCTCTCTTGGGTCATTAATCTTGATTAACCCAATTATTCATGCTTAATTAACATTAATCTCAATTAACTAGCCTTAATCGCGATTAGTTCGGGTTGGGGTGTAACAACCTGGAAGCCCGCAGAGAAATACAACCCTCTTCAAACCAGAAGAAGATCAAAAACAAAAAAAAAAAAAAACAAAAAATCTCATCTGGTCAACACTGATTTGTCTAAGAGACTTAAAATAAATAATTAAAAAAAAAAAGGGAACAGATTGCATTGTCTCAAAAGAAAATGTGAAATATAATTATAATGTTACAGAATAATAGCAGTACAACTCAACAAGGCAAAACCCGGGCCAAAACAAAGAAGAATCAATTGATTGAATGAGGAATGATTAAAATCCTACAAATAGATTTTGAATAGAAGAAAGAGAAGAAAGAATACCCCATTACACCAGAAAGAACAGAAAAGAGATGATGGCCCTAAGAATCTTCACTCCTTGAGCCTGCCTTAAGACCTAGCCATCGAATTTCTTGGGTTGGTGCCAATGTGCCAAACTTCTTGACAGAGAGTTGAGAAGAGATACTTTGGGTTGGGATACCCTCTTTCCATACAAATGCTTCCCCCCTAGGTCTGTATAATTCAAACCGGACTCCTTGCATCTTTCAATCTGCAAGGTGCAAAAATAAAATGAAGAATATTCAGAGGGATCCAGCTAGCATCACCAGCAAGACATATTATAATTCCAGAACAGATTTCAGAAGGATGGGCACAAAATTGTGAAAAAAAAAAATCTATGTTACTTCTAATGGACTGCTTACACGAGCTAGTTAAGAACATTTTGTGAATTATAATATCCGTTGAATATACAAGTACACCTCTGGAACCAGCAATATGATTTAAGCTCTTTAGACTCACAGCACAACAATATGATCAAAGCTCTACAGATCTTGAAAATCATTTTATAATAAATAGCTGATGTCTATTCGGATTGGGATTCTCAAGTTGGAAGACACGGGGGAGATCTGAATTCAAATCCGAAAACTTCTGGACTTTATACACATGAATCCAGACACAAATCCGAATCCTTCCTGGATCTTAAAATAGACTACGTTCCTCTTTTTTCCTTCTTTTCTTTTTCTTTTTTTTTTTTTTTTTTTTTTTTTTTTTAATTTTTTTGAGACTTTGGATATTATTTGGATGATCCGATATGCCCATTCGACATCGCAATATAACATTACGGATGCCATGCCTCTTCAATGATTGCCAAGTGTTGTATTTTTGCACCCCTTAATTAGCTTAGTCTAAACATTACACTTATTCATCAGTCTTACGTCCTGACCAATCACTATGTGCCCATCAAATGTTTCGGTAAAATGAATATGGTCAACCATTTAAACTTAGGAGTATCAATCAGTTGGTAGTATGTTCGGACACTTCGATCAGTGAAATTTTTTGGCTTGTGCTCTGCTCAAAATAATATTTATGATTCAGAGACTATATTTAGTGGATATACTTTGATTACGTATTAAAATAATCTTCATTGATACAGCATTGGAGCTCACAGGGTGAAGAATGAATGTACTCTTTTCTGGGAATATTGCTACCAAGGGAACGCTGATGGGTACTATGCATTAATGCTTTCCTTCGTTTCTTTTTATTTCACCTTTTCCTACGAATCTCTCTCTCACCCGACACCCACACACACAAAACACACACACCCACACACACAACACACCCCGACCCAAGACTAACTGGATGCTAAGAACATGGTTAGGGCTCAATTTATCGAGGGCCGGTTTGATGCAGTGCAGAAAGGTTTTGATTTCATGGAAAGGTAGAACCGACGTAGGGCCAAATAAGGTAAATTTTCAATTTTGGGAAAACTTTTCAAAGTGTCCGTTTTTGGAGAAATTAAGTAGTTTTTT
This sequence comes from Camphora micrantha, assembly GCA_003546025.1. Classification (NCBI taxonomy): domain Eukaryota; kingdom Viridiplantae; phylum Streptophyta; class Magnoliopsida; order Laurales; family Lauraceae; genus Camphora; species Camphora micrantha. The sequence continues at coordinate 19,089,896 of QPKB01000004.1, forward strand.
TAGTGGAAATGGGCCAATGATCACAACTCAGCGCTTTGCGGCTGATGTATAGCCTTTTTCGGGCTAATTTCATTGTTTAGGCCTCCAAAAATGTATTTTTTCTATTTTTGGTAATATTTGTTTGGGTAATAACTTTCAGTAGGAAAGTCAAAATAAGTTTCCGTTTTTTTCGATAAATTGGTTGTGATTAATAGTTTCCAATTGTGCCTTTATTTCAATTTTTTTCCTTTTTTGGAAAAGTTGAATATTTTAATTTATTTCGTGTAATCTTGTTACATTTTGGTTTTAGAGTTACTTTTTCGTTTTAGGGTTATATTTATGTCCCTTATAAGCCTGATGGCCGTCAGAATAGATATTGAATAAAAATTTCAGAGAAGTTCTCCTTTGTTTCTTCTAATTTTTGGTATTCAATTGAATCAACGAATTTTGATGCCTATTATCTCGTATTCTTAGTCGAATCAACAGGTTAATAGAAGGCTGTTTTTCTAATTTTCAGTGTGAATCTTCCTTGTAGACGCTTCCGCTACATCACGATTTGACTCTTGTAATTGAATGCATTTGTAAGACTTTTATGTGTAAATGGCTAAATTGAACAAACAAACCACGCCCACCCACCCTATGTTTCCCACTTTACTTTGGTCATAGAGAAAAGTCTATAGAGAGTAATTAAACAATTGGGAATTGGATGAAAAAGGCTGTAGTTTTGGCCCACCCTAGAAATCCCAACATGTGAGCAAATTGAGGGGCCCTTGTCATGATAAATTTTTTACTACCCATCTATACCCTTTGTAACGTCTCCTGATAATTGTTTTCTATGCTTGAATGTAGATGCATGAAGAGTTTAGAAAGAGTGAAAAAAGAGCATGCAATCTTGAAAAAGAAGCATGAGAATTATTTTCAGGTTCTACTAATCTTTTGCTTCTTTTCATTTTAAATAAATTTCCTAAAGTTAAAGATTCTCGCATTTTTGTTATGATTTTATAGCTGGTACGACAAGTTGGGCCAGCAGAACGTGCAACTCGCCCAAAGTGAATATCCCGACAACGGCGACAGTGATGATGGTGAAGAAGATGAGGAGCATGTAGGAGTAGTAGCTAATAATAGTTTAAGTAGTTAACTTTCCTTGACATATGTAGAAGTTCAACTTCAAGCAAAGGGGGACCATTAATTGTTGTAGCTGTCATGTTTTCAGTATTAATTTACAGCTTTTACAGTTGTGAGTTTCAATGGGAGTGCTTTGGAATTTCTTTCTGATGGGATTATGTTGTGGTTGGTAAAAGAAGTTTGTGAATCATCTTCCATCAAAGATTAGTCTCATTAAGTAATTTTATTTAGGGTTGAGAAAGAGACTTCCCAGTCCCTTTAAATATAACCTTAGGATAAATATAGCTTTTTAAGATGATCAATCTGTAAACTGATCACTTATATTTTGATGGGGCGATGCCATATGTTTCTACTTCTAGCTTAAGGAACTCTGTTTTCTTCAGCTGACCTTGGACGAAATCTAAATTTGTCCTCACTAGCAATATCTTTTCCCTTGAAATGAGAAGTGGTTTGTGCTGGACAGAGACGGAATTGAGTCATCTACTTAATTTGTACTCACTAGTAATGACAGCCGAGTGTTTCCTGCCACTTATTTATTTTATTTTATTTTTTTAACAACTTTTCCCGTATTCCATATATCACAAAATGTCAAGTTATTATCTAATATTGTAAAGTACTTTTTTCTTTGTGAAATTTGTACTTCGGATTATTTCATGATATCACGGAATGTCAGATTAGGGAGTGACAGGTGGCATGGAGTCCTTGAATTTAAAAGATGTTACCCGCCTATCTATTAAAAAAACTGATATTTATAGTACAGCATTCTTTTATCAATAAGATAAAAAAAATAGAACATATACAGTTACAATAAGAATTATTTGAGAGTCACGAGCTCAAATGTTTTGACTCTTTCCTTAACAAAGAAAAAGGCCTCTGATCTTTGCATTTATTTGATTCTTTCTGATTCTCGAAGTTAAAACTTATGATGTACGGATACTTTAAAATGGGTAACGTATCGTATCCGATACTTCACTTTTTACATGTAAAATCCATGTCCCCGCCATGTCTATAGCGTATCCGTGCCATATCTGGGCATCATGGGTTAAAACAACTACTACTACTACTTTGATGGGTGATGATGATGGAAAAAAAAGTAATAGTTGCAAGTAAGAAAGAAAGAGATGGCGGAGAAGATGTTTGTGGAGAAGCAGTTGCCCCAACAGAAATGGGAGGGTGGGCATCTGTTGCCAGCAGTGCTGTGTCCCAACCAGCAATTGGATGCGTGCAGATTCAGAGAAGAGTTGAAGCATCACAAGGCACGGTTGGAAGATGTTGTTTTGAAGCGTAGTGGAGCTATCCTTCTTAGAGGCTTTCCTGTAGAGACGGCCTTGGATTTCAACGCAGTTGTCGAAGCTTTCGGCTACGACGAAATGGCCTATCTAGGGGGCACTGCTACTCGAACCAACATCCTTGGTGGGGTCTACACTGCAAACGAGTGCCCTCCTGCTAAGAAGATCCCTTTCCACCATGAAATGGCCCATGTATGTAAATCATCATCTTCTTCATCTTGTTTACACATAAAATTTATGGAAAATTAATTTTCAAACGTATCTTTAGGGTGGGTATGTGATGAGAAGATACTGCTGTAGAAGGAAAAAGTTATTTTGATCATCTATGTAGACCCTCTTTCATTGTTTGGTGCTAAGAGTGTTTCTCACGGAAAAGGAAAAAACGAAAAACAAAGTAGTGATTTTCCTCTATAAACATGATTTCAATTTCCCATGCAAGAGTTGGGAATGCAGGATTCCTCGCTCTCTCTCTCAAATAAAAATACGCGGAGAATGAAATATATCCTCTCGCCGCATGAATGTACTCTTAGTGTTTTTTAAGTTTTCATACAAGCATATTGTAAATTGCTTATTTAAAAACAATGTATCAATATGTATTGGTTTTCATAATTTTTCAAATTGGTTCTTTCCAACAGTCCATCCTGTGCAAACAAATTCTTCTCCTAATTTTTTAAATTACACCAATGCCCTTGTTTAAAAATTACTTGGGTTAGTATTTTTTTTTTTATCTTTCCTTTTATTTTCCTCTTTTTTTTAATCTTCGCTTCTCCCTCAAGCCCCTATTTTATTCCGTCGCCTTCACCGGCCAGCCAACAGCAGCCAGCAACTACGTACCAGCCCACAGGTTTTTACAAATAGTATGAATGCTTTGAGGGTAGAGGGAGGAAGAAAATGAAAGAAAAGATGACAGAATGAAATAAAAACTAACACATTTTAAATAAGGGCATTTGTATCATTTAAATAATTTGGAGAAAAAGTCATGGCAACGCGGTTGGAAAGGACCAATTTGAAATAAATTTAAAATACTTATGAACTGTCTTTTAATGAGCAACTTATAATTAATGTCCTTTTTTTGGAAATTAGAAGAAACTTAAATTTGAAATTTCCCTCAAACTTATATATTCTACAGTTCTACTTGGGTGTTAATTGAAACTGTAAACATGATGTTTAAGCAGGTCAACGTGTTTCCCTCAAAATTATTTTTATTCTGTGAAGAGGAGCCAAAAAGAGGAGGAGAAACTCCCATTGTTCTCAGCCATGCTGTTTATGAAAGAATAAAAGAAAGGTTTCCAGAGTTTGTAGAAAGACTAGAAGAACAGGGTGTGATCTACACAAGGGTGATGGGAGCAGGATTCGACCTTTCATCTCCTGGGGGCCGTGGTTGGCAGTTGACTTTCTCTACACAAGATAAAACCACAGCTGAGCAAAGGTTTGCAGTTTTCAACTTTCTCATGCAAATAATTTCGTGGCTACACTTATGAACTGTGCTGGTTATAATTAATGCCTTGAGGTGTTAGGTGCTTGTGATCAGTGGTGGAGATAAAACTTTCTTGCAGGGGAGGCATACGATGGCCATTGGCCAACCAATAAACATTAGATATTAGCCACGCATCATTAGATTTATAGCAAACGCGGTAACGATTAAATGGAGGTAATGGTCATTCCGTCACTTTTGGATAAACCAAACGCGGTAATGATTATTCCGTTGGAATGACCATTCCATTCCGACCTTCATTACAGTGAACCAAACGCTGCCTTAGAACTTAATATATCTGATGAGGAAAAAGCCATTTAATAAGTTTTGAAGTTCAAACCTCAAACCAATATGTGTGATTAAAAAAAAAAAAAAAAAAAACTTGATATATTGTTGTGGTGTAAATCGATATCTATTGGCCAAAACTTATTCTCAATGTGGTCCACCATTTTAAAATAAATTCTATTTTATATATCCTGTATACTTTTTTCTATTTGGAGAAAGCACCTTAAAACTTTATAAATGTAGGTAGCCCTGCCTTTTGTTTAAATGCTCAATAAAGAAAACTTCTTATAACGTATTTTGAAAGAGAGAAAGAGAAGTCTATTTCTTAAAACGTATGTCAGTTTGGGGGGGGGGAAAAAAACTAGTTTGAAAATGCATGTTGTGTGGGGGATATATCTTCATACTCTACTTTGGTAGCAAGTTGGGTCACAGTACATGTCCTATCTAGGTAGCTTGCTTGTCCCGATCTCGATAAGTGCTTGGAGAAAGCCAGACTCTCCATCTCGGCCCTATGTCCCATTTCGGTACCTTACCTTGGTATTTTGATCTCGGCTTCGGCAGAGAGAGAAGCACTCACAGCCTCTGTGAAACACATCATAGCAACGTGTAAGAAGGACAAAGGGCATTTATTCCTCCACCGCCCTTATCCCTAGCGTCGGACCATCCCACCACTCCTAAAGCTCCAGCACATGGCCCTGTGTCGCCAGCACATGGCCTGATGGGACAAGGTGGGCTACGATAAAATTGCCATTTAATGCCATTTAAAGAAAGGTGAGCTATGAACTGACTCCCTGTCATGAGTCATCAGACACCTCATCCAAAGACAAGGCTCCCTACCTATAAATACAAGAGCCAATTCGCCAAGAAAGAGGGATCTCTCTGATCTCCTCTGAACCATACGCTGTTATGAAATAAATTATCCCTCCCTCAATCTCCATCATATGGTCCAGTTTTCACTGACTTAGGCATCGGAGAGCCTTGCGCTATCAAAGTCAGGGTCCTTCAAAGCCTCTTTTTCTCCCCCTTTCAGGTTCCGGGCGTCGGAGTCTTCGCAACTCTGTTTTGGATAAGTCCTATAAGGCATCCCCCTTGTTAAGTGATTTTTTGTGCACTTACACATGTTTTATTCTGGATGGGGACGAATGATGAAAATTGTAGTGGGTCTAATGAAGAAAATATTTTGCGGTCCACGAAGATTCTCAAAAAGTTCAAAATTAGAAAATGACAGAGCCTGGTTACAACTTGCCATGCTGTCCCTTCCATATCACATAATCAGTTGAGAAAACCATCTGCTCTCGAAAACATTTTTTCCCTCTTATGTTAGAAGAGTAATGCTACTTGGACAAACTTCTTGGACAGAATTTTGGACAAACCAGGTTTGTCCAAAATTCTGTCCAAGAAGTTTGTCCAAGTAGACTTTTTAATGTTAGAATTATAAACAGTTCTTTTCAACTTTTTCCCTCGTCCAAACTGACTCAAAGGCTCAGTTGGGCAAAATGGGAGAAAAACTTTGTGACCTGTGAGAATGTTTTGTAATCAATAACTAGGATTTTTCCATGAAATGATCCCTTTATTTGAGGGCATTAAAGGAGTGTACATTGAACAGACAGGGCAAGATCTAGAGGAGACCATCAAATACATGGGTCCTATTTTATAGCATGAAGGTTGGGCAATCAATTTCAATCAAATTGGGGGTAATTGGATGCTCCTTTATAGATCTCCACCGTTGATCCTTCCTTCTTAGCCCCTTTGGTAGATGCCCATTTCTTAGAAAATCATAAATATTCATGATGAATGATGAGAAATGCAAGTTTGACAATGGAGGTAAATATTTCTCGTGTTGCACGTACGTTTCTTCTGGAAACACAGGAATATGGTGGAAAAAGTTGGAAGTAGCTGAATTATGTTTTTCTACCATGGTTGTTAGATACTTGATATGCATAAATATGTCCTTCTCATTGTGCTTGACAAATGTGGAGCTGAGTCATCCCACAACCACACAAATATGGCAAGTGCCATCATGGCCTGGCCCATTGGTTGCAAAGGAATTCAAACCTACTTTGGTTCAGTTTGACATCTCTTAAATTTGCCTCTTATTGACTTATAACGGTTTAAAACCACTTTTAGTGTGTTTGGTATTGCTTTTCACATGTCTTTCTCAATTGGAGAGTAGACATAAAGTGTCTTTTTCAAAAAGCAACGAAATTCACAAGATTTGAAGTAGACATCCCACGCTAAAGCGGAAAGACATCATTAGGTACAGTGCACTTGACGCTATCACAGGGCAGTCCGACTTCTCCTCTTTTGTTTAATTTTTGGGCCCCTCAAGCTCCATCCAAACCGCCGGATAGATTTATAAGATCAAACACGGCTACACATCAAATTTTCAACCGTTGGATGTTCATATATTTTGAGATATTTGTAATAAACCCTAGAAGTTTATATCACCGTTTGTAACTTTTGTGGGCCCCACACTCAAGATCTGAACCGTTCATCCAATTTGGAAGGATAAACAAGGCTACTACCCCAAATTTTGTTGACTAATTCCTTTTGGATCACAAGAAATTAGCAAAAAGCTATCGACCGTTGATTTTATATGCTTACCTGACAAAGTTATGGACACTGTTCATACAGTCCCTTTTTTTTTTGTTTTTCTTCAATTGTGGGACCTTAGTTTCCAATCTGAACCGTAAAAGCTCTTAAGAAGACTAAAAATGGCTACCACAGAAATTTTCAATTGTTGATCATTCACCAATCTCTAAATATTAGCAGACAAATGTGAACTACTTGATGTTATTTTCTAAATATTTTGGGCCCCTATATCAAGATCCACACCGTTGATCCTTTTTGAAAGGCTAAACACGGCCAGATGGTTGAATTTCAGCCCCTGATTCTTTGTAGATCTCGAGATATTTGCAAAAGGCCGATCGACCATTTATTAAAAAAAGTCTATTTTAATCAGATTTTTTGTCTTACCAAACAAACTTTTTCTATAGCATCTATTTCAATTAGGGCTATATGAAATAGATCTTTTTCATGCAGATCAGTTTCATATAGATAAGATTTGCCAAACAAATGTGGAGCTGAGTCATCCCACAACCACACAAATATGGCAAGTGCCATCATGGCCTGCCCCATTGGCTGCAAAGGAATTCAAACCTATTTGTGGAGGAAGAGTGGAGGATTATGATCTGCTAGAGAGCAATCCCACTTCAGCCTATTTGTTCTCCATTAAAACACATATGACTTAGCATTTATGCCATTAATAAAAAATGAGAATGTTAATTTTAAAAAAACAGCATCAAATAATTTATTTATTTTTAAATGGAATAACGTAAGATATGAAATTAATTAATATCCAGCCATCACCCTTAATTATTCATTTCTCATCTCCCTTCGATTCTATTGCTATAAAAAGAAATATTATTTGATGCTCATTTTTTAGAATCCACTCTTAGTCTTGACTAGTTATGATATAAATCTCATGTATAAAATATGTCTTTAATTCCTATGTATTCCAATGAAAACAAACATGCCCTTAACATTGATAGCCATTTTCATCCATAGCCATAAAATGATTGGTTTGTAGATGAAGAAAAAAAGTCTTATTATAATTATTAATTTTGAATCCATATATTAGATGTTAGGAAATGTTTCTTTTTCACATAGGCAAAGCATACAGAAAGGCTATATAGCGTGACCCCCCTTTAACTACAAACAAATTAACTCTTTATCTGAATAAAATTGTGCGAAGTATTCAGATGAAGGGGTTAATAGGGAATCTGCCTATTTAAAATCATAACCGTTCAAAATAAATACCTTTATATACATGAGATATCTCCAAACCTTCCTCCGATGAGAGTTGATTGGTATCACTGTATAAGATCGACCAACTAATTAACACAATCTTATGCACTGACATTAATCATGATTTTTTTTATCAAACTCTCTCAATCTCACCTTGGACCCTCAAAAATTGTGGATGCTGCTGGGACAGTGAAGTGAGGCCGTTTATTTTGACCAGGTCTGATTTTCAATGGATGGGTTAGCCCCACTGTGGAATTTCTACTCCAACTCATTTTATCTCTAAAAATTGAGAGCCTCTGGCGATCCTGTCATGACCCGATCGCTTGAGGATGATAATATATGTAAGACTCACCTGAAACACATGGCGAAGACTTTTTTTGGTATAAACATGGCGAAGACTTGGAGAAAAGAATTGTGAATTGTGAAGAAATGTCGACAGGAGAGGAGGAGAAGGAGAAGGAGAAGGAGAAGTTTTTTGCAGAGCTGCAATTGCCGCAGCAGAAATTGGATGGTGGGCATCTATTCCCGGCAGTCCTGTGTCCAAATCGGCAAGTGGATGCGTGCAGATTCATAGAGGAGTTGAAGCATCACAAGGGATGGCTGGAAGATGTGGTCCTGAAGCGTAGTGGAGCCATCCTTCTCAGGGGCTTTCCTGTAGAGACTGCTTCGGATTTCAACGCAGTCGTCGAAGCTTTCGGCTACGAGGAACTGGCCTATGTAGGAGGCTCTGCTTCTCGAACCCCCGTTCTCGGTAGGGTCTACACTGCAAACGACTCACCTCCCGATCAGAAGATCCCCTTCCACCATGAAATGGCTCATGTATGTAATTAACTATGTTACTGCCTAGTTCATTCATTCAATCAATTCGCATTTGAGTTCCCAATTCATAAGTGTTAAGACTTAGCTTCATCATTAAGTTCATTTAATTTGCTTATTAATTCGTCTGATTCGATGAACTAATCCACCCGTGCCCACGCTATACAAGTGCTATCGCTAAGGTCTACGTGTAAAATCCAAGTTACACTAGGACCTGTTTGTTTGCATTAGAATACATAAGGTCATTGAAAATAAAGATTAATGGTGAATTTACAAAAATAAATATTAAATAATATTTTTTTTTATAGGAAAATAGAATAAGAAGAAAGATGCTATTTTTGAAAATTCACCTTTTATCTTTATTTTTAACCCCCCCCCCCCCCCCCCCCCCCCCCCAACCATGTATTTAAGTTGTATGTATTTTATTGCAAACATTCAAGGACTTGGTAAAATCTGCTCCATTCAGAGTTTGAACCACAGGTCCACAATCAAATCAATTACTGTAACTAATACTTTGGGTGTAGTGCTTAATAGGCCATCTGTAAATCAGGCCCATATGTGCATACATGCCGATATAGTGCACAAGGATCATACCACAAATCAAGCTCACAAAGATTGCAAGATTGTTGGGTGGTATAATCCTTGTGCACTATATTGGCATGTATGTACATATGGGCCTGATTTACAAATGGTCTATTAGTGCTTGGCTTGCATTTTTAGCTAGGCACCAATAATATGAATTCATTGAACTCAACTTGGAGAACAATGATAACATAGTTTGCCAATGCTTTTCAAATTGAAGCACAAATAGTTGAAAATGAACTATTTGTGTTTCTGAGCAAACTAGGTAGCAGCTATTAAGCAAATCATCAATATTTCATAGTGTTGTTTGAGATAAACTTTATATGTCTTCTGTTGGTTGTTAATTGAAACTGTAAACACGTACGATGTTTAAAACAGGCTCCTGTGTTTCCATCGAAATTATTTTTTTTCTGTGAAGAGGAACCAAAAAGAGGTGGGGAAACTCCCATTGTTCTCAGCCATGTTGTTTATGAAAGAATTAAACAAAGGTTCCCAAAGTTTGTAGCAAAACTCGAGGAGCATGGTGCGATCTACACGTTGGTGATGGGAGCGGTATATGACCCTTCAAGTCCTGTGGGTCGTGGTTGGCAGCTCACATTCTCTACACAAGATAAAACCACAGCTGAGGAAAGGTTTGTCATTTTTAGCTTTGCATGATTTAAATGATCTTAACAACTGTTTCAATTTTATTAGAGGTGGCGTCAGCTCTCTAAGCTCAAACATAAGATAAGGTAAGCTCAAGTGTGTGGTGGGCCCCACCTAGGGACCCACATCGGGATGGGGGTGGGGGGGGATTTCAAGGACTCCCTATGATTTTCCTCTTTTACAAAAAATCAACCTCAACCGTGAGTTTTATCATCTTCATATGGGCTCAAAAGCTAAATGGTCAATAGTCCATTCGGATTGATACATAGTCGATCCAACGGTCCAGTAAATTAGGATCTAACCGAAAGTTAGTGGACATAACCGAAAGTTGGTGGACATGTGCAATTTAGAGAAGTCAAGTATTTGGTTCATTTGGATGGACCAAAGGTGAGCCCCACAAGCATGAGCTTGAGAAATTTTATTCTAAGTTTGAGCTTAGAAGAGCCTTGCTCTTTATCAGATGTCTCCAAAGAGACATACAGTATGAACTGTTAATTATAATGCCATAAGGTCTTAGGTGCTTGTGATATTTCATTGCTAAAAATTTCTTTTGGGGATTTGACATGATATTAATTCCCCTTAAACCCTATTCCCCCAATTTCACAATAAAAAACCTATTAAGCTCCATAATTTTTTATTTTTTATTTTTTACTTTTTTGCCATGCATTTCATGATATCATGGGAGTTTAAAAACCCATGCTATATTTAGGCTTTTTAATGTACGGGCTTTTCAACTTTTAACATTTGGATCCCATGATATCATGAGTTTTTAAACTCCTATGATATCATGGGATCCACGGCAAAAAAGTAAAAAAATAAAAAAAAAAAAAAAAAAAAAAAAGAAGAAAAATGTACCAAAGTCAAATAACTCTGGTGACATTAATAGACTTTTAGTCATGAAATTGGGTATGCATGGTCTAAGGGGATTTTTTTTTATTTTTCATTTTGGGTAAATTGGTCTAAGGGGAATTGATGTGAAATCCCTTTTTTTTTTTTTTTTTCTTTCTATGATACCACAGGTAGGAAAAGTATACATACCCTGCTCTAATGACTAGTGATACATCAACAATCCTTTGAATCTTGCAATTTCTGATGAATATTGCTATACTACTAGTACTACTGAAGGGAGATTTTTTTTTTTTTTTTAACCTCTACCAATGGTGATCATATGTATCTTCTTGCTGATTATGCATCAGGGCTGCACAAATGGGCATGAAGTTGGAATGGATGGAAGATGGGGTGAAAGTAGTGGCAGGCCCAGTAGAGGCCATCAGAATTGATAAAGCAAGAGGACGCAAAGTTTGGTTCAATAACGTCTTGTATCGTGACACTGCTCGCGAAGATTCTCGCAATGATCCTGACAAGTCACCTTTCTTCGGGGATGGCACGCTGCTTCCGACTGATACTATTTGTGATTGCCTGAAAATCCTAGATGAGGAATGCGTCGTCATTCCATGGCAGAAGGGTGATATTCTATTGCTTGATAACTTTGCTGTTCTTCACTCTCGGCAATCATTCGAACCTCCCCGTCGCATTCTGGTTTCACTATGCAAATAGGAGACTCAGGACCTTGAACCTTGCCTGTTATTGTGCATGTGTTTGGATGGTTGGTGTAAAGTAAAAAAAATATAAGGTTTTATTTGAAGAGGATGGAGTAAAAGATACTTTACTGTGTATTGTGAAAGTAACTCACAAACAGACCCTAGCCATCATTTGACAAGGTTCATTCTTATTATATATGATTGCCACTAGTCGTCTTCTTGAATGGGTTTTTGTGTATGAAATTGCTTCTTATGCGGATTCTTGCGTGTAAAATTGCTTATGAATATTGAGGTGAATGATAGATATCCTTTATCCTAAGAGGACCTGTTTGGTTATAGGCATTTCTGATAAAGAATTGGGCTTGTTGGGAGTTCCTGATATAATATTGTGACATCTTGTCCCTTACTCATTTCAGATACTCTGTTTGATAGAAGAATTTAGAAATCCAACCAAATGAAAAGGCACTTAGCCTTATGAATTCCCATAATTCCAGCATTTTAAATGCTAGAGGGGGTTTAAGCATTTGAAATTCTACTTTTGAGCAACATTCGGAGTTCTCAGAATTCTTATAATCCTTCCAAACCAACAAGCCCTAAGGTTGGAATCTTTCATAAGTTTTGAAAGTATGCAGTTGCCTACTTTGGTTGAATTTCTTTATAGGGTTTAGAGAGGTGAAGACCTTGTTGATTTTCACCTTTTATCCCTTGTGGATTGAACCAAAAAGAAATGCAGTCGGAAGCATGGCCCGCCCATTGACTTCAAAGGAACTCGAAATTAAAGAGAGAAGAGAGTTGGGGATTTTCATCTGCTAAAGAATTTGTTTCTCAACTAGAATTTTAGATATGAATTTGTTGCATTGGGATCTTCATGACATGATATGATAGCTTGTCCATGGCATTTGTAAACGTTATGTTTCTTTGTCACAATTTCAAAAATTTGAGCCACCAAAAAGGTTTTAACTGACCTTTGAAATTCCTGAAATTCCAGCACCTTTACTTTTTAGTGAAATTTCTGGAGGCTCAAGTATAAAGGAGGATTTAGAAATCCCACAAGCATTTAAAAATTCCCCATAATAAATAAATAGTCCCTTTTAGGGTCAATTTGGATCTACAAAAAAGTGCAAGAAAACAATATATTATAGAGCATGATTTTTCATTTTCAATCCCACCCCAAAAAGCTTTCTATCAAGATAAAAATATTTCAAAATGCGAAGTAAAAAAAAAAAAAAAACCTCACTTGTCGCCATTCTTAAAGGAAAGTGCGATGTGAAGATGGTGTTAATGGTTATGAAGATGATGATAATGCTAAGTGGTGGTGGTGATTTGTCTCGATGATAATGGTGGTGGTGATATTGATGGTCGCGGTGGTGATATTGACGGTGGTAGGGTGGCATTCATGATGATTATAACGATGATGATGACAACGAGAATACTTCCTATTCCAAAACCGTCTCCAAAATGAGAGTACTTCCTTTTCTTTATATTTCTGGCAAGATTTTCAGAACATTTTTAAATATACTTCCTATTTGTATTTTTTGTGATGTAATTGTTTAAGAGGGTTTCCCCGAGAACACCAAATATTAAAAAAAAAAAAAAAAATCAGTTTGCAGCCAATGGAACTAGTATGGAAAGGGTGTTTGCTTCCTACTTAGAAGCCCAAGAAAGCTCTTTCATTCAATGTTTCTGGGACCTCCGCTCCAACAAGAGCTGCCAAAAGTCTTGAAAGTAGTGAAAGCATTCTTTTCAAGTTCCTGGGTAGGAACTAAAACACAACCTTGGAGGCAGGAGCTCATTTGGATGTAGAGAAAACGGGTAGAGAAACAAATAAAGAAAACCATCTGCAGCATGAGTTTTACTTTTCTTCCTTCCTTTGATTTTCCAAGAAATGAGCCCTTGGGCATTCAAGGAGTACAGAGCGAACAGACAAGGCGAGATCTAGAGGAGACCATCAAATGTGTGAAGGTTGGGCAATCAATTTCAATCAAATTGGGAGTAATTTGATGCTCCCTTACAGAGATCTCCACCATTGATCCTTCCTTCTTAGCCCCTCTGGTAGAAGCCATTTCAACTATGCAAGGTTGAGAATGCAGGTAGAAGTTTCTCTTGTCGCACGTTTACTTTAGCAAAAACAAGCATTTGGTGGAAAAAATTGAAAGTTGATGAAGCATTGGTGCCGGTGGCCAAGTGTGGGAACGTCAAAAAAGAACAAGGCAATGAGATTTGAGTATAATTCCCAAGAAATACATTCCCGAGCCATAGTTCCACGCAGATGCTGCTTGGGGGCATTTTGAAGACTACACATTACCAAGAGAATTTTCTTGTAAAAATCACATTGCGAATGAGAACAGGGGCACATCTGAACTGTATTTGCTGTAGGAGAGATTAAAGAGGTTCTCTGCATAATGTTGTCAATTACATCAGAATGTTGCTATTTCTGTAACTATATCTTTCTACCTGGAAGCCCGCAGAGAAATACAACCCTCTTCAAACCAAAAGAAGAAGATCAAAAACGAAAAAAAAAAACAAAAAATCTCATCTGGTCAACACTGATTTGTCTAAGAGACTTAAAATAAATAATTAAAAAAAAAAAAAAAAAGGAACAGATTGCATTGTCTCAAAAGAAAATGTGAAATATAATTATAATGTTACAGAATAATAGCAGTACAACTCAACAAGGCAAAACCCGGGCCAAAACAAAGAAGAATCAATTGATTGAATGAGGAATGATTAAAATCCTACAAATAGATTTTGAATAGAAGAAAAAGAAGAAAGAATACCCCATTACACCAGAAAGAACAGAAAAGAGATGATAGCCCTAAGAATCTTCACTCCTTGAGCCTGCCTTAAGACCTAGCCATCGAATTTCTTGGGTTGGTGCCAATGTGCCAAACTTCTTGACAGAGAGTTGATAAGAGATACTTTGGGTTGGGATACCCTCTTTCCATACAAATGCTTCCCCCCTAGGTCTGTATAATTCAAACCGGACTCCTTGCATCTTTCAATCTGCAAGGTGCAAAAATAAAATGAAGAATATTCAGAGGGATCTAGCTAGCATCACCAGCAAGACATTATAATTCCAGAACAGATTTCAGAAGGATGGGCAAAAAATTGTGAAAAAAAAAAAAAAATCTATGTTACTTCTAATGGACTGCTTACACGAGCTAATCAAGAACATTTTGTGAATTATAATATCTGTTGAATATACAAGTACACCTCTGGAACCAGCAATATGATTTAAGCTCTTTAGACTCACAGCACAACAATATGATCAAAGCTCTACAGATCTTGAAAATCATTTTAAAAAAAAATAGCTGATGTCAATTCGGATTGGGATTCTCAAGTTGGAAGACACGAGGGAGATCTGAATTCAAATCCGAAAACTTCTGGACTTTATACACATGAATCCAGACACAAATCCGAATCATTCCTGGATCTTAAAATAGACTAAGTTCCTCTTTTTTCCTTCTTTTTTTTTTTTTTTTTTGAGACTTTAGATATTATTTGGATGATCCGATATGCCCATTTGACATCGCACTAATACAGTGCATAAATGGACCTGAAATGGGTATTTAACAAATGGCCCAGTTGGGTCTTAGTTGTCAGTTCTGACCTGGCATGACCTAGTTAGAGCCCTACAAGAAATTGCACGTGCTGATGCATGTCGACCCTACAATTCCTCTGCCCAATTATCTTATGTTAATGTGCACTATATTTTGGTCATTAGCTAAAGGTTGGTAAATTTATGAACACTTTGGAACACAAAAATCATCATAACAATATAGCATCCAATCAATGTACCTTTCTAATCTTTCCATTTTTCAAGTGGTATCGAACACCAGACCAGTTGATAGACTGAGAAAAGTGTGAGCGAATTGCAGATATAGGGTAGAGAAAATTGTCTACCAGCATGGCAAGAAAGACCTACACAAATGAAAAACAGGAGACACTTAAAAAATAATCCACATGAAAAGCCCACAAAAAATAGATGGATATATCTTCGGGAAAGCAGTGAAGCATATGCATCAAAAACCCGACAAATGGGGAGCCTTTGATAGGCAGGGTACTGTTAAATGTTTAAATGTTTCCATCATCTGGCTTTTCTTAAGAATATAAAAGAACAATGCAAATACTCACAAGGCCCCAGTTGTATGAACCAAGTGAAACAAGAGGCCCCTCTGGGGACAGCATGTTGCACAAATAAATCTCCACCTTAGTCAAGTTCCACATTGAAAAGAGTTCGATAATAGTGCAAGTTGCTAAGCAGCCTGCTAGTAACAAACCTGAACGAAAGCAATGAATAGACGTCAGAGACCAACCCGAATCATGGAAAGATGAATATTAGTATGCATATAAGTAGGAGCATTATGATGCACCGTTTCTTCATAGAGAACAATGTTTTCTGACTCCTCATTTTATTTACAAGGAAATATAATATAATATATATATATATATATATGCTGGCATTGGCTCACCCTACATAATACTGCAGTTGTGGAGCCACCTTTCGATAGTACAAAGATAAATATAATGACGGCCGTATTGTGGATGGGAAATATCCCACATATCTTCCCAACCTGATAATCCCAACATCCAATTTTCCCTTGTTGAATGAGGACCATTTGTTGCATTTCCATTTACAAGTCATTAGTTGGATGTCTGGGATTATTTAATAGGTGAGATAATTAGGGTATGGCCTTGCCCATGATGATGGTGACCGCCAGATGAACACTTTAGCCAAAAGGTGCAACCGTACACAGGTCATTGCTGGTTGAGCCAAAAACAGAAATGATCTTTCAAGAGAGAGCTATTATATAGGCCAGTGTATCCACTGGTTTCCATTTACAAGTCATTAATTGGATGTCTAGGATCGTTTTGATAGGTAAGATATTGGGGTATGGCCCTGCACGAGATGATAGAAACAAGAGTTATATACGCTGTCCGCCAGGTGAACGGCTTAGATTATCAAAAGGTGCATCCCCCACACAGGTCATTGCTGGTTGAACCAAAAATAAATTGCTCTCTCAAGCAAGAATCATTTAGGATACATTAGAAACCTTTGCAGAATACAGAAAATGGAAAGTGCAAGGCAGTGTTTCCTTGTACCTGGAATCCAAGTAGGTGTTTTTTTTAAACAAATCAGCCATACTTAAAATGAGATAAGTAGTATGCTCACCACCAGAGGTACAGGAATTTTCCTTAAATGGATAATCGCTATATGGTGCTCTAAGTGCTGCTGCAATATGAATCATTGCCATAAAATATGGTGCAACAAAACCCCAAGATAGATAACAGTGTGAAGAAAATAAAGCACGATTCATTATCCAGTTGACGTTTGTTGTATATGATTCTAGAACAAATGTTTGCTTCCTCAGGTAATTCCAGTACCTGCATGAGAACAACCGCAGTCAAACAAAACCCAAAAAATGAGAAAATGGCAATCAAGTTAAAATGAAGGAATTCAAACGTGAACAATACCTCGGGAAACTAAGGTCACTTGCAAGTGGGTGGGGAAAGATGGCTACCGGAGGTGATGAAATGAGTCTCTTATGTGCACCTGCGAAGGGATAATCTGAAGTCAGAGACACAAATTACATGCGGTTTGAGCAGAACCTTTTGACATATAGCTGATCCTTAGTTGATCAACTTAAAAATATTAAAGAGGCTAGTCAATGGACTACTCAGTGATTTTGGTAATGGCTGAGTGGAGGGGTCAGGGGATATAAGAACGGTAAGAAGAGACAAGAAATATATAATAGAAAGACTACTTAACATTGGCACTCAAAATGCAAATGCACCAATGATCTGATTCTAGACAAATTAGACAAGTAGAGACAACCTATTGTATAATTACAGAAAGAGTGAATAATAAGCATTCACCCATTTGATACACATCTTTAATATTATCCCATATGTAGTCGCAAACAATTTATGAGTAGGGTGCTGAATTATGTTGAGATAAGCACTGCAGGCATCTTTAAAAAGGTCGTGGATATAATTAGTAGTGTGTTTCATGAAACTAATGGTTTAAATTTTAATTAGACAATATACTCATATTGTGTCAGTTTTGCTTATAAAGGTAGCAAGGAAGAGAAGATCTTAGAAATCAATCTGTTAATGGAATTGTGGTCCACAGTAGATAAAATACTGAAGCATATCAGAAGTTACAAGTAGATCAGGTTATTAATTTATTGATCAGTCAACAGGAACCATATTTAGTAAGCATAAGATATTAGGTTCAAATATCTGAAAGAAAAAAGGCACTTAAAATGTATTTATTTAAAAAAATGCATTTTTTTAGAGAGACAGAGAGAGATATTAAAGCTCTTATAAGCCAACAGAGCATGCATAACAATCATACAGAAGGAGATAGAAGGTATTCGTGTGAACTAGGGGTTGGAGAAAAATGGTGCCAATTTGGAGGAGGGGGATAGTGAGTGTGAGAGTGTTGGATTGAGCATAGTTGGATCCCATGAGCAGCAGTTCTTTAAGCTTAAAAGAAATCTGGCCTCACTGGATCGTCTTCTCTAGATAATTTGTTCGTGTGTGTATGGGAGTGGTGGTGGTGGTGGTGGTGGTGGTGGTGTGCGTGGTTGCATCAAATAGGTAGCTTGCTATACAAAAATAAATAAATAAATAAATGCCTGTCTTCAATATGGATTCTTTAAGAATTTGACACTAGATTGATGAGATAAGACGTCAATGATGATGCGTCAATGATGATGATGATGAGAGCTATAGTTCAATATATCCGAATAAAAGTCGGTACCAAAATAGGGAAGATCTATGTAAGTACAGATTTTAATAAAATAAGCAGCTCCATGCACCCTACTAGTTACTACCAAATGTTCATTAGAAAATATAAAGTAATTATGACTATCATAAATTGAACTTGCCCACATATGCAGTGAGCAAAACCTTACCAGCTATTGCTGCAAGGGTCATATCATCAGAGTATCCACCATCTCGTAGTCCACTAGCCACACCATATAGGTCATTTCTAAAATCATCTGCATGCATCTGAGAATACAAGCCACAAAACTAAGTAAAATAAAATCTTGTGCTAAAACTTATATCTTTTGCACTGAGAAGAGTATTACCATCATGCACCCTCCCCACAAAAAGAATGTTCTTCCACCCGTGGCAAATCCCATCGAACAAGGCTGAAAACATATTATTTTTCAGTAAATTCATGATGAGATGGACAAAAAAAAGCAGATAGTTATTACTTATCAAAGATTCTCTTGTTCCATATTTGAAAATCTAAGGGCGGTTTAGTCCGCTAAGTCATATTGGGTAAATCAACTTCATTTATGAGTAATGACCAACTATAAGTTCGGAAGCAAAGTTACAAGATCAGTTAAAAATTTGTGACCATCAACAACATTACAATGAATGAAGTAGACAGAGAGGTTTAAATGTGTAATAGAATACTGTAAGGAATCCACCTCAAGCAAGAGAATCCAAGATAACCTTCCTTAATCCTTTTATTTATTTATTTTGAATGGTTAAGCATCCTTAATCCTCCAGTGGAAGAAAATATATACATTCCAAGAACCTTGGAAAAGATGCCAAATAGCATCCCCAATATCAACAAACAAAGCACTTAGAGATAGAAGCTCATTTAAACAATTAAACTAAAAGTTCTGGAAAGGGCCCACTGATTAATGGAGTACAGTCCTGAAAGGCATACTCAAAGTTCTGGAAAGGGCCCACTGATTTCTGTGGTGTATACTAAAAGCCTCGCGGAAAATAAATGTCATACTGAATCTACAATCGATCAAGGATGCGGTGGGAGGTTTGATTCATGGTTCAGCCTGGTCAATAATAAAAAGAAAATAGATTTTGTTGAACCGCACTAAGAAATGGGCCTGGCCAGGCCATATGGCAAATAGGTTTTGTTCTTACGTGGTATTTTTCTAATTCTTTTAAAGAAAACGTCTTGAAGATTGAAGAACACATAAATGGGTTTTGTTAGTTTGGTTGGTCGTAAGATTTGCCTCAAAATTTTAGATGTAAATATGCTATGCGGATAATGATAGTGTTGGAATGGAATGTATATTGTGATGTACCGAGCATAACCCAAATGAAATGGAGTTTATATCGTGATGCACCAAGCATAACCAAAATGAAATGGAGCTTATATCGTGATGTTCCAAGCATAAGAAAAATGAAACAAAAAGAGAATGAATAAAACAAAGAAACATACAAAATAGCGAGAAGGTAAAGCAACACAGGTTGTTTCCACCTTAGAGCAAAAACTAATCTTAAATTCCAAGCAAAGACTAATCTTAAATTCCATAATCTCAAGACCATGAAAAGAATACAAAACTAAATATAAATAAATAAAAACCTCCATTGTAAGAGAAAGTTAGAGAAAATAAATGACTTTGATGTGAGAGAAATGATTATAATGATAAAAGTCAAACCATGCCAATGTATGAGTCCAAAACAAAACAATAAATAATTAACGAAAAGAAGATATAGGAACTTTTTATAGTATCATACCATATGATATTCATAAATACAGTAACTCCCTAAACTTCCAGAAGGCAAATCAAGAGGGTACCCAGTTTGAATAAATATCTGCATAGAGTTGCCAACAATGTAAGCCAGTACATGCACTGTATAAATACAAAAATATGTGACAAAAAGTATTTTAAAAGAAATACAGCAGTGAATTACAATGTAGTCATGACTGCAGTATTAACAGACCTCTGGGTTTTTTTCCATCTCTGCAGTGAGGGCTCCAATTGACCCAGGGTGTAGCCTAACATCATCATCGAGAAATAACACATACTTGCTGTCCTTATGCATGTTCCCCACACCAGCCTGTACATATGTTCCACATAACCATGATTAGAGGCTTGAATAGTTAAAAAAAGGGGCAGAATCTAAATATAGTATCTTTAGCCATCCAAGACCAGATCAAAATGATAGCCAAAGACAAAGTGGGGCAGCAAGTGACCCTACATAACCTGTGGCAGAAGTTATCGCCGAGACTACGACTTCAATGAATGATCAGCCTTAAAACTTCTACTAAGTATTTTTATTTTCCATTCTGGACTTGTAAGTATGCACATATTCCTTTGCGCAAAGCATCTATCAGTTAAACAGGACAGGTGGCGTAAAGGTCCTACTGTGCATATATTCATTCCTGTATCTACTATTAATCATTAAATGATAAAAGCTTTAGCTCTCAGAGAGAGAGAGAAAGAGGGGTGGGAGGGGGGATCATGGCCTTGTTTTTTGAGGAAATGGGAAATCTTATTCTTCTAACTATAGAGGAGCTTGAAAACCTTTTACCAAAAGCAGATGAAATATCATATAAAAGAAATAGGAATTATAAGGTCCTCTGCCTTGAAAAAATTTATAGTCTGATACGGTGAAGGACTGCTAACATAAGGACCAATTATTTTGATCCAAACCATTGATCGGATGGGCCTCACCACAACTGATAAATCATCCAAAAAGATTCTAAAAAAATAAAATCCTAAGGAATGTGGTCGATAAATATAGAGTTAAGGAGAGAATACAACAAAGGTCCAAAAAGAAGGCCAAAAAGGAGGAATTGGGATCTTCCGATTTAGGACATTAACAGTACTCCCCATCCACAGTGCTGTCCATTAGATCAGGTCTGGACCACCTAACCATGGGCATCTAACCCACGGAAACGTAAACCTTGGCACACCACACATTGTGTAACTTCCAGGAGAGTCTCCTTGTCAGAACTGCAAGGTTGCAGATTCAACTCCACTTGCCTTCAACTTATAAGTCCACATGCCTTCAAATTAGAAAAAGAGAAAAATCAAGAACCATGGTCCTATGATTCCTCTAGAAGAAAATTGTACAATGCACAAGCATAGCAAAGTCTTGTCACAGCTTTAGTTCTCAAGCGGTGTGTGTGTGTGTCCGAGAGAGAGAGAGAGAGAGAGAGAATGTAAGAACACTTTACATACTAACTGATTATGAATCTTTTGACTGCAAGTTGTTGACAACCCAGCTATGACAATCTTCGCATCAACACTATCCTGAAAATAATCAACAACTACACTTGAGTGAAGAAAAGAAAAGGAAGATGAAAATTGAACTATAACAACCACTAAGCAACAAATATTACTTGCCATAAAGTTCAGACCAGAAGTGTTCATCCTTAGATACCCTTAGATACTACAGATTGCCACAGATATGATTCATATTGCCTTAAGTTGAAAATCATGGGATAAAAAAAAAATAGAAGGATGGGGTATTAGTAAAACCAGCCAATTACTTATTTATGTCTTGCTTAAATGGAAACATTAATGGGATGTAAGTCCAAGGATTAGATTTAACCCAGATGTATCATCTATCACGTCATTAAAAAAAAATAGACCAGGTCAGCTGGTTGAACCTTGTTAGATTGGAACTAGTACCTTCACCAGTCCATTTAAATAAAAATTGGGGAGCGGGTCAAAAACAGGTCCAACCAATCAAAGTCGAGAAAAACCAGTGGCTGAACCAGTTAGACCCACCCTCAATTACTTTAGAAAATTTCTATTATTTTTTCACCCCAGTAAAGCCAGGTTAAACTGGACAGTTAAACAGTGTTGGTCTGAACCGTCTGCCCCAGTGGTTCACCCTGTAGTCAGGTTTTTAAAACATTGGTATATCATAAGCAACATCCAGGGAGGAATTAATTAAATCCAATTGTGTCATGAATGACTAAAAATCTCCTTTTTATTGACTTGTTTTAAAGATACATTAACACCAATATGACACTATGAATCATCAGATCCCAGTCCCAATAAAGATACAATTGGAACAACCAAGCACCAGTAGGATACAACAATAAAAGTAAAGTAAAAACTATAATCATATGGATTAAAAGAAAGTGAAGTATGACTTAATCCAGTTATAATCCAGTATAGTATAGTCATGATCAAGAAAACGTGCTTTTGGAAATGCATGAACCTGTAACATGCTTTTACAACTTCAGCTTGGAACATAAATAGATGTAGAACAAAAAAATTCAGGAAAGCAAAAACTAAGGGAATAAACATACGCATTAACAGACACAAGCATTCTGATGTACATAAATAAGCAAGTCACTAGTGTGAACAGAAAATAGACATTGCATAAGCAGATTATAATCGTTGTTATGATTGATTGTAAACATTTTCGTACCCCGATAATTGATGAGCGTGCATAAATTTTAATAAACATTTTTTTGTCACAAGAATTTGGTAATTGGTACAAAGCATGCCAACCTTGAACTCAGAGATAAGCAATGATACAGCATGGTAAGCTGGATCTTCTGTACTCTCAACTACAAATAAGAACTCCAGAGGTCCTCCATAGAGAGATGTAATCTACAGGAAAAATTTTGAGAACTAATACTGTTAGACAAACCTATGGTAACTAATAAGCAAACTTGATTACAAGAAAATATCCAACAGATTATTATATAAAAATTATAATATATTAAAGTGTCAATTGACAAATAATAGAACAAGGTTCAAAGCTCAGGTTTTGAAAAGAAAACAAAGTTAAATTTTATTTTATTTTCAAACTAAGAGAAGTATCCACCTTTTTATGGACTGCTCGACTTACAGTATGATTATGATTTATGTGCTTACAATACAAACTTTGTAAGGAACTGAAAATCGATACAGTTTTCTCAGAGAAATGCAGTGCAAAGAAGTTGAAACCGGAATGCTTGTTCTCACTTCTCACCTGACTTCTCCAATTCTGTAAATTGTGTTCACCAAATCCCTTTAATGGCATGACAACTGAGACTCTGGGCAACTTCATCTGAGCAGAGTGCTCAAGGTCATTGATATCTTGGCAGATAAATGCAAAGCTATTGCCTCTTTCAATGTTTTTCTTCATTCGTCTAATCACTCTACTCCTGTAAGAAAAGAATTTCAAAAAAGAAATCTTAGCAACACTTTCCTAACTTACTTCTCAATGTAAAAACACCCAGTATGATTGCCAACAATGACACTGTTTGTTGGTTAGGCACCTCCCACAAGGGAGAAGGTTTTGCCAGAATCAATTATGTAATGACCAACACAGAGAGAAAAAAAAAAACTGCAAATCTGTTGGCATATACTGTTCAAAATATCATTTCTTTCTAGATATCAAAAATCAAAGTACCTGACAGAAGCAGCAAAGCACCATCCAAGAGCAAGTATTAAACAGATTGCACATCCCTAGAAACATGAAAATGAAAGATTTATATATCCAAGAACTAAACTATAATAGCAATAACTCACAGATACACACTGTACATGCACATGAAATGAAAGTGAAAAGACCAAACTGCATAGTATTAGACAAGCTAGAACAAGTTTAGTTCAACATAAAACAAAATGAATATTGTGATCAGTGAGACACTATAATAGAATAGAGAGTGAAGAAACAGGGACACATTAAATGGGAAATAAATGAACAGAAGAACTTACGCCAACAAATTACAAGGATAAATATGACGACAACACATTGATAACATTTATAGATGCCAATTAGGATACAGGTCCTGCTCAATTGTACAAAATATGGATTACCAACGCTCATCTTACAGGTAATTTCTTGATATTATGTTCTATTGAGTACCCTGTCTATTTCTACTTAATTATTGATTCAGGAGAAAAAAAAAAGTCACACATCAAATGGATGCAAGATTCTAAAACTATGTAAACTTAGTGTGATTGACAGCTCAGAAACCATCTCCTTCGGAATCACACGTCCACGCAACCCATCAAACAAGGGGCACTAGCTGCCTTATAGTGTTTCCACACCAGATTTTAAAGGCCAAGATACAAATTTCCTGACAAATTAATGGTTGATGATAGCTTCCTACTTTACTCCCTTCCAAAAGCCGAATCTTCAACCTACTCCAAATAACAAATAGGTCCAAGAATTCTCTCGGCTACTCCATGAGTTGCAGACAGAGAATTACTTCGAATCGCAACCTAAATCAATCTCTAAAACCTCTTTCCAATCAGGCACTAACAAATCATGGCTCTGCAGGTAATCAATCAATAAAGACAGAATGCAGCATCAATGAATATGCAAAAAACGAATTCTATTTAAACTTTTACAAGTTCTCCCAAAAACAAATACCACTCTTCATTCATGATGATTAATCTACTTCAATTTCAAAAAAAAAAGTAATCTTTTCTTACTGCTACTAGGTCACAAGAAGTACCAGATCTAATCATCTCCGATCTCTCACAAAGATTTGAACAGAAAAACAAAACAAAACAAAACAAAAACGTCACCGTTTATGATCTAGATTTGGCATCCAAACGCGACTGTTTTCAAAATCTAAAAAAAAAAAAAAGACATCTAGCCATTGAATCAAAACTGGAACGTAATCTGCAGCTGTTGAATGAATCTCAATAAAAAATCACTAGATCGATGTACGAGGGAAAATCAATCCTGAGCTCCAGTGGAGAGATGATCTCGAAAAGGATGAAATACCTGCATCTGAATAAAAGTGGCGAGAGGACTGCAACAAGCTCTGCTGGCGGAGAAGAGGAATGCATCGAAAGCAGAAGGCATTGTAAGCAGCAAAAAGGGTTTTCTTCCTTCCGGAGTTGAGTTAGGTCAGGTCAGATTCCCAGAAGAGAAAAGAAAGAACCCTAATTTCTGCTGCGAGTGTGTGTGTAGGGGGTGGAGGCTTCTTTTTTCAAATCCAAATCCCCATTTACGGAAAGGAGGGAGAGAGAAGAATTGAGGAAAAGGGGAAGAAATGGAGGAGCCACGTTTGTTCTTATAATGTGAGGAGAGGAGACCACGAATATTCCCTGGTAACGCGGAGAAGTAGAGTGAGAAATAGATAATAATAAAAGTGGAAGGAAAGAAATCCAACGGAAGGGAAGAAGAAGGGAAGAAAAGCAGGCAGGCGGAGAGAGAGAGAGAGACCGTTACCGTGCGGGTTTGTTGTTTATAGGTGGTACGCAGTAGTACGTTACTGGTGCGGGGTTTTTTGGATTTGTATTCGTGGGAGAGGCACGTGCGAGTTCCAGCGAATTGCGGGGCCGGGCTGGGGAACCTTTCGTCGAATCGAAGGATTAAGATGGAGGGAAGATGCGAATCTCGAGCATATGCGTCTCTGTGTTTGTTGTGTTGTTTTTCTTTCTCTAGTTATCTAATGCTATTGTCGTTGCTGATTTCGATTGGGTTACATTGCATGAATTTCTCCACTTTAATATGGGACCCATTTCAAAACGGTCCTATATCAAGGGCATTCATAGGGTTATATTTCGGATTACTCATATTGATCCATTGAGTTAACGAATGGGTATTTTGATCAATGTATCAAACTTTTTTAGAATTTAAGATTGAATATGATAAATATGAGATGTAGATATTATGAGTAAAGGGAAAGAGGTTTTTATTTGTGGTAACCGCGCGTTTTTTAATCTTTTAGGTTTTCTCCTTTTGCGCGCGTGAAATAGATTTGGTGACCAAAGTGATGCTACACTCTAAATTGCAATTTTATCGATCACTAACATGAAATGGAAGTTGAAATCTTTTGGGGTTACAAACTTATCTGATTTGAAATTATCAAGTAGGATTGGGGGAGAGTGATGATGTGCCACATCCTTTGTGTTTTCTATTGTGGAGGTTCAGTAAATTTAGATAATTTGTTAATTATGATTGGTGGTTTTTGTGGCCAACCTTGATGACAGATTAGAAAGAGATTCAAAGAACAGTTTTTTAGGTTTAATTATAGAAGATATGTTCTGTATGACCTTGATAAAGTAATGAATGAATGCCAATTACAAGTAAGCTGGGAAGTTTTATCTAGGGGGAAGTACAGGTGACATCAGCGTACATGAACACCCTTTTTGAATTTGACACTCATCCAAATGGATTAAACTGTTGGATCAAAGTGGTTAAGATGATGAATCATGAAGGTGCTAATAGAAAACCATGTTCCTTTGTTTTGTGCTAATACTTTTCTTAAGCATCAAAAGCAACAATTTCCAATTCGTAAGAAAAATGTCTCTAATGGGGTTGAAAGGTGAAGATTTTCTCAAAATCATGGAGGTTTCCGTGGACGATACATTAATGCGCCCTCGAAATCAACCCCCACGGCAAGAGCCCCATGAGTGGATTTTTTTTTAAAGCACGAGAAGTGTTATTTTTTTTTTTTTTTTTTTAATATTTTGTATCAATTCAGTGAGTGCTGGATGGGATAGATTACCATGTAAGGATTTGTTTTATCTGAAGTAGGCCCAGTAAACTTTCCTCATTACAAAATTAAGAACCAAGCTAGATGCTTAAAGGGTTTTTACCTGATGGAAGAGATCTAGAGATAAGCATGTAGTATAGACCTTCCCACAGTTTATTAACAGTATTTAATATAAGCACGGAAAGCGAACAAGCAAGCTGCACGCAATCCTGATCAATAAGCAATTAAGATGATCTTAACCACATAACTTGATAACTATGTGGCCCATTGTTTTGTGTGATCTTTGTTTTGGTGACGAGTCACACCCAATTGATAATTGAGGCACTGTCGGATATGACCAACTTGCATATTACTAACATTAGTGTTTCTCACATGTAAGATTAAAATAGGATTTTGATGGTTTTTCTCACATGTAAGATTAAAATAGGATTTTGATGGTTTTCATTTTATTTTTATTTATTTATTTATTTTGCTATCGAAGGGTTTTCAATCATTTGGACTGGACTAATACTTTTGGGCCCATAGGGAAGCCGAGTAAACTCCCCTGTATCCCCAGTGTGGTAGTGCAGTCTCGAACCTACATTCTCCCGGTGCAAACCGTAGTCCTAGGCCCACAGAACTACCCCTTGGGATTTTGGTGTGTTTGCCGGGATTTTGATGTTTTCATTTAGTTGCTACTGTTGTCAAATTCATAGAGAGAAGAAATTATAGAAAGTAGTGGCTAGGTAATCTCTATTCAAGGAAAAATTCATAGAGGAAGAAGAGGCAAAATCTTATATATAAGTCCGAATATAAAAGGCCCTTAAGAGGTGTTTTTATGTACTGGGGCTCATTCATATGCACTAAATATCAAACATTAATAAAGGGTTAGGGTCACAAAAGGACATCCTTTATGCAGGCCTTTTTTATTAGCACATGGGACCCCTATGATCAATCCAAGCCCCTCTAAGCCCAAGTTTGAAACTAATCTAACTATTAGATTGAAATCCTTAAAAATGATACCTTTCAAAAATTATTAAACATGAGGGACATCTAATGGACTTGCAATTTTGTACACGGGTAGGTCCAACCTAGATCTTTTGATCCTCCACCTCTCCGATGATTAGTGTGGCCCAAGATATATATGCCAAACAAGGGAGTCCCCACGAAGATTCATGCAAGACATCCTCAGATGAGCATGCCCCTAAAATAAAACAGGTCTAGTAATGTTTACTTCCTTTTCTCTTTTTCTTTTTGGTAAACTAAGATTTCATTTAAAAAAGAAATACAACCACACAACCTAACACAGCTAAGAAAGAAAACAACTAGGTCAGCAGAGCCAATCAAGTAAGGATTTCAAATATTATCAGGCGGTCACTGTTTACCATTGTTGCAAGATTTCAAATATCATATGAGTCCGGATCCTCTTAGGCCTGTACACGGTGAAAGTTAAAGGTGTGGAACAATAAGGTGGCTTGTACCTAGTGAAAATAAACTTCCTCCTTATGCATATAATATCTCCAAATTTTACTTCAATATGAGTTGGTCTCACCATAAAATTGAGTGTTTGAATAAAAAAACCTGCTTAACCCAATCCTATGCATATTCTTTTTTTTTTTTTTTAAATTATATGCATATACATTAATCACATTTTTTACAAAATGATCATCTTATGGTGGGATCAACTCCTATTGGGGTAAAATTTGCATATATCCCATAACCCATTCCGGGGGGGGGCCTTATGTTTCGAACAACTAAGACTTTCATTTGGTGGGCCCACTATGGTGTTGCGCTTCTTTAATTCAGGATTTCTCTCATTCATCCCTCATATCAGTTAGGTCTCGCCCTAATTACCATTATTGTATAGGCCCCATGTTTATTTCAATCAATAGATGTGTCTCATCATATTTAGCAATATATATATATATATATATATATAGAGATGGGGGACCCGCCATGATTACCAACTTTAGAGGGATGCCATTCATATTATCAACATCAGATGGGTCACAGTAATTGTCAACATCAATGGGTGCCTTTACCATTGTGACATTCCAAGGGTATGTGTCCTATGGTGATTGCTAACACCCAATATATAATGAGAATGAAGGAGTGGCAGTTCTCATGCGGTTATTGAGGGTTAAACTTCAGGGTACACTATTTCTTTATGTGCATGCGGGCTTTTCTTTTCACTCGTGTGGGCTTTCTTTCTACGTATGTGGGCTCATTTTCCACTTGAGTGGGTTGTCTTCCCGAGTGTGTGGGCTCTCACTTGGATTCTAGCCCTTGCTGGCCTGGGTTAAAAAAAAAATACAACACTCAATATATAGCAGCAACCTGATCCCTAACAATTGCCACTACCAAAATCAATATTAGAACGGGCCCATGTGAGATGGTCATGCCTTTTCTAATCTGTCTTAATGAAGGCTGATCCATCACTGAATATGACATATATGCGGATGAGGTCTGAAAATGAGATTATGTGGAACAAAGTACAAACAAAAACATATATATATGCTCTACCTTAACAACACGTCGGACTATTGGATAGGATAGGACTGGCCCACCGTTGATCTCTTATTGTCTGAAATTCACTCCTATTAATGTTTCTTGGGTATATATGTTGGTCCTCTCATGACTCATGCCGTTGCTTTCACAGTGGCAATGGGAGTCCCCAATGTTACTCCAATGGGAGCAGACCTCAGCCCAAGACTAACCAGTGAGGTACTTTGGGAACATCTTATACATACATGTGATTGTGTTCATTTTGAGGCTCCAATATTTAGTTGTTGGGCTTTACTGTGAGTTACTACCTTTTAACTCTGGAAGAAAAAAGAGGAAAAAGAGGATATCCTCACTCAAAGAAAAGTGAAAATCGGAAATTATGAGAGCTCTTTTAGTGGAGCAAACATTGATCTAACTTTTTTCCGGTAATTTTCTCTATTCTATATTTTAGTTTAGGTTTTTTTTTTTATAACGCATGGGTTCCTAGCCCTTTGAGCCAGAATAATTCCTACTGATCCAGAAGAAAATGCAGTAAAATTCTCCCGTTGTCCTAGTATGGTAGTGCAGTTTTTATATTTTAATTTAGGGTGTTTTCTATAAAAGAAAATCCCCAGAAAAGACTTTCCAGGAGGGAGGGAGGGAGGGAGGGAGAGAGAGATATCAAAAAAAAAAAAGTGGAGCATTTTGCAAAAATCCAAAGTTTTTCAGGAATTTGCAGAAAAAGCCTTTTCCCTGCATCAAAAGTAAAAGAATGGTAAGAGTAGTTAAAGGAAAAGTGAGAGAGAATTCTAAGAATTGATAGCAGGTGAGGTGAGCCATGAGCACAGCTTGAAACCTGTTGACTGAAGAATCACTATCATGTTAATAAAAAGCCAAATAAACGTTTCTGAGGCCTACCTACCTAATGGTCATCCATCAACCATTCTATTCCATCGTCAGAGAGAGAGAAGACAAGCACCTTCTGACTTTGAAGAAGACTGACAGATATTCTCTTTTGGGGAAGGAAGAAGCAATCCATCTTTTTGCATGCTGGTCTTAGCTGGCTATGCTGTGGCCTCCTCTCACTGTCAAACAAGCAAAAGCAATGCTTGCCAGTTGAGATTTCAAAAAGTGCTGCTAACTGTGGTCCATCTTTTCAAAGATACGCTTTTCTTTCCAAACCAAACCTTCCTATTCCATGTCTGGGGGTGGGGGGGTGTTCTCATGTCAATTCAAGTACGCGATTTAAAAAGCGTTCCCTTTTGTAATGTCGACCTGATCCACCAATTACATGCGGTTTTCAACATGAGATGATCTTATATGGTAATTATGAATTGGAGGATATTTGCTATAGTGTGATTTGAACATGTGGCTCTACATCCTAGTTTGGGTGTTGATTCATTGGCATAAAGTATGGGTTTGATTTGCTCGTCATGTGTTTGATACCGCCCTCAAATTTTTAGGGTGCACGTGGATTGTAAGGTTGTGTGTGCACCCGAAAAAAAATAGTAAATTAACAAGTAAATTCAGAGAATTATAATCAAAATAATATAGATATTGAAAGAAATATTAAAAAAAATTAAGATAATTGTTATATAAATTGAGAGTCAAACTTGGAATTATTTGAATGGCTTTGTGTTTTCAAACTTTTTTTTCAAAATCTTGCAATTTTATGTGGATTGAGAATTTATAAGAATTGTTCATAACTCATCCAACATCTTGTTTGTTTTTTAAAATATTTGGTTTTTTTAAAATGAACAAAAATTCAAATGCACATGGCAGTTTTGAAAACTGTGAAAGAAACATTTATTTTTTCAACTGATATATTTGTTAAATTTTATGTTCGAATGGTTAAATTTGCTTGATTAATATGTAAGTGGTTTTGAAATTCTTAAGATTTAATTTTATTTTTTTTTGTTTGGATAGATAGTGTGTTTTATTTGTCATCTCTTTTTATAACAACTGAAAACATTGGATTCATTCACTTCATATACCCATCAGCAGCGTGCCTCAGCCTGAAAATTGACCTAGGTACAGTAACAAGGCTCTAATAATAACATAAAAAAGAAAAGATGAAAATTCAACATGCTTCCATGGAAAATGAAATTATAATATATTAAAGTCAGGGTTTTAGATTCAATTTTGATTTTTTTTATTAAGCCTTGATAAAAAGCTAAAAAAAGATTTAAGTAGTGGGATCTGAACTCTTCACCTTATGTATTTTAAAATTGATGACCTGAACACTACACCACACATTACCAACATGAAATTAGTTATTAGTAAAAATCTCAAAATTAGTTACATGGAGTGAGGACCCTTTCCATGTGGGTCAGGCACGGGTTGTTGTGCTAGTATCATATTAATATTGATGTATATATTAGAGTTTAAATATGTGTAGTATTATACATTATGATAATAAAACACTAATATTAATATTATGTTAAAATTATGACATTGAAGTACTAATGTTTATATATGTGTGATACGTTATATGCAAAGTGTAATATTAGACATTGTAATTAAGATTAAGATTATATTAATGTTAAATAAATTTATACCTTTTTTTTTTTGCTTTGGTAAATATTCAGACACCCACACATGCTCAACCATGTTCTCTCGTCATTAATGCTATAACCAAGAACCGATCCCTACTTGTTTATGTAGAAGGGAGGTATCTCATCACTAAGCTATCAGAGATTTGAGTGTACATTAATATTGTAGTTCTATTTTTGTTTTATATATGTATATATATTATAATGCAATACTATAGTTTTTTATGATATACATTGATATAAACATTAATATCCGGTTGATTATTAAGATATTATGACTGTTTGGTTCCTAGTTGAAGTAGACAAATAGATTAGAAAATGAAAGATAATGAAGAATATTTAAAAAAAAAAATGTTTTAAAAGATTGGAAATGATTAAAGAGTTAGTGATTTAATATTAATCTTAAACGATAAAGAAAAGTATTTTAAATGATTATGAATGATTAAAGCAGTGGTCATTTATAATCTTAAAACATGATGTGAGCTTCGTTAAAAGTTAAAATTGAATTGAAATCGTTCTGCTTTAATATAGAATGTAAAACAGTGACTGTCATTTGAATCCCAAGACCGGTAACTCAAAACAAAGTACGTGGAACATGGATAGTGAGGTGGACCCTGATTGGACATAGATTTTTATTTACTTTGAACTTGGATCTGTTAGGGTTCTAATAGATAGGACCTGATCCCAAACAGGTAAACCTTATACCCGTCTCAAAGCCCAAGTATATTATCGCATGGAAAAGTGTTTGAGAGAGTAATTTTTACGGTACTATAAGACTAAGGGATGGGAGCCTCACATTTAATTTGTTAGCATTGGATATCATTTTATTTTATGCACATAAGTAACTGCCATGAGACAACTTTTTGGCAAAGACACCATCCAACATTGAGGGTCCCATTGCCCAGTCAGCCTTAACATTCCCAGAACAACCACAAGAACAGCAAGAACTTCAGTGAGACTGCACGTACACAAACACACTAATCATTATTTCGTTAATGAAAACTGCGAGAACGGCTGCCTTACATAGAATACAAATTTCTGCAACTCTCTCTCTCTTTCAGATCATAGTATGTGTCTCCACAAATCTCTGCAATTATACATGTAGAATTTAAAGAAGTCTTGACCAATCATGTGCTGCAAACCGAGGTTAACTGCGTGCTCATATGGACGGACCCTATCATTGCTTGCTAAAGCATCCAGGACAAACCACCAAATGACAGTTGTTTGTTTAGGTAGTTGCATGTCAACTGCCATGCAAACCATTATACAGCTGTATGAACCCATCTCAAATCAACCTAACCACTAATTAGATCTGAATTGTGAACCTAGGGTCCTTGACCTAACTGGATTGCAGATGGAGCCAAACTAATTAGATCTGAATTGTGAACCTAGGGTCCTAGACCTAACTGGATTGCAGATGGAGGCAAAAAAACAAGGTTCTATACCAGGATTTTTCATGTCTAAGTCCTTGGATAAAGAGGTAACTGGGGTTCCATTAACATGCTGAACATGACAAGTGGCCCATATTCCAGAAATTAAGAAAGCTTCAAACCAGGTGATGAAGCTGATTTCTCCAAATAAAATGGGACTGACTCATCGTCGGTCTTGAATCTCAATTCAGTTTTGCAAATTTTACAAAATAAAAAATATAAATTTAGATAACTTTTATAAGAAAGGAAGATGTTATTGTTATTCAAAGGAAGTTACATGTTCAACACAAGGTACATGTGGCGTGTGGGGGCATACCTGATGAAAGAAATGGGCTGATTTTTATTTTATTTTTATTGTATCCACTTGGTGATGCACATGGAAAGAGAGAAAATGTTAGCACTGGATCTGCCTCAAGGACACTCCATTTTGAGGTATCATAGTCAAAAGAGAGATGATTAGAGTTTTAAGAAGATACATATTAAACTGATACATCCAGGAAGAGTTTTGAGAAGAGATTTCAACTGATACATCTAGGGAGAGTTTTAAGAAGAGATTTTAAACTGATACATGCAAGGAGTGTCTGCCGTCTGAAACCCAAACGTGCAATTGCACTGCAATTATGAGAAATATAACAAGGATAAATTCTAAATCAAACACAATTTTAACAACTTCCAAATGAATAAAAGTATAGGGACTCAGTACCAATTCTCAGTACCAATTTGAGTGTGGGGAAGATGAAATAAAAAGAGATTTAAATTAAATGATCCGAATCAGAATTTATAGAAAGTGATGAAATCTCATTGACTTTATAAAGAGAATGCACTTTGTTCAAGGGAGACCGTTCTGCATGGTCGTCTCCCTACTCTAACCACACTGGCCATTCTCCGGTCTCCTTTGTAACTGATTGGCACGTTCAGCTGGTAGTTGGAACAAGGGATCATAGTAGGCTGTGACAAATGCTACCAATATCTCATAATCATCCTGTTGGCTTTACCTAGTAGCCCCAGTCCCCAAGGTATCATGCCCAAAACAACAACATAGAACATTATGGACACAGAAAAGGAGCAGCATGTGGATCTACTGAAAACCAAAGAAAGAAATAAATTGTTTAACCTAGTGAGCAATTTTGGATCTCCGAACAAGAGTTCAAAATCGATGTAGATACGAATACTGATCCAAAAACCATGAAACAGAAAGCATAAATAACACCTGTGATAGTCTTCTTGAGAATCCTGCTTCTATTGTTTTAAAGAAAATCCCTCGAACATTCTAGCCCCTCAACTACTTTTGCCTCTTTATTCTCAATTAGGAAGATACAGAAAATACTCAAAATATTAGAAACCCTACCTGCATTTTCTTTTTCTTTTTTAAAAAAAGAACTAACAGATGCAGCACAATAAAATATAAAGAATGGCATGCAAGCCTGAGAGGGAAGATTATGTCCCACTTCCAGGTCCTGCAATTTATACACTCACACTTGCTTGGACTGAATGTTGCATGGATATAACTTAAAAGGATTCACCAAAATTAATCTCTAAACTAAAACTGTGTTGGGACAGTTAAAAAAGAGAGATTCTTATTTTTTATTCTCTCAGTGTTGAGGAAGAACTTGCATGCTCCACAATAACCCTATTCAAGACTCAAGATTCATCAACCTCAAGATACTGGGAATGAGAAGCAGCAAGGAGGGCTGCACCAATGCCTGAACCATCATTAGCATGCTCAATAACAATGGTGTCCCCAACCTCTTCTCCAAGCAACTCTTTAAGGGTGCTCTCCAAACACTGACTGAATTCAGTGTAGTGCTCATATAGCCCTCCATCCATGGCTATCACCGTCTTCTTTGTCTCGCCATCCCATATTGTGTCTCTTCCCTGTTTCTTCAGGATGCCCAAGAGTCCGGCTGCCGCCAGACAAGCCCCACGAGTGGCAACAATGTCACAGAGCTTGACAACCACTTTGCGTACTTTCAGGGAGGTGTTGAAAATCTGAATAAAAGCATAAAATAGAAGATTAATAACCATCACATACAATGGTTTATTGAATTTGGATAACTAAGTTAAAGTGCATAGGATATTTGTGGCAAACTGGCAGCCATCTATGGCAATATGCAGTTGGGGGCAGTGAAAAAATTGGACCCGGATTTGGTAGTATATGGTTTTCCAACTATTACCACCCCAAATCAATAACTAGATAGCCTCTGTTTCAACCTGACACGAATAATAAGGATATAATTTTCAGGCAAAGCATGATGGTGGCTCAAAATTCAACACGACTTCCAAACTCACCAAACGTCATTTTTTAGATTATTGCTCTGCACATATTCATTATGGCAACCTGATGTTAATTAGGAGAGACCTTTGAAGTTGCACATCAAAATCATATTTGAGTCACTTAAGTGGCCACGTGGACGAGGACTCATCATAGTAGGCAAGGGGTTTTATTGAAATGATAAACTCTTATTTTGATAGCATGATGAACATCAGAGGTTCGAGTTTCAGGCATGAGTTGAAGCTAGAAAGTCATACCCCCAAGATATCCTTCAACTTGCTTCCAACAACTCGGAGATCAGGGGAGGCGTCATGATGGATGGCAGACACATCAGGAGTCCTGCATATTTATTAAATCATGCAATCCAGTTATTGCAAAAAAGATTCTAATCCCTTCCTTTCCATATGAACAAAAGGAACAGCTAATTGGATTGCCGATCAGATGTTTATAATCATCATATATATAACATTTCACATGCCAGATTCTAGAAAATGGTAAAAATTACAAGTTACGCCGTGCCATACAGAATGCAATAGAAACAACATTCTTAGATCAGCTTCTTTATATAACTGAAATAGTCATGTTGGTCCACAGGGTGTGACAAGCAAGTTCACACAAGCACCCTTTAAAGACGGTTGATTATCACTAAGTAATTAAAACATGAACAAAATCCAATATGTTACATCAGAATAGTCAATGGTAAAAATAACCACCTTAACCTACAGAAGTTAACAAAATTGAATAAATTAAAATCAATGGCTTATATCGCATTTGAAGTGGTGGGTAAAATTTACAATCAGCAGCTTGACATAAACATCTGTGCTATCCAAATTAATAAAGGATGTCAAAAGAAGATTTGGGCATGCGCTTGGAGCAAAAAAATCCCAAGTGTCGGGTTAATGGCCCCATCAAAGAAAAGGGGTAGGCAAAGAGGACATTGATGAAAGTAATAAGAATTTAGATCTAAAGAAGTGCAACCTATCAAAAGATTTGGCTCGGAATATACTGGAGCGGAGAAAAAGAATTATGTAGCTGACCCCAAAATAGTTAAGACAGGGCTTCGATGATGACGATGAGATGGTCCCATCCTTGAGCAGGCTCTCATCCATTTGTGGTCTTTTTCATCCTGAGTCTTCAAGCTTCTTTCCCCATTCATCATCATCAATATCCTGGTGCTGCAGTTGTTGCTGTTATCATCGCTATTACGGGCTGTCTCTTGTTTTGCTTCTTTGGCAATTTTGACTGCAGTTTGGGTTCATGAATTGCAAGCATTTGTGGGGGACGGATATGTTAGGTATCTTTACTTTCTTAGTCCTCATAGCACATGCATCAAACAAATTATTACAATGTAAATTTAACATCTCAAAATCTATACCCTTATATAAAAGAGAGAAAAGTGTAGTACTTTTTCACTACACACCTGTCCAATAAAATGCAAGATGTAGACCTCACTTAGTATTATATTATAATAAAATCCCTTATATAAAAGACAGAAAAGTGTAGTAATTTTTCACTACACACCTGCCCAATAAAATGCAAGATGTGGACCCCACTTAGTATTATATTATATTTATTATATTATATTATATCTATATCTATACCCATATATAAAAGAGAGAAAAGTATAGTACTTTATCACTACACACCTGCCCAGTAAAATGCAAGATGTGGGCCCCACTTAGTATTATATTATATTATAATATAATCTCCCTTATATAAAAGAGAGAAAGTAGAGTAATTTTTCACTACAAACCTGCCCAATAAAATGCAAGATGTGGGCCCCACTTAGTATTATATCGATACCCTTATATAAAAGAGAGAAAAGTGTAGTACTTTTTCACTACACACCTGCCCAATAAAATGCAAAATGTGGGCCCCACTTAGTATGATATTATAGTATATTATAATATAATCTCCCTTATATAAAAGAGAGAAAAGTGTAGTAATTTTTCACTACACATCTATATCTATACCCTATAAAAGAGATAAAAGTGTAGTACTTTTTCACTACACACCTGCCCAATAAAATACAAGATGTAGGCCCCATTTAGTATTATATTATATTATAATATAATCTCCCTCATCTCCCTTTTACAAAAGAGAGAAAAGTATAGTAATTTTTCACTACACACCTGCCCAATAAAATCCCTTATATAAAAGATATAAAAGTGGGCCCAGGTGTGTAGTGAAACCAAATGCCATTTTGTTCTCTTTTATAAGAGTATATACATATATATATATATAAGTATAGATAAGTATAGATATAGATATAATATAATATAATACTAAGTGAGGCCCACACCTTGCATTTTATTGGGTAGGTGTGTAGTGAAAAAGTACTATACTTTTCTCTTTTTTATATAAGGGTATAATACTAAGTGAGGCCCGCATCACTACACACCTGCCCAATAAAATCCCTTATATAAAAGATATAAAAGTGGGCCCAGGTGTGTAGTGAAACCAAATGCCATTTTGTTCTCTTTTATAAGAGTATACATACATATATATATATATATAAGTATAGATAAGTATAGATATAGATATAATATAATATAATATAATATAATATAATGCTAAGTGAGGCCTACACTTTGCATTTTATTGGGTAGGTGTGTAGTGAAAAAGTACTATACTTTTCTCTCTTTTATATAAGGGTATAATACTAAGTGAGGCCCGCATCTTGCATTTTATTGGGC
This sequence comes from Camphora micrantha, assembly GCA_003546025.1. Taxonomy (NCBI): domain Eukaryota; kingdom Viridiplantae; phylum Streptophyta; class Magnoliopsida; order Laurales; family Lauraceae; genus Camphora; species Camphora micrantha. The sequence continues at coordinate 19,128,033 of QPKB01000004.1, forward strand.
AGGTGTGTAGTAAAAAATTACTACACTTTTTTCTGTTTTATATAAAGGAGATTATATTATAATATAATGTACTAAGTGGGGCCTACATCTTGCATTTTATTGGGCAGGTGTACTGAAAAAGTACTACACTTTTCTCTCTTTTATATAAGGGTTTGGACAGGTGTATAGTGAAAAAATACTACACTTTTCTCTCTTTTATGTAAGGGTATAATACTAAGTGGGGCCCACCTCTTGCATTTTATTGGGCTAGTGTGTAATGAAAAAGTAATACACTTTTCTTTCTTTTATGTAAGGGTTTGGGCAAGGATTTTATTGGACAGGTATGTAGTGAAAAATTACTACACTTTTCTCTCTTTTATATAAGGGAGATTATATTATAATATAATACTAAGTAGGGCCCACATCTTGCATTTTATTGGGCAGGTGTATAGTGATAAAGTACTATACTTTTCTCTCTTTTATATAAGGGTTTGGACAGATGTGTAGTGAAAAAGTACTACACTTGTCTTTCTTTTATATTAGGGTTTGGGCAGGTGTGTAGTGAAAAAGTAATACACTTTTCTTTCTTTTATATAAGGGTATAGATATAGATATAGATATCTATACCCTTACAATAAAAGGGAAGAAGTGTGCAGCTTAAAATTTTCTCTACACTATGTGGGCCCACTCACATGCATCTCCTCTGTTGGCCCTACTTACATGCATATTTTTACACGTTTCACCTTCTCGACTCTTCCTTTCTTCCCTCTATTCTTCTACACCACACCGCCCCCAAACAAAGAAGCGCCTCTCCAACTGCAACGGCAAAGAAGATCAACTATCATCATTTCCATTCTTTCCCCCTTCTCTCAATCTTTCACTTTCTAATTCTCCTTCTTCCATTCTCATCAATTGCTCTCTCTCTCTCTCTCTCTCTCTCTCTCTCAGTGGGCTTTAAGGGCATGCTGGAATTTGTTTTGGGTTGCTCTGTGTAGATTAGAAAGACGATGGGTATTTTTATTTTTTTTTTACTTGCAATGATTTTATTTTATATATATGCTTGCAATCTCAGGTCCAGGGCTTCAATTTTTTTTACCGTCCTTTTCCAAATATTAAGAGATTTGGAGGTATGGGCAGAATTTGATCATTTCAAAATTTACTTCGTTTTGTTCTTTTATGGGTTTAAATTAAATTATTCTTCAATTTCTTGAAATATCTTCTTTTTGCCTTATGAATTCGAACTGATGACTTTGTTTTGGTAATATGTTTTCTTCTTTATGTCAAAAAAATCTTGGATTTTCCATTCATGAAATAAATATATTTTCTCAGAAATTAGATGCATTTACGCCTATTTGAGGCTTTAAAGTCTTTAAATAATGTTCTACATTGATTGCTTTTGTTTTTGTATAAGATCATTGGCCACCACTATCTATTCTTGCTGTTCCTATTCCGGTAAAGAAGAAAGGAAAATGATTCTTCTCTTTTTGTTGATCTAGAGTGTAATGCTATGTTTTTTATTTATTTATATTTATAGGGTAGATAAAATTTTCATGAAAGATGTTGTGAAAGGAATTTTTGATTTAAATGATGAATAAGTTGTTTGATGAAATGGGTAAGTAAGTTTTTCATGAACGAGGCTGTCAAAGAATTTCTAGATCTCCATGATGAACAAGATGTTTGATGCAATGCTTAGCTCAAATTTTCATGAAAAGAGTTGTGTTTGAAGAATTTGTACATTCGCTGCAAGAACTCAAATGAGAAATTTCAATTGAGATTTTCATCTGTAGAAAATTCAACTTCGATCCCAACGCCTGTTAAGACACGATTTGCTTGTCAGAGAAAGAGATGAGAATGCCAAAGATTGCTTGAAATCATTGTGATTTGTTGTTGATCCGTTTAAAGTTATGAGTTGGGTACTATTCTGGTTGGTTGGTGTTTTGTTGCATTGAATTTGCAATGCCAAAAATGAAATATGTAAAATAGAATTGTGACATTTTAAACATTTAGTGTGCCAACAACATTCGACAAAGTGAACTTTGTGACAATAGAAAATCTCTTTTTAATGTTGGGCCTTTTTTTATGTTACTGAAATAGTGAAATTTACTTTAAATCTTTATAAGCGGTTAAAAATGAAGAAAAGTTGAATATTCAAAAATGACCAGCAATGCTAGAAATGAAATAGAATTTTAACATTTAGGGGAGGTAGTGACCAATTGGTTTTTTTTTTGCTTTTGTGTTGTATTATTGGTGGATTGGTTATCTTGTGTGTCATCTTTGACATTAGTGGTTTTGGCGGAAGGTTTGGCCCATTTACGATTGTTTTTAAATCTTTTAATGTGTTCCTCTCTTTTTGGAAAAAAAAATAATTGTAATATTTTACACATTTTAGTGCATCAAACTTTATGAGGAATGACAGAAAATTGGGCCTGTAGTTCCTAAGGGTTATAGGGCTTCAGATTTTTATTAGTGGTTAAAAATGTAAAATCATACGTGAATATTAAAAAATGCCAATCAAATAACTTCTCTTTTAATGGAAATTGATTTGAGGAAAAATGAGAGATGAATGCTCATCCATCACCCTGGAACTCAAATCCTATGATGGTCAAGATCCCTTTTGCATCCATAACCTCGTGTTTCTCACCCCTCACTTCTTTAATAATATTTCAGCAGAGCTTATTTCACTATGAATTCCTATGTATACTAGCAAATATGTTAGGGTGCAATAAAAATCCGCAATCGATACAAAACACTATACACAAGTAGATCTAACCAAATAGTCACACTAAAATATATATAGAAAAATATTTTATGTGGTTTGATAATATTCTTGTGTCAGATCAGAAAAAGAAATACTGGACAAATATATAAATATATATCCCCTTTACTAAGAAAGGATGGTGTTTTCATGCTTAGTGATGAGGACTTGGGTGAGATTAGTGGGTCGAAATGAGGAAGATATTTCATTGATGTGTGGGTGCACTAGCCAAAGATACGGAGATGCTGTGGAGAGGCTTAAGGTATGTTTAGATGCTTCATTTTCTTAGTAGCCAGATAATCTGTGCCATGAAAGTTTTTTGTGAATATGCAAGCGTATGTAGATTTATGTCATGTAAGCCTTTTCTTGATTTCTTCATTCCATGCAAGTTGGTTTTCTTTTAAAATTTTATTGCTATATATCAAACCAACATCCAATGCAAGTTAATAATGGCTTGTCTTATTACTTCATGAATTATAATAAGGTGTTTTATTTTCTCTTTCAAGTTTTTATGAGTATGATGCAATGGAACCCATCATTTTGATATGCCAACTCATGTTTTTAGATCCACCCTCTTATGTTGATTTGAAGTTATTGCTTTAGGGCCCTTATTTTTTGTTTTAGGCCATTTTGGCAACATGCATTCATTCATTATCATTCTACGTGCTAAACTTTGTTTGGGAATGCTAATTGTCTTTCTTTATGATTATGCATGCTTCATCCAAGGCAAGGCATCATCTCAGGCCGAACCATTATTACTCTAGGACTTAATTCCTGTCCAACTTTGCAACCACGTTACTATAATGCTAGGATAATGAATTTTTCATTAAATTTTCTTAGGAAGTTTGAAGGAAGTAGTTGTGCCCACCCTAAGAGTACATGGCTAAAGATCTCTTTGTAGTTGGTTGTCTTGCTTCAAATTATGATATTTGTTTCAAAGATTCACTTACTATAAAATTAGACTGTAACAGAACTGATTTATGATACATAAAAAGCTAACAGAAATGCCACAAACATACATGATTCAAAATTTGGTAGCGGTGTCATCTTAATTCAAGAAAGCTTTTTAAGTTGTTGCTCTAGCCCTCATCATGACAAATCAATTGTGTTCCTTTCCATGATATTCAAAATTCAATGAGGGAATAATGGAGCAAGCAATGGGAAATGGCGCGGGCACCGCCACTGAGGACTGAATGAAAAGGACAAAAGCAATGACTTTCTTGATTCCCTCCATTTTCGTGGCATCGGTGCTAGGTTTTAGACAAATTTTAATGGAAAATAGGCCGGAAGATCGATCTATATTGAAATTGGTGAGTGTTTTGTCTAACCATGTATGGCCAGAAAATGTTGGTTTTCAACTTTTTTTTCAGTTAATTTCCTTCCATATATCTTGTTATTCCATCTTCTTCTTACTTTTTTCTATTGAAGCTTCTACTGAATTTCATAAGAACAATGAGTGATTGTAAATTGCTTAATTTGCCCAGAAAAAAAAAAAAAAAAAGCTATATGTAAACTGAACATTCCATTGGGATCGTTAATATTGAGTTTTTCAAGGACTTTATTTTTCCAGATTATCATATTGAAAGAGTGAATGCACGTGCAGAGCTCCACTAGTAATCTATCAAAATTCCTAATCTACAATCATATGACCTAAACCAAGAGAGTTGCACGCTTCCACAACATATTCTCCCCACTGCACCCTCTCTTGCATCTTTAATACCTTGTGTTTCCCACCTAGTTACACACACAAGGAGCCCACATTTTAACGCCTCTTTCTTCCTCCTCCCCCAACCCACTAGATCCAATATTCAAACTCAACCATCCATGAGTGGGACCGACTAGATGATAGAGAGGCCATCCCACCCATTGACATGGGACCACTAGATCCAACCTATCCATGTAGGACTCACTAGATGAGCAGACAAAATGTAAAAGGTCATGGGTATGAGCTCTATACACAAATCAGAGAATAACCAATGTTTCTCCCAGAATCCAACAAGCATTCTTCAAATGACAATCAACCAGAGAACGGGCAAGAGAAGGGCTGACCCAAAGTAGCACCAAATAATCCAAATCGATTTCCTTATAGTAAGAGTATCCAACAGGAAAATTTCCAACACTAAAGATTCCGCTCCCAAGAAGCTTTTAACAGCAGATGCATCCAATCCACAAGAAAAAGTTCATACTGGCGAAATTCTGCCTCAAGTGGCTTCAACACACACTGAAGGGTGAAGCCTTTCCAACCTGAGTTCTTGGCAATTCAACCAAGAGATGCTTGTGACACTAGCGGCAGACAAGAATGTTGAAGAGGGTGTCTGGAATCTGGTTTTCACAAAAGACCACCCTAGGATATATGCTTGCACAGGAAGGCTTATGGAAGACTTCCTTAGGATAGATCCTAACCTTAAGTTGAAGGTTGAAAGGCCCACACTAGAACACCATATATGGTTCTGATATAAAAGACAACAGGAGAAGAAATACTTAGAATGAAAGTCAATCACCACATTATGTGGCTGCTATTCATTATATAGAATAGTCCCACGAAAATTCAGTTCCAAATCTACAACCAAGGAGAATAGTCTCACAAAAATTCAGTTCCAAAGCTTCATTACTTAATTACATTTAAATGCATGTTTAATACAAAGAAAACCCTAATGACATTTCATCTCATCCTTACATCTAATCATGATCTTAAATACAAAGTCAAATCAGTTAGATTGCCTACCCTAGGTTTTCACCACATAATTAGATTCAAGTTGATCAATAAAAGATACCAAAAAGTTTGATTCAACGGGATATATGCCCACGGTTTTCAAATGGACCCGACATGGGCTGCTACTTGGGCTTCCAACACAAGCACGGATGGGCCACAGGGTGAATTGGTTTACCATGGCTTCAGGGTGTTTACCAAACCAATGTATTGGCAAAGCTTCAGGATGTTTTAGGGCAAAATGGTCATAAATTTAATCTCCTATTTTTCAACTTAACTGTGCTTGTGACGATAGCAGGTCATAAAATGGTTAGTCAAGGGTTTTTTCTGAGACAGTAAAACAAAGGGATTCATGTATAAAAAGATAAAATATAGTGGTTCACTAGTTAGTGTTTTAAAGTCTGTAGGTTTATTTGTAAATAAAAAAATGAAAGATATTCTTATTGACACCGATAATAGCCTGATGATCACTGTTTCCATAAATTATGGTTCATTTTGTCCTTTCTATTAAGATTCTATGCATTTGAATTTTCGTACTTGTAACAATCCTCTCAAACATCCATTAACTAAGCTCTGCATAAAAGGATAAAGCAAACACATTACTGGACTGCAAGACCTTGGCACTTACAATTTAAGTTATACGCAATTGACAAAGAGATTCAAAAAGGTTTCAACTTGTTGAAACAGTATGATGTAATCAAGTATGACGAGATACAGTAATAATAGCATACCGCAATATAAAAGGAACTTTAAGATTAGGAGGAACAGTATCACCAAAAAAGGCGGCTTCTTCAGCCATCCTATGTAACACCCTGCGTACAATATCTCCCAAATACATTCCAGAAATGAGCTTCTCGAAGATCTGTCAACATTTAGAAGTTATTTGATGTGAATCATCTATGTAATTCTGCCAAATAAAAATCAACATGACAAAACAATTTGATAAACAATTACCTGTTCACCAGGGTTCAAACTCTCAACATCTAGTGCATGATCATATTCTGTTAATGGAAGATGAGAAGAGCGAAAGTTTCCCCACTCCATGTTGATAACCTACAGTTCCACAGGATGCAAACACCAATGCTTATGCTTTAAGTGCAATAGAGATCCCTTTTTACATTAAAAAAATAAAAATAATTTGTTTTGCCTTTAATGGCTTCTGTACCCAAGTGCGCATGTCCTCAAATTTCAATGAGATTATTTTTTAACCTACTGGCATTCTTTATGAATAATTTTACCGCAAAAACAAAGAAACAAAAAGAAAGAATAGTGATCTGAAATTAAAAATAAAAAAGAAAGTAGTTATAGCCATTAAAATGCTACTAACCATCTCTCCTGATTTCGGTAGAAGACCATGCCACTTAGGAATTGCATGAGCACGCTCTATATATGCAGCATTTGTTCCTGTACCCAAGATCACAGCAATAGCAACACCATTATTGTAGTATCTGCCTCCCGCCAGCGTTCCAATAGTATCATTGACCTGTATTTAAGGGATATGGCCTAATAGCCTTAATCTTAATTGAAGGTAATTTTGTTATAAAAAATCCAAAAGTAAAATCATATCCAAAAAGGAGCTGAAGTATCAACATTTAAATTAAATCATATTCTATTGAACTACATTAGGTTTCTATCAAAGCTCAGGAAGCATCTAAAGCAAACTTACGAGTGCTGCTACACGCATATCAAGACCTTGTTTTTCCATCGCTTTCGTCAATTCAGCCACTACATCTTCCCCAACCTAGCTTCACAAAAGAAAAAAGCAAAAGGAGGGGGCCCATTTAGAAATGTACAATGATTGCAACTGTAGAAAATGACAGAAACCAAAACATCTAAGAAATGTTCTCTTCCACTTCAAGCATGCAGAAATCCAGATTCTAATATTTATGCATAGCGATTAGGATCAACAAAGGTAGAAGAAGTAGAGTTTTTGCTATTGTTGAGTGCAGAGCACCACATAGTATAAAGGGGCATTTTTGTAAAGCATCAGTTAAACATAGTTAGTTATAGAGAGCTTAATTTTGGGCAACAAAGAAACAAGGTTGATGATAATCCACAAGCATTGTACAGGCCTAAGCAAGCCATGCATGTGGAAGGCTAAGGAGCCACAATATTTTAATTTTAGTTATACATATTAAGTGTGAATGGATGCAATTACTTTTTCTTTTCTTTTCTTTTCTTTGAGAACTTATGACTGATTATTAGTAGGGTAGGGACCTCATATAAAAGCTAATAAGACAGCAGCCTCCGTAGTTCTTTGGCTATACTTTCATCATCAACATTGTAACACCAAAGACTGGGCAAGTATCCATGTATTTGGTTTGGTTTGTGCCCTCCCTCCCTCCATTACACAGATCTAGACTGGTATCCCTTGATTTCTAGTGTTGTTTAGTTGCATCCTTGGGTTGTGTGTGCGACAAGGTGCTGTTCTTAGTTAGATCAGCCACTCCTTCAGCATGTACATCAACTCAGATAGTATGGATCTACCTCAGATCGGTAACAGATTCTTGCTCTACCTCGATTTCTTAGGTGCTCTTCCCTCACTCCAATATGTAGTGTGTTAAAGTAAAGGGATGAGGAGGTCAGAAAGATGAAAATGACAGATCCAGTGACACAAAGATTCAAGAAGTAATGTTACACACCATTACCTGAAGACTCTCTAAATTGTATGTGAGAACCGAACCTTCAACCCAAAGCGGTGTAAATGGATTCGAAGGGAGTATTTCTAACCCTTTAACCAGAAAGCTCCATGTGATGAGCCACAACAAGGGGCCAGATCACGAAGTTAAATCGAGATCCTTGACTGGTACATGGCCCCAATTTTCAATGTTTATCTGAATGATTGCAGTGACCCACCCACGTCTAACAAAGATATGAAGGATTATGACAAGTTCAAGGCATGTAATATGGCTGTTGAGAAATTTGGATCCTGATTTGGATGCCAGTCCAATCCTTGATATATATCAAGAAAATAATGTTGATGATACATCAATCTTCGATCTGTATCCAGATGGCCATGTTAATACCCTGGCCTTGGATACGTGCTTCAATGTCAAGTCCTACCTATCAGTCTGGACTTTAGACACTAAAGACAACATGGAACAACCTATTCCACAATTCAGAAAAAAACCGATGTGTTGAGATCCACTGCATCGCAGATCCATTCAATCTATTCCACCCACATTATCTCACCTTCGATTCATCCATGATTTAGTTATAAAATATCGTATTAAGAGATTTGGATGGAAATGCCACATGACTTTTGCACATGCACCCTCTGACAACAAGTTTAAAGGAAGAGATTTCCAACAAGGGTTGTAGCAGTGCAATCAATTCTCCTCCATCCTTGATGTGGAATCCAAATTGACAAACAATTAGCAAACATGACTTGAGGTAAGGTTTCAATAGTGCACAGCTAAAAAGAAAAAGGTTTCAATAGTGTCCAGTGGAAGAGCAAAAGGAGGCCTTAAATAGATGAGGTAAGGTTTTTTTTCACTGGTAACATCAACATGACTTGAACCCACAACCTAAAGGTTGCAATAATGAGCACCTTCCACTCCATGGGCTCGTCAGATGAGGTACAGCTAATATTATGATGATATTAAAGATTTCTTGATTGTGAATTGCAAACTTGAAGATGACATAACCACACACGATAAATATTAATTTGAGAGAATGCAGATATATTGAATGAAAACCCTTTTTGAAGTTTTACATCTCTCTTTCACACAGAGACAGGGACCTCACTTTCATTTACCATAAATAGAATGGAATAGACATAGGTTTTTTAGTTTAATAGTGTTACTATTAAAGCCAACCCCAAATTGATGGCATATGGCTCTTATCATGATGATTTATTGGCAAAACTCTATAGACACCAACACAACAATTGAGCACCAAATGGAAATTCCAATGGTAACTAATTTGTGCAACAAAAGTTTAGTCCAGTGCTCCCCTATGTACATAATGTACATATCACTAACCCTAATGCAGATCAGAAGGAGAGAACCAAGTATAAGGACAAGCAAGGGCCCGCCAGATAACTCTTAGGACACTTTTACCTAGTAGCTTCTGGATGATATGTTACTAAACCAAATTTCCTTGTCTTGTTAGTTTCTTATAACTATTAGCATCTTTTTGGTTGAAAAGGGGAAACCATTTTTCAGATGGATATGTTTCGTCATCTCATTCAAATTACTGTCTGTATGTTTCATCAAGAGAAATAACCAAAAAGCATCCTTAGATCTTAACGCCATTCTCTTCTGAATTTTGAGTAATATTGGAAAGAAATAAGCATGAGAATCTTTCAAAAACAACTGAATTGGCACAGTAAGTATTGCTTTTGATATAAATCACGTGTGCGGCTCCACGAGGAAAAACCCAGATACTAACTCATGCTAGAATTGATTGATTTTAAATATGAGAACAGAAATAGAGTAATCAGACTTAACTGCATCTTCGATGGAGAATCCTTTCGTCCACTTAATTATAGTTCCAGAAGAAATGGAAGTTTGCCTGACTGGGAAAGAAAAAGTAAAACCAAGTTCCCTCTGTCTACCAACAGAAAGATGAAATTCATCACCCTCTGTTTCGACAAATCTTGCTAGTTCTGTAGCGATGTAATCAAATAATGCCTGCAATCATAATCACATTTAAACAATTAGAAACTTGCAGCCTTAATGATGGCAGGTTAGACACTTGATAATAGCATCCAGGCCAGCAGGCTCTTCAACTTACATCTGCAGTTCCAGTCATCAAGTGCGGAGGAATGGACACCTCTGTAGACTCTTGTTTAACAACACGTTCATCCTTTCCACCCAGCTGTACACGCAGCACGCGGAAGTTTGTGCCACCAAGATCCAATGCATAAAATAGCCCTTCTTCATTTCTAAATAAAAAGGAAAAAAATGTCAATAACAGATTCCAAGTAATTCAGGAAAATAAAAACTGAAAAAATAAAAAAAGGACAACTTATGTCCCTACAGACTAATTACAATGCTAGATAGTGCTTTCTCTTTCTAGCCAAGAATCAACACAAATGCCAAATTAGTCGCTTTATTTAAATTCAGTTCCATCATGTTGAAAATGTTGAGATTCAAACAGTGACATTTTTGTCATTTCTATTTAATTCAGGGACTTTTGTGATTTGATAAACTATAGGGACTATTTTTTTGTAAATTCATGATTTTTACTAATATAAAATAAAAGGGCTACTGGAAAGGCTGAACGACCTCAAAACCCTCTGCAAATATTTTACTTTTCACTTTTTCTCAATTTTCCTTTCAAATTCTAATTTTTTGTTGTGTGTGTGTGTGTGTTTGAGCATTGATGGATAGTGATTATTGATGCTTTTTTGGTCTACATGGAGTTCTAATGTAGTTGTGGTTCGTGGCTGGTATACTTCTCTTGTACCGGTGGTCCGGTACACCTATGAAAGGTTTATTGTATGGTTTTCATGAGTTGTACCTTCTTTCTCTTTAATGAAATTTTACCGTTACCAATCAAAAAAAAAAAAGTCAGGGGAGAGAATTCCGCCAAGACATCATATTGGGAACTGTTAGTCCAAAGCAATCGGATTACAGTGAACTTGTTCAATGGGAGAGATTATACAGATTGGCCATATTTTGCTAAGATGGTCTCATTGATGGTACAAGGAGACTTGGGTACATAGATGGGAAAATTAAAAGGCAACATATGGATGATCTTAAGCATGGTGACTGGGAAGTGGAGAATATGCCAGTGAATAATTGGATTCTCAAATCCATGGAAGATGTGATAGCTGCTAGTGCCACTGTTTGCCCTTTCACATAGCACAAATGTACAGGCCTGTACAGAACCCAACTCTCACCACATCTTTTAGAGTTTGGAATAGTAGTTTCTAAGAGCATTGTACCATTAAAAAAAAAAAAAAAAAAGTTTCTACGAGCATTGTTGTTAGAATTGTAGGATTCCCATCTCAGATCATACAATTCGTATCAAATACTAAGGAGAAAGAATCGTACCTATCCAACAATCCCATTTACAAATGAATCTTAAGATTTGATGCACGCTTTAATTGAATCTTATGATTCATGTGATTTATCTTTAGGGAGCAATCACAATCCAATGGCAAATATTAATAACTTTTGTTTTTTTTTTTTTTAGTGTTCCTATTTTTTCTTTTTTAGTGCTCCTATTTTAAGAAATATTTTAGTGATTAACAGAACCTCTTAAGGATTTATGGTCTCCTATAGATGCTCCAGAGATAAATAAGGAATTGGCCTGTGATTGAAGTGTTTGACATCACATATGAGTTTTGAGTTTCATCTTACATTCATTTTTCTTTAGTCTTATTCATAAACACTTCTATAACATCATGAGACACATCATAACCATGTAACATTGATGATTTGGGTTTCTTTCCTTTTCTATTTTTATATAAAGAGAACAAAATAAAAATTGCAACTCATTTATTTTCCTAATTGATAACTTAACATATTTAACTATTCATACATATATCATTTTAATATACTTATATATAAGCAATGGCGTTCTTCATATAATTCTATCATAGTTTTCAATTGTCACTAAATTGATGGTGCTCTAGATGGAAAATATATGGAATGTATAACTAATAAAATTCAGATGAACCATTCAAAAATATATAAATATATATATAATTCAGATGAGAAATTTTAAAAAAGATCCTGCCCTATACAAATTCTAGTTTTAACTTTTAAAACCCCTTCTGTAACTGGTCATCGCAGACAGTTAAAGCACTGACATAACAGAGCCTTCCATTACGATAAGTACATCTCTAGGATTGATATGGCCACACCCCCAGACATAAACAACAAAACTCATCTTGTAATGGTAACAGTGTTTAACATTGTAAAAGAGGCACATAGTGGTATTGAATGGGTGGGATTGTCCTGTCTGAAGAACTTTCCTCTTTTTGGCTGGCGGGCAATCTAGATTGGATCACATCATTTCAAGAGTAACTGAACCATAGTAAAAACAGTCATCTTCAACAGAGATCTGCATCCCTGACTCACTGGAAGTAAACCCAATAAAGAAACTCAAATAGAGGAAGAGCTAGGCTTTATAAAAAGAGAAAACAAGGGAACAATGCAATGCAATCCAGTAAAAGAAGTTAAGAGATAATCAAACCAACTAAGATGGGGAGAAACAATCAAAAATAAAGATGACAGAGATAAATCAAATGGGGATTTTTAACAAACTCCTAAACCAACAAATTAAATCCAAAATGCAAAAAATAAAAAACGTCAATTTCAGAATCCAAATTCCACCAAACATCAAGCAATCCACAAAATGAGCAAAATTTATCAAAAAAGGCTCATTCTTTTACAATGCAAATCCTCACAAGATATAAGGAATGGAGAAAAAAAATACAATTTTTACAACAGAACGAGAAAAAATCTGTAACAATTAGAAGATTCTGTGAACAAGATTTCTTTCTTTGCTACGTTTATAGAAGGATAGTGATAGAGATAGAGATAAGATTAAAAAAAAAAAGAATAAGATTCCAAAAACAGCAAAGATAAAACTCAATACATTTGTAACCACAAAATAAAAGAAGCATCTTTCAAGATTCTTCCTACCCAAAAGCTATCGAATCACAAAAAAAGGAATAATCCCAAAAAAATCAAAACACAAAGAGAGAAAAAGAGACGATCTTGACCATCCAATTCATACCCGGTGGGAAGATTATCAACAAAGGTGATGAGCATCTTGAGCTTGCTGCCTCCCTCGGAGGCAAGGCCGGCGTGCATCTCGACGGTCATCGCATCGGCGACCTGCCGTAGCTTCGCGATCGGAGTGGCGCACTTCTCCTCGAACTCCCTCACGATCCCCAACCCCCGGGACCACCGGCCGGAGCTCCTCATCCGGTGACGGACGACTAGCGCCGCCACGGCCACCGCCGTCGCCGTGCAGACCACGGCCACTCCGACCGCCACCTTCCCCATCGCCTCCGATACGAAGAACTAGATCTGCAAGGAGCTTTCCCCCCCCTCAGAAATCCCCGGTTTTGCAGAATTCCTGTTTGGGAAGTGAACTCAGAAGCTCATTGGAACCGAGAAACCCTAGATCGAACTGTTTCAAATGGAGAGTTCTATGGAATCTGAGGCGTTTTCAGATTTTCTCTTCTGTCCTCCTTCGGTCGAGAGAGAGAGATAGAGAGATATTGAGTCCGTCGTGTGTACCTTTTTCTCTCCTCTGCTGTCTGTTTGGTCGCATGAAACGACCGAGGGATCTGTCATACGTGGGAAAAGCGCCGTGGAAGTTACGAAGCTGCCCTTTTAATCGGTTTGACAATTTACTAATAAAGTAAAATTAACAGCTCTTTTTGATAATTTTATATTTAAAATAAAGTGTTGTAAAGCATTAAAATAATAAAAAATAAAATATAATGATATTATGATGTATTTTATTTTTAGTTGCTTGAAATAAAAAGAATTTTACCTAAGTGAGCCGTTTTTGTACTTAAGTAAAAAAAGAGGCTGTATTTTTTCTTTTTTTCGAAAAAAATAAATGAAATTTTAAATTCAAATACTATTAAAGTGTTCCATTATCTCAAAATTAAAAGATTTTGCTTGGCTTTTACTAATTTAATAAAGTGTCAAACAGGGCCCATGATAGGTAGAGTGGTGGTTGACTACTTTTTCTAAAACTATCACGTTGTCAAAAGCGTACATAGATGAATGGAAGATCCAATTCCTACTTACGGTCCGTTTGGGAGAGGGGAGGGGAGGGGAGGGGAGGGGAGGGAAAATTTGAGGGGGAAGGAAAATGAAGGGGAAGGGAGGGGAGGGAAAATTAATTTTACCTTCTCTTGTTTGGGAAGTGAAAAAGTAGGGGGAAGAAAAGTGAAAAAGTAGGGTTTTGTTTGTTTGTGAGATAGAGAGAAAATTACCGTTTTGTCCTTACTTTTATAAAAACTTTAAAACTTTCTTTACAAATAAAAGGGCAATTTAGTCATTTCTCTCATTTTTCCCCTCCTCTCCCCCATTTTCCCCCCAATTTTGGGGGGAAAATTTTTTCACCCTTTTTCCCCTCCCCCTCCCCTCCATTTTCCCTCCCCTCCCTTTCCCAAACACCCTCCAAAAACATTTTCCCCCCACTTTTCCTCCTTTTTTTCCCTCCCCCCGTTCCTCCCCCTTCCCAAACAGGGGGTTAGGGTCCTAACTCCTGAGGATGGATACTGGATGGTCAAAAAAGACACTATCCAACTTTAGTTTAGCCCATAGCTATCTTGATTGAATCGCATAACTTTTCTTTTCTTATCTTTTCTTTTTTTTTTTTTTTTTGGCTACCCGAAAAAAAAAGGGTGTTATGAGCGGGAGTGACATCATCAAAATTTAACCATATAGACCGTGAGAAACAAAATAATTACAAGTAAAAACTATACGTTTAAAATCTAAAAATGCATATGATATCATAACATTTTGAAAAAATATCATAAACATTATCAAGTATTTTCAATTTCTCATGATATGTATGAATGGGGTGTCAACGTTTTAAAAATGAAATGAGATCTCATCAATGCATTCTCAGAATGTCTTAAGGGCCATTTGATAACACGTGAAGAATATGTAAAGGAATATATGGATTTGATAATTTCTTACTCCTGAAGATTTGGCGATTGCCCACAAAGGATTTGTATAATTGAGAATTACACATTGATATCAATATGCATCAACCCGTATAGATGAGAATAGATTAGCATCAATGCACAAATTGGTGGATTTTCAAATACCATGGGGGTGGTTGAACCTGAAAATCCTTACACTGGAACAAGCCCTCTAGGATTTACAATTGTCAAATTGTTAAAAATGGATTAGTGTCATGTTCCGTGATGGTGAAAAGAAGAGAACTTTTGAGTTTGAAGACATAAATCCTTACTGCTGTGGCTCACTTTCTAAATCCAATAAGCCTTAAAATCACTGGCCCGCATTGTTCTATGAATAAGCCAAATTCCCGTTCAATCAAAGTTGCGTCCACCGTCATTGCCTTACATTGCAACTGACTCTAAACCATAGTCAATATTAAATCCATTACCAGTTAAAACATGATTCCAAGTAATGTATGAATCTCAATGTTGTATAAATTAAGTAAGAGCGGTAGAAGGGCTAGGCCATGAATGGGACACTATGCCTGAGTGAGCTTGGATTGACTAAGACACTCAGCGCATGAACCAAACCCACGTTCGCTCGCTCGCTCCGCACTGCAAGTTCATTCCACCAGATTATTCACGTGCATTCATGTGTGCATGCGCGTATGTACATGAAATTCTGCAGGGTGTTTTGGCACCCTATTTCCGCAATGCAACAACTAGCAAACAGCCGATTGGGTTGCTGCAGAAGTCAGATCTGGACCCACCTATTAAAAATGTTAATAGCTTAAAGCAAAATGCACAAAACACATGCTTCTGTAGATATCTTAATCCAGGTGTATTATACACGCTCAATCTTAAAATGAGCCCAGGGTGTTTAAGGGAAGTACTTATTTAGAGCTAATCAGATTTCAAATAAGTGGGCTTAATTATATAGCCTTTGCAATGAGAGCATCTCTACCAAAGGAATCACTACAAAATGAGGAGAACAGATGAAAAATGAAGAACGAGACCAATCCAATCCTCTGGGCCAAAACTGAGTATAGTTTTTCTTCAGAATGCCCAAAATGACCCTTACATTCAACCAAATTACACCCACCCACCCACCCACCCTACCCTACCCTACCCTACCCTACCCATCTCCAATATTAGCTTAGAAATAGCTTACTTCTTTAGCTCTCCATGAAAAGGAGGTGATCCAGCCCCACCTTCGAGTAGGCCAACCTTGTGACAACTTCACTCCAGTCTGGGTCTGCCTTCAGCATCCCCACTCTTCGCAATTAAGGTAGAAAGAGGACAAGAACGAAACATGCAAGTCCCAACTGCATTATTCGAGAGCACCCAACATCCATCTTCCGCCCATCAGCTTTGCAGTGCGCAGAGATAATATAGAACCACCGTACAAGGCCAGTGACCTCACCACCCTTCTCAGATTGCTTTTTGCTAGCTCAATTATAAATCATAATACACAGACATGCATGCACATAATCATGCCGAAAACAAATCGAAAACAACCGATTCAAAGGAAACTTACCCCCTGAATGGCCGTCTTTCCTTAAGTCTTCAGCGCCAAATCCTCATGCAGTCGATGTCAGGCTCAACCTGCCAGAATTATAAAGCCAAAGAAATCAACCAAACTTGACAGTAAAGATGATGAATCTTTCCAGTATCAGATATAGGTTCAGAAACACATGCCTTATTACTGGTCTCTGCACAGATTCAGACTTCACCTCCCCACGAACTTTCATGACCATTCCAAGTGCAGCGTTTGGCTTTGAATAAACACAAGATATAGCAGAGATTTGCTTTAAACAGAAGATTACTAAAGAAAGAAAAAAGGTGATAGATTCAAAGTCCTGCTAAGCATATTCTTGTGAAGAACGAGCAACCGCACAAAAATGTGCCTGCATAGCACATGAGACAGGGCATTCATTGACTGGGCCATCATTAACGAAGAAAAAAGGGCAGCCCAATGCACGAGGCTCCCTCCACTGCAGGGCCTGGGGTGGGTCGGATGTACGCAGCCTTTACCCCCACAAGCGGAGAGGCTGTGTCCGCGTTTCGAGCCCGTGACACCCAGGTCGCAATGGAGCAACCTTACCGCAAATGAACACTGCCACCAAAAATGGCATACAGGTCATTCATCAGATTGTGGTCGCATGTTTGTTCAATAAGAAAACATCAGTCAAATTTTATGACCACTCGTTTTTCTCATACATGACACCTCATAAAATGACCAGCCTAACTGTTGGGCCACAGCATTTTCGTGTTAGAGATTTAGAGGATACCTGATGAACAGCCTAGATCCTAACATGCACATCCCTTGGAACCATATTCACGTGAACTTCACAATTATCACGAAAACCTAGCAAAAACACAAGAACAAGTTCTACCCAGGACCAGCAAATAGGTGTGGTCTGCTAGTCCCACAGCATAAAAGGGGACCTGGCAGATAATCTAGACCTACAAGGAATCAGCCCATTGAATGCTTGTAGCTGTTAGAACTAACAGAAAGTATAGAAGTGAACAGCAAATACAAAAACAGATAACTGTTCACAATCACCATCATCAACCAACCCGCTAGCAACATCAAATGAAGCTGGTTACCTTATGGGTAATCCACCAAGTCCTTTTTTTTATACATGTATCCTAAATCTAACCCTTCATAACATTCCTACACTTGCTTCTATGTTCACATAAATGCAAAGATTACCTTAACTCTTCTGTCAATCCATTCTGGAATTCCCCACTTCCATTTATGCACCCATTCTCCAAAAGCACCCCAGAATCTGCTCCAAGTACATTGCCCTGGAAGGAATCCTGGTTGTCACTCCCTTCAATGCCCTCAGTCATTGCTGCCACTACACATCATTGAAATCCAACCTCTTCATACAGAACTAACCTGCCTTGCAACATCTGAACTGCTGCTGCAAACTTCCAATCGACAATCAGCATTCTCAGCATTAAATGCCTGATTTGCTCGCTTCAATGGCTCTCCATCATCCAAAGCATCCTTCCGGCTCAGTCATAGCTCCACAGATCCACTAACAAACTCAGTACCCTCTATGTCACCCGCTGCAAAGCACTCCACCTTAGCCTTCTTGTCCAAGCTGGCCCGATTTACCATGCAAAATCTGCTGCCACAAACTTCAGACGGAGAAACAGATGTCTTCCCTTTAGAGCCCAAAGAAGTCTCTTTCCTTGCTTTATTTGGATGCGCATTCTCAACCTCATCATCTTTTTCCTTCATATGTCTCACTGAACCAATATCAACACTCTTGATGTCACCTGCTGCTACATCCTCCCCTTTAGTCTCCCCACAAGAGCCGGCCTGACTTGTTTCGCCTGACATTCTACTGCTGACTCCAGAGGGATCAGAATTATCCTTGCTGGGGCTAAGGGAAGCCCTTTTTGCCGCTTTATCTGGACATTTCCCATTAGATTCAGCATTTTTCCTCTTGAGCTGTTTCTCGGGAGACCCAGGCTCGCACTCTACACCGCCACCATCCTCACCAGAAGAGGCCTTTGTATGCTGCTGGTTCCTGTTCCTTAAAAACCGGGGTCGCATGTATCCTTCTGGAAAAACATAAGCAGGTAGCTGCTTCCTACGAACATGAGACACATAAATTTCCATTCCTGGTTTCCAGAACAGGTACATGCCCACTGAATTCCTGAATTCATCTACCGTTCCACGTATGTCAAATTGCTGGCATTCTTGGAATCTCACTCCTTGTTTTCTCTGCAAACCCATGAAAAAAGCACAATGCGAACATTGTTTGGAAGTGTCTACATACTCATTTGGATATGGATGGCACTGCAACATTCCATATGTGTCCCGCTCAATCTGTAAAAGTGAAAAAGAATGCAGTTACACAGAAAATGACCAATTGTTTAATCTGTAAAATTGATAGAGCAAGCAGTTACACAGAAAATGAATGATTGCCCTTTTGCTTCTACAGCTTTTTAGCATCAATCATGAATATGATGGATTGCTGTTAAGCTTAAGTTTAAATCGGAGCAAAACCTCACTCCAACAGATAAGTAGATAGGACAACTATAGTCGGTAGACCACATGACCAGGCGGGTTGACCGAGTGACGTCAGTAAATTAAGATATATATTTTTATTATAAACATAGGCATTCATATTAATTAAAAGATATGAAAATGTGTTTTAAAAAATCAAACAATATAAAATTTACCTAAAAACAAACACTGATTCAATATGAATTATAATTCAATTCATCTGTTAGTTAATTGCATTTTAATTTCTGCCATTCCACATAGATAATACTACTTAGAGTTTTGATCTGTTTTTAATTTAGGAACACAAATGGCCTCGAGTAGACCCAGCAGTGAATAAGGACAAAACAGGCCAAGTCACAAATTGACCAGGTGGGTCAATTGGGATTCGTTCAACCAAATCAATGCAACCAACCACCCAGCATGTGACCGGGTCGAGCTGACTCAGATGGGATCCTAGTTGACCAACAGAGTTGAATAATTATGCACTTAAATCAAGCATGGAGTTTTGCTTGCAAAGATCTACCAATGCCAGATGCTACACAAAAGCATCTGAAATCTGACATTACCTTGAGAGTCAGCTGCCTCAACCGAGATTCCACCCAGCCCTTCCAAGAACGCAAATCATCCGCATCAGCAGCAATAATATCCACCTGCAGATAATTCTTATATGTCTCGAAGAAAAGAAACGGATCAAACAGAGAATTCCAATGGGCTTTATTCAGCTCAATCTCCTGCATGAAGAGATAACAAACAGATAGAAGAGCTCAGAATTAATTGATTTTAAAAAAAGGGGGCACTAAATCTTTATATATTTACCTCACAGATTTTGTTACCGATCTGAAATTGCTCCATCATAACACGGAGGGTACTTGTTGACACATTGTAACTAGAATTCATGCATGGATATGCAGGTGTGATAATTGGCATATGATGAGTTCGATCACGAGGGTTTTTACGTGGATCCCATACCGGAAAGCCGAGCTCATCCTCCTCTATTGCACACAGCATTACAGGATTTGGCCAGCGCCACTGCGTATAAACTCTAAAAAAGCGGGAAACCAGCATACTAGGAACTGCATTAGGATAAAGCTGGCAGACACAAGCAACTAAGAGAGCCCAATTCACACCGCCAAGAAAACCAGTCACCTAAACAAAGTAAAAAGAAAATACAGTCAATCAGACTTTGCACGTCAAAGGTTGGGAAAACAATCACAGAGAAATCCATCTCACATTTGAATAAACACCACGCCTTTTAGCCCAGAACTTTAAGCACCTCAGTGTCGTTCGGAAATGCTACAAATTACAGGAGGATTCAGAAAAAGTAACAAGACATAAAGAAAACAAATACAGAGTTGAACATGAAACGAATGAAGCAGTATCAATGCTTACCTCAACATTTGGAACAAGTCGAAGAATTTGATCTGCAACTCTGCAGCCATTGAGACTTCTAACAGTTGGTTCATCAACATTGAATAATACAGACCCATGAGAGATATCCAAGTCCTGAGAACGAGTTAGTCCAAGCAATGGCAATGCGTCATAACTCATGTATCAACTGGTCAAAAGCACCTAAATATCTTTTGGCATTTGAGCATAATAGACCATCCAGAAGACAAACTATAACAATACCAATCAAATAGGATAGCCGAAGTCTGTTGAAACTCGGTGATAGTAAATGATGACGGTATGACTCATTGAAAAAAACCAAAAACTTGCATAAAAAGTAAAGGTTTCAATAGAATGATAGCAGATGAAAAAATATACGACGACGGCGACAGAAAGACTGGAAATGCAACTCACAGGATCCTTTTTTTCCCTTTTCTGAGACAACCAACTTACTTCTGGAACAACCAAGAGGGAGACACTAGCATATAGTAGATCAATTGATATGCCGCAGAACTTGAATTTCATTACTGGAACATGAGCATCTGGAACTGGTTGTAGTTCCGTCACTTCTTCCATGGCAGCCAGAATATCATGCAATACAATAAAAAAATCTTCCTGCAGAATAGAAACAGATATAATTTGGGCATTCAATTGCGTCCAGCAAATCATCATCAAAGCCATATCCCATATGTTTGGGGTTGGCCACATCAAGCAACACTAATATTCAAATATTAAAAAATAATAATAAAACAGAAAAAAAAAAATGACCAATGTCAAAATTTTCTTTACCTCTCGGCTTACGTAGGACGGCCCAACACACAGAGTATCAATGTCAGCACCAGGACCATGAACCTGACAACACAAGGTTAGCTTCAAAACTACTCCTAGCAATAAATCATAATCAATATACAAGAAGACCAATTATTATAACAGGTTAAATTAAAGCATAATATTATCAAATCATACGGTTCAAGCAATTCATCTAGGTGGAAATAGGCATGGTCAAATGGCTAATATCAATAATGGTTTACTTTTTTATTAGTGTTTCTTTTTTTAAGAGGTTATCTAGTTGTTGAAGAAACCTCTTAAAGAATTTTTGGGGCGTTGGGGAGGTTTCAAACATAAATAAAGAATAGACATGACAAAAATGTTTGATTGTACTTCAAAGGTTTTGTCCTACATTTTTTTTTTTTTTTCAATTTTTCGGTTTTTTCTTCATAATTACCTCTTCAACTTCAAAAGTAACATTGATGATTTCGATTTTACTTTTATTTTTTATTTAAAGAAAAAGAAGATGCTGCAACTTGTTTATTTTTCCTGGTAATATTGACATCTTAAAATATATTTTAACTATTCACACATGTATCATTTATGATATATTAATATATGTTAATAATGTTTTTTATATTTTTGTATAATAGTCTTATTTGTCAATGTATTGATGTTGCTATGGATGGAAAACAGATGGATTATGAATGTGAAAAATTATTTTTCTTACCTATCTTTTAATTTTTATTATTTTTCATTTTTTACAAGAAAAAAAATTCCTACAATTCACCATAAGATTTAATTTAACCCCTTGAATTATTTGTGATGTTTGGATTTTAAAACAATGCCAGTAACACCGTTTAGGAAAAAAAAAAGGCAGTAACCTATCTAACATATATTAAGTGTCGGTTATGTTGCCCTGGGGAAACTGGGAAATATAGAGGTCCAAAAGGAAACACTAAAATCCTACAAGTACAAACCAAAAAAAGAGTACCCAGTGAACTACCCTCGGACTAGTCACTTCTCCATAAAGAAATTATCAATATCATCGCTGTCATAGCCTTCTCCCATGTATAGATAGGGCCTTCATGAGTTTTACTTTTCCCCTTTAGCCCTATTTGGAGCAATTCTCTCTATAACTCCACATTCTAACATGTCTTTCTTCACTACTTTACCCAAAGTCTTCGTTCTGTTTGTTGGTTATTCTAATCTTCCCTCCTCTTTCCAAGGCATTAGCCAATTTCTACCTATTTTGAGAGGCTAGAACCTAGGTAACCTGCCTCAGTGCCTTCCCCCTAGAGGACTATTGATGTCCCATTACCAGATGAGCTACCAGCACAGGACACACAAGGCCTCCATTGGTGTCCCTTTCTAGTTCCTTGAACATGTAAGCATGTTTTCAGACACTGCATCAACCAATGCCAAAAACCTTCACATATTTTGGTCTGTTTCAGTCCTTTCTTCCCTTAAAAAAACTATTATCATGATTCCAATAGCGAAAATTAAAATTTTAATAATGAACTTCGACAACCAATTGATGAAAAATCGCAAAGCAATAGAACCAGTTAGAAAGATATCAAGTGCAATGCAACCACAACACTACATTGTGAGTATTTAAAGCAAGGTTGGAAAAATCGCGACTCGGATTCAACCATCCATCTCTAAAACATTGACTAAAATAGAGTCAATGTGACGACTTGGAAAGGTCATGTGTTTTTCTTTAATATTTAAAAATAGATTAAATATTTATAAAATCTAAAAAGACATTTTTATAACAGTAAAATCTAAAAATACATTTATTTGCATCTAGTAATTATAATCAATTCAAATAAATAAATTTAAATTTGCAAGAAAAATACTATAATATTAATAAGTAAAATAAAAGGAAAAAAATCTTGCGTATTACATAATTTTAAGTTCAAACATCAAATGTAAAAGGACAGATATAAATTTCAAATTACATTTCAATCATCAATTTTAAATTGCTAACTCTAAACCTCAAGACTAAAATATTCATTGTTCCAAAATAAAAAGTTACAAAATCGAACAGTTGCAATGTGAAACTTTTCTTCCTACATTAGTAGCTAAAACTGAAGCCTTTCCTACACATCCAGTCACATACTCTATGAACAAGACATCTTTTACTTATCCAATCCTGCGTCAATGCATGAATCTGTCTTCAGCAAATGGTAGGACACATTATGCACTATAACATGTACACCATAATTCTCCAGAAACAAAGCCCACCTTAAAAGGCAATGTGATAAATAACATTCATGGTCTGAACTTCTCCAAAAGCAGTTGTATGGTACTTCTCTGACAAAGGAAGCAGAAGAGCACTTCAACAGAAAAGCAATGGAAGGCTAATTAAAAATCATATCTTACCCCCAAGCGATATGATCCAAAGGTAAATATAACGGCATTTGCATCCTCGACCATTTGATCAGCGTACCCTCTTTGACGAGTAAGCTGCTTCACCCAAGCTTTTACAATCTGACGGAACAAAAAAAATACTTGATTAAGCCATTTCTCTCTCCAAAAAAATAATAGAAATAAAAAATTAAAAAAAAAAAAAAAAGGATTACACAAAAAAGAAAAGAACAGAGCTCATTCTGAGCTCATTCTGAATGTGCATACCTAGATGACTATAGTCATAGAACACGTGAAAGCAAACACTCAAAACCTTGTTCTAACTATGTTGAGGTCAGCTACATGAATTTTGTTTCTTCATTCCGATATATCCTGAGCCAAGTCCTAAGATAGGTTGCACTTCTTCAAATCTATTTATACTACATCCATCCACGTAATCTTCGACCTACCCTTGCCCCTTGATGGGCCATAAACCTTCATAGCAAAACTTTTCCTTACCAGCACCATTGTTGGCCTACGTTGGACATGTCCAAATCATCTCAAATGAATTTATCTTATTTTATCACCTATTGATGATGCCCCTAAATGTTTTCGAAAGCGCTCATTTCTAATTCTATCCTTCCTAATTTTACCAAACTATTAGGATCCAGACCCGTTCAGGCCCAACAGACAACACCAACACCCATATGCAGCCCAGCTCTATACATGATCCTAAATGCAGGCAGCCAGTTTCTATGCATTTATTTCCTGTTCAGTTATTTTTAGTTTTTCTGAATGCAATTATCCTGAATCCTCCTTGTAACTGATATACGTATGCTGATCATGTTAAAGGAAAGGTGTAGATTGTCTATTCTTCTCTTCGGTCTCAATTTGAGCAAGAGGACATCCTTCCCCTCTTATTAATGGGAAAAATTAGATCTCTAAACCTATTACACACATCCACCTCAACATTCTCATCTCTGCTACACCCATTTTGTACAAAAAAAAGAAAAAATATATATATAATAACATTAATATATATATATGCACACACTTGTTGGAACAAGACCCTGGCAAAAAGCAATATAGCTATAACAAACTACGCTGGCAAAATTCTGATGTAAAAGTTTGATTAAAAGGATAATTTGTTAATCAAGAAAGTTGTTTATAGTGGTTTTTTTGTTTTTTTTTTTTGAATGGTTACTTTCGTTAACTAAAGAATGTTGTCTATAGTTGGCAGCTAATGATTAAATATTGAGCCCTAAAATGCGATGAATTATCTCATCATGAATTTTTACAAATATATATGGAATGCAAAACCATCGATCTTTTTAGTTTTTTTTTTTTTTTTTTTTTCATATTATACTATTTTCCCTAAGATAACGGATAGGCCGAAGAGGACATGGATGGAAGTAGTAGGGCTAGATCTGAAGAAGTGTAACCTATCTGAGGTTTTAGCTCTTGATAGACTGGAATGGAGAAACATAATTCAGTAGTGGACCCCAATATAGTTGCCACATAGCTTTGATGGATGATGATGACTGTTTTCACTTGGATTAGTTGCATTGAGGCTTATGATCTTGGTTGTACATGACTTTGAGCTTTTTCCAGCGCCTCTCCTCTAATGCATAGTGTTTTTGGGGGTTGAGAAGGGTTTTTGTTTCATAGGACACTAGAACCCACAGTTCATACTATTTCAGTCGAAGCTACACCAGAGTATCAGGGACTGCAACAATCCTTCTTCAAATTGTGTGATTCTACCTGCCTTTTTCATCTTTCCTTTCTCTTTGTATGGCCAGCTTCATTTTTATCATTCCTTTCTTTTTATATGGCCGGGGTGTGGCAAGATTGGCTGGCAAGTATAAGTTAACATTATCAGGACATCCCATAAGATCTCAACCTAGGCATTTTTTAAGTCTCCCTTTCAATTGAACTAAAAAATGTATGCATACTTTTGTGAAACCTAAATTGTTTTTCTATCTCCTACAGTTGAGTTTTCCACAAATATCAACTTCCCAATTCCCCCTTGAGAAAAAGCTCAGATTTGAGCGTTTGCTTATAAAATCAAAGGATAAAGCCACATTTCTTATGAGCTCCATTGTTCACTTGAGGATATAAAAATAAAAACAAAAGAAACAACCACAGGGAAAGAAAAGACAACATGTGCAAACAAAGAGAGTAAATACCTGATCAATCTGACCAAGAACCTCTTCTCTCCTTACCGTTTCTTCCTTGCTCTCATAAAGGCCAGAGTCCAGCAACAGCTTCCATTTCCATCATAACGTAACAAGAATTAGAAAAGTATTGCCAATACAAGAAACAAACAAGTGAAATGCCAATAGGGATGAACATAGTGAAAAGTATATACCTTTTCCAATTCCACACTCCTCTGAAGATCCGCCTCCAATGGTCCAGTAACAGAGATGGGCACAGCAGGAGGTGGCGGTGAGCCGCTCAAAACCTTACCAATCACCATCTCGGTGCCAAAAGAAGCCTAAGACAAGCCCTAGAAAGAACGAAAAACGAAGAAGCTACCTTAATCCTCTCAAAACCAATACAAAATTCGAAATATCGCTGCCGCTGGAACACAAATATCGAAGATGAAACCCTAAAAACTAAAATGATCTACGAAACCCTAAAAGGATCATTAAAGCCCTAAATCGTAAAATCAGGTGCCTGTTTAGCAAAGAGATCAGAGATTCGTCAAGGAAAGGCAAACAAAAACAATAGAACAGTGATTTGGGAGGCAAAACCCTAAAATCTGGGACAGAAAAAGAATCTAAAAGAACTGGATAAGAGTGATGGGGGAGATCTGAGAGAAGGGAGGTGCAGAAACCCTAAAACCGGCGTGGAAAAGCGGTTTTGGATTGTTTCTGGTGGTAGCAGTGGCTGTGGGTGACTAAAACAAAGCGGAAATGGAGGAAGAGAGGGCGTGCCACGACAGCACTATTATCTTTGGGGGTTTCCGTTTTTCGCGTGGTAGCTGAAGTGGTTTTGCGTTGAGCTGGCGGTTTTTGCGTGGGAGCGGGCGTGGGAGCGATGTACTGTGCCTGCGTGCTGGTCTGGAGCATCCAAAATAAAGGGCCCCACTCTAGATGCTTGAATAAAGGGCCCCACTCTAGATGCTTATCACAAGTGGGGCTGTCAACCCGGGCCTTTGATGAGGGGCCCAGCCCAGCTCCGCCCTGAAGTAAGGGGTGTTTTTTTTTTTTTTTTTCCCCTTAAAGCCTGAGAGTAGGGTAAAGTCCTATTTTGAAAATCCCACAATTTTGAGGGCCGGCCTAGGGCCTTATTCATTTGGGTCAGCCTCCAATTTAGTAAATATATAAATTTATGAAGAGTTTTTACGGAACTACTTTAAAATATTCAAGAAATAAGTACTCATCTATACATTTATTTTTACTATATATATATATATATATATATGATTAGAATACATAGTTTATTGGTACAAAATTAGATAGCGTAGATATATTTTGTAAAAATATGGCTTAAAAATGAAGGATATTCTTGATAAACATTGAGCGCAATACAATGAAGTATTTGAAATGGTCATAATAAGAGTATTGTGTGATTTATGACACACCTACCACGATATTGTCAAATGTGGGTAAAGTTAATTTAGTAAAAAGAAGTTGTTAAGTTTGAAGATGATTTTTTTTTTTAATGTTTGAGGAACAAATGACTCAGACAACTTTTTTAGAAGAAAAGTCTAAACTAGACTGTTATTTGGAGAAGTCAGGGGATAAATCTACGGATTTCAATATATTTGATGATATATTAACTATGGATTATTTTGAGATTCAGTCCAATCATGAGAGAATGTTCGGTGTATGTAAAATTGAATCAAATGCCGAGGCTATGGGAGAAAAGGACAATAAAGGTGTTGCATCGATGAAAGGTGGGTCCAAGCGAGCCTTGCACTGCTAAACTTCACTAGTAGTTGCTCTTTGGGGAACATTTTTCTTGTTAAAGTTCTATATGCATTGATTCTCTATTTTACACCAACTATGTGCTAGAAAGGGTCACACATGCTCTACTTTAAATGTTTGTTGTGTCCCAAAATCAGGGATGGAGCTAGAAATTTCTCCCAGCGTGGGCAAAGAGGAAATTAGAATATTCATTAAAATTTGATACAATAAGATGTGTGAATGATAGTGTAGAATAATTCAACGCAATAACTTACATATCAGTTTTTCTTTCACCTTTGATCTCAACTTTTGCTAGCTTCCTCTTTTATTTTGATTTGATTTCTATGATATCTTTTATTTATATATATTTTTATATTTATTCTATTTTTAGAAAGGACACAACCTCTCTCCTCCGTCGAATCATATTAGAAGTTAAAAATGATTGTGTCCAAATTGTATTTAAAGTAAAATTTCTATGAGAGTTCATAATCCCCCTTTGTAAGTATGCTCGCCCAAGAGCATAATAAGTTTCTCATGAATAAGTGGGACTCTCATTAGAGGATATGGACTCATAGATCATAGTCGTCTACAGATGAAGTTGAAAACAACACTTGATGATCTGAGAGTTGGGTTAGGTTGTTCGTGGTATATATTTAAATATTCTATATATAATAATAGTAATGTATTTAGCTCCAACTTAAACTCTGCTCATTTACTTTTCAAATTAAATTTGTTGCTTCAAACCCAACAGAGGAGAGTCAATACAACCATTTAGGCTAGCTTGTAAGGCCAATAATAACATGGCCTCAATTTGTTCGGTTGGTTTCGGGTTTGGGCTTGGGCTTGGTTAGTGGGTTAGTTAGGTTCTACCTTAAGCTATGTAGGGGTTAAAATGGGTTGGCCAAGGCTAGTATTGTGTTGACATTTTACGACATTGTGCAACTCCAATCCAAATTCAGGTGCAGGGGGAGTTTGTACCATTAACAGCGTACTCAAGAAAAATGATTCTAAAAACCTTAAAGAAAACAAAAACAAAAACACAAAAAAAAAAAAAAAAAAAAAAGAGAAAAAAAAAGGGGAGTTAGAAGAGCACTGAGCGCGGGATACGAAACGTCGGGACTGGATTTTCAAAATAACACTTTTTTTCCTCTTTTGTCATTCCATTCCCTTGTTATTTCAAAAATTGAGGAGAGACAAAAATAAGAAAAAAACAATATTATCCATTAAAAAAATATAAAAGCCATCCTCATATTTTGTTTTAAAAATCTCCAACGGGGTCCCTCCCTCCGTCCCTGTCTGCTAGTCAGGATCATATCCCATGCACTCTGATTGGTATATTGATATAGTAAAAGTCAGCCTACACCAAGCACAATTCCTCTTGTCAAAGACTCAAGTCACTATTAAATTAATCAAAGGCCATATGGAATCTTCATCAAAAGACACCATTAGAGCAATTCCAACAGGCACTTCAAATGACTATGTCAGCCTCCAACGGCTCTAATTGACGTGAGATTTTCTCCAACACATATTTCATATTCTATATGGTATTTAAAGTAGGTGATGATATGCTAAACTTGACATACCATAAAACATACTTTAAAATTTTATTTTGAATAAAATAATGATAAGAGCCCACTTGCATTTGAAAATTTTGATACAAATCTTTTTTTCAATTAAATAATGATCATCAGCATACTTGCATTTACATTTGACAAATTTCTTGAAATAGCCAAGTTACATGTGTCAAATTACATATCCACGTGAGATTTCATTTTTTAAAGGTCATATCTAAATTCAAAGCATCTATGGAGATGCTCTTATAATGTCAATTTGCAATAGAGAAAAAATGGCAGTATTAGGGTAGTCATAGTCATAGGTGGCACTGTCTTTCATACACAAAAGATGCTGGACAGTGTCTCCAGTCGATGGGAAGCAGCCAAGCTAAAATAGCGTGATGGGATTGGAAAGCTTACAACAATAGCAAAGCGATGTAATCGAGAAAGTTCCACAAAGAATAAAATAGATAGGTGAAAATAAAAGATTAAGATTGGCTCGAGGGGGAAGGGGTAGGTGGAGTTTTACATAGGAGCACCCACCAAAGGAAAATTTTCACTCGAGAATTTTATCCAAAAAGGACCTAAGATGGCCTACAACCAAAAAATGGGCTACTAATAAATATGACACAATGATTGAAACTTGTGACGACGTCGTCGCTCAATATTTCATCTAAACGTGTGATGACGTCGTCACTTAATCGTTTGAAATACTATTTTTCATATTTTACCTTTTTTCCTCCCATTGTTTTCCCCCTTCATCCCAAGGTGTAGTTGCCCTTGCGCTTGATAGAATCGTTTTATAAAGAGAAGATGAAGGCTACATACATAACGCCTGGAAATATTATGTACACAAAGATTATTGCAAGCTTCGAGACCAGAGGCTCCCCTCTCCCAAACACCTTGAAAAGATGAAGAAAATCCGTTTAGCTTCTGTTTTATGTGGTTGCAGTGCAGATTCGTTGCAGGCCTTGTTGTATAAATAGGAAGAATAGAGAGACGAGGAGGGCTGGGCTAAATCGAGCACGCGCAGGTTTCATCGTTGCAGAAGACGACTGGAAAATGGTTGACCTCGTGCTGCGTTTACAGATCGGAGAGATCTGGGCAAGGGATTTGGGTCACTGCATGCTTGTGCAACAACGGAATTTGGATATACAAGGCAATTTTTATGATATGTGAGAGAGGAAATTTGAATATACAAGGCGATTATTATGATATGTGAGAGAGGAATTGTGATAGGGAGGAAGAAGGGAAAAATGGGGAAAATGTGGTTTCAGGCGATTAAGCGACGACGTCGTCACACGTTTAAGGCAATTGTCATATGGCCTTCTTCCCTTTATATGTTATGGAAATTTATGGTAAGATAGAAACTTGTAATTCCTCTGGATCTTATAGTGTGTTCGTACATCAAAATAATACAAATATCATTTTTTTTTCGATTGCAATGGTCAGTGACGACGTCGTTGCTTCAAAGAAGCTAGTGTAAAAAATTATGTGTGACCGTACAACCACGTCGTTCCTTAACAGAAGCTAGTGGAAGAAAATGTGTGTAATTATACAACAATGTATATATAGAATACTAGCGACGACGTCGATACTAACTCTCGATATTAAATGACGACATCGTTGTTTGTTGAAAAAAGAAAAAAAAAAAAAATCTAACGAGAATACCCCTTCCGTTCCATATTTACCATTAACGCTTCTTCTGTGTAATGGCCATCTAGGATCATTTTTCAATCCTGCTAGCTGGACAGAACATTGGGACCGAATTTTGGACCGGTCCCAATGTTCTGATCCAATATCCATTTTAATGGATATCGAGAGACTTTTTCATCATTTTTTAAGGTAAATTTCTCTTTTAACCGAAAGTAACATACGAGGAAAGACAGTAATAATAAGTTAAATCAACACAGGGACTGCTGACTTCGATGAGCAGTGCCCACATGATGAAAGGAATCCATACATATTCCCTCTGCCCACATGATGAAAGGAGTCCATACATATTCCCTCTCTCTCTCTCTCTCTCTCTCTGAACTATCTGAACTATCTTTCCCCTCCCCCAAATAATGGAAGAAAGCCTCCTCCCACCTAAAAAACCACCCATCTTCAAACCATCACCTTCAACCACCTTAACCCTCTTAATCACCATCTCCATCTCCATCTCCCTCCTCCACTTCACCTCTCCCCAACCTCCCAACCCAACCTCCTTCCACTCCCTCTTCCTCTCCTCCCCCGACAACGCCACCATCGCCCACCACCTCCTCTCCCTCACCAGCCGCCCCCACATCGCCGGCTCCCCCGCCAACTCCGACGCCGCCTCCTACGTCCTCTCCACTCTCTCCACCTACTCCATCCCCACCCACTTCGTCTTCTACAACGTCGTCCTCTCCTACCCCATCTCCCGCTCTCTCATCCTCACCCTCCCACCCAACACCCCCACCTCCTTCTCCCTCGTCCAGGACATCTACGACGGAGACCCCTTCGCCGACGTGGCATCGGAGGCCGTCCCCACCTTCCATGCCTATGCCAAGTCAGCCTCCGCCGCCGGACAAGTGGCCTACGTGAACTACGGGCGAGTGGAGGACTATGCCAAGTTGGAGGCGATGGGGGTCAACGTATCCGGCGCCGTGGTGTTGGCCAAGTATGGGAAGATTTACAGAGGTGATATCGTGAGGAACGCGTACGAGGCGGGAGCTGTTGGGGCTGTTGTGTACACGGATACGAAAGATTTTGGTGGTGATGAGAGATGGTTTCCTGATGACCGTTGGATGCCGCCGAGTGGGGTCCAGGTGGGGAGCGTGTATACTGGGAAGGGTGATCCGTCGACGCCTGGGTGGCCCAGCAGTGGATCGTGTGAGAGGGTGTCTGATGAAGAAGTGGAGAGGTCAGGGGAGGTCCCACTCATCCCTTCATTGCCTGTGTCATCTGCTGATGGGAAGATGATTTTGCAGGCTATAGGAGGACACGTGGCGCCCGATGATTGGCAGGGGCGGGCTGATTCTCCTGTCTACAGGGTTGGACCAGGTCCAGGGTATCTGAATCTGACCTACAAGGTAATTTTTTTTTTTACCTACTGCATCCAATTTACAGCTAATTGAAGTATATCCTAACATCTCTCGCTAAAATGCCATTGTGGGTGTCATGGAAAATTTCAGGGAACACGACCCATAACGACGATCCAAAATGTTGTTGGTGTGATTGAAGGAGCTGAAGAGCCAGACAGGTAAATTTTTGTTTACAGCACCTATTGAGCTTCCTCAAGAATATTTGGCTCTCTTGCTGGATCTCATAGAATCCTTTTAACACCCGTTTCATCAATGCATAAAAAAGGTAGAGAAAAATGAAGGTGAAGAGAACTCTGTAGTCTGTACAGTTCAAATTTTGTATTAGGGTCAATTTTTTCTATCTGAGTTAAGAGTAACAAAGCTATAGCCATGCCATGAAGAAGAAGAAGAAAATGCAGTAGACTATAAGATCTAGGGAAGTGTGGATTATAATGTGTAATTTGATAATACATCTAGGGAAGTGTGGGTCACTCTAATCCTTCATTAGAATTTGAACTCCAATTGAATGTACTCTGATGGAAATGGATCCTATGGAATATGGAATTTTTAAGTGAATATTATTATCTGAAAGAAATTTATCCAATTGGGATCCAATACTAAAAAATTTGCTTTATAATATTGCAAGCATATCTAAAATGAATTTATAATTTGATCAAGAGAACAAGGGTCCAAACAACTGGTGCAGTGCCACTCTCAGCTTTTCATTTTTTCTATTCTTCTTGGGGGACATATCACATCAACATTAACCCATACCTAACAATATCTAATCACAACCCAGGACATAAATGATATTCCTTCACAAGATTTCAAGGCATATTATGAGTGATCTCAAATAATTTGTAACGTCAATGAAGGACGTCATGATAAATTCTAAAGATTACTTAGCCACTAGTTTGACCATCCATGATCCATCCACAGATATGTCATCCTCGGCAATCATCGCGATGCATGGACATTTGGTGCCGTTGATCCTAACAGCGGAACAGCAACTTTACTCGAGGTATGTTAAATTATTCTGGTAGATCAAGGACAAGGAAGAATGGACTAATCACCGTAGTTATCAAATAAATGGAAAGTAGGCACAGTTTGATACAACAAAACAGAGGAGATGGGCCCACGAAGAATAAACTTGCAATCTGTGTGTATTCAGCGTGAACTTTCACTTCAAGGTTGTTTATTGTTATCGAGCTTGGCTGTTTTATGCATCAAATAAGTGTTTGTTATCCCCTCCTATGGTTTCTATATTCTGCATGAAAGGTGACACCTTGGCCTGGCCTAATATGTGTAAATCTATGCTTCCACTGTACCAGAACCAATTTAGTTTGGGTGATTGCATGATTAGAACTTCTGGGGCTCACCTTCTCATCAAGTTTGGTCACTCAAATGTGTATATTTTGGAACTTTGGAGGCCCCAACAATCATCTGCGCCTTGTGATCACTAGGCTTCACATTTTAATTATCAACTTGAAGACTCACAAGTCACAACATGATCTTTCCTGGTCATGTGCCCTCATCATCATCATCATCATCATCATCATCTATTTTGCCTCCCACATTTCCTTATGTTTTGCAACCGATGTAGGTCGCTCGAAGGCTAGAGAAGTTGCAAAAAAGAGGATGGAAACCCCGGCGAACCATTGTGCTGTGCAATTGGGATGCTGAGGAATATGGCCTGGTCTCTCTCTCTCTCTCACACACATAAGTGCACACACACTAACTGGATAATCCTAACCATGTTCTGAACAATTGGCATTTAGTAATTGTCCATTTCTCCAGCCACAATTTTGACCACAGTCATTTGTAAGCAATCCAGGATCATCAAGTGGATAGTTCACAATTATGACCGTTTTTCTTTTTCCAAATTGTCTAAATTGCTCAATTTGCACATTTGCAGAATTCTAATTGTATGGGTAGGGCCTAAATGGTGTGATTATTGCATTGTGTCCAATTCATAGTAACGTGCAAGCAAATAGACATTAAAGATTGATGATCTAAAGTATCTATTATGTCCATGTAAAGATGGTTTTCAACTGTGATCAATTGTGCAACACTTGATCAGTCTTCTATATTTTTATCTCTCAGTCTCATTGTCTATTTCGTGTATGATTTTTTTCAGATAGGATCGACGGAATGGGTTGAAGAGAACAGGGAACTATTAGCTTCAAGGGCTGTTGCTTATATCAATGTAGATATTGCAGTAGCTGGTCCTGGATTTGATGCCTCTTCCACTCCTCAGATTGACAAACTGCTCAAACATGTCACTCAACAGGTTTCTCAATGTTGTTGTGGCAATTCACTTTCTCATTACTAAATCCTCTCATTTAAGGCTTCATCAACTTCACGGATTTTTCTTGCTTTGAAGGTTCAAGACCCAGATAACTCCTCACAAACAGTTTATGAATCATGGACTGGTTCTAAGGATTCTCCAACGGTGAGTAAAGTTTTACTTTTAATAGAGGTTGCTGCTATGGTTTCCTTCAAGTGCTAACAAATTTCACTGTAAGATGAAGCCCCTATTGTAGAAATTCCCCAAATGCCTAAGAGTTCATCAGGGTATGCTGTGGAAATGGAAACAAAAAGAAAAAAAAAAAAAAACAAGACCTGGCTCTATGTATAAGTGAAGGAACTTGGTAATTTGGAGCTTTAATTTTCTGCAATGCAGAGAAATTCTTGTTTCCGAGGGGAGGGGTTGGAATGAGCATATCACCCATTCCATAGATGTGCCCGAACAAACCTTAGTCACTTTAATTATATTTGTCAATGGCTAGTTAGATAAAATGAACAGTTGGTTTTCATTACACAATACTATAAAAGAAAACTAGAATTTGTAACATCAATGCTATCACTGACATTTTGTGGTCCATGAAGATTGGGAGATTAGGAGGTGGGGGATCAGATTATGCGGCTTTTGTCCAACATGTTGGTGTTCCTGCTGTTGATATGTCTTTTGGAGGAGGTACCCAACTCAATTTCTATAAAATGTTGCCCTTTGTTCCGTTTTTGAAGTAAATTTTCCCTTCATGAATCATGAAAGGTTTTTCTGCAAGTTCAGAAAGACGGTAATTAATGCAAACTAGTTCTTATATGAGCACATAAGTGTATGTTTTCCCATGTTTGGCAATCTAAAGTTAATAATACTTGGACACTTGAGACTACATCTTATACTCTTCCAATGGGAGGATTGGAGATGGCATGTAACCTTACCTCCTTCACGCAGCAGATGAATCAAATAATGCTATAATGAAATAGTTTAGGATTCAATGTAAATTGAATAATAAATGGTACACACTCTATCCAGCTTCAAAAGAATATATGAACCATGTAACAGGTAAATGTTAAATTTCTTTCTTCTGTGAGGAACTTTCTTTAGAGATTCTTTGTAATGTTTCACTCAATAATTTTTCAGTGGTAGCAATAATAGTTTAACAAGAAAGTGAAAATTTCATACATCTATTAAGATGGAATTCTTTCTCTCTTTTTTATGAATCTTTTTATCTTTTGCAGGATATCCAGTTTACCACTCTTTATACGATGATTTCATCTGGATGAAGAAATTTGGTGATCCAATGTTCAAAAGGCATGTTGCAGGTCATCATCACTGTCTTCTTGCTCTTCTTCTTCTTATTTCTCTTTTTTTAATACTTGAAATCAATGATTATGTTTGATGGAATGACATCGTGTTTTCAATTTAATCAGATTGATTCCTTTTTTTCCTCTTTTTTCTTTTTCTTCAAATAGCTGCAAGCATTTGGGGGTTACTAGCACTTAAGCTGGCTGATGAAGAGTTCTTGCCTTTTGATTATCTCTCCTATGCATTTGAGCTCGAA
Organism: Camphora micrantha; assembly: GCA_003546025.1. Classification (NCBI taxonomy): domain Eukaryota; kingdom Viridiplantae; phylum Streptophyta; class Magnoliopsida; order Laurales; family Lauraceae; genus Camphora; species Camphora micrantha. Next base: position 19,163,973 of record QPKB01000004.1, read on the forward strand.
GTATGTACTTCCATCCATCCATAAATACAAAAACATGTGTTGATGCACGCACAAGCATGTATACGGTCTACCAAATACATACATGAATATTTACATACATCACATTTACCCTGATTAACAGAAAAGCACAAGGGAATTAGAAAATGAGATCATGGGTAAGCCCATCGACCTCATTCCCTTATACAAGTCTATAGAGGAGCTCAAGAATGCAGCCACCAAAATTAATGTCCAAAGAAAGGTATCCTTGATTTTATTCTACCACTGGTTCTTTTACTGATTTGGATAGAATCAGTAATGAAGGGTTGCTATTGGTATAGGAATTAGAGCGAAATGGGCGGGCCTCAATGTGGGGAAAGGAGAAGGACCAACTGAAAGTGAGAGAGCTGAATGACAGATTAATGATGGCTGAACGTGCGTTCACAGATAGAGATGGACTTTCTGAAAGACAATGGTACAAGCATTTGGTAAGTATTTTCATGACTCCTGTAGGGATGTTCTGGTGCTACAATGGGTGGCTGCAGAATAGTTCAAACCCCGTTCATTTCTTATCATTGGAGATGACCCATTCATTGACTGGGCCTCCAATTAACTCCATGGCCCTTTTGTGTGATCCTGTTTTGGTCCGTCGTTCATTAATAAGGTTCAAACCTAAAACCCAGCCCATCTATTTTTTGAGCCTAGAACCAGGGCTAGGCTCAACCCATTTCATTCTCAAGTTTATCATATTGTCCGGGCGCAGTAATAGACAATCTGAATGAGAGCATGAGATCATTGAGGCCCACACATGAAATGTACACATGCAAGTTCAGAGTACACTTCGTGTGTGGGCCTCAATGATTTCATTCTCTAGTTCAGGTTGTCTATTAGCCAGGATTTTTTAGGCCACTGTAACCATCCATTCTCATCCCCAGAGGTATATGTTTCTGAGATTATAATTCCCAATGACCAATGAAACAAAATTGGTGCCATCGCCATGTACTCATTGAACTGGTATGCACATATAATTTCACAGGTTTATGCACCATCAGAGCACAACGACTACGGTTCTAAATCATTTCCAGGGGTAGATGATGCCATAGAAAAGGCGAAGAGCTTGGATACGGTTGAGTCATGGAAATCTGTACAGCACGAAGTGTGGAGGGTCTCTAGAGCTGTGACACATGCCTCACTGGTTCTCAATGGCAAATTCACATGAAACTTTCACTGTAAATTACCTTATTCATGGCACCACTCTTTCCATACGTACACTTTAGCTCCAGTAAATGGAAAATCAAAATAGCATATGTTATCCATTTCCAGTCATTTCCAAATAGCCCGAACTCACCCAAGATGGAATTGGTTTCCCTTTCCACCTGATCATTGTTACAGAATATGTCAATCATACAGCATGAGGACATGGAATTGGTTGATGCTCCCAACCGTTGTAAGGAACTGTGCTGTGTGAATTGAATGCAAATCTTTCGACAGTGATAACCATTTAATAGATTAAATGTTTCTATTGTCAAATCCAATTTGCACGTTAACAGCTAACATTATAAAGTGTTTGGTCGCTCCAACTGAATCTTTGTTTTGTGAGGCAGTGAGTGCAGCAAGGACACCCCAACCAACTACAATTTCTTGGGCACTGGTAGCCTTCCAATCAATCAACAACTACTTGTGAGCCATTAGCTGATTTCGATTTTAACAATTCATTTCATCACCTTGGACTAACAATTATGTATATCAATTGCGAGCTGGATGGTTGACATTGTGACTTATTTTACAGTGTTTTGTGATTGGCCCATTCCAGCAAGATTGAACAAAATTTCTTACAAAAGAATAATTAGATTGGGGATTAACCATGGAGCAAAATGTTGGCAGAACAGTCAAGAATACTGAGATAGATGTGTGGTAAAATTAGGAGAGAGAATTAGAAATGAGTGCATTCAAGAGCATTAGATGATTAATTAAGAGAGCCTTTTTTAAAATGCTTTAGACATGTCAAATGTAGGCCAACAGACAAAAATATATAGTGTTGATGAGGAAAAGTTTTTACGTGCAGAATTGATGACCCCTCATTCCCTCAATGAAAATTAGTAGCTTTAAAAGGAAGTGACAAGGATAAATCTAGCAATCCATATGAGGATTCTAGCAATCCATATGAGGATTTGGTCTATGATAGACTGAAATGGCATAACAAGATTTCCATAGCTGATCCCAATATAGTTGGAATAAGGGTTTGATGATGATAGGGATGATGAAAAAAAATGTGTAAAAAAAGAATGATGAAAAATTGTTGAGCCACTTATGTAACTTGTGGGCCCGATCACTCCACTAGGCATTAATGCAGCTCATCATCAGGAAGAGATCATCCACCAAGCAGACCCAACTACAATAACGTCCACTTGCCTCTCCCTCAGTCTTTGGTCAGGGATTGCACTGACTGTAAATAGAACCCATTTTTTAGAAATTCTGAACACAGTTTCTAGAGAAGAATGGATTGCAGCTTGCAATGGGTGTACACACATCATCAACATCGAAATCTTAACCCCTCCACTTTATTTTTTTTAGTAGTTGTCCACTTAATCATATCATAACCATAGACAGTGTCATACACACTTTTGATCATATTTCACTTCTTAGTAATTATGTAAAACAATGAGCTATTAAACTACCCCATGCAACTTTTTTCCTGTAAGTAGAAAGTAAGTCCCAATTAAAGTGTTCCCTGGGCTTTTGCACCATTAAATACAACTGACTGTATCATGGAACTCATCGCAAATCCATTTATGAAAGGAAGAATATAGCCCATTCAACTTTTTTTTCTGGAAGAGTTTGCCGTTCAGAGTACTTTTATGATAGGTGCAATTCAACTTGTTACATAGAATCTAATCATAAGCTCACCAGTAGCTATTAGTTGGAAAAAAAAAAAAAAGACATAGAAGGTCCCTCTGCACATCCCCTTAAAAACCTCAAGCTTCTTATAAATAGGTTTACTCTCTTAAAGAGCACATCCCATTAAAAACCTCAAGCTTCTTATAAATAGGTTTACTAGCTTAAAGATTATGGTCCCCATTTACAGGGAGAGTTCACAGATGAGAAACTTATGTAGGGAAGGGGTCATACAACTTTAGGAGTAACAAACAAATACTTCTGTCCCCAGAGTCCCCTATGATCATCAATACATTATTCAATACAACCATTCCATTGCCATGTAGAGATGCAAACTCATGGCAAAGATTATAACCAAAAGAAAATGAAAAGCACCCAAAGAAATATACTTAGGAGAACTAAATGCCCTGATCAATGAGATAATCACCAAGCCTCTCAACAATCATGTTGCACTGGCTGGGGGTCAGAGGCTCTTCGTAAATGCCGATGATCAAAGCCTGATTTGTTTTCTTAATGGTAACACCGCCAGAGCCCTGGAAACAAGTGATGAATCAAATCGTAGCAAAGAAGAATCATCTGATAGAAGTTGTGAATTGCTAATAAGTTGCTTGCACTTTTAGGGTCATTTGGACCAAGTCCAAAGAAACTTCTTTCAAATACTTCTCCAACATGGTTGGTTATCATTTTATTGTGTCAGTTGAAGGTTCAAATACTTCCGCAACATGGTTGGTTATCATTTTATTGTGTCAGTCCAACTTGACCTTAAATCTTTATCTAATTAGAGATTCTATAACACTATGGTTAGAGTTTATATGTGATTTCTGTTCGACCGATTGATAGCTATTCAAACCTATGCATGAATCCTCTTTGAATCTTATGAGTTTTGGCAAACTCTTACAATTCTCATTCAGATTTAACATCTTAGACAAATCATGCAATTTTTCCAGAAGATAAAGGTCTTGGCTCTGTGCGAAAGCACAAACACTGGAGTTAGCTTATCTTCTTTTTTTTTTTTTTTTTTTAATATTAATTTTCCTTTATAAAGTTTTTAGGGGCATTTATACCCTGATATCATTTTCTCTGAGATACCAGAGCTCTTTGAAGCTAAAAGCGACCCAGGCTATGGGGCCCGCTGCATGCTTGAGGGTGGGGTTAGCAAATTTGAGGGAGCTGGATAGATCTTACGTGGGGCTCTTGAGGGTTTTCTTTGATCTTCAGCTTCTCTCAATATTTTGTCTTATCACACATAATAAGCAATCATGAAAGACCATTCTTTGTTTGGGTTTCAAGTCCAAGGTCACAAGGTACTAGTTAGAATTAAAACCAACAGAAGTCAGATGTATTAGGCTACTTTCTCAATAAGCAAAAATAGATATAAGTAATTAACACTGCGTTTGCACCCAATTCACAAGAAGTTGTTAGTCGCATGCAAGCAGATGCATCATATGCTTCCAATAAAAGACCTATGCCATTTTCTTTTCGGCAAATGGTATGCGCCATTCACAAAACTAGGTATTTATCTAATTTATTATAAGCATCCTTAATTAGTTAATAGCTCAAGAACGGCCTCTTAGCCCAGTGGTATGAGACGTCTGCCTAGGGTTCGAACCTGGGTAGTCACATTCCCTCACCTGAGGTCACCCAGCCCCGTAAGCTGGGTACCAAAAACAAAACTAGTTAATAGCTCAGTATACATGATGCATTGATCTCAATAATTTATTTGACCTTCAGTCTTGACAGCTATTGGTAATAAAATGGTAAACCAATGGGGTTATGATCAATAAAAGTCTATTACCTTCTTTCCTCGAATGACTGCCCCTGGCTCACCCTGGATCACCATATACTTAGTGGATCCTAGATATAAGCCGGTCGGTGCCAGTGATCCAGGTTCCGCAAAGTCGTTCATTATACCAGTTACCTCCTCAGGTTTGAGCTACACCACAGAGGGAAAGAGGAAAAATCATATGCAAATCGAATGAAATAAATTCATAAAGAAACATAAACATGTGCAACATTTGTTTTAGGCTGTAACTCAATTTGTTAGGGACACAAAACACAGCCCATGAGGGGTGAGATCATGAGAGTGCATGAGCTTGAGTCATTCATACCACACGTACATATATACATACATGGAGACAGGGGTGCAACTTGAGCTGGGCATAGCCTGACTACCTGAGCCTACGTGTCTGGGCCACATGAAATGCAATACCTGGCCCAATTTGCCCGAGTTGCACCCCTACAATAAGAACTCAATTGATTCTCAAAAACCCGGATTTGTAAGACACAACATGATTCAATTGTCACTAACTTATCTACTGCCATAACCAAGTAAACTTATGATATAAGCATGTTATCCGCTCCAAGTTCACAAACAAATTAACCCAGGTAAAAAGCTAGTTACCAGCAATCAATCAAAATCAGTCCAATGCACATTGAATATGTATGAAATCCATTTCTCTAGGATCCTGCAATGATTTTTGAATTCTGAAGATCGAATGTTTCTCCTCATATAAATTTGTTTACAGTCAAAACCTTTCTAATTTGGCAGATGCAAATTATTCTTAAGTTAATATAAAATGGAGATATTTTAAGTAATAGAAATGTGGCCTAATTTCAACATTTACTTGCATAAAACCAATTGAGCACAAGAGAAATTACATATACATCCCTAATTTGTGTTAGACAGTTAAGAGTCCTTCTGAACACCTCACAAACTGGTTTATTACGAGTGCAATTAATTCTATATATGTTGTGTTTTACAACTTTCATCCACCATTGAGTGGCCACTCCAATCAAAGTGATATCACAGCCTTAATAGATTTACAGTCAGTGGCCAATTATGAGAGCCGTGCGCATTGAGTATTAACTAGAAGAAACCTTCCACACAAGGATCATCATCATCAAAGTCTTGTCCCAATTATGTTGGCTTCAGCTACATGAATTATGTTTCTCCGTTTCCATTATATCTCGGGCCAAATCATCAGATAGATTACACTTCTTGAGATCTATCCTACCACTTCCATCCATGTCTTCTTCATAGTCAACCAGCACAGAGAAACCTTTGATCTAACCATATGATTAAAAAAAATAAAAAAACTTGATCTAACTATCCATTTCAAGTCTCTTGCTACATGTTAGGATCATCTAAAAGGATTAATTTGGGAATTCTAGTCTTTTTATTATCTGCTTAAACCATGGTGGATATGAGTTTGAATCTAAATGAAATTTATGTGGATCGACGAAGAAAGAATTACAGTGAAAACAAATGATTTTAAGTAGGAATAGGAATTCAGACCCACTTTTGATTTTTTATTTTTCGGGTTTTAAAGTTTCTTTACCAGAAAAGCTACACAGCGGGAGCAATCAATGCATTGCCTATCTAGTATAACAGAAATGAAAGAAAAACCACTCAAGCAACGCCCTTTTTCCAGATAAACATCCTACCAAGCAGCTTTTCTAGCCCACCAAACCATTGATTAAGATGAAAGAGCATCAATCTCATAACCATTTCACCAAACATCCAAACAGCTAAATGTATCATATATATAATATTACCTAGAAGTAGAACAAATCCTAAAATCATGCAAAAATAGTACCAAAGAACACACATCATGACTTCCACTGAAGCAATAAAATCCAATAAAACCACCATAGAAGACATGGGTTTTTTCTCTCTTTCTCCAATAAGAAAATCCAATATCTATCTAACAGCCAAAACTGGACAGACTTACACATAGAAAAGAAAACCCATTTACTTACATAGAAAAGAAAACCCATTTTAGAGAGACAATCAATATAAGCAGATATATATATATATATATATACCTGAGGAAAGGTGGCGCTTTGAGCCCAGACGCTTCCATCGTAGCCGATGATTGATGCAGCAGTGAGATGATGACCGTCGATATCGCACATCAGATGATCATCCACGTACGTTTGCCAAGACATTTCTTCTTCTCTCTTTCCTCTCTAGCTCTCTGTTTTTTCTCTTTGGTTTTCTTTTTCTGCGCGAGAGAAAGAGAGAGAGAGAGAGAGAGAGCAGTAAGATGGCACTGGAGCTGCGAAGACGCGCCCACAAGAAAATAAATAGGAATGGATCACCGGTACCATACTCCTCGAGAGCAACCTAAAGTATGCTCCTCGAGATCTCATCGGTTCTGAGAACGACTACTTGCTGATCCAACGCCCCACCACTTCACTTTTTAGCAAATTGAGTGGACAAAGGTTTTTGAGGAGTAGGAATCAAGAGGGTCCTTATGGGCCTCGCCATGATGGGAGATGACTATTGACTACTGAGTTTGCTGTGAACCATGTCCATCAAATGGTGTTGCCTATATATTGTTTTTTTATAAATCATCAATTTGTACGTACAGGCATATATTAAGTTCATTTCTATCCAATCTAATGAGGGGGATTTTTATGGAAACAGATGGATAGCTGTAGATCACTTACCAATGGCTAATGGCAGTGGGTACTGAAAACACAAATGTCTTCGGAAGTGCCAGATAGCTTGGTAAAGGGAATCACACTCACACCTCACTTTAAGTGCATGGTGGCAGTGACAGAGTACAGCGAAGGAATAGAGCACTGGGATGACTCTTGGGGAGCTCAGGATGGGTTGCCAGTTGCTTTACGTAGAATATACTCAAGTAATAGATGAGAATTAATTTGGATATATATATATATATATAGAGGGCTGCTCTCCTCAGCTGCAGCCCTCATTATCCTCAGCTGCAGGCATGTGAGGAGAGTAGCTGCAGCCCTCCTCACATGCCTGCAACTGAGGATAGGGGGGGCTGCAGCTGAGGAGAGCAGCCCCCATATATATATATATATATATATACATATATATGAGTAATGCTTTTTTAAGTTGAAACTTAGCTTATTTTAAACTGAAATAGTAAATCAGAGTTGATTATATCTGTTTTTTACATGATGAAACTAAAAAATCTAGTTTTGATTGAATTTGTCTTGATTTTAGAGATGATCATTATGCAAAAAACAATGATAGTCAACTTTAATTTGTGAGACCGGTATTGTTTCAGCTTAAGATAAATTAAGCTTTAGCTTAGAAGAGCTGGCTATATATATATATAGGAATGATGCACAAAAATATCCCCCATATATATATATATATATATATGATGACCCCTGGGTAGTTTCGAGTTCTAGGATTAAGATTGTCGGTGAGAGCGACAGTTGATTAAAGGATATGGAGAGGAATATAAGTAGGAATAGCTATGATTAGCACCGTTGAAGGGGGTCTTTGCATAATTCAATGAACTAACAGTCTAACGATAACATGTTTAGAAATCCTTATTTTTCATTTTTCCTATGTTACGCTAGTGCTCCAGGTTCCAGAAGTGATGAAAGCTTGAAATCCTGATAATTGATCCTGTATATGTATGTGCGACTAATGAATCAACACCACTCAACCACTAGAGTGTTGGCACACCACTCATATTTATTGCTTTTCTTGTTGTTGCTTTATTTGGTTACTTAATGAAACTGATTTTCTTAAAAAAAAAAACCTTCATGTTGAGGTTTTTTTTTTTTTGAAAGATATTGTATAGTAAACATCAAAATAGCACATATCTAACAAAATAAATAAATGATTTCTATGTGAAAATACTATTCTTCAAAGTAAGGTTGGAAAACTCATAACTCGGACTTGACTTATCCGGTGCGAAGAAAAAAACTGACTGGAATGGAGTCAACGTGTAGACTCGGGAGAGTTTATTTTCTTAATAATTTAAAAAATATTTATAATTAAATCAATTACTTATAAAATATAAATATGCATTTATTTACATGCATTCATGATAATTAATTCAAATTAATAAATTTATGTATGCAAGAAAAGTAATGCAATAACAAAAAAAAAAAAAAAAACATATTGCGTATTACATAATCTCTTCATCCGATTATCAAATGTAAACAATCAAATATAAGTTTCAAATTATATTATAGTCATCAATTTTAAATTGCTTACTCCAAACATCATGTCTAATTATTTATATATAAATTTTAATTATTTGAGTTTAGATCTATCTATTTATTAAAATGAGATGGCTCGGCTGAGTCTCTCTTATATTTATATTTGACGCGGTCCTTTGTAAGTAAAAGAGAAGATAACTTATGAGAGCCAATAGTAATGAGAGCCAATAGTACCCAACTTGGGTTGCTTCAAAGTTCTTGTTAAAGTTCAGCATCAACCAAACGCATGAGGCCTATCATTGATGGCCTCCTTACAGTGGCAACATCTTCTCTTTACATAAAAAGGAAGGATGCAAGATTGGATTCCAGTCCCTCACGTCAACCTACCACCAAAATCACTGCAACGTGGCGTGGTCGACATGCACCCCATATCTAGTATTTCGTACGTTCGATTGGGCTTAAAATAACTAAAGTGAACGAATTACAGAATGTCAGAATCTTGCTGTATCATATCGAATATCGGTGGGTGGTCCTTGGGCCCGACACACAGCTATGATGTTGATATCACCTTCCCTTTTAAGTATTCTTTGGTCACGGAAGGATGGTCTTTACTTGGAGGCTTAATGTAAAAGATATTATAGGAAGGTGCAAATGTATTAAAAGTACATAGTAATTATCAGAACTTGCAGGGGACTTCTTTGAAAATTTTCAGGTAGGGTGGGGCCTTCAGCCTTAGACCCTTGTATTTGGGTCCGCCAATGATCTTGGCTCATAGTTTCCATCTCCTCCTTGAAAATAATTGCTAGCTAGGAAGTTGCGGAATTAGAAAAGTTGCATTTGGGGAGCTTGTCATTTCTGGCCTCATCATTTGACAAAGGACTTGGTGGATTAAAAGATTTTTGAATTTTTTTACTAAAGGAATTCTGAATTCTCCAAATGTAATCCATCAAGTGGAATTTTAAATATCTAAGCTAACTCCGATATTCAGAATGTTGGAATTTTGAGAATTCGAAAAGCTAAAGACTCAGATTTCTTTAAGAATTTTTTAGAAGAATTTCTCTTCTTATGTTGTAAATTTTTTACATTGATATAAAGCTATCTATTTAAATTTCAAATGTTGGGTTTCATAGATGGAATTTTGGATTTGAATCCCCAACTAAAACTTCACAAATAAGCTTTAGAATTCTCAAAATTCAAGCATTTCAAATGCTAGATGGGCCATGAGGATTATGAGTTACATGTAGAGGACAACATTTGGAGAATTTCAAATCCTCCATACAATAATTCTTTGAAAATCTTGGGTGGTTGTAAAACCAATATCCTGAAAAGTCACCTTCTGAACTTTGAGATTTTCATAATTCCAGCTTTTGAGGTCTTTGAAAATCACTTGAGAGAAACAACAATTGCTAGGGTTGTAATTGTATGATTTTGTGCTGTAGTTTGCGACGCCCCTGGCGTTTTGCTTGGTGCTCACGCTATGAAATCTCTACGACACTCATCCAGAAACTATGATTTAACAAATTGGATACCACAGGGAACGTACTGATGCATGGCCCACAAGCATCCTCTACGAATCTCACAGCTCAGAGCACTTCTTCTGGTCATCTTTGGCCCTTTTTTTCTACTTCCAGCACTAATTTGTGACCATGTCTATCATACTTTATTAGGTTGTCCTGTCATTTGTGATCTGTCTTTGCTTTATGTAGTCCTAGATGCTGAAGTGGAACAAGGTTAGTCATAAAGGTCCATCAATCAAGTCTGATTTGCCTGTTTATTTTCTTCAATCAGCTGACTCGGTCGGAGGCCCGGCCTCTTCCTTTGAGAAGAAGATTGTTATCTTTATAAGGTCTCAAATTGAATGCACATTTTGGGCCTGTTAGAGATATTTCCTGTGGGAATTTTTTAACTACTACATTTCGGTAGTCTAACCACCAATAATTCTGAATTTTCTATTTAAGTGGTGTAATCGGGCATCTATGAAACCAGGCGGCAGATGACATTTGAAAATCTCATGAAAGCCCCAATGAAAATTTTCAGAATTCTCTGAACATACAGGTCATAGAGAAAATGTATGAGAAAATACTGCACACCCAGTTTTCTCCACATTCAAACTTTTTCATTAGGTGTCAGATATTCTCCTTTAAAAGAATCTTGAGCAGTTTTTAGCTGTTTGTACCATTTTTGTAATTTACTTGTATAATAAAGTAAAGAGAAACGTCAATTCGAGAGAGAATGAAAGAAGAGAGAGTCAAATAAAAAGATTATAAATTATAAAAAGTACATGTTCCTTTGTCTTTTTACCCGAAGTAAAAAAGTTATTATATCATAAATTAAATGATAAAAAAACCCTTTATCGCTAAGAAGCTATCCTCTCAACTTGGAGAAGATGAGCTTTTTTGTCATTTAACACTTTCTTATTTGATCCCCTCTCATTTTATTCTCTATTGAATTGATCACTCACTTCACAATATCATACATGTAAATTACCTAAACAATCCTTGTCAGGACATTAACTTTGTGCATTCAAGGAAGTGCTAACTCAGAGAAATACATTGGACTGAAACATTGGAAGTTTATCAAAATAAACGTCTCCAAGTGTATGGGTCATTTTGAGGAGCTCAAATTTTTTATAAGTGGACTCTACTGTACAATTCCAACTCTCTTCGACTCAGGATTTCTCTTAGTCAAAGCCTCCTAGGATCTGGAATATTCAATAATGTCTTAACAGTTATGCTGTCGGTAGTATCATAAACGCTGTTGCTGGGTACATTTTGCCACTAATAATAGTGTAATAACTTTAGAACTACACAACTTTCCATACCTTCTTACAACTTAATCCCTTTTAACTGTATTGTGGATCCGGCTACAATACAGTGACTGCTTGAAATGTAAGGGAAAGAGTTAATTCATTGTTGTGGGATCTCCACCACATGGGATTCTTTTTTAATAATTTGAGAGTTATAATTCATCCATTACTGGAGCCTGTGATCTGTGTGGGTTCCCAGTGTCTGGTGAACTTTTTGCTCATGCAGGGACAGCAACTTTCTCAAATACATTTGAAGAAACTAGCCAATTTACAAGTTTAAGCAATGCTTGACCTGTTCATTGTAAAGGTAACAATGATCAGACCCATTGAACGAGTTGTCATAGTAAATGGACAACTTAGCCATCCAATCGAAGTCAATTCCACTCTTCCAATGCAAACCGATGGACCAATTTGAATCTCAAGAGTGCAGCATATTCAGTATTTTTTTTAAATGATTATTCATGTGTTTAGATAACCTGAGTGACACCTAGTCTTTTTGTTCTTCCCTTGACTAACTATAGGCAATTGGAGATTCAGGTCTGGATAAGTTATTTTCCCTTTGGGACCAGGTTTTCCTCATTTTCTTTCATAGGCTGGTTAGGAGTTTCCTCCACTTGGTTGGAAAGAAACAAGACCCAACAAACGGGAAATATGGTTTTTCTCCAACTCTAGCCACTGTCAGCTTTGTATGGAAGTGAGGATTCTCCAACCTAAGGCTTCTTTATCACCAAATTTCTGCTGCTCTCTGTCCATTAAGGAACCCCCCATATTTTACTTTACCCAGTACTGGCCCTGCCCGGTTCAGCATAAATTCCAACTTGGAAACGAAAAGAAAAGTAACAACAGATGCATAAACAAATAACACGGAGAACAAAGATAAAAAGCACAAAATTTAAATCCAAATGGCTCTTGAAACTAATATTGCAAGGCCAAATCAATAACCAACACTCAACTTCTCTGCAAGCTGTAATGGTCAGGGAATTCACATAAGTTGCATGAAACATGCACAGGGGAGGAGATGAATGGAAGATCCTAGATACTAACTGCCTCTGTCCTCAAAAAGTTATTGTCTGCGAAACAACTCTAATGCCACTTCATGGCCATAAATTGAATTCCAATTGCCCCAAACAGTACTTCAGGAAAAACAAAAAAGTAAGCCTGAAGGATCATATGAAGTAGAGAATACTAGGAGCTACATGCCTTGGTCGATGAGGTAATCGCCCAACCTCTCAACAACCATATTGCACTGGCCTGGAGTCAAGGGCTCCTCATAAATCCCAAAGATTAGAGCTTGGCCGGTCTTTTTTATGGTGATGCCACCTGAACCCTGCCAACCACACAAGCAAATGGAAGGGCAAAAGGAAACACTTGAGATGTTAATGTAAAAGCAACTTGTAACAATGTTAAATTATATTAATTTGCTGCAATAATTTTCAGAATGAGGAGCCTGTTAAATTGAATCTTAGAAAGTATATTATGATCAAGTCCATCAAAATTTATGAGAGAGCGACATAGTTTCTGTTCATGCAACAAAGAATTGAAATCAGACAAATCCATATCACAGATGACAGAACAGAATTGTTAGTCCTTCATAATGCCATTATAGTATCACTGACTTTAATCTAAGAAAATGTACCATAATTATACGATTAATTGGATATGTTGATTGAAAATTTCATGTTTTTTAATAATTAACAGAAATAGCTGTAATTCCAAGTGAAATTTATATTTTATCAAGTGTCACCAGTAAATCGATCACAATACAATTAAACACAATTAAGTATCTAAACCGGTTGGGTACATGTCCATTGATGTTTAAATACCGGTGTCAAGAAAATCAATCAGTAGCACAATGTATCTGAAAGATTCAGGTCACATCTTTCATTTTTATGAACTTAATTCATCCACTGGTGAGACAAAGAACGCATCCAGTCTCCAATGCGCCTTGCTCAAATAAGGTTGGACAGTCTGCAACACATCGTGAGGCAGATTGGAACTCCTTGAGTCCCTTATCCCATTATGGAGACAATGTAGGTCCAAACAGTTATCAATCATCCAGTTGCACATCTACATTGCTTTCTTCTCAATGATGTGAAAGGCCCAATTGGGTAGAACAATAGGGCGACCAACCTTGATGAAGATATGCATTCAAGGTGAAGAAATCTCTCCTTTCACTAAAAAGATATTTTTGCAACTAAGTTTAGTCTGAATTGGATCAGAGAGAGCTCCAAAGTTAAGAAAGATTAGATCCCATCCAAACTTGTTAGGGGATCGAGCAATATCATCACATTGGAGTCACACAATGTTCACTTGTTTTCAGTTCATCTGAGCATAATCCGGTAAGATCAATGCATGTGTGCATATTTACAACTTAAATTGGCATGCATGTAGCATAAGCAGGAGTATCTTACAATAAATAAATGGATAGGTAAAGCACACTGTCTAATGTTACTTAAGTTACAATGAACATAAATCTTGATGATAAGGCAACACTACAAATAATAACATAAAAAAAAACCTTGTTTAGACACAAATAAGATGAGATCCCTAGGGGACAGAGGAAATGGGAAGAAAAGTTGAGAAAATTAAACCAATGACATGATTAAAGTGTTCATGCGTGTCATTTTCCTTCTAATAATTTTATAAAGCAGCCTAACAGCACCACATTAAGAATTCATGCCGCTCTCGAAGCCTAACAGTACTGCATTGACTTAAAAAAGTTTCAGAGCATGCCTAATCCATTTGTAATTTATTGATAGTTGCATTGACATTCAGCATGTCAATAAAAGTAGATGGTAATGGGTACCCAAAAAAAAAGGTAAGAAGTATCAATCTGAAAAATAAGGTCAATACCCAAGCCAATCACAAAAACATGAGATACAAGTGCATCACCTTTTTTCCGCGAATCACAGCACCAGGCTCTCCTTGAATTACCATATATTTTGTAGACGCAACAAATAAGCCAGTTGGGGCAAGGGATCCTGGCTCATTGAAGTCATTAATGATAGCAGTTATCTCCTCAGGCTTAAACTACAAACAGAAAGCCAAAATTGAAGGAATTAATGACGGCTCAAACAAATAGCCATTAACATTATATAGAGAGGAAAAACAATTTGTAAGAATTATCACAGATGAAAAGATAGTAAGATGCATTTATCAACTTTCAACTCCCCTGTTATAACACAGTAGGGGTTTTTTTTTGTTGAAATCACAAGGTTTTGGCTTCATTTCAGCGTAAGGGTCGATGAAAAAGTATAATTATACTAAAACAAAATGAACCTCGATGATCAATATGATAAATTAAAAATCATTTGATTAGAAACATTTTTAAAAGATAATTTAATATAAACTAAATCACTATTGCACTCCATTTACTAGAATTCTCCATAAAAATGAGACTAAAACAATGCATAATTTGGATTAGCATCATCAGCTCCGAGCTACATTTTAAATATTTAAAGAGGCTAATTCATTCATCTATTGATTAAAGTCCAAGTTCATTACATAATACCAATCAACACATCCAAAACCAACAGAATCAAACCAAACAAAAGGGGGTCTTTGGAGAAGATGAATTTCACAAATCTAACTACCAAAAGTGATTCAATCCATAAAATAAAGACCTCTAACAGAACCACTGCCGAATCCCGATCGACAATTGCATGACAAATCATACAGGCAATCTGATATTTAACTACAAAAATAAAATCTAAAGCGTGTATTGATCAATTTTTCTATCACATTCATTTTGAGATCTAAATAATAATTCACCTGAGGAAATGAAGGACTCTGCGCCCAGACGCTTCCGTCGTGGCCGAGGATCGCGGCGGCCGTGAGATGGTTGCCGTCGATATCGCACATCAGATGATCGTCAATGTATGTTTGCCAAGACATCTCCTCCTCCTCTCTTCTTTCTTTTTCTCTGTTATTTTTTCCCTTCTTTGTGTTCTCCTTTGTCTCTGGTGAGGTTTTTCCTTCTACTTTCCTCCTTTTTGCAAGAGAAAGTATCACACAGGAACAATGAGAGAGAGAGCTGTGCTTTTGGGAGAGATGTATGTGTATATATAGATGTTTTGGTTTGGAGGAATGAGGAGAAGTGGAGTGTTGTATGTAATATAGGAAAAGAAGCGGGAGAGGAATTTGGAAATCAGTTATTTTGCATGGAACCCGATTGGATAGATGCCGTTCACGTCCGCCTTTAATTTCGCCATGAAGAATTTTTCCTTCCCACAGTTGCTTGACATGGTTTTTTCTGCCTTGCTCATGTCTAACCGTGCCTAGTGTAGTGCCTAACTTCTCATCATCCTTTACCATCAGGTGGCCCACCACATCAACGGCTCTTATTTATGATGTAATAATGACAGTAACGACAACAGCATGAAAAATTGAGGTATATAAAATGTTGGTTTAGCGGGTGCGGATGATCTTGGGATACTAGATTGAGGTAGTTTAGGATGCTTGATTATTTCATTATCATGTGGTATATAATTATGTAAGTCTTAAATGTTGGTTTTTGGAATCCTTCAAGACTCATTTACCCAAATGGGGAATGTTCTATTCACCTGCATACTTCTCATATAGTCATATGTAGTGCAGCTCGTGGGCCCGCTTAAATATTACGCATCAAGTGGTATTGAATTAGGGTCAATAGAAAAATCAGCCCCATCAGATTATCCTATCCATTGATTTAATAACCATATAATTTAGTACATTTTTTTTACCTTAGATTTCTTTGAAATCAATCAAACGGTTGAAAACAGTATGATGAGATTGAAATTGAGCCTAGTGCCATGTCATGCGGATGAGAGTTTTAAACAGCATGCAATGATCAGAAGTGGACCAAAGTAGGCCTCACAGTGTTGGGTTGCATATACCGGCTGCCAGTAAGAGAACATTTCCTTTTCCCAAAGTAACAATGTGGGAAGATTTTCACCTGTGAGGAGATTGATTGCACATTTTGCATTTGTGCTTATGCAATTAAATTCGTGGCAGCTCACTTAGATGCATTCTTATTTATAGAACGAAAGATGGATGGAAAATCTTTTTACAAGTGAACAAGCCGCCCAATCAAATTATCCTAGCTATTGATTTAGCAAACCTTATATCATAATGAGCATTTAACTATGATTTTTTAATATTGATCCAAACGTGAGTAAATATTTGATGAGCATAAATTACGCATGGTGCCAGATCATAATATATAAGATGAGTGTGAAGGAAGCTGCACCGATCATCGGTGGGGCCTATAGATCTGGACCGCAAGTGCAGTCTGCGCTGAGGAGAAAAATTCTCCAGTGCAAAGAGTTCACCTAGCTAGAACAGCCCACATACTACATATACTGTGCTCATGTGACCGAACTCATGAGAGCACACTTGGATCCATTCCTATCATTGAGACTTGAGAGTAAGATGGAAAGGTTTACCAAAGTCCAACAAGGCTGTTCTTTTTTATGCATAACCCACAAAGCATGCTTCTTATCTCGTGAAAAATCATAAACCGCAAGAACAAAAAAGATGACTTTCCCATCCAAAATCAGACACTATCCATCCATCCGCGACAAACTGAAAATAGCATATCATCCTACATTTCTCAGCTTGCAGTATTTAAACAGTTCTTGAAACACTTTTGAAATTGGACTGCTCCTAGGTGCACACAAATAATTACCCTGAAGTCCCCAGTGGTGTGAGAAAGAATTGGACCAACCTCATTCGCAATGGCGTGAACAGACTGGCAGGTCCCATCATTTCCATTGATGGCCCCTTAAGAGTGGTCAGTTTAGTACATATTGTGGCCTCCACCAAACATCTATTTAACTTGAAATACAAACACTAAATTTTGTAATGGTTTCTGGCAAAAAAAATAAAAAAAAAAAAAATGTAATGGTGCCCATGACAGTCACCACCACTGTCCATACCTCTTCCAATCACTATATGGTGTTTAATTTCAGTTAGACCAACTACCAAGCGATATCAGATGAATTTTTCACAAAATCTTTCATCCCTTCCGGCACTCACTGGCGGACCTACTATCCGCCCTAGATTAAAATTAAAATCTATATAAATTTCAATGGTATTTTGGTGAAGGGGCGAGCAATATGGGGCACAATCTAGGGTAATCGCCCCACGTCAAAATTGAAAACACCATAGAGTTGAATGGGGCCTTGGAGTATGCCCTACATGTTTAAACTTGTTACATATATCTAAAGATATCCTACAAATATAAAGCTTCGTTGGTAAAAAAAAAGGAGAAAAAAAAAAAAAAAAAAGAAAGAAAGAAAAGAAGACATGTTGCGGCAATACATCCCTCTCCCTCTTCTTTTGAAACCTCTTCGCACCAATTGTCGATCGAGCTCCTCGTCGCCGGTCCCTATGTACTTTGTAGATTACTACATTTTTATCTACCAAACATATATAGTATAATCCTTCATAATCACTCTATACCTAAATCAAAACACTTAATCTCCAAATCCTAATTCCAAAAATTGAACCTCAAAATCCTAATCCATACCCTAAGCCTTAAACCACCAAATCTAAGCATATCTACAAAAACCCAAATATAACCAAATTCATTTATGTTATCATGTCTTCTTACCCCACTATGATCCAAAGATAGAATTTCACTCCCATTATCTAAAGATTTGAGGCTTTGAGAAAGTGAAAAGGGAAAGGACGGGTGTCCTCAAAATGTTCTTATATTCAGTTTTTCTCATACACCCACTCACCTTGAATTTGCAGTGACCTCCATTGGGCATTGATTTTGACATATAAATTTAGTGAAACATGATAATATGAGTTTGAGTATCTGAGATTAGGTTAGAATTATTTTTTATCCATCTAATACTTTTTAGTACTTCTAATTAACAACCTCTTCATTGCCCAATCTTCATTAACTTGATGCATCTATTTGAGTTCCATGAGTTACACATTTTCTAAAGAAAAATGTACGAGTGCTATTTGGTAATATAAAAAAAAGCTGCGCAAAAATCAAGAAAAAATGTATTTTTTTTTTCAAATGTAAAGTCTAGCAAAATTTTAGCCCCACCTAAATAAAAATCCTGGTCCGCCACTGCCAGCACTAAAGATGAAAAGTCAAAATTCCCACAAAGAAATGTCTACAAAAGCAAAACAGACATCTTGAGAAGCTACGTATGTTTCCCTCTGAAGATTTCTGGTATCAATAAGCCACCTTTTAGTTGATTTGGTGGCTGTCACTAGACTCACTACTCACTAGTGATTAGAAATATCAGGATCATACATTCGGGCAATTCTGCGAGATAAGAGGATCGTACCCAGAACACATCATCCATCGAGCCTATAGCTCCTCTCTCTGAAAGCCACACCTGCACTCCTGTTGGGCTGAACTGGGGCATTTGCCTGAGCTCCCAACCCCCACAGTGCAACAAGCTTGTGCCTATACAAAAAAAGTAAAGGATATTGCTGAAAAAGAGGATCTGAACACATCAATGATAAAGGTGAGAGAGATTGTAGATCCATTGGTAATGATGAGACAGATCACAAATTCATACATTTTAGCAAACTGCACATGTTAATATCTAGATCTAGACATTATGAAGAAAGTGGGTTCTATTTCTTCTACTTTTGGTGATGGGTAAAACCTGCATTCAACATGACCAATCCAATTGAGTAACAGGCTAGCAGCAAGAAAGCCAACATGAAGGCGACATGCAATCTTAGACATGGATAGAGATTGATGGGAGCATAAAACAGAACACCACTGTCCATTTGTTGGCCGCAGATCAGATGGATGGATCATCCATTCATTACAGAAAAAAAAATAAAAAAATTGAGGTATACTTGACACAAATGGTGGGTGTTTGCATGGATATTAATAGACCTATTCTCTGCCAGGCTAGCAAATTATCACGAAATTAATTAATTAAAGTACTTCAAAGCCTATCTATCGCCTCCAGAATTTCAGCTTGGAACTCATCAAAAGATAACTAGATTAGTCATTTTATGACCTATCATATCCAGATACTTCAAAATGGACAACGTATCATGTTATATTATATCCAATTCCATTAACTTTATATGTGTAAAACCCATGTCCCTGCCATACTCATAGTGTGTCCGTGTTGTCTGGGCATCATAGTTTATGGCAACTAAACTTAACATCAACTGCATTTCAAGTGCCATCTACAAGGTCAAAACCTGAAACAGAGAGAAGAATATTCCAGAACAAGGAAAAAAAAAAAAAAGGATACACCCAAATTGGAGTCTTCAGAATATTTCTTCCACCAGCAAAGGGATGCGACACTGTCGAGAAGTAAAATAGACGTCCAGCTATGATTCCCAACAGATCTGGTGTAAGAGGTGAGCCAAAAATAACATCCAATGCAAGCATTGCCCAAGGGAGATAAAATGCCTATGAGGCAAAACATACAAGCCCCTAATAAGATAGTAATCAGTGACAAGCAAAAGAAATGGAAAAAATGAAAACTAAAAGAAATATAATTCATAGGAGCAAGGAATCTTAGGAATAATAGAAGCTATGGTACCTTTAGTGTGACGAGCCCATATATGCTGATTTGGGCATTTGGGAACTCTCTACTCCAAACACAGAGAAGCATGAAAACCAAGGAAACTCCAAGAAAAGGAGACCATAGTGGTGAAATGGCTTGAGAGTGCCTAGCATCATGTAGAGTTGAGATAAAAAAAGTAAGGATGCATGTAATGTGAAAAAAAAAAAAAAAAAAAGGGGAGATTCATTTTGACACTATAAATTGGTTGTCATATGTTAAAGAATGTAACCTTCCAAAATATGTCAAAGAACAAACTTGCCAGAGCTACTCACATCATTAGAAGGCATATTCCAAAATAATTGAAAATTTACCAAGGAAGAAAAAGTTCGTAATCAGCCTCCACACCTAGAAATGAATATTAGAAGATTTAGAATTTTTAAAATGGGATAGAGAATCAAAAGGAAACTAAAAGAAATGAAAATATGTATCATCTCAGATTAAAAAAAAAAAAAAAAAAGATTTGACTGTTAAGTAACATGTAGAACAAGGGTTTTGTGGTAATGAGATCACACCCACGCTAATGCCCATCTACATGTGCAATAAAAGTCAATTAGACTTGCTAAAAATATACATGCAAGCAAACAAACTACTATAACCAGAAAGAAAAATGCATTTTGGATTCCCTTCCAACACAACTAGACATGTTTTATCTACTGCTGCTATTATATTATATGTTTACTGATTTTCATTTTCAATTTAAGTTTCAACAAAGCAACCATACTAGACACTTGCTATAGATATCTTTTTTTGGTTGGGAGTGATACTTTCAACTTTGAAGACCCAGGGATCTCTGGACATGTGTGTGATAGTAAGTTGCCCATTAGATATTTTTAGTCAATAACTGAATTGGCGTTGATATTTTTACTAAAATAAAAATCAAGGACAAATCTTAAGAAAGTATCAAGATCGGACAAAAGCTTCTTACCATATGTGGGCATGCTTTGATCTAGCTAAAGAGCGTTTTGGATGTACCTTCTCTTTCACTCGTGAATAGTATAGTCTATAGGGGATATTTTAAAAACATCAATCACAGTGCACCAACATTTTCTGCTGCTGCTGCACAGGGCCCTAGATTTCCTCCTAACTTTCAGCATTATATAATTATCAATGATAACTGCACATCAACTGCACTTGAGAAATATATGTAAGAGGGCCATTCCATTCTTTCTGCTTTAGCAAAGACTCTAACTCATCAATCCACTCAAATTATATAATGTCCTTAACCAGCCGAGAAACAATCGATCTTTAAAACAGACAATATATATTTATCTTACTGTCCTCACACGTGAAAATGAACCATGTAAATCACAAAGCATTAGCTAAATACAAATGTACAACAAAATTGCAACATGCAATTTAGGAAAGGAAAATTAAATGCCACGTTAAAAGAAAAGAATACATGCATTCAAAAAACATGTAATGAAGTGAAATGCTTGATTAATCATATTAATTTCTATTCCACTAGAAAATATAATATGGTAAAATGAAGCACAAATCCAGTGGAATAATGATTCATCCAATCCCCGCATGCGGATCAGGTAAGCAAATTTTTAACTCAGAACTCAGAAATATGGTAAAAGCTGTAATGTATTATAAATTGGAATATCTGCTTTCAATGAACTACTCAAATGGAAGTGTGGAGCAGAGCAAATATCTGCTTTCAATTAACTATCAACTAAGATTATTATGTGTTTTTGGGTGTTAAAAGCAACTGTGTACTGATACCTGAAAACGTGAGATCACTGCATCATATATCAATGCAATACTGACAGGATTCAGCAGGCCTAATTGGTATGCTGTAGTAGTTAACAAACAGAGGGTCCCATAGGCTTTGCTCACAGGAGGAAGTGAATTGTAGAATCTGTAAAAATGGAGACAGAGAAAAAAATATTATCATTGTTATTAATATTATAGTAAAAGAAAAGACAGTTCCTCTCTGTTTTTTAAGGAAAAGAAAAGGTGAACATGTACACCCACTTTTCAATTAAAATAAAACACTTGGATGCTGAGTATATACAGCAGATAGTAAATTGAATAGATTTACAGGAAGAGTTAGCCAAATTAAAGAAACAAAAAAGACTGTTGTTTTTGCAAGAAAAAAAGATGTCAGCATTGAATAATTTTGTGTGGTCAGGGCATCTCTTCTACTGCTACATCTGTTTTTTGCTCCTCGTGTAAGAAGGATCCCAAGTTGGTGGATCACCCTCTTCTTACATTGTGAGTTTCTAGTTAGATTCAGTGCCCGCGAATTGGTGTTTCACTAAGTATTTAGGGGAAGCTTGGTCAGGTCGACCCGTTCCGAAAGAAAGGGCAACTTGTTTGGAAACTCTTCTTCATGGCTATCCCTTGGTCATTTTGGAAGGAACAGAATGATAGAATCACAAGTTTTCAACAGCATATGTGATGTTGAAATTGAGTTGATTATCAACATTTGCACTTTCCACTTTACACATTACATCTATCATCTTAGAATTCATGTTTTAGATGTGAAATAAAAGTTTTATACCTGCCTGTCAACCTGACACAATCCTCTTAACCAATTAAACTACTTTTCGGAATGCACCCTAAGTATTATTTGCTTTTATATATATATATATATATTTTTTTTTTTACTTGGATTTTTAGAAAATGTGCCATCAAAGGCCAGTTCCTCTGATGATGAATCAAAGCGAAAACCCAAATTGATTTGAGTTCCCCCATAATTTGCTTTGTGTGGAAAATAGAAGATTACAAGTAATGAAGAACACAACCAGGCATCTTACAGAGCTGGAGCTGAAAACAACAAAACTGTAAATACACAAAAACCAACTCTGACTTCTATTTTCCATTGAAACAACAAAACTCTGTCAGACTACCCCAGTGAGCTTTTGATTTGGAGCATCTCCTAACAAACAAAAACCAAACCCTAATCAGCACTAATCACTTATCTAACAAATTCAACTTCTTTCTTCTGAATATAGACACAAATGAAAAGCCAACACTCCCACTAACCATTTAAAGAATGAATGAAAACCCAATATCCAAAGCATCATCTACTTCAGAAAAAACCACAAGAAGAAAATGAAGAAGAATGTCTTTTCTGGGGTTTTAAGGGTTCAAATTGGAAGACCCATCTGGGAAAGAAAGATGAGAACATTAAAATTAACAAAACCACCTTACCAAAATAGATTAAAAAAATTGAGGAAAACCAATGAAGAACACACACGAAACAGAAGAAAAAGGACTCAACAGTCAACATCAAATAAGAAGAAAAAAAAACAGGAGGGAGAATTGGAGAAAGCTCACTCAGCAGGAGATGACAGAATCCAAATTTTAAAAGTTAAAAAGAAACAAATGCAAGCATGACTTAAAATCTCGGTCTCGATCGGGGTATCGGTCGGGCCAAAAAACCAATATGATATCTACATTGGTCGCGGATATCGGTCCGTCGCGGTCGTCGCGGTGTGAATTTTTTTTAATCCAAAAAAATTCTCAAAAATATCCAAAAAATTCAGAATATTAGAAAATACTGGAAAGCAATATTTTTTTTCCATTAGTAACAACAATAAATTAAAATCTCGGTTACCTTAAGTTATGAGTCATGTTTGTATCGCAGTTGGCTGCCTTCTCTAGTATTTCATATAATGCAACCAATATTGATGCTCATGATCAATTTATTAGTATAAAATATAAGAAGATAAAGATAACATAATAATTATCTATACATTATTAATAAGCTATTAGTATTTACTATTCAGTATCATAAATACTCCAACGATTTTTTTTTAAAGTAGGAGATTTAAAAAAAAAAAAAACCATTTTTCTACACCTAAAACCATGTTTATAAGTAGATCTAGCATGAAAGTGTGTAGATTTAAGTGAATAACACAACACAAACCCAAAAATGACATGCCAATGATCGTTTCATTCATTTTTATGCTTTATCTAAAAATAAAAAATAAAAAACACATAATAGTAAAAATAAGGGAGTTAATTTGATTTTTCGTTACTAGATAAAATGATTTCTTCAAGAAATAGTGTTGGAAGTTGGAAATATATAGGAGAATGAGCTATGGAGACATGGTTGTTCTAAGGAGATGAGGGAAGATGAGAAAAAAATAGAAAAATAGGGAAAAAGTTACAAAAAATCAAGGTTTTTTAACATCACTCCATTTCGGCTAATATTTTCAAAATATCGGCCGAGATATCATTAATATCGGCCGATATTGGCCTATATTTTGGGGATATTTTGTTTGACTCGGTATCGCGGCAAAATATCGTCGCGGTATCGGCCAATACCGGTTTATATCGGTCAATATAAACCGGTATCGACCGAGATTTTAAACCATAAATGCAAGTAATCAAATGCTTCTTTATTTTATTTTATTCATGTATTTTGTTGATCGTCAGGGACAGCAAGTAAAGTCCCACGTTGAAATGAGCCATCAACCTCCAAGTGAAAAGGTTCTGGCTTAGACACGTGGCTTCGCACGTGACTTGCTTGGCACCGTAATCACATTATCACTGTACAGATTACATCCGTTTAGTAACCTATTATCACTGTCCAGATTACTTCCGTTTAGTAACGTGATGTTAATCAAATTTTTACTCTTTATTTTCCTCTTGCTACATCAACATAATTGAAACAAGGCTTTGATGATGGTGATGATTAATCTCTAGCTCTTTATTTCCGTCCATCTTGTGATAATGGAGTAATGGCTCAGATTTTGCCACGTGGATTAATGTTATTCACAGGACTAAATGATAGAGTGGATTAGAAGGGTGTGATTTGGATTAGGGTCTGGCCCCCAAATCATCAATCTAATTGTGCATCTTAAACCCTGTCTTAAGTCTTGATCACAGTTTATGTTTATTTTTATAAAGGTGGGATTCAATCCAAATACAAGTCCTATTTGACACTTATCACTTTAAATTAATAGTTGGTGGGCCTCTTTTCTAGAAGACCAACAAAAAAACCTCTTTTATAGAGGTCCATGAATAAAGCTTTATTTATATTTGACACAAGCTTAAAACATCAGTGCCCTGCTTGAGGTTGTGAAATCCTCCACTAATCAAATCTACCAAAAACCAAGGTGTTAGTCAAGTCAGCAGGAAAACTTTCCAATATTATAAAAAGTTGTTCATAATCTGAAGTGTCCAAACTAAAGTAACCTAGATCTACATCCAAAAATATTAGGAATGGTCCATGCATAGTCCAACTAGGGCAACAGGTTGCACATGGCTGGACAATGTTGTAAACTCTACCAAGCCCATTGAGCAATTGGTCGTGGATCAGGCTTTAGTGTTGGCCCAACCTATTTCCAAAAATTAGGCCAATTTGCAAAAATTAACAAGGAACGAGCCGAGCCACATCGAGTCAGGTTGCTCCTTGAGCTAGCAGGTTAGAAAAAAGGCCTGTACCCAATGCATAGAGCCAACAACTCGTACCAAATATTATACTCCAAAGTAGAACATTTTCATCTTGGCCGAATTCCTGCTCCACCCACATGAGAATGGATCTAGCTCAAATCAGAACCCAATGCCAAGTAGCAATTTTATGGATCTCTTGTTTCATACAAACAGAAGTATCTGGTTCATTAACTGCCTGCATATTGAAAAGTAAGAAACACAGTGAATTTCCACATTTAACAGAGACTAGATCAAATGTTCGTCGAATCGCTGAGCTATGGACCCCAAGCACACAAATTCAATGCTTGAGTGGCTGCATATCTTGTAATAAATTAAACTCCACTTGACTGCCAGTTTATTACATGCAAAATTAGAAATAATACATCAACTTTCGGGCCACGCGAGATCTAGGAGAGGTCCAAAGGTTTATAAATCATATCAAATATGTTTTGGAATTTTCCAATTACTGCAAGCATGAATCATCCCGACCTTCAAAACATAGGAAATGCAGATCCTGAAAATCTGAAAAACAAGAGTTCAGTGTGGAAGCATACGGGAGTGCACAGGTAGGAAGAAACAATAATGCACAATTACTTTGAAGTTCCTCATCTAAAGAAGTGCAAAGCAACCTATGGGAGGATTTGGGCCTGAAGAGACTGGAATGGCAAAATAGAAATCTTTTAGCTGACTCCAACATAGGTAGGCCAATGCTTTAAGGATTATGATGATGATGGTCCTCATCTGACTGCACATACAAAATGCCATCCTGTATCTATAAATACAAAATAAAGGCAGTCTCTACAGATTAACTGAGACAAAATTACATGCACTATGCCATGCATCTAACAGAAATTTCACACCTGCAACTTTGCAAGTCCTCTCCTCACCTCCAATAATACATTTCTCTGAGCCTTTTCACACCTCTAATAATACATTTCTCTGAGCCTTTTCACAACAACTTACATTTCTTCAAGACATTGCTTGTCAGGAGTTGTAGGGAACCAAAAATAAGAGAAACACCATAAGCATACCCACGGATATCCACGCTGAAATGCTGTACTTTACACTAGATGAAGTTGAAGTTGCAGACACTGTTGAACCATTCATACTCACGTTGCTCCTGCAGAAACAACTTAGCTCCATAAATGAAAATAATAAAACAAAAGGGCTAAATAGATAATAATAAATATATTTGTAAATAATACCCAACAAACTCCATAACCAAAAATTGCAACCCCTACGTAAACAAGATATTTCTCGTACAACCCCCCAAAAAGTATAGAAAGACCCAGATTATGAACATACCCAAATGTTGCGTAAAGGCAGTTATCATAGCCTGCAACCAAATGAAGCCATTAGCTGCTAAACAATGGGAGACTACTGAGCAAATGACATAAACTCACAGTAACAACCCATTGCATTTTAAAAGATAAAAGTGACTAGTTGCATAAATTGATAAAACTCTCAAACTCAGGTTTATAATTTTGGTAGTTCAAGGAATTCTGATATTATGACACATCTTTCAGCTTGCAAAAACTGGCATCAACTAGTAGATTGTTAGCATGAATTGTGCTGCAAGCAAGAATCGAGCAAAAAACAAGATTTTATATTCGAGTCAATGTTCACATAATAAGACACCACCCTACTTGAAACTATACGGTCCTAATATCACAACTAATAATATTGGAGATATTCATGTCCAATAACTGGGATGCCATATTGAAATTATGATTCTCTTTACTTCAAAGATAACTATTTCGATTCACTTCAAAGATTCTATTTGATTTTCATGTCCAATGCCATATTGAAATTATGATTCCTTTTACTTCAAAGATCCTATTTCATTACTCAGATATATTCACGATGCTTCCATCCCAAACAAGTCTTCCAAGATTGGGACGATGGGACGAGATATTTGAGCCTGAACAATTCCCCAACGCACATTTGCCCAACAAACAAAGGGAGGACAAGATGACCTTTTCCGCAACAATATTGTTCTGAAGACAAAGTCGACACAAAAGCTTTCCACTAAATACTGGAGTTCACCTGCGCTCAAAGATTGCATGTGATAAGAGGGTTGACCAAGAGATTTTACAAGTAGAGAGGATGTATGTTCACAAGGATATACACAGGATTATTGGATTTTAAGTATAAGTGGGAACACAGTGTGGACATTTGTGATCCAGAATGTTGATCTGATTAGCTCCCCAAGATTTTCCCTGATGACATTTTCTAGCCCTTGATTGACAGCCTCACAATCGATGGCTAGACAAATAAAATTGGAGTCCATGTTCAACATTGAAAAGGAGGAGGAGGAGGAGAAGAGGAAGAGGAAGAGGAAGAGGAAGAGGAAGAGGACTGGGCAAAATAATGAGTGACAAGGATATTGCAATGTCCCATCAGATTAACGGTTAAAATCACAAAAACTGTGCGAACACAAGGTTGAAGGAAACTGCACATATCATCATCACGAGGACCATAAAATTCCTCAAAACCGAATCTGATGAGACTTACTTGGGTTCTTAGTAGTTTTTACTCCTGTGCCTCCAAAGCTGCAAGCAATATCAGTAGCTCCATTCTGCTGATAGTAACTATTGAATGCATATGAAGCATGGGACTGCAAAGTATCTGGCTGATAACAAGCCTGACTAGGCTGAATGGCCGAACAATCAACGCCCCCAGGACCACAAGCCCAATCCAAGGCGCTCTGCAACTTCAATTCTGAAGCATTTGATGAAGCAATACACCATGTTCCATTTGAACTAGTAATGTTTGCCGTTGTAGTCATGTCTACAATCCCTCTCCCAGTTACATCCAGATTATAAACACTAGTCATATCAGGATAAAACAAGCCCCAGTTCCTCTCAGATTCCAACCCAGGTTTACGGTTCTCATTGAACAAAGAAAAAATATACACATCGATCTCTTCTCCAGGCTTTGCCGGTGTTCCTGTATTGTTAATGACATGACGGATCAGATTTGTGTTATATTTCTGTGCATTATCAGCAATTGCAGCTTTTTCCTTTGCCGATCCTTTTGAAGGCCAGCCTGTCTCAGTAACCATGATCTTGAGAGTTCTGAAATTTAGACCCATAAGTGCAAAATACAATGCATCTATTTGAGCATCGAACATGTTTGTGTAGACCAATCCGGTGTTCGGATCAATAACTTCTGATGAGGATGATGATAGTAGAGCATAGTCAAGAGAGACATTAGTGGCGGAGTCCCTGTAGGCATAGTAAGGATAGATGTCAACCATGAATGGGGAGTTGTTTTCCACAAGAAATTCCAACATTGGCTTTAAAAAGAAAGCATGCTTGCTGTTAAAAGCCCCAGCAGATGGTGGAAAGGATCGAGACAGAACTCCAAGAGAATGTGTGCTGGACACTTTGATCTTCTTCTGCAGTCCAACTTTTCTTAGAGCTACTAGGACGTTATGCATGGCTGGAACAACAAGGGAGGAGACATTAGCAGGGCTTTCGGTCACTTCAGCACCAACTGTTATGTATGTGATCTTCGTGGCAGGGTAGTAGGGGAGGATGGTCTTCATCCATGAATCTACATTTGACTGGTATTGGGAGAAAGGAAGTAAATCTGAGTTTGGAACCCCTATCATAAGTTCTACACCAGTGTTCGCAAAGGCCTTTAGAACCTGAATGTTGGAGTCATAGATTCTTACGTATTTGATTGAGTGAAGTTGAACCAGTTGAGCGACTTTAGCTGGGGTTGGAAGGTCATCGGCATTTCGACCATAGCAGACTCCAATCGTGCTTCCATTGCAGAGATCTGTTTTAGCATCATTTCTTTTTTAGATATAAAGACAAATACTAAATAAAGAAAATTCACAACGGCTATACAAAGAAAATTAAGAGCTGGACAAAATGTCTAAAGAGAAAATTGAAACTTCTTCCCTGCCCCAAGGAAGAAATTAGGTTTTCCAAATGTCACTTTATCCTTTTTTTAAATGTCTTTATCTTTAAATATATAAAAAAAAATAAAAAGAAGAAAAATAAAAACTAAAAAAAATACACATCCATACTAGAAGTTGAAAATTTTGTGCCATATCAAATTTGTAATGGGCGATCCAAATTATTACAATTTCCAGTTCAATGAACCTCTACAGTTACAATATGAACATGCAAACACAAAATCTTCCAAGGCAGAAGCAATATCTCCTGTTTATAAGTACAAATGTTCCCAATTTTGTAAATAATACAAAGAAAGTCAAAATGACCACCACCAACAACAACAAAAGAAAGCTCCAACACCAAGTGTATTAAATCATGAACTAGGGATATGTAACCTAGCCTCTGAAAGACGATAAAATTAAAAAAAAAAAAAGTTATACAATTGACGCAGTAGCAGATGGCATGGAGCTAGTGGCTCATGTGGTAAATCAGGCCCTAAAAGATTTGGATAGATTTGATCATTCACAAGGGGTTTTGATCCAATTTATAAAAGGGCCTGATAATGTAGAAAGGGCTAAAACTGATATTGGACGGTTTAAATGAAGCTAGTTTGAAATCCAATTTGACTCGTAAGTGTGCTGAATTAAAAAGAGGGACAATATCAGTACTCTAGTGGCACATTTGGATCTAATAACTTTGATAGTCTGATATCACAATCAGGTTTGGCTTCCCTTAGAGGGTGTCAAAAATTACGCCAAATTGAGAACTTAGTTTAGAAGCTCCATCTCTCACTCCATAGAGTGAATTTAAGACAACATCATTCTCCGCATAGGTGGCCAATGTTCAAGCTCAAGTTGGAGCTGCTCAATTGAATATGCTGGCCTAGGTTTTTCTTTTCTTCTCTTCTCATTTAATGCATTTTCAGAAGCAAGAAGAAGGTCTTTGCATTGTGGTGTTGGAAGCATGGGTGTCACAGGCATTATTAAATATGTACACTCATATACTTTTTTTAATGTCTAAAATTAGAAAGTACCATGTAGCTCTGAGAAATCTCCACTATGTGGTCTACTTTTCTTCAAATTCTACCATTGGATCAAAAGTCAAAACCTCTCCCCACGATTTGTTGTGTGCTGTGTATAAAATATCACTTTAATCAAAAAAATCTCTCCTGATACGCAAGCGTCACAAACAATGCAGATCTTTCAAAGTCAAATGGTGATTTTGGTGTAGCTGGAGACACTTGATCTCTTCTCCTATATCTTGCAGCTACATTGAAAAGTACTAGTGTACTACCCCTAATCTCGGCAAATTTCTTGCCCTAGTAACAACTCGGTCAGATAACTGCATTCTAAAAGTGAAACCTCACAGGCCATCATCATCATTACTTTAATGACACAATTTAGGGTTGTTCTGCCATTTTTCAGAAGAATAAATGTTCTTTAGACAATTATCATTTCATAATTCACATCACCTTATTGTTCCCAAACTGATTCCCAAAGGCTACTTATAAGAATACAATGACTCAAAATAACAAAAACATGATCCGACTCAAATCAGGAAACCTAATCGCATCTCTAATAGGAAATCTAATCATATCATAATTCAAAACTCTAGCCTAAAACAGGAAACAAAATCACATAATACACCAGCCTAATACAATCCAAATCTAATGTAATCTAATCATTTCCATATCCAACTTACTCCACAACATTCTCAACCACATCAATCAAAAGGAATAAACTTTCCTTATCATTTTCTCATACAAAATCAATTAAAAATCTCATCTTATAATCAAAATGCAGTTACATTACTCATTTATATCAGCATTACTCTGTTTTGTAATGGAAGTGAGTAAAACAAAAACGCTTTAACATGATCTTTTCATGAAAAAGAGGGCTTAAGATGCAGAATGCAGGTATTGAGTTAGAAACCCTAGACCACAAAATTAAACAATGCATAAAGCAATGCTGGTGATAAAGGAAAGAAATCGGACCTGAAAGGGAGAGAAGAAGAAGAAGCAGCAGCAGCAGCAGAGGAAGCACAAAAAGAAACCCTCTCTCCATCAAGGAGTAGCAAAAGAGAGGGAGAGAGAGAGAGAGGGAGAGAGAGGGAGAGCTTTTTCTTTTTGATATCTTGTGTGATCTTTGGATTGGAGAAAGCGAAACAGAGCTTTTGGCTTGCGTGCGTGAGATAGCGGATTTGAGAAGGGTTTATGAAATGGAGTTTGGGGGAGATTGTGGAATCCGGATTTGGGAATATGCATGTCTGTGACTGTACTGCACTGCAGAACAGGAATCGGACATTAACATGACAAGAGTGAACACTGAACACACAGAGAGAGCTCAGCCTCAGCCTCAGAATCAGCTTGTTCCTTTGGAGTAATGTAATTATTGTTCTGATCATGATGACTAGATGATATCAAGATAGTGTGGTGGGGTCCACCAAAAGATGAAAAAAAAAAAAGTAGTAGAAACTAATGGTAGGGTCATCATCATATCCATGAACCATTTTTATTCAATGCAATCACATTACAAGCTCCTGAAATGGTTTGTTTGTCTTCATCTATGATCTACTCCTTTTATTCACAATCTCAACAGATGAAGAATTTTATCTTCATAGTTACAGATGTCAGTTCTCACTCACTTTGAGAATAATGAATGTTGTAATTGTTCTTTTTTCTTTCTTACCTTTTGTGGTCTACCTGGGCTTGTTTATAACTTGATAATTTACAGTATTTTGAGCAATTTGAGTATTTTATATATGGGGAAGTTTCAAGTGCATCTATCCCTCACTATAAGGTGAGGGATACTTCTATAATTGAGAATTTTCAAGTACAAAAGTTACTTTTCAAATACATAGGGTGAGGGATAGATGCTTGTCTTCATGTGCAAAAAGGAAAGTATCCCTCACTCTATAGTAAGGGATAGATGCACTTGAAACTTCCCCTTTATATATAGGCTGACATAGCCACATATGTCAAGATTCTTGACCTGCATATAAATTCTTTGTCGGATTTGATGTATGTCGGTTTGGGTTTTGGCCATTTAATGTATTTAACTCAAAGCAGTGGATGAATCAAGGTTGGAGTAATCTAATCCAAATCCGCCTCATGTAAGCTGTGGGTTGGTGGGTTGTGTCTGAGGTTTTTGTCACCCCCATCTTTCCAATTTTCCAATGAGAAGTTTCAAGAATGAGAATTTCCCAATGGCGAAATTCTTTGGGGATTTACAATTTCCAAACATGGCTCTTCTATAATTTTATGGATGTCGAAAATCTATTTTTATCAAGAATTTGATTGTCCAAACATTGCCTTAAATGAATTGTGGTTTATTCCCAATAACTTAGAGCTAAACTCTTGTAGTCGACCTACATTGATGGTAACAATAAGGCTGTGACGATGATAATCATAATAGTAGGACACGGAGGCAAATCTCAATGCCACACCTTGTGCAATTAGGGGTGGCAATTCTTAACCCAATCTAATAACCTGAATCGTACTCAACTTGGTAATTCAAGGTTCTATCTGACCCTAATCTCCATTTTGCAAACAGATCTGGGCTTGCACTTCCGACTTGATTTGAGTTCACATCCGGTCGATAGTTGTAATTCAACTACCCTTACAAATTACACTATCATTTGTTGAGTCAACCTGTACCTTTTAGCTTTCGCAGTTCATATTTTACGAGGCTTTGAGCATCTGATGAAAATCCCAAGTCAAAAGAGGGGAACTCTAGAGTAAGACTCACTTACTAAAAATACAAACACTTCAAAATAAACACCCACTCATTTTATATAATATATTCTAAAGTTCTACAGGCAATAAGAATTGGCTCCACCGTAAGATTGTCTAATTAAAAAATCGTGATTAACACAATTTTGTGCACTTTCATTTCATATCTCCAGTTATCAAAAGACAATCAATCTTGTAATGGAGAACTCCTAACTCCCAAGGGGGTAGTTTAGTTGACTTAAAACCACGGTTTACATTTGGAGATCGTGGGTTCGAAACTATACTATCACACTGAGAGCACATGTGAATTTTTTTCAACTTTCTCTCCCGGCCCGTAAAAATTATTATGTCCAAAGAAGTGAGAAGTGAGAACCTGCGTTGTTAAGGAGGAGGAGGACAAAAAAAGAAAAAAAAAAAAAAAAAAAAGTGATGGAGCAACTCCGACCTGGGTGGAATTAGAGATATCTGTAAATTTAATGACCTTTTATTTTGAGCTCGAAAGGATTTTCAAGAATCATAGCCCAAAACATCCGGGTCTCCAGCTTCTGTTATTGAATCTGCACCGAACACATTTCGAGCCCGATTAGGTAAGTTCTCCACGTGTCCAACCTAGCCCGGACCCGCTCCAATAGAAGCACCACGTTTTCACAAGCGTATAGTCGTCACTTCGTCATGTCAGGACCGGGCAAAACTTGATGCGGCTTTCTCCCTGCCTCTCTCTCCCTGTGTGCCGCCTCCGCCTACCTGTGGGTCGTTTTTGACCGACGCCCTCAAATCATCAGATTCATCTGCATTTAGATTTGTATCCCCAAAACGACTAAAATCACCGAACCAACACCTTCTTCTGTCGTCCGATTACAAAAGGCCTTCAGACCCTCAAACCCATTTTGGTTCAATCGATTTCCTAATTCCAGACCACCCACCACCACCACAACACCCCGAGAGACAGAAATGGGTTTCCCATCAGAAATGAGAGATGCTTGGACAAACAAAAGGAAATCTTTCTTGATCCCTTCACCTGAAGAGGAGAGGATCCTCAAAGCAAAACATTGCCAACAAGGTAAATAAACAAAACCCACAAACCCATTTCATTTCTCATTCTTTCTTTGTGATTTGAATTGTGTAGATTGTGTCCCATCTAGCCTTTTGATTTATAGTTGTTGAATATACATACACTCATGGGTCAAGTTCTTTTTTTTTTTTGGTTCTCCTTTCTGGGCAGAGGGAGTGCGTGAAGGGTTCAAAGCGGCTTCAATCGCATGTGTGGTTAGTGCAGTGCCGACGGTATGCCTCCTAAACCATCCTTTTTTTCCGATTGATATGAGTAATGATCTCTGATTAATGTTATATGGAATATTTATTCATGATCCCAGATCCATTTGGGGCATGCCTTTTTGTTCTTGTTAGGAAAAAAAAGTGTCTTTTAATTTAATTCTAATAGAAGCTTGCTAATTCCTTGGCTAATCGCAATTACAAAAGGTTAATCAACCCCAAGTGGAATCATTCCTGAAAATGAGGTGTATATAAATTAGGAGAATATCCCACATCTACTCCATTCAAAAACAAACAAATGAATAAAAACCTGAAGGTGAAAGTGTTTACTTTGATCTCTGCAATTAATTGGTCTACATCCATTTGCAAAGAAGACTCAGTTCAACATATAGCAATTTAAAAAAATAAAAAAAAATTTGTTGACAAATAATATGCCCTCTACTTTCATCTTTTTCTCGCAGTTAATTTTATTGCTCGCATATGATTTGTAAAATGACAAAGCCTGTAGCACAGTTGGAAGGTGCTCTTAGTGGTAGAGTACAACCATCATCAAGGTACAATAAAGGGGCATTTCCATCAAATCTGAATCTTTGAACAATTGCGCCAATTCTTTGTGGAGCACAGCCAGAAATTGCTGTGGTGCTCATAATTTCTGGCTTGTGAACAGTCATTTAGAAATACTTGGTCGGAAAAGCTTTTAGGCTATATGCGTGGCAGATTGAGATGGAATCGATCATAGCCATATGTACCAATTTGAGAGTAGATATGGTTTCAAAATCAAACCTTTTTTTGTTTATAGTTTGTATAAAGTTCCTCTTTAATCATTGGCTCAAAGCCTCAAACATCTTAATAATGGCAGATCTAGCTGAATCAAATCTTCTTTTGCTATTTCCCTTATTGTTTGTCTTTTTTTTTTTCTTTTTTTTTTGTAATCTATTTAATCTATGGATCTTAATAATTTTGTTCGTCTTTCAGCTAATTGGTGTTCGAGTTATTCCATGGGCAAAGGCTAACCTTAATTACACTGCACAGGCTCTCATCATATCAGGAGGTACTATCTAAATTGAAAATTCAGAATTTTGTGGGCATTGCACTGTACTGCATGCATTAGTTTTGGTGGTTTAGGCCTCCATTTTAACTGTTGCTTCTTGATAATGGACTTTTCTTGATTTTTATTTAATAATAATAGAAAATGATGAATCCTTTAGTATTCTCTAGACACATGAAGCTGATAGATCTGAACGCTTCAATGATCTTGTGTCTAAAGGTTGGTTTTCTCTAAATTAATAGATTCATAGCTGCCATAAGATGAGTGTAGTCTGCCCAAACAAGATTATAAGCCATTTGATTTTGAAGCATGATAGAATGGCTCTCATGTAACAAAGAAACTCCCTTCTTTCTAGAAATGGCAGTTCCCTAGTCGAACATGAATAAACTCATCGTCACTTTTAACAGGACAAAAACCTGAACTTGTATGATTATTGTTATACTCCAGTTATATTATGTACTATGTGCATTGCTTTAATCAACATGTTTCTAGTTATATAGATACATTTTACTTAATATCTCATGAATGTATTAAACAAATTTATGTACAAGCTGTTCACATTCCCCTTTCCAACAAAACATGGATGGGCTTAGTTGTGTTTGTCTCCAAAGTCCAAATTAGTTTATCAATGCATGGATGTGGTGTGTAATATCTGCAGAGTGCTGACTGTCATAACTCTTGTATGTAGTTTGAAATATTTATCTCACAGTGAAGGCTTAAGATGGAATCTTTAATCACAAGTGAAGCATTAGCAGTAGGCCTAGCAGTAGGCCTTTGGGTAAGTTGTTTGTTTGTGTTGGATGGGTAGGATCCCCTCCAATGTGAAATCAGGAATCCTGGCCGACAATATAATGTGACACAGGTCCCATTTGATGCAGAGTTTAGTTGTACAAGTGGGTATCATACTGTGTGCAAGATGACTCTGCACCTATTTAATATTTCTTACATCGTGGATAAAATTGCTGGTATTTCCATCCAGGATCACTTCCTGTTGTAGTACATCAATTATTTGCTTAAGGTCCCTATCTGCTATGAACTCCTTCATACTGGAAGTGCTAAGTTCTAGAATTCTGGGTTTGGGGTTCCTATTCTAGTTGAAGCTGGGCTTCTTGTGGATATAGTCAAGTCTTTTGAACTCCGCATAATGCAAGAAGTGCTCCTATTA
Source organism: Camphora micrantha (assembly GCA_003546025.1). Classification (NCBI taxonomy): domain Eukaryota; kingdom Viridiplantae; phylum Streptophyta; class Magnoliopsida; order Laurales; family Lauraceae; genus Camphora; species Camphora micrantha. Next base: position 19,200,641 of record QPKB01000004.1, read on the forward strand.
TTTAAAATTTTCTTCGGTTCGCATTTTACTTGAACCTTTGATTTGTGTAAACCTTTGGTTTTTCTTGGTCATTGCTGAGCCGATATAGAAAGTAGATCCACAAGCTGATTCCAAAACTTTCAATTATATAAAACTGCTGTTTTCTAGTTCTTGACCTGAAAGCGGGTAATTTTTATTCATAGTAGGATCCTCCTGTGAAGTTTCCAAAACTTCATAGAAATTTTTTCCATTAATGGCACCGTTGCTAACCAGCGTTGGACAATAGTTTCAACTGTTTGTACTTCCCCGCTGAAGTTGCATTGCATATATTTTATCGTTGTATGGCTTATTTTAAAGCCCTTGGATCGTAAAGCCTCCTGCCATTTCTCGATTCATCCACCAACACTATATCATCTCTAAATAGGCCCCTAACAATTAGGATTCTGTTAATCGCTTTTCTATTATTCTGACGATAACAGATCATGCTACTACCTGTAACCTTACTTATTAATTTCAGTCTGTGAAATCTTCCTATAATATTAATATAAAACTAATAGTTCAATAGTTACCATCCTACTTTGAAGAAGTTTACCTTTCGATCTTACATTCTAAAATAAAGATTACATTAGCAAATGGGTATTGTCATTGTGTTGCGTGCGATTTCCGGCGGCGCGGAATGATGTGAGAAATGGCTTGTTCGAGGCAGCCAACCTCCTCAAGAAGAAGATGAAGAAGAATTATATTTTTCTATTCCCCTTCTTTTTTTACATCACATTTAAATAAGACACTTACATACAACTGACACTATCACGTTTCCACTCCTTGACACATTACACACCAACTGCTTTACCCACATGACCACATCACCCATTTCTCATAACAGACTCCTACTCCTAGGGAAACTAACCAGCCACTACACCAACTCCAACTAGTTGAACTTAGTAAACAATACATGACTCACACTTAACATTTAGACCACTGACACTTAAGATTTATTGGGCACCTGGCAATACAGCCCATGCACATATCATTCCCCCTCACTTACAGTAACCTTGTCCGCAAGGTTAATGCCTGGAAACGTTCAAGAAGGCGGTGATAAAGTTCCCACGTTGCATCTTCTTCAGTTGCTCCTTGCCACTTGACGAGAACCTCCTTGACAGCTCGATTCCGTTTTTGTACCAGACGCCTATCTAGAATTGCTTCAGGAAGAGGTTGCAAAACCCCATCAGCAGTGACTGGTGGTAACGCAACCTGAGGCTGAACAGCGGTGCCGAGTTTCTTCTTGAGGTTAGAGACGTGGAAAACTGGGTGTATTCGTGAGGTGGCAGGCAAGTCTAGTTTGTATGCAACAGGTCCAATCCGTTGTACCACCTGGTATGGACCATAATACCGTGGACTGAGTTTTAGCACCTTCCGCATTGCAACGGAGTGTTGGCGATATGGTTGAAGGCGAAGGTACACCCAGTCACCAACTGCAAACTCCCTGTCAGTGCGATTGCGGTCAGCGAAGTATTTCATCCGATCATGAGCAACCTGCAAATTTTCTTTTAGAATTGATAGAATTTGATCGCGACTTCGCAACAAATCCTCCACAGCCTGTACATTAGTGGTTTTAGCTGTGTAAGACAAAAGCCGAGGTGGGGGAACACCATAAACAGCTTCGTAAGGAGTTATTTTGGTAGCTGCATGGGTACAAGTGTTGTACCAATATTCAGCCAGTGAGAGCCACTTGGTCCACTCCTTGGGTCTGGTACCTACAAAACAACGTAAGTATTGCTCAAGGGTACGATTGACAACCTCAGATTGTCCATCTGATTGAGGGTGATAGGCGGAGCTGAGACTCAGATGGGTTCCTTGTAAGCGAAATAACTCTTTCCAAAAGGAACTGGTAAATGTAGGATCTCTGTCACTTACAATAGAGATGGGCATCCCATGCAACTTGAACACATGGTCAAGAAAAAGACGGGCAACTATCGTTGCAGTGTAAGGATGAGAGAGGGGAATGAAGTGAGCGTATTTGGACAACCTGTCCACCACCACCATAATCACATTTTTGCCCTGTGATAAGGGAAGCCCATCAATGAAATCCATGGTAATTTCTGACCAAACTTTGCTAGGGATTGGTAGCGGCTGTAGCAACCCTCCTGGCGACACATTTTCAGCTTTATTGCGCTGGCATATGTCGCACCCCCGGATGTAGCGTCGAACAAAAGACCGTAGGCCATGCCAAAAGAAGTCGGCCTTGACGCGCTGTACCGTTTTGTGATAACCAGAATGGCCTGCCGTGGGACTTGCATGTAGTTGCTGAAGTATCTGGTGACGGATAGGTGACTGAGAACCAACATACAGGCGGCCTTTGTAGAATAACAACCCATCATGGATAGTGTAACGTGTGAGGTCTAGATGCCCAGTTGTGAATTGCTGCATCTTACTTTGTAACTCAGGATCTGTAGAGTATTCTTTGTGGACCAAGTCTAACCACGAGGGTACAGGATTGGTAACAGCTAGTAATGCACCTGTTTCATCCCTTCGTGAAAGTGCATCGGCTGCCCTGTTGTCTTGCCCACTCTTATATTCAACCACGAAATCATAGCCCATCAGTTTAGTTAGCCATTTTTGTTGCGCCAACGTTCCAACCCGTTGTTCTAACAAGTATTTCAAACTCTGCTGATCGGTGCGGACTGAGAAACGACAGCCAAGGAGATACGGTCTCCACTTCTGAATTGCCATGACTAATGCGAGTAACTCTTTCTCGTAAGTGGAGAGGAACAGATTCTTACCTGTAAGGGCTTGACTGGAGAAAGCTAAGGGTCTCCCCTCCTGCATCAACACAGCACCTATTCCTAGCCCTGAGGCATCACATTCAACAATGAATTTTTTTGAGAAATCTGGAATGGCAAGCACAGGTGGATTAGCCATGGCATTCTTGAGATTGTGAAATGCGGTTCGTCCTTCTTCTGACCAGTGGAAGGAGTTCTTTTTAAGCATTGAGGTGAGAGGAGCGGCAATTTTGCCATAGTTTTTGATGAATTTGCGGTAATACCCTGTTAACCCGAGGAACCCACGGAGAGCCTTGAGGGTAGTTGGCAAAGGCCAACTCAACATGCAAGCAATTTTGTTCAGATCAGCGGCAACTCCCTGTTTTGAAATGATGTGGCCCAAATAGTCCACTTGTTCACACCCAAATGTACATTTAGATTCTTTGGCATATAACTTGTGTGCGCGCAATAATTCCAGTGTGAGCCGGAGATGTGCTATGTGATCTTCCCAAGTCTTACTATAGACTAAAATATCATCAAAGAAAACAAGTATAAATTGACGAAGGTATGGTTTAAATACCTCATTCATCAGTCCTTGAAAAGTTGATGGTGCATTAGTGAGTCCAAAAGGCATCACCAAGAACTCGTAATGACCTTCGTGAGTTCGGAATGCCGTTTTTTGAACATCTTCTGGCCGGACACGAATTTGATGATAACCAGAACGTAGATCGAGTTTGGAAAAAACAGTGGAGCCATGTAACTCATCTAATAATTCGTCCACCACGGGAATGGGAAACTTAGCTTTGATAGTTTCACGATTCATTGCCCGATAATCAACACAAAACCACCAGCTGCCATCACTTTTGCGGACTAGTAGCACAGGTAAAGAGAAGGGACTTTGACTTGGGCGTATAATCCCAGCCTGTAGCATTTCCTTAACAAGTTTTTCGATTTCATTTTTTTTGATAATATGGATAACGATATGGGCGAACACTAATGGGCCGAGTACCCTCCACCAGAGGAATTTGATGATCATGTGCGCGTAGAGGAGGAAGGCCAGTAGGCTCTTGAAACACATCACAAAATTCGCCTAATAATCTTTGGAGCAGAGAACCAGGTTGTGGACTAGGAGGGTTTCCAACCGCATAAAAAAGTTGGAGTAGTAGTCCATGTGAGTGGCCATTGACAACCCTTTTGATGTCATGCCCTGTCATGAATGAGAGCTCCTGGACCTTTTCACCCTTGAAGCAATATGAAGTCCCATTAAGAGTGAACTTCATTCAAAGATTTGAAAAATCCCATAAGATGGGGCCCAGCGTACGTAGCCAGTGGGCTCCAAGTACAGCATCACACCCACCCAGAGGTAAAAGGTAGCAATTGGTGGTAATAAGAAGTCCTTGAATAGTGAGGTTGATGTTTACACATTGTCCCTCACTTGAGAGCTTTTCTCCATTTGCCACCATGACCTCCAAGTTTGCATTACCATTGATGACCAGTCCAGCCTTCCGAGCTACCACGGGGTCCAAAAAATTATGCGTGCTGCCGGAATCTACAAGAATCACCAAGGGATGTCGATTTACTATACCTCGAACACGCATGGTTTGAGGAGCCGTAGCACCCGCAATCGCGTGAAGCGAAATCTCCGGGGTAGGATCTGGGCAATCATTTGAATATGCTTCAAGCGCTTCATCATGACGAGGTTCACCCGCTTTTTCTTCTAACCAGGTTCCTTCCATAAGGTAGAGCTGCTGTACCTTACAACGGTGGCCAGGCGAGAACTTTTCATCACAATTGTAGCAGAGTCCTTTGTCACGCCGAGCCTGCATATCCGCTGGTGTAAGCCTCTTAATTGGTAGATTGGATGTCTTTCCGGAGTTGGTGCCTGCTGTATTCATTAATCTGGTTGCATCTGTACGAGGCTGACGACGTTTGGTTGCTAATTTTTCTTCTTGCAACCTTGCGAGTCCAATGGCGGCTGATAAAGAAATGGGCTTGAACATCTGCACATCCAGCCGAATATCTTCCTTAAGCCCGCTCATGAAGCAACTAATCATGAAGGCTTCATTGAGGCCGTTCGTACGATTAGCTAAAGCTTCAAATTCAGCCTGGTACTCTTGGACGCTTGAGATTTGTCGTAGCTTCAATAAGGCGGCCGTTGGATCTTCATATTCAGTGGGGCCGAACCGCACCTCCAAAGCTCGAACAAATTCACCCCATTCTGATAATGCACCTGACTTCTCCATCCAACAGTACCATTGCAAGGCTTTGCCTTCAAGGTGAAAAGATGCTATTACCATTCTCTGAGTAATTGGAGTTTGATGATAAGCAAAAAATTGCTCTGCTCGATAGATCCACCCAGATGGGTCTTGACCTTCGAATCGAGGGAAATCCAAACGAAGGGCTCTGGTTTGGATCGTCCCACCTTGTCCTGGATGCGAATGATTGAATGAGGACTCTATCTTGTGAGATAATTGATCATATTTGGCATCCATTGCTGAGATTTTGTGAAGGAGTTCATTCAAAATCTGTTTCTGTTGATTGAAGTTTTCATGAAGTGCACTCAACATTTGTTTATGTTGATCAGATGTTTCCCTTAGCTGGTGAATAGCTTCATCGTGTTTGGCCATCCGAGTACCTTCGGCCATTCCAGAACCGTCAGGCTCTGATACCAAAGATGTTGCGTGCGATTTCCGGCGGCGCGGAATGACGTGAGAAATGGCTTGTTTGAGGCAGCCAACCTCCTCAAGAAGAAGATGAAGAAGAATTATATTCTTCTATTCCCCTTCTTTTTTTACATCACATTTAAATAAGACACTTACATATAACTGACACTATCACCTTTCCACTCCTTGACACATTACACACCAACTGCTCTACCCACATGACCACATCACCCATTTCTCATAACAGACTCCTACTCCTAGGGAAACTACCCAGCCACTACACCAACTCCAACTATTTGAACTTAGTAAACAATACATGACTCACACTTGACATTTAGACCACTGACACCTAAGATTTATTGGGCACCTGGCAATACAGCCCATGCACATATCACATTGATTGTTCTGTTTTGGCCATAAATCATTTTATTTTTTAGGTGGAATGGTTACATTAGTAGTCATATCCTTTGCTTCGTGCTACTGTTGAAGGCCATATGTCTTCTTTGGAGCTCTGAATTTCACCATAGCCCTTGTAGATTGTTTTAACTTGTTGGTGTCTGGAAGAAACATGAAAGCAGAATGCATAGGATGATAGGAGTTGACTAGGTGTTGATTATGATTTGCAGTGCCTAATATGTCAGATACCAGTACCCCTGTACTTTTGACTTTTTCCCTGCATAAATGCCAAGTTCCAGCTATTTGGTTGGATTACAAAGTTGGCACATGTGAGTTGCATGGGTCAGACAGGATGGATGGACCTGAGAAAAGAGCTTTGGACATCTGATCTATAAAAGAGGATGATACCCGCCATAATCTGTACTTAGTTTTTTTTCCTCCTAATTACCTGATGGGGGCATGCTATTTCTCATTTGTTTCATATGTTCTGAAATGGCAAGCCAAAGTCCAAAAAAGAACAGTTTTAAGGCACATTTATGAAGGCCTAAGAAGGTAAGTCAGCAAGATATTTTATCACATATATTTATATTTTTAATCCATTTATGCTAGTCCTTAAATACATGTGATGATTTTGATTTGGGATGAAACTGAAGAAAGCTAATTCCATTCAATTCAGTTCAGGTCAATAGAGCATCCTAGCCGATTGTTGAAATGGACAGCAAACCGTTCTTCCAAAATATATTACATGCTCATTCTATTTGTGGTACATCTATCTGTCATTGGCCCTTACTGAGCCCTTCTGTCATGCAGGCCTCCTTGTTGGGCTGTTATTTTGCTCTCTATGCAAAGAATCTCTTGGAGATTATTACTGATAACTGGAAATGCATCTTGATGATCCTTCCATGCTTGTAGAATATCCCCCCTTTTTGGGAAGAACGGATGAATTGTTTTGATTACATTAGAGCACAGAAAATGACAAATGCTCGACCATCATGTAAAGTAAATGATACAACTAAAATTATGGGATCATGGTCCCTAAGAGAGATGCGCACCCCATTTTGGCTAGAGAATTCCCCGATTAATTAGGTATCTGTACATAGAGATGTCTCTTGGTTTCAGGATAATGATATCACCTCCAATGCTTGTAACACAATCTCATTAACTACCAAATAAATCCCCGAGACTCCTTGGACTTTCCCTTCCATCTAGGAAGTGCATTTCTAAAATTTGTTTGCAGGCTGACATCCCCCAAACATCAGTTCTTTGATCTCATGGTTAGCAGCACCTCATCACTGCCATAGTTCTACTGATCTCTAGGACGGAAACAGTTCTCATTTTTGACAGGTAAGTCCCACAGCCATATCCTTTATATTGACCCATTGTGTTGGTATATTTGGTCAGAATTAAGTTTTGACTTAAAAAAAAGGACTAGAATAGGAATATTGCAGAAATTGACATTTCTGGCCGATCAACCTGATGGTCGTTTAAGTAGAATACATTAATTTTAAAGTAGCGACTTAGTAATATTAACTAAAGGAAGGGAAAATACAAAATTCTCTCTTTTAACTACAGCAGTGTGTCCTACTACATAAGGCAAAATTTTTTAAACACTGTGTCTGTTACCTGTCTTTATATTTTATGAAACCCTGAAATGTTTGTCCCTGTATTGCTTCCTATTTACATATTCTTGTTTAAATTTGTACTTACAATGTCAATCAAAATTCTTATTGCAAGTGTAGGATATGTCTAACTATAATACTTTGTATCAGAGTAGACAAATATAGCCGATTCTGCTTCGTACCCCCCCAACTACACTTCTAACCTTTGTTTCTTCCATCTGATGAACAGCTTCTATTGCTGCTTACTTCATCACAGCTGACAAAACCATTTTGGAGTGTGCGAGAAGAAACAGTCTTGCAGACTACAAGAAAACCAGATGATTGATCATGTGCATGACAAATGACTTTCTGCAAAGTTGCTTGACTTGCTTTGGGGTCTGTTACAACCATGTAGTTTTCTTTATCAGAGATGTGGATGTTTGGATTTAGAAATGCGAGTATCTATTCCATTTTTTTTCCCTATCATACACTTGGGGTAGATTCACTTGCGGCAAATAAGTGTATATGAGTTGTATTTTTATAACTGATGTATGCTTTTCCAATTTTACTGTATCTTAAACTCATTTGAGATCAGCATATAATGCAATGCAATGCAACGTATTTGCATCCGGCCGGAGGTGAGCACCACTATGAAATCACTTTGCACCGTCACTCTTGGTCAAGGGTTAGCTTTGGCGCTGTTTGGGTCTTTGTAACTCTTTGCCCTCAACTCATCTTACCTTTTAAGGCTTTAATTCTAACTACTTGCAACTGCGGCGGCCTGTTTTGGTTATGGCAATGAACAAAACAAGTCATGGTCAACATGTAAACCGAGTTACTGCACTTAGGTGTCTCTTTTTGCCCATTCAAATCAGGCAGTTTGTGCTGCTCGACCTGAATATTTGAGCTGAAGGTAATTTAAACAGGCCCTGAAAAACTTCTCAGCCTAGCCTGTTGAGTTTTAGATTTTGCTTTGATAGTAGTATGATTTCAGTCCTTTTCCTCTTCACTTGATTCGACCATCTCATGAACAGTCTCTGAAGCCTGCAAGGCACGTTGCCTCTTTTTTGGTGGGTTTATGTTTGTTGCATGGGGACTAGGAAGGTTTTGACTTGAGTATAAACTCTAGATGTCTAGGAATTGTGTCAGACATGCTTGATAATGATACTGGTGGAAATGGAATAGGCAGCTGTAACACTGCATCCCAACCAACCTTACTATCGATGTCACTCAAGCCACTTAGTAGTGGCGGGCAGGTTGAGTGGAACTTTGATGCTGAAGAAGACTCTGTTTAGTTAAGCAAAATTTTGTGGTTGGCTGTTTGTCTGATGTCAACTCTCTTTTTATTTTTTCCCCCCTAAATACTGGCAGACACCTGTAGATAAGCTATGATTGTTGGAATTAATCCCTTTTTCCAGTCATGAAGCTTCCACTTATTGCGATCAATTTGATGACTAACAAGCTTGGTTGAATTTTCTAGGACCCTTAATACCATACCTAGTTTGTTGGGCGGGCCTTCGAATTGAGAATAGTTCACAATTCGCAGTTTGAACAGCAGATTATTAGAGAAACTAGTCTCACAAAATTATATAAGTCGAGTCCCATAAATCCATTAGTGGTGCCTACCTAAGAAATCCAAGTTGCTGAAAAAGCACTGTACCTCTGTATCAGCCTTAATCCATTTCTAACTCCAGTCACTCCTTATACCAGTTAATTTGTTTTAGAGTGGATCGAATCATGATAAAGAACAAAATGCTCTTCTTAAATCTCGAGTCCACAAAATCAAAGATTAGAGTGATGCTTGGCCAAGCTAATATTGTTCAGTGCATCTGGTTGCACTTGACTTGGTTGGTGGATCCCATTGTTGGAAAGTGAAAAAACCGGGTTTCTAATTGACTGCACCCTCTGGATGAATTCTAATGGGTTTCAACTGGATCTATATCAATCAAGGATCCTGGGAGATGGAAAGGTTTAGATGTAGATGAGGGAACATGAGATATCTGCCCTATGATACTGTCCTATCTCTGTTAGTTTTAAGTCATTAAGAGTTTAAAACCTTTTTCTCTTCTTAAAGGCAAGATATTAAAAGTTCAATAGCTATATTGTGCAATTTTCTTTAATAAAATCCAACTAATATATGGGAATTATAAGATTTGGGCTTGTGCTAGTTCATAGGGTAGTTTGTGAAAGAATTGGAATGACCGAGGGCAGGTCCTGCACCCTTTGTAGAATTCCACATTAAATAAATAAATAATTGGGATTTTAATAGTAAGACTGACCTTAGATTTGACATTTTTCTTAAAATCGATTGGTATAAATAAGTCTGACAAAAAATAATATATTATACAACCGTTAAATTTGAGGGCCGTAGATTAAAGGTTTGGACTTGAAATTGTATAGATATACCGGGAGTCTCTATCCTCCACTTCACCCATGACTGGTGGGACATTCCCACAGGAGCAGAGTCCCTGAATAGAGAGAGAGAGAGATGAACTTGAATGTTGGTATTAAGATGTTCTCTTCTCCCATTCCCATATAATAATGGAAACAGATAGGCAGAGACAAAAGCATCGTAGATATCGAGTGGTGGAGAAGTGAGTGTGCTTCCTGTTCTCAAAAGTCTCAACCAAATGACCTGAAGCATCGTCAACGTTCTCATCCATTCCCTGTTTCCAACCCCGGATGTGGGTCATAAACAAATAATGCCGGTTTTGACCGGGAACAGAAACCAGACCCTACAAACAAATGCCCCCATTTTCGATTGGATAAATTATTCCAATTAGCCATGAGATCCCCCCAACTTGTGGTCTTTCAAATCCCCAACCATTGGTTGAGATTATTTCATGTTTTGGCCTATAAATCATTTTCAGGGCCTACATTATTTCATGGCTTTATAAAATCTTGACTTAAAAAGTCTCAAGAGTAAAACCCTGTAAGCTGACCTAAGATTGATAATGAAATTGTGAATCTCTTTATGTTAGTGGTTCTGCTCTTCTCATTCCTTCAACATCGCCCAACAATTTTTTTATTTTATTTTTTGACAATTCAAGGTATCTCCCGCTCAGCCCAATCCGAAGCCTTTGGTCCACATCTTTTTATATATCATAATAATAAACGATTATGATGAGCTGCAGATGGGACCGATTGTATTTGTATAGTTCAGCTGAATACATTTCCATCATCAGGTACCAAGGATCCCATTGTAATTTTAATGTATTTGGGTGGGCCCCCCGATTGTGATGTGTTTTAAGTCTTGTTTCAACTTTCAAGACAAGAAGGTCATGATGCCTTTTGAAATACTCAAGAACATTTTGATCCTTTGGAAAAATAAATTAAAATACCATGCTTTATAATTTCTAATAGGGCCGGCTTCCTCACAAGAAATCTGAGATTTCTTATGGGGTGTTTTGTAAATTTCCCAAATGTTGTCTTCCACTTAGTATCACAAATGTTGGAGTACGTTGTAGCATTTTGAAAACTAGAATTTTAGAATTCTACGGTCCAAAAGTGACGTTTCATTATAAGTTTTTATCATTAATGTATGAAATTCAGAATTTTTGGGAGACATCAGCGGTTATCATTGTCAAGAATTCTCGACATAAGAAATTACCGTAAAAATTACCTCTAACCAAAACAGGGCGTAATAAGATTTGTGGGATGTTGCTAAGTATTGAACGCAAATTTTCAAAAATATCGACTCTATTTAACAGGTGTCTCATTTATTTGTTAGGTCGAGCTGATGGTTTGGAGTGATAATTTAAACTTGTAGACCCAACAATCAAATCCGAATTATGTGTGATATCACTGTGCCAATACCATTCAACCATGAGTGCATTGGGTGTGCCTTTTTATTTGCATACAAGTGGTTTACATAAAAGTAATCCAATTCCTTCCCTTCCAATGTCCCTCTTAGATTATTATTAACCTCAATTTGACACTAGTCCAACCATTACGATTCTCCAGCGGATTCAGTCACAGGGAACATGCATTATTTGACATCATAAATCTCATAGGATCTTAAATTAAGAGTTAATGATCAGTTGATTAATAGAAATGCCCCATATCCACCCTTTCTGGTTGCCAAGTATAAGTGGGCTCCACATTAAGTGGGACAGCACAATCTAATCACAAAATGATTTATTATAGTTAGGCAAAAAGGCAAGGGGAATAAATAACCATCCCTCCTCTGAGGAGGCTGGAGATCCCTCTAAAGAACTAATTAAGTGGGTATGGACAAAGGTGATGACTAGGATATGGATCCATCCAAAAGCTCAGCAGCTCTTATCCACTTGTTGCCCTTTTCCTCTTCTTTTCCTAGTACAATAGGGATAATTCAATGCAAGCCTAAAAAAAAAAATGTGGATAATATCGAATCTTGAAATTGACTAGAAACAATTAGATTAGATAAATAATTACAAAAACAAAAAACCACCCACCACACATTACACTAACAACAACCCACCCCACCTTTCTCAATTATAATAAAGATCTTTTCTTCTATACCCCTAAAGTTTTTAGGATTTGCAAATAGGCCCCAATAGTTTTGTTATTTATAAATGAATACCTATTTTCTTTAACACCTTTTATGTCCCAAAATCAGTAGCCTTCCAACCATCATACGTCTTTAGAGTAAAATGACACATTTGCCCATCTCTCTATCATCCCTATATACATAATTTCAAATGTTTGGACTTATTTTTCTCTTAAGCTTGTAATATTAATAGATACTATGGTATTTCTTTGTAGGAAAGAATAACCCTGCATAAATTTCATTTTTATTAATACAAGTCTCATTTCATTAAATCCAGATCGATCATGATGAAAATCAACACTTATATTTATAATTGGTTATAAATGATCTAATCCATCCACGACCAACCGTTTGATTGATGAAAATTTTAGAATAATAATTAGGCTTCATGTGCATGAAAGAGTTATTGAGAGAATGATAATTGATAATTGAGATAAAATAATATTACTTTTGCAAAATGATATACTTAAAATTTGTTATAATTGATCGAATCCATCTACGACCCACCATCGGATGAATGAAAATTTTAAAATAATGATTAGAATTCATGTGCATGAGAGAGTTTATTGAGAGAGATCGTTGAAAATCGACATAAAATAATATTACTTTTATAAAATAATATACTCATTTTTATTTAATGATGCAAGTGCACAACTCTCATTTTTATAAAAAGTAAACACAAACTTTATGATTGTCGGCCATTCTCGTTGTGACAACTAATTCTGAAACATGAAAGGTATTACAAAGAAAAGTCAAGGGCCTCCTATTTACAAATCCTATAAAACTTAGGGGGTATATGAAAAATACGCTATAATAAATGATTCTTAGCATGCCAGTCATGTTATTTTACTGTAGCCTATATATACTTGTCTAATGTCTTCCTTCAACCCCAAAACCAGATTCAATTTCCCAAAACCAGCTTCAGTTTCTTGTGATTTAAGTCTTTCTTGGGTCTGAGTTTTCACATGGGTGGATCTGTGTTGCAAACGTTTCAAGGGTGCTCACCGGTCATGGATGTAGAACTGTTGGTTGATGATGTTGCAGGGCAAGATCATAGAAGCATGGATGATGGGTGGGGCTCAATGTCATCTTCTGATGATTCTATTGTATCATCTTCGACTTTGGATTTCTCAGATGATGATGATGGTGGTGATATGTCGTCGTCTTCTTCTTCTTCAATGACTTTGCATCCATCTCCAGAAGTAGATTCAAATGGGCCTCTCTATGAACTATCCCAGCTCATGGTCCATCTGCCCATCAAGTAAGCACAGCTGATAAAATCCTGCTCTTACCCAAATTATTTCAATATGAGAAGAAAAAGGAAAATCAATCCAATTCAAGTATAGTTCTGGATTGGAATGATTATTCAAAATAAATCTCACAAATGTCTAAACCAAACAAATATCTCTCTCTCTCTCTCTCTCCATATAAATATATATATATATATATATAATAGGAGGTTATTCATATGCATCCCCCCCCCCCCCCCCCTCTCTCTCTCTCTATATATATATATATTTATGTGCATACATCCCTCACCATAAGGTGAGACACACTTCTATAATTAAAAAATTTTACGTGAAAAAAGAAGAAAAGTCATAAATGATCATATGCATAAAAAGAATATTCATGTGCAAAAATGAAAATTTCCCTCACCGTATGGTGAGGGATTGATATACATGAATGCCCCATATATATATATATATATTAATTGGGCATTGATTTGTATATTGAAACCAAACCATCTATTGGATATTTCATTTATGTTCAATTTTCCAATCACCTGCCTTGGGCTGGAGGCACCTAAGTTTCTTTGGAAACCTGGGTCATGCCAAACAAGGGGTCGGAGATGAGACATCAGACAGGTATGATGTGGGCTAGAGTTGGGAAAATTAACATCACTTCAATCATATCAAAATTCTTGATTTTAGGGACTCTTTTATGGTCGAGAGGGTTCATTGGAGGAGGGGAAAATTATTCTGATTTTTTGGTGTGACATATTCATCTGGTGGGAATAGAAAAAAAAAAAAAAGAACTTAGATACAAAGGATTTTGATTCCCTAGGGAAAGGGTAAAGACCACATGGTTACTCTCCTATGGAAAACGAGATTTGCTGAGGGTGGAATCCTCCAGTTGCACAAAGAGAATTGGAAAGAGGAAGAGAAATAAAAAGGTGACATTGAAGGATTGAAGTTGACTATCTAGATGGGGATCATCACGTGGGATTAGGTTGAGTAATCAATTCCTATTAAAGGGGAGATTATTTGGTGGCTATTGTGATTTTCACCTTTAATACATCATTTTTAGTTGTAAATCCCAGGGATTCAATAATATCATGTTCATTTTGAGATTTCCATTTAATGTATTTATCTTTTGTTCAAGACAAATATATATATTACAATGTATTAATCTGGTGGATTCATTTTTTGTTTTTGCAGAAGTGGGCTTTCAAGACATTATCAAGGGAAGTCCCAGTCATTTACATCTCTATCTAATGTGAGTTGTATAGAAGATCTAGCTAAGAAAGCCACTCCTTATAGCAGGAAGATGATGAAGTCATGTAAGAGCTATGGTGGATTTTTAGATTGTCAAAAATCATTTACAAGGACTATATCAAAAAAGGCTTCAAAGAGCTCTTCCTCATATTTGCTGTCCAAGAAAAGTAGATTCATAAGATGTAGGACTCCCATTTCTGTACAAGAGACCTTGTAAAAAGAGTCTTATGGTATCTCTCACAAGTGCACCATATGGCAATGTTGGACCATACTTTCTACACTTTAGTGAAATCTATTGTTCAATTTAAGAATACATTATTCTTTTTCAAATGCACAAAAGTATGTTATTGATTCTATCTTATCATACATCATCTTACCCGTCTCCCATGAAGCTTTTGTATGAATTTCTGAATTCATGCTGTTGGGGATTTCTGACAGCAAGTCAACAGTTACCCCACTATCTTTTGGAGTTCCCTGTTCGGTTTGAAACATGTAGAATTCTCCAACAGGGTGCATCTGTGATTTCATCTTGGAGACAACGTTTGGAACTCTCAGATATCACTACAGAAGACAGGAATTCTCTGATATCCTCTGACCACATAGGCCCTGAAAGGGCAACATATAATAACTTTATCTACAGATTGGAGCGATAAATCTCTCATACAGATTGCGTGAGGTAACACCATTAGCCTCTTGTGGACCCACTTAGATGCATCTTAATCATGGAAGGATTATGAGTGGAAAGGTCTTGTTATAGATGTAATTTAGAAAAAGAAAAATCTCAAATTAGATCTTCACTGTCACTGATTTATGACCTTAAATGTTAATGGTTTTTTAAGGTACATTTTTTTTTTATGAAAATTAACCCAACAGTGGGTATAGTTCATATTATTGTCAAATTAATGTGAGTGTCAATTCATGAGGTATTAGGGGCAGGGCAATTAATAAAAAAAATTACTTTTTTATTAAGACCTACCTAGATGTATGACAATTACGAAGGCATGGTAATGCAAAGGGCTTAACTAACGGTCCCCTCCCTTTTTTATGGATTGCTAGGATTGGATGTATGACAATCTAGGAGGCAAGCTAATGAAAATGTTTCGATGTAAATGGGAGGAAGTCCAGACATAATCGTATGATTCTAGTCGTTAGTTTTAAGTCCTGAATCTAGAGGTTATATATACACATTTCCTAGAAGGTTAAAAAAAAAAAAAAAAGACTTGCTAAAGGTGCTTGTCAGCTTGTGATCTAACCGTGGTATCTTATGCTCAAGAATCTTAAAAGGCCAGTATTGTCCCAACAAAAATCCCTCTGGGAGGCTAGTTACAAAAATGGTAATTCATAATTTTGGAATGG
The DNA here is from genome assembly GCA_003546025.1 of Camphora micrantha. NCBI lineage: Eukaryota > Viridiplantae > Streptophyta > Magnoliopsida > Laurales > Lauraceae > Camphora > Camphora micrantha. The sequence continues at coordinate 19,216,418 of QPKB01000004.1, forward strand.
CTTTGTGAATGCCGTAAAATTTATTGAACAAAACATGGGATAGAAATTTGGAAATGGTGAAAATATATCCTTATGAAAGAAGACTTAGGAATCCTATATCAAATGTAACAGGCCAAAGTCTAAAATTTAAAGATATTTGGAATGCGAACAAGAGGTGGGATAAAACTTCTATTAGAAATTACTTAATAAACTAATGATATTGATAGCATATGTAAGATATAGATATATATATATATATATATATATATATTCTTGTGCAAAGCTATAAAGACAGGAGGATTTGGACTTTCTAAAAAATGCACAGATTAACTAAAGCAGCCTATTGGGTGATAGCTAGGACTAATGACAATAACAATCCCCATTTAAATTGGGAAGCTTTGTGGAGTCTTCCTTTTCTCCAAAGGAATTTTCTTTTCAGAGGGAAATGTCCAAAGAAAACTATTCTGGTAAGAGCTTCTATCAACTCTAAAATTAGCTTAGTTTATCTAAAGTGCCCTACTTTGTCCGCGTACAAAGGAGTCAGTGTAACATGCTCTGTTTTGCTGTGACCATGTTAGAGCTATCTGGTTGGGGTCCAATTTGAGGCTTCTATGCCATAATATTCAATCTTCAAGATTGATGGATTGGTGGAGGGAATGTTTTGGTCAACCAACCCATCCGCTTAACAACCAACAATCTAAATCATGGTGGGTCAGCCATCCGGTGGACCATTTGGAAAGTTAGAAATGATTTCATATTCTTAAAACGCTAAGAAAATGACAAATATGGCCAAGAATCTTTCAATAGGACCTAATCCTCTCTATGAGGTCGGGGGTCAAGTCGTTAAAGGCCCGGATCCATACCTTAGATTGGTGGGAAGAGATGGAGACTAGTAATTTGTATGATGTTCCCTTTGGGGCTGCAGATGGAAAAGACACTTTTTTTTTTTTGGGTTATATAATGAGTATGAATAGCTCTTAACATTATTGCAGGAGCTCTTTCCGGTCCATAAGCCACCTAATCAAAAGAAGCAAAAGCGATGTCAGTTCTTTTTATTTGAAAAAAAATTAGGAGAATTCTAATATGGTAGAATTATGAGAATTTCAAATATTGCCTCCAAGGTAAAATTTCAAATGTTCAACCCTTCTCTAACATTTGAAATGCTAGAATTTTGAAATTTATAAGGCTCAAAGTGTCTTTTCATATAGTCTAAAATTCTAAATTGTTGCATCAAACAAATATTTAAAATGCCTCGAAATAAAATGTCACATTATATCAGAATTTCCCAACTATCTCAATTCCTTGTTGACCGAACAGGCTCTTAAGAAAGGCAAGAGATAAGAGAGGCAAAAGAGATTGATAAGACGTGGTTCAAGCAATCAATGGTTGTGAAGACCGGGCCATTAGTGCATTGATTTTGGACATCAAGGCTCTCTCATCTTATTTTTGACTCGGGCGGGTTTTGCTTCATTCCAAGATCCTTGAATTTCAAGGATCTTGGGACTAGGGAGGCTCAGCATCTTACAAAGATGTGTTATTCTATGAGTTTGGTGTCTTGCTTGGGAAGGGGCGGGATAGGGATTGGTTATTTTGCTGCTCCTTAGAGATTGTGTTGTTTGCTTTGCTCATGTTATTGTGACTTTTTTTTTTTTTAGCTCCTATCGTGTATTGGCTTAGTTCTTTCAACAACCAAAAAAAAACAGAGAAAGTCAAGTATAAAAATTCTTCAAGTTCAAAGGCTGTGCTGGCAAGGGTTACCCTGGTCATCAAAAATAAATAAATAAATAAGTACATATACATATATATATATATATTGTTTTGACGAATCAAAGTCTCAAAGTATAAAATTTCTTTTGATGAGGCAGTCTTTCTACTCTGGCCTGCTGACTGGCTCACATTTTCTTTTTGTCAGAAGTTGAATACAAAAGAACTAACCAGACTAAGACAGACAACCAATCAGGGAAGTTGTCCGACCATTCAAAATTGCCAGAACTGGTAAAATCATAAAACTAAATTTAGCTAAATAGTCAGCAGCCGTTTTAAACTTCTTTAAAACATAATTAAGAACCACTTTCTAAAACCCCTCACCACCTCCAAAAAACCCCTCACCACCACCAAAATCAGAATGTCCAAAATAAACACATTTTCAAGTCCGCTCCTCATCACCGCCATTAATAGCATTTATCACTTCTAGAACATCTGAGGAAAGAAGGATTTTTGAAAGACTGGCTCAAGTTAGTACTGATTGTGGGCAGCCGGTGCTTGACACTTACATTTGCAGACCCTGTTTTGGCAAAACGTCTCAAAACCAAAGCCTTTAATGGGACACCTGGCTTGCCAACCCTTTTATAATTGGATTGGGTCATCCACTATTTTACTCAGCAATAGTAAGCAGAGAGAGAGAGAGAGAGAGAGAGAATGACAGTATTCAATACATACAGGGACATGGAATGGGAAGAAAAATGGAAAAACACTACAGCAACAAATTGAGAAGTGATTAATTACATGCACATCTTCAAGTTTAGCCCTCTTTTCTTTCTTTGACAAAAAAATTGTTCTGCTATTTTTTGTGTGATTACTTTTGTTTTCTAATCATTTTTTTTTTCTTGGATATTTTATTACATTCCAACATGCTGTTCATCTGTTTCCAATTTACTTCAAATGAACGAAAGTTCCTATTGCCATTGCATTTGGAAATGAATTTTCAGGAAAGTATTCTTGTTCTTAAAAATAAAGCATACCTTCCATTTTGATCAATTTTTCAGAAGCAAATCACAAAAACAGAAAAACACACGAAATCATTTGCTTTTTCAGTGACTGGCCTTGCAATCATGTTCATCCTGCAGTCCTGGAAGTTTATCCACCCATGCCAGACATCTTAAAAGATAAGGCCCCATCATGGCTTATCTGTTAAAAGGCTGGACCCCAGTCCCAAAAGAGGGAAAAAATGAAGATCGACTTCATCTTCTGAAAAAGAAGCCAAACTGACTTTAAATTTATAGATACATAATGTTTTTTCAAGTTAAAAACACAAGACTTTACCACTCTTAAAACTTATTTCCACACAATCTCAATTACAGACACTTACTTCCTGCTTTCTCGAACTGGTCAAAAACTCACTAGCATGCACGAATCTCGGGAAGCCGCCCACCAACATGAGAGCAGCAGCCACTGGAAACTTTCAAGGCTGCAAAGAGACAAGATAGCCTCGCTATCATGGGTCTGGCGGGCACTGCTCTTCGGCAAGTGATGCTCAACTCTTTGCATTCATTGTCATATGTAACATACCCCTCAAGATCTGCCTCTGTTATGAGAACTTCATCACCTGTGGACGGACTTGATGGTGTCGTCCTGCTTTGGATTGCAGGGAAACTTAGTTGGCGCTTCCCATATTCTTGCACTGCCTGTACATCAGAAATATGTTGACACTCGGAAGTTCGAATGAGAAAAACAAAGAAATTACATATAACCACCTATATTTCTTGACAATCACAAACAACAAGCTGCATTTACCCATATTTCCTGACAATAATGAATAACAACCTGCAGTTTTTGTTTTTACAAATAGCCAACTGTATTTATGTAAAAATCAGTTAACCATCTTGACTTGCAATCAAAGGCCAATTTTAACCAGTTTAAAATCCCATCCACTTTACTTTCAAGTTTCCTTTTTGTATGGATTTAAACCTAACTAGATTAAACTGATAGTGTTAGTGCTGAATAAATTGACCGGAGTATAATGGTCTCTTTCTGCTCCGATTTTCCATAACACAATTTTTTAAAAAATACTGTGAATTTTGTCAATGGATAAACTGACACTTTTAGGCAAATAGAGGTGGTTAGTTCTAACAACAAAAAAGGCAGGTGCTTATTTTTATTGATGCTAGCCCCTTTATATCAGCCATTGAAATCGTAATCGTTGGGATCATCCTAACCCCTTGATCTTTGGCCATCAAATTTTAATGGCTTTATGAGGTATCGTATTTTTGGATTTTCAATCCAACAGTGAGCAGCAATCCTATGGGGCTGATTTCTTGCACAAGGGTTGGGGTCCAACCAGATCTTCCATCATCTACCAACCCCCATGATTTTCATGCATCCAGATCAGCCCCACAGGGAAATGTACTCCCAGAGTTACACTAAGCATCGTGCTTAGCAGATTATTACCCTTTTTAAGTATCTCCTACAAGAATTCTTGAATCAATTGAAAAGGCACATTCAAGTCAGATTTAACAAAATATGGCAGATGGTTTTTCAACAATATTTTCCAGAACATGGTAGCGGAAACAACATAGAAACATTTTTATAAAGTATAAAAAGAAATCATCAAACCTTCCATTGGGAAGGTGCTAAGAGTACTCGAGGTCTCCTTGATCGAACATGTTCCAGAGCATCAGCAGGTGTCATATGTTTATATTTCACCTGTATTTGAAAATATAAATAAGGATTAAAATGTATTAACCCTCTGTCGAACAGTAGATTAGGGAATGGAAATTTTATTGAAGATCCACAACTTTCAAATTTGTCAACAGGTTTTGTAATTGAGGAAGAACTTATTATTCAAAAACCTGCACTTACCAAATAGCACAAAACAATCGTGGTGCTCCGTCCCCGCCCAGCTTTACAGTGAACATACGTTGTTCTCCCATTGGAAGCATTTTCTGCATACAACAACAGATTCAATTGTAATACCATAGAATCAAAAGAAATCTCCTTTCAAATCTTCACCTTGAAAAGTACACAGCATTAAATTCAGAAAAGAAAAGGCAACTACTAATCAGTTCTACACCCAAATCCTGCTAAATGGTGCTTTTAAAAATGTAGAAAATCTTAGCATAATTCAAAACAATAAATATCAATTTAAGAGAAGTAACATGTTACTTGGAAATTGATTATAAAAAACAGAACAATTAGTGATGACCGTTTTAAATTAGGGCTGCATTCTTGGGTCCAAGTCCTCATATGCTAGAGACAGCTGACAGTATTTAAACATGAATGGGGCAATATCGCTGAGTTAGTGAAGCCAAAACATTTTTCAAATGGTGGCAAATCAAGATTTTTCAATTGTCACGATTTGCATTGATTTTTGAAGATTAAATAATATTTTCTGAAAAACCAAAGCAGTCAATTCAAAGATCCATGCACTGTTCATCTCACTGAGTGAAAAACAAACAAGAACATCTGTTTATAATTGATTTCATTCATAATAACTAAAACATGGTTAGTCTTGAGTTTCCACGTTCATAGAACAACATTTTTTATTTTTTTATATTTTTTAAATCATTTTTCAAGATTTTAAAACACTTTTAGACTATGGTGTGTGACTTGACCGACACGACTCAAGGGTGACTGAATTGCCCACCAAGTCCAATTTTTAAAACCTTGCTTCATAGTCACCTTAGATTCTCCAAGCCCCAAAGAATAGAGGACCCATAGTCACCTTAGATTCTTCCAAGCCCCAAAGAATAGGGAACCTGCCGTTGGATATAAAGTATAGATAGACATGAAGAATTATGTCCTTTGAAGGCCAAGAAATGTACATGCATTGCAATAAAGAAAAACGGGCAACGGATTTCAGGGCCAACAATATCATTCTTAAACAGTGACAACCGGAAGGTCAATACGTAGGCACAACATCAATCCTTGTCTCTTACAATTTTTTTTTTTTTGAATGATGCTTACATCAAAACTTCCGTAGCCCCTCACCTTCCCTAATTAATATCATGCATCAAAGTAGAGAACACCATGCCAATCTACTTATAAGAAAGGTTCATCAAGATAGAATCTCAAGTATGAATGTATGCAGCCAGCATTTTGCTTCAAGTAAAGAACATAGAGAGATGGACTGTTCTGTGACAGGCTCACACATGCACCACACATCAGTTTATTCACAACCAACCCCCACCCACCCCCCCCAAAAAAAAAAACACCAAAATTACTAGAAAATACAGAGCCCATGTAAGAAAATGGATATTAGAAAGAGAAAAAAAAAAAACAGTCCACGTTAATGAAAATACGTGCGCACATGATGAATGGCCCAGGCCGGGTTTCAGGTCTAGGACTAGATCATCAAGGACCACACCTGTCTAATGGCACAATATTAACATGTGCGCAACATAGACATATGTGACACAAATGCGCACTTAGATTGGTATCTACATAAATATCTGTGGACTGTCTACATGAAATTAAGCATAAAACAAAACAACCATAATCAATAACATTAAAGGTTAACATCTAAAAGGAATCTCAGCCCATAGAAAATTATTCAACTTACTATGAATAAAGTTGACAGCTCGGTTTATATCCACAAATGATGGAGCAAAAAGATAATCTCTTGTGGGAATGACCAGGTGCTCGATCCCATGGTCCTGGAAAAAAAAAAAGGTGTTATTAAAGGGTAAAGATAAAATAAAATAAAAAACCAAATTTTTTCTTCACTACACAGCAGACTAAATAGGGGATCATGTACATTACTTCTTCACTATGGTACTCTACTCATTCGATAAAAGACAATTGATCTTCGGATGAAGAAAAAAAAAACCAGCAAAATGCCTGAAACTATTTAAAAAAAAAAAAAACTGAAGTTAATATTAAGCATATGCACTTATAATTAATGTAGTATTACCTAAACAAAATTATAAAAATGATTAAATAAAGGTGACACTACCATTAATTGTGTCACAGCTAAACAAATCTGCACTATTAGATTGAAACCCCTGACAACTGTGACACCCTATGTAACTCAGATTTCACCACTGGTTCTAAGTCGGTAAGTCATCTTCACAAGAGAGAGAGAGAGAGAGAGAGAGAGAGAGAGCCACAATGATAAAAGCAATGTAAGTGTGATCAATTGCAGTTATGTGTAGGGTTGCTAGCATTAGCAACCAGCTGTTAGCTCAATTGGTACTATAACTCTCCCCTTTCTAAGAGTGTAGGGAGAAGGAGATATACACTGAATGCAGATATCTACAAACTAATATATCTTTGGAATTGCTTAAAAATAATTTGGAATCAAATATTTCATAGTTTGGAATCAAATATTTCATGATTCTCTATGATCAGGGAGCCAAAGGCTCAGAAAAGAACTTCTGTTGTATTGTTGATATGGTCCATTTCATATCAGCCAGAAGGGTTACCAATACAAAGTTTAAGATGATACCTGAACTTGTTGTTCAAGTAGGTTCACCATAAACCAAAAGTCACACCCTATACATCTTAAATGAATCTCAATATTCAAGACTAGAAATAAGAAGACAGATTGGAATGAAGCAATACTTACATGGTACAAGGACGTGGGAACCAAAGTTTCATATGCCTCATTGAGGGTGATAACACCCTGAACACCAAGCCGCTTCAAGCGAGGTACATCAGTGGGGAAAGGAACAGCCCCCAATAAGAGAAACTGAAAAAATGAAAACACCAACCAACCTAATAAGCAAGTCATCCACTAGTCTATATTAATACAACAAAATGGCCCAAAACCACCAACCATATAGGAAAAAACAAAAAAGAAAAACACTATCCATTGTCTGCCCCTTGAATGATTAATTTTTTCAAGTTTTCATTTGAAAAAAAAAGAAGAAGAAGAACAGAAAACACTACAGATAGAAACAGGCCATGCAAGACCCCAACGGAAAACCATTTCTATTTTGTATCCACTTTGTAATTCTTCATTGTACCATTTCAAAAAAGAAATGAAAAGAAAAGAAGTAATCCTTCATTGTATTGTGCCTTGGTATTTTATGAAGGAATGTAGCCATTTCACTCAAAGGAAAAAGAAGCTGTCCCAGCTGTAGCTCAGCTGGACATGGAGGGGTGTCTGTGTGAGTTCTGAGTACTCTGTAGCAAAAAATTTAAAAATACATAATAAAGAATAAAAAAAAAAAATAAACTAGAGCAGTAAAGAATTCATTTGCCATACTCACCAAACTGTGAAAACTCATTCACTATACATCCAACATACAAATGCCAATCCTGATCATCCACCCCATTTCGCATGGCCCGAAGAAGCAATGACATATCCATTGAATTTAAACTACTGCTATTTCCTTTTTTTTTTTTTTAATCATCCACATAATGGATACCATTTTTTTTTTTTTTGGTAGAAATAATGGATACCAATTGGATGGTTAGAAAGTCTCCATAAGATATGAATGAATGTGTAGCTCTGCTCTAGATGGATGTTTGACCATTTAACCATTTTGCATAATCCAAGCAAACCCTAACAATGGATCAGACGAAACAGAATAATGAGATAAACTGTTTGTCATACAAATACTTGTTAATTAAAGAAAAGCAATACAATTAACAAAACCACAGATGAAATTGGAGATCTCAGACAAACAATAATCACCCCTATCCTCTAACAAGAAATTAAAAGTAACCCATCAACAGAAGTAGAATAAACAGATCGAAATGAACAAATATATATATATATAGAGAGAGAGAGAGAACACACGAAACCTGATCGACTTCGTCCCACCATCGGAATTCGGCCTGGATCTTGTTTCGAAAGACATTGTAGAGAAGCGTGGGATAGAAGAGAATCCGAGCACCAGCTCCAACTAGCGCCCTCTTCGCATCTACTCGAACGATCTGTCCCTGACTAGGAACGACTGCTTTTCCAACCGAATCACCCTCGTCCAATTCCAAGATTTTCATATTACAAGACACAAAAACTCAGCAGATTCTACTATAAAAAAATAAATAAAAACCCTAACCCTAATTCCTCCAAACCCTCTTTCTAAAGAGGAAACCCCTCTAAATACGCCAAACAGCAATCAGATTGGCTAAAGAACCAGTGGAGGAAACCCTAATCTTCCGAATCATAGACGGATTTTGGAAGAGAAAGCATCGGATCAAATCGCGAGAACAAATTCTATCGAAATGGTAATGAGATCGGGCGAAAACTACCTCGACTGAAAGCTCGGAAGAGAGAGGGTTCAAAGGAGGAATTCGTTTCCAGATTCGAGATTTGTGTGGAACCCTAAAAATAGGGTCGCATAAGTAGAAAAACAGCAAGGGAGCAAACAATACACAAACCCACCAAGAGCATGTGGGATCGTCATCTCGAGAGAGCCGCGGAAATCGCCATGTGTTTTGGATTGTAATTACATGAGAGAACCAAATGGGAACTGAAAATTCCCTCCCAACTGCCTCCCACCCATTAATAACCGACCCCTCATCCGAAGCCCGTGGGTCCCATTAATTCTTTCCTTTTGAAGAGTGGACCCCTTAAATTCGTGAGCCCCTCATTAAAGTTTGGTCTACTTTGTCAATCTATTTGGGCCTCATTCTTGAATTGATTACTTTCATATATCTTATTACAATCGCAAGGGACCACGGGCACAATCATTCGAACCGTCCCTAACACTATGTTTGGGAGGGGAGGGGAGGGGAGGGGAAAGAAATATGAAGGGAAGGAAAGGAGAAGGGGAGGAAAAATTAATTTACCTTTTCTTGTTTGGATAGTCAAAAAGTAGGGGGAATAAAAGTAAAAAAATATAATTTTATTTGTTTGTGAGGTAGATAAACAAAAGACCATTTTATCCTTGTTTTTGCAAAAGTTTCAATTTGACAAAAAGACAATTTAGTAATTTGAAATAAATTTTCCTCTTTTGCCCCTCATTTTCCCCCCACTTTTGAGGTATAAATTTTGGAGTGGGCACCACACTCATTTTCCCTCCAAATTTCCCTCCCCCACTTTTCCTCCCCGCTTCCCAAACACCCTCAATACACTTTTCCTCCATTTTTTTCTCTTTTTTTCCTTCCCCCATTTTACCTCCTTCCCAAATTATACCTAAAAGGCCCGTTCAAAATTAAGTGCATAGTGCAAGAGTGCACGTCAAAATCTATCTAATTAAAAAAAAATACGATTTATATAATTTAATCTATAAAAAAGAGTTTATATCATAAGTGGTAAAAACTAAGTCTAAAATGCAAGAATATGAAAATGACCACTGAATAATTTGAATCAAGGTCCCACTTACACTTATATTTATTATCCTAGTGATATAAATCCACTAACATCACAACCCTTATCCTTCACCCCTTCCCTAATATCATTCGCAACTTAACCTTTTAACAATCATTATGAATTTCAGTGTATTTGATTTTATGTTATAAATGATCAGTTTATATAGTATTTTTAATTATACTTTATTCTCGTAGAGCCAGACAAAATAAAGTGATAAAAAAGGGCTAAAAGTCTTATTTTCACCGGCCAAAAAATGGGGTCTTTTATTTTAAAAAGATTTGCCTCTACTCCTTTAAAGTGGGAAGATGATAGAATCATGTGCCAACACTTTAGACAAATAAAGGTCGGAGGAGAAGGGAAATATAGGCTAACTTTAAGTAGAATATTCGTAATGTTTTATTGAGACGTAAGTGGCTTAGATTCATCAACGATGAGTCTAGAGTCTATTGTTGAATCTGAAGTGAAAGTCGAAAAAGTATAGAATATGTTTAACATTTAAAAGCAAGAGCAAATCATATAAACAAAAAATCCCTTTGATTTGATTGACAAAAGTATCTATCCTTAATATCTATGACTAGCAAAGCGTGTCCGCGTTAAGACCGGACCCAGAAATAAAAACACGTCCAATTTATGGCTATTTTATGATATATTAATTAATCAGAAAATAAATATAAAACAAACAAATATGAAAATAAATATAAAACAAACAAATATACCATTTATTACGATTCGAAGCATGGCACAGCCCGACATTTATATAAAGTAAATACTACTTTTTATATGAATGAGTATAAAACTTCAAGTCTTATTGCCCATATGTATAAATCACTATTAATGATCAACTTTTAAAAATCACAAACATTAATGATTTTCTAACCATAATAGATATATTAAAATTCTAAATCCACCTAAAGAAAACTTATTTTAACTTAGTTAGATAAAGTTACCTAGCAAGGTGGATTTTTTCATATGGACTCTTTAATCACCTATCCATAGTAGATATATATTAAAATTTGAAGTCACATAAAGAAGCTTAACAAAAGTGAACTCTGAATTGATTAATAGATCTTGATGGGTCAGACCCAAATGACTCGGTCCACAATGACGGGTCAGGCCCAAGAGACTCAGTTCACGATGGTGGGTCAGGCCTAAGTGACCCGAGGTCATGATGAGCCCAGGTCCAGATCCATTCGTTGAAAGTCGGGTCCGGATCCATGAGGTGACGAAGTCAGCGCGTCGTTCCCTTAACCTACTTTTACCAAGTTCTGCGGAGGAGATTCTACCTGCCTCGTCTTTTGAGGGCGGTTTGGAGACTCCACCAAAATGAAGCGTCCGTTGCTGAAGAGTCATCCCCATCTGTTAGGGAAAGACTATGAATCACAGAGCCCCACCGGCACTGGGGGGCAAGCAATTTCTATCAGAACTTTGCACATCTTTCTGTATTCTCTAATTTGTAATCTCTACACATTGGAGAAGTAAAATCATCACTTTGAAGTGGAGGTAGGTCACACTGACCGAACCACTATAAATCCTCTTACTCTCTCTCTTTCAATTTTCACATTAATTATTCATTACTCGACCGGTGGTGCCCGAAGACACTTTTTGGCATCATCAGAGCTTATCTCTAGAAATTGATTTGAGATCCAATTTCTCAAATTGATTTGAGATTAGAGTCCAATTTTATAAACGATTAGCAAATCGGACTCCAACTTCTTTTCTTGGGCATCACAAAATCTTTAATTGGTTTCCCAATGCCCATAGCAACTCAATAACCCAATTTTAAGTTTTATTTTGACACACCCTGTAAAATGCGGATGAAGGCCCATTTGACAGGGCCTACTTAAAGTCCTTGTTCAGCCAACAAAAGCTTGAGCCCGAAAAGGGTTTGTGTCATATAAGAGTTGGAATATTAGACCTTGCCAGGCCCTATATAAGGGTTTAGTCGATGAAAACCTTGCGTTTTGAGTTTTGACTCGTCGGCCCATCAGAGAGCCAAAAACCTCTTGTTATCTAATTTAGGCTTGGATCAAACTAGGTTATCTTGGGTCACTTTTCAATATTTTGAAAGTCAGTAAAATTTTAAAATATCCTTAAATCTTCAGAATATAAAAATTCCTTCACGAAACTTAAAAATAAAATCTATAAATTTTCATATTTTTTTTGTTTCAATATTTTTTTTAATGTTTCAAATTAGTTTTCTATATATTAAATTATTCTAATTATATGAGATTTTTCTTATGACATCCCTATTAAAACAGGCACAAAGTCAGTAAATTTTCTAAAAGTCTTCCAAAAAGAGGAATTACCAGAGAACAAGAGATTGATCATCTGCTTTAATTAGATGGGAGCGCCACAGAAAAAAAAAAAAAGCCCAAAACTTATGCAAAAGCAAAATTACATTTCTCCTTATAAGTAAACAATCCACATAGGGGTGTAACCGAACCGTAAATTATGGTTTTTAGTTTTAAAAACCATAACCGTAATCATAACCGCATTCGGAAAAACCGTTAAAAATTGAATCCCGGTTAACCGTTAAAAACCATAAGCAAACCGTATTCGAAAAAACCATTGAGAATTATATACATATTTCATTTAGGCCATTTATTTATTTTTATTAGTATAACGGTATGGTTAACTAAACCGTAAAATATTTGGTTAATAACTTGAGTTAATACGAAAAACCGTAATCAGACTGTAAAGTATGATTTTTCAATTTTAATAATCATAATGGTAAGTCTGTAACTGAACAGTGAAACACGGTTATTAACCGCAGTTCAATTTCGTTAGAAGGTTTTTTGAACCTTACCATTTGTGTCGGCTCTTGAGCATAAGGCAGGTTTTATTCATTGCCATATGGGTTTAGTATAATATCTTTGACGGATTAATACCACGGGGATACTTTCGTTATAAAAAACAGAGAGTAAATCACCCGCACAGAGACTCAGAGAGTGATTAGTTGCGACCCAAAATCACAATGATGGTAGCATCGTAATTCATGCAAGATTACTGTACAATTTAGTAATTTAGAAGTTTTCTTTAACTGCCTCACTGCCACGTCAGATCCTAAGTCCAATCAGCTATGGATAAGTCCACCTCACACCTTTTGACTCGCCAGGCATGAAAGTACTACATAATTAATCAAAGGAAAGATCATCATGAAAGTACTACATAATTAATCAAAGGAGAGATCATCTAGAAAAGTTCTCAAAAGAAAAAATTACAACTCGTCGACCGAATTTCATTCAGTGGGCCAAACCCACACGCTCATAATCTACCTGTGCAAGCCATGGTCCAAAAACTCGGTAATTTGACCCAAACTCCCAAAATTGGTTTTTTTTGCCGCTTTGCGCTCTACAATCCATTTGGATCGGTGTCATTAGCACGTTAAAGTCCGATGAAATTTAAGGGGTCGTGCCTTCGGTCCAAATGCATGCTCTAGGAGGTCATTAGTTTTTTTTTTTTTTTTCATCATTGGGATATTTTAAGGGACGCTTGTTTTCTACACATAGTATAAGAAAATGAGTATTTTTTCATATGTACACTACACATGCAAATGTCACATATGTGACATACGTTGCCAATTTTGTTTTTGACAGAAGTCAATGACTGGATTCATCGGTTGTGACTATATTTAGATTTTTTTTTTTGACATCTTTTATAAAATTTTCAAAATTCATTAATATTTATTCACAACTTCATCATGGTTCGAATCATAAATTGGGGGTCATATTAAGATTTATATTGGGATTTGTTTGATGTTTTTCACAAATTACGCCGAACCTATGAAGATAAAATGTAATGAAATAAACAACAGAGAGTTTTACATTCAGCAAACAAATTGAATGGTTTGGATCATAAATAACAGCATACATAGGAATTAAAAAAAAAAAAAAAGAAAAAAAGACAAGAGTAGAGATTGCCAAGATTTGATACTGTGATCATCACAGAAGGATGATCGGAAAGCGGAAACAGTAAAATTGTAGAAGGATGATCCGAAAGAGAAAAGTCAGGGATTTTAGAAATAGGTTAGAAATCAAACATTATATATACACCTATTTAATCTCATCGCCGAGCACTATAGTTTCAAACATCCAAAAGTCCAAAATCACTGGTGGGTCCGGTCACCTGCTATTTCTTTTTGACTTTTATCCTGGTTACTTTTCTCTTCACAAGAGTCATTTACAAGCACTTCAAAACTGCGAAGGCACTTCAAAAAATCATGCTAAGAGAGAAAAAGAAGAAGAGTACAATGCATCAGAAAAATGTAGTACCGGACAATGCATGCCAACAGAGAAAAAGAAAAAGAGTTCCAAAGCATCCATTACAGACGGAGTTAAATCCTTACCATAAATAGATGAGCCCTGCTACATGGACCGAGCATTGGTACCGGTCCTTGGACCGATCCCAATGTTCGGTCCATTTAGACTTTTTCTAAATAGATAGATGGAAGTATATAGAGATTTACCGAATACACGACAGGGTGAATTTCGAGAGTTGAAGACATTATTCTAGTTATATATATATATATATATATATATTAAAACAGCAGGTGTGAGCTCAATTTTTGGAATATTACGATTACTAAGAGGGCCCAAATGATGAGCCTAAATTCGATTTTCGACTCATCCTAAAATGAGAATTCATGCTTACAGACTTCAACCAGCAGCATTATATATATATATATATACATATAAATATATATATATATATATATATGTGGGTAAGAGCAAGACTCTCCTAAGTTCAAACTTAGAAAAAAATTTTGTAAGCTCATGCTTGTGGGCCCCACCTTTAGTCCATCCAAATGAACCAAATACATGATCCCCCTAAATTGCACATGTCCACTAACTTCCTGTCAAATCCGAATTTACTGGACTGTTGGATCGACTATGTATCGATCCGAATGGACTATTGACCATTAAACTTTTGGGCCCATATAAAGATGATAGAAATCACGGTTGGGGCTAATTTTTTTTTATAGAGAAGAGGATCCCAGGGAGTCCTTGAAATCCCCATCATCCCCATCCTCATGCGGGTCCCCAAGTGGGCTTCACTACACACTTGAGCTTACCTTATTCTAAGCTTTAGCTTAGAAGAGCTGGCCGCAATATTCAAGTGAGGAATCCCCTTACTATAGGGTGAGGTACATTCATCTTTTTGGAAAGTTTTAAGTACAAAAGCATTTTTATATTTTTTTGGAAAGATTTTCTTTTGTACTTGAAACTTCTCAAAACGGGGAGTGTCCCTCACTTGAATATTCCCCTCGTGTGTATATATATATATATATATATATATATATATAGGGTGAGAGAATCTCTCACTTCAATATCCTTCTCCCACTTAAATATCCCCATATATATATATATATATATTCAAGCATGACTCATGTTAAGTGTGTGACCTACACTCTTCTGAGGCCCACCCTATTATCCTCCTCGCACTGGCCTTTGTGGTTGGCAGCAACCCGATTGTGACACACTCATCGGCATATTTTAACCAATAGATTCAAACACTTTTAGTCTTATATTTCTTTAAGAGAATTGACTTATACGATGTTTAGAGAATAAAAAAAGTGGAAGGTAGAATATGATGGTGAAATGGTGAAAATTGTGGTCTTCCAAAGAAATCCTACAGAAAACTGGTGTCTTTCATTTCCAACTTAGGATGATTTGAGTCAGGTTCATACTATGATTTTTTAAATACAAAGATACAAAAACGGTTTTTTGTCATTTTTTTTTTTTTTTTTTTCGCTTTTACTATGATGAGATTAGGGATGGCAATGGGAGGGATGGGTCGGGTCATACTAATTCCATACTTGCCCCGCCAGACATACAGCCAATACCAAACTCGCACAACCCTATAATTTCTCATTTCAGTAATATCAAACCCGCCCCACAACCTTCCGCTGAACTCCCTACCCGCCCCGATCCCCACATATGTGACGGGTCGGGCTGAGTCAGGTGTTTAGTAGCTCTATTCATAGCATGAAATGCCACTGTCAAAAAAAAAAAAAAAAAAAATTTAATTCCATGAACATACAAAAAAAAAAAAAAAAAAAAGAGTAACAACATGCCACCTAGAAAATGCCACTGTCAAAAATCTCACTTATCCAAATAAATCAATCCATATAACAAGCTCAAATCTTGAGAAAATTTAGAGAATTTTGAGCAATGTCTGATGACCAAGTCGATGCAGACGAATCCAAGACAGGCCCATTAGCTAGCGTGCCTAAAATCCAAGTCCAGGTCCACTCCAAAAGCTAGAAAACCAGGCCCAGGTTCATACATTTTGCATACATTTATTTAACAGCTGATGCAAAATGTGTCGGCATGTGTGGCCCAGGAAGGGGCTATTTAATTACAGTGCAATAAAATTAGGGCTAAGGTCTTAGTCACTGGGCCCTTTGCATGTAAGGTCCCCATCATGGATCTCTAGGCTGCCGCTCTATCAATTTACTGAGATGTTAGCTTGAAAACCTAACAGTTTTGCACTAGTTTTTGTAGAATAGTCCATTTTGCAACCTTGTGATGTCAGGCAATCGCTATAACATGAAGTTTATACAGAGGGACCAAGGTAGAGACCCAAAGTCTAACATTACCATCTAGGAGAATCTAAGGCACTCGGGCAACGTTGCCCTCAGACCTCAGTGGCCTGTGTATAGTTTGGAACTTGACTCGACTCCAGTTTGACTTTAGATACATATGTAGGTGAGGGACCCTCGAATGAGGGAAGTAGATCTCCGATGAGATATCAGAGCTTTGGGTGAGGAATGGCACCCGCCTTTCGGGTTCGAACTCAGGCAATTAAGAATTGGGTAAGAGGCCGTTCTTAAACTCATTCATCATTAGGAATGCAATAGGCACTTTTGCAAGGTTCCAAACAAGATTTTGCGGTGCATATCTTGTAAAATAAATTCAATCTGCTCTCTTTTTACCAGTTTTTATCTTGAGGATTTTACCCAAAAAATCCTTTAGGGGTCGTTTGTTTTTTTCATTTACATATATAATGGAATCACATGGGTAATGGATACACATAAATCATGCTTATTTGGTGTGATTTTAATTCACATGTGTAAAATAGCTATGTAAATGGTGTGAAACTTTGCCCTTTTTGTGTCTTACATTTTCACACCTCAAGAGGTGTGAAAGAGAATCACATGTTACTGTTACAAGGCGGACTGCTACAGTACCTCAATGAGCAGTCCGCCTTTTTATTTATTTTTTATTTTTTTGGGCCCCACTTGTAACATCCGGACCATTTATTCTCTTAAGAAGTTCAAACACGGCCATGTGTCCAATTTTCAACCGTTGATGATGCATGGAGGTTGAGATATCATCAACATAATTACAGCCGTTAGATTAATCTATTATTACTAACATACCCAGTCCGCCTTTTATGATTTCTTTAATTTTCTGGGCCCCACCTGTAAAATCAGGACCGTTCATATTCTTCAGAAGCTCGAACACGGCCATGTGTCCAATTTTCAACCGTTGATGTGGCTTGGATGTTGAGATATCATCAAATAATATACAACCTATTGTTACTAACTTACCCAGTCCGCCTTTTATGATTTCTTTAATGTTCTGGGCCCCCCCCCCCCCTGTAAAATTAGGACCGTTCACATTCTTTAGAAGCTCAAGCACGACCATGTGTCCAATTTTCAACCGTTGATGTGTCTTGGTTGTTGAGATATCATCAAACAATATACAACCCATTCATAGATACACATGTGAAATGTTATGCTAGTAACAAACAGTGGAATCTGATCCATATGTGAGTCATTTACCTATGCAAATGACTCACATGTGGGTCATTTACACATGTGAATCACTTTCACAAGAAACAAACGACCCCTTAAGACTTGTTAAAAGCCAAAAGCACCATCAACATCTTAAAAAGACCACAGTAGTCTCAAAGGCCCTATTTGGTATTATTTTTAATTTTTTTCTAAGCAGGGATATCCCTGCTCCTTTACCTTTAATAAACCTCAAAACCCTTTTCCCCTTTTCCCCTATTCGGCATCTTTTCTCTCCCTCCATCTTTCTCCCTTTCTCTCCCAATCGATTAGCACCGGCAGCAGAGTTCTGTAGTTCTTCCTCTCCTCTCCATGTGACATATTTTTCACTATTGAGTGATCCTCTTCATGAACTGTCTCCTTTTCAGGTATTTTTCTTTTAGTAATTCTCTTCTTCGAGTTTTAAACTACTACTTCTTCTTCTTCAAAGTTTCTAACGTGAACTGTTTAGGGCGTTTATGAATGGAAAAAAAGAGAGAGAATGAAGAAGGGTCATGTTTGTAGGGAGGGTTTTGTTGGGTTGGGGGTTATTGGTTGTATTTATACCTATGTGATTTAGTCTTTTTCGATAAAAACGTTCTGGGTTTGGGTGGAAAAATAAGATAAACGTCCATTGATTCTAAGATAGAGTAGCAATTTGATTTTTAAGTGTGTGTCTCCGATATTGAATCTGATTGTTGGAATGAGTTCTTACTGAAACTTATATGTTATGTTCTTGTTAGGCTTTTTTTATTTCTCTGTTGTGTTGATCACTTGATCTTCCATTCAAAAGATTCTACTCTGCAAAAATGAAATTGGCATTATGCATCTACATGTGTACGGTATGGCTTGACATATAAGCTGGTTGGGAGAAATCCCTGAGGGGAATACCATGTATTCCAATGAAATAAGATGGGTTCCAATCTGAATACTCCCTAAAACAGTGGTTGAATTAATGCACATGAGGTGTTTGATGAAATATCATACACCAAATAATTCCCTTATTGACTACATAAGTAAGAGATTGATCAGGACAAGCACTTGGTGATCACATGCTATAACCAATGGAGCTTATAAGATTGAGAATTGAAACTAACATGTGATAATCTTACATAAGTGGGTACCGATTCTGTATTGGAGTGGGGCTTGGATAGACCCGCCATTGTGTGGGACTATTCATATAACCGCTACATGATTGTTTTTTTGCAGTATTACACACCACGATACGGGGAGATTTATAATCAATAATAATTTACCGAACTCGTGAATTTGAAGGATAATAATTTACCGAACTCATGAATTTGAAGGAAATTAAGATAGGAGAACCATCTGATGAGTCAATTTTGTTGTAATATACCTTACCGAATCATGCAGAGTATGTGGAAAGAAGGACACTATCAAACGAAACCCCTTGCCTTTGGTCTGAATGGTACAAATGTGATAGATATGAAGGAAAGTAAAACATTAGTCATTTTACTGCATCACATTGATCACTTCAGTTTGCTGGTCGGTTATCCAAATGGGGTAGTGTGGGAATTTTACAATAGCTCAACAAGTGATCATTGTTCTTTAACTACTTACAACGAATTTGTAAGAATGCATTTGTACCATCTTTATACAAATTATTTTCTAACTACTTGCAAACTAACCTTCTACTTTGATACTCCCCAGGTTGGTTGGCTAACCTCAAAATTTGCGGTTTATGGTTGAAATGACCATTTCGTCTGGACCTTCAAAGAAAAGATGAACATCCCCCACCAAGACAATGGGAACGACTGTTGGGTCTTCGCATGTGCTTTCGCTGAACACTGCATTCTCCGAAAATCACTCAAGTTCACACAAGCTGACATTCCATTTTATCAAAGCAAAATAGTTCTGGAGATATTCAAAAGGACCTAAGTGCTAAACTCCTATAGATTGGATTTAAGTGCTTTAGACTAAGAAATTGACCTTGATCTTTTTGTGTAATTGACCAGTTGTTTTTTGTATGGTCGGTTTGCATGTATATTCAGTTGACACAGTATGCCATGCTTTTGGAGAATTAGATGTATATATTGTTTCTAGTCAGAGACGATGTATTTGTGTAGACAGTTGTTAATTTGATTTACCCCTACTATTTTGTCAGAATATGTATGTAATTGGTAGGAAACTTGCTGTTAAATGTTAATTGACGGATGTGAATGTGAATGTGCATGTCTACATTTAATGGACGAATGTGTGATTGTCAAGGAACTTGTTGATTGATGTGAATGTGAATGTGTATGTCTATCTTTGATATAGGTTTTCTTTATGTCTTCATGGGTTGTAGAGATGCATTTCTCTTATGGACTAGACAGGGATAGCCATGCATGCATTGTCTTGTGGGCGGGGATATCCCCGCTAATGACAGAATCCCCGCCCACTAGAGTGCTGTGGGTGCTGTCTCTTAAAGTGGTTTCAGTTGGGACGGAGATATCCCTGCCCAAGTTAGTGCTGTGAACAGGGATATCCCTACCCACTGCAGTACTATCTTTGAGTGGTTTTAGTTGCGACGGGGATATCCCCGCCTAATTTAATGCTTCCTTGCCCACTAGAGTATTGTGGGTCAGAGTAGTTTCAGTTGGGACGGGGATATCCCTGCCCAATTTAACCAATATGACATACACATGTGTGCCCTTATCCATTTGTATCTCTCCTTTGAGGAATTATAACCAAATGTCCATTCCTTATTGAACTAATGACCATGTGTATGTAACTGATAGAATCACAAAACTATTTTCAAAGCTTAACCATTTCTATATTAGCCAATGCCCATGCTCTTCCCATATCCAACCATTTCTATATAAGCAAAAGCTGATGATGCCCAATTCTACCATCTTCTATTACATTCAAAGCCAATGCTCATTTGTATTATTGAAATATGATCGTTTTATCTTGAGAAAGTTACTGTGGACTACCCAGGGAGTAAATATTAAGTATCCGTCAAAGAGATGGAAGCTTTAATAAATACTTCCAAACATCAACTTTTTGGGAAAACGAAAAACACATGTGGAGATTGTGTTTCTAGGTTTAATCAAATGTAGAAAATGTTATTTCTAGACTACCAACTTCTTTAATGGAGCCCAAACCTTTCTACTTAAAAGATTTAAGAATAGGATTCTCCCATAAAACAAGATAATGTGGAAGAGGGGTTGCAGAGAGATTCGTCCGGATATTATAAAAGGCAAAGTGGAAAAGGGAGTTCGACAATCTTTAAGTTGTAATAAACGGCAAACGGGGATATCCCCGCTCATTTACTTAGAATGAACTGCGATATCCCCGTTCAGCGCTAAAAGCAAAAAAAAATACCAAACAAGGCCTTTGAGACTACTGTGGTCTTTATAAGATGTTGATGGTGCTTTTGGCTTTTGACAAGTCTTAAGGGATTTTTTTTGGGTAAAATCCTCTTTTATCTTTTGAAGAAATATTGTAAAATCATATAATTCTCAATGAAAAACTTGGAAGAAAATAGTCATTTGGAAAAACTTTCAAAAGCCACTTCATGTTAGGGAACTCACATCACTAAGAACTTTTCATCTGTGTCAGATCGGCTAAAAGTAAAAAAGCAAGAACAATAGAATATGTTTTGTATTGCATAACGTCCTTGTTACTGCAAATACATTGCAAATACAGTATATCTTGGAACAAGGTAGAGCTCTTCCTTAGGGCCTGTTTGGATAGGCAAAAAATAGAGTAGAGTGAAGTTAAACGGGCCATAACAGTCTAAAATTTCAACTCTACCCCGTTTGGATGAGTCTGGCCCAATAGATGAAGTAATGTTGTGAGCCACATGTACTTCATTTCACTTCAACTCTAAATACTTCTATTTCCTTGAGTAAAAGTGGATTCTACTTTAAACATTATCTTCAAAATAAGCATCCAAATGGAGTGAAGTGAAGTATACTACTTTAACTTCAACCTATTTCTCTTCACTCCACTCCACATGTGAAATCCACTCAATTTCACTCCACTCCTCATTTATCCAAACAGGCCCTAGAAGATCAAGAGTTATTCAAATTAATGCCATAATACCAATATTTTAACACTAACGACAGTTTACCCCATCGTCGTTGTAATCCATGTAATCAATAGTTTTATTTCTTAACCCTAAGAAAGCTTGATATAATTATCAAAAAATCCCTTATGCAAAACCCAAATTGGTAGCCCATACAGATAATTCAAAATATAAGGCATAAACCCAGCAAGATGCATTTCTTTATTTATGCACGAGAATAAGTCAATAAGAACTATCTAAGGTACTTCCTTTGGGAGAGTGATGGATCACAGGGAAGAGTACAGGAATCAAGCGTAAATGTGTAGCAAAGGTAATTTAAAAGGTGCTTGCCACCTTTTTTTAATGTTTTAATCAACAGTAGGATCAGTGGCAGTTTTATTTTTGGTTTCTTTCTTTTAAGATGGGAAGACTATATTTGATACATATTGTTTTCTGATTGGTAACAAAATTGACTAGAATCCACAAACAAGGTTGCAATATGAGCACCTCTCACCATGCCATGGGCTCTTGTTGATACTTCATATTAACGCATAGGGATTCCACAAAATTAGATTGAAGATATATCACTAGCTTTACTCTCATTCATCCACAATGAAATTTTAGTTAGGGTGTGAATTGTGAAGCATGAATTGTATTTTAGAGTGTGTTTGTGTGACCGAGAGGATTCTTCAATACTGAGGGAAATTGTTCTGACTTTTTGTGCGGCTCAATGTTTAGCCGTGCGGCTCAATGCTCACAATGAATGAAAATGGTTAACTGATTTTAGCAGATAGAGAGAGGATTTCAATTTCAATAAAAGAAGTAGAAATACAAGATTCCTCTCTCGTGGAAAACAGAATCCCCTTACTGCACATACCAAACATTGAAGTTAGCAACCCTCTCATGCCAAGTAGCAAAATGCAATGGAACCAGTCTAAAATGTGCGCAACTGGTTATCCTTTTAAAACGAGTAAACATGGGCCGGTGATTAGGTGTCTCCCACGAAATTTTGAAGGACTTGAAAATCAATCATTTTCTTTGGATTTCTCTCTCCCATGTGGTGTGAAAGGTTCCTGGCTTCTTGCCCAAGGGAAAAGAAGGGGAAAATAAAGTCAATTGACTGAGACTGGCAATACTAGAAAGTGAGACATACATTGCTTGCCAGTGTATCACACACCTAGATTCATGAATGATGAACCCCATATCCTTCTTCTTTCTTATTTTTCTTTTGGGTTCTTTTTTTTTTCTTTTTCTTTTTTATGTATTGTTACATTTTTGTAAATGAACTTTAAATTGTGCAATGGTGTGGTCTATAACATGGCCCAGTGAGTACCAATCTATGATAGCTAGGCCCAAATTCCACACCCACATTTTAGCACACGAAAACAATATTACAAGAAGAAATATATAGTCCAGTTGAACAAAAATTTTGAAAATTGGATACAAATTATTAGGGGGTCTAAAAATAGTCTAGATCAAGTATAGTAATATGAGACTGTGGAGAGACATCATGATTTTACATAAAATCAAGTGGGAGGCACCATTGATGTCCACCATAGTGCAGAAGAACAGGTCATGGATCACTCCACCTAGAAGAGATAGAAGTGCCAAACATACAAATCTTCCTTTATTTCACAAGAACATGGAATTAAACACCTATACTTCTACTAAATATACATATATATATATATATATGTATTATTTTCATCCCTGATTTATGTTTAAAATGTACGATTTTCATCATGCTTTTGTTTTTGCGATTTAATCTACCAATGACTAATGGTTGGGTCAGTTTAAAAATGGCATGATGCCAATTCATGGGGCTTGGTGTGACTCACTTTAATTTGCCAAAGGTGCGGCCCCAAAATGTACTAGTTGAGAGAGACAGAGAATACCCTTAAATAAAAGGGGCTGTTTATGGATTATAAATAATACTATCACCATTCACCTCTAAGTTTGGTTTATTGGATTCTTGGGATTAAACCTAGTAACAATTCCATATATAATCTCCTACATACTAAAAATCTCTTGTTCTTACCTTCCCAGCTCCTTTGTATATTTGCTAGAAACTACAAATAGATTTGGTCTTAGTATGACAATTTTGAAAACTTCCCATGAGGTCCACGTAGAGTGCGGTGGTTGAATTGGGTTTCCTGGTCCGCTTCCTTTTTCAGTTCTGCAATCTTTAGATGAACCATTCCAGTCATGCATATTCTTGCTGCCACTAGAGGTTACTGCACGCTACAATGATTGTGGTCTTACAGAGCTTTGCCAGTAAAGAAAGCTGGTATGTCTTGGGGTTCTTTTGTTTCCTCTTAATGACATTTATTTTCTTAGCCAAGAAAAGCTGGGATAGAGGAATCAACTGAAAATTGGTGATGACCAAAACACATGGTTGTTTCTCTGTGTCCTTTTCAAGAATTAATTTTGAGGCTACATGATGTAGAACAGCTGTGGAACAAGTTTTTGAGCTTGAAGGTCATAAGAAATAAGTCAATAGGTGTCAATTTTAAATGAATCTTTAATATTTGAGTCGTGCATCATCTCACCACGCATTAGTACCAATGGCGGATCCAAAATTTTCATTTGGGTGGTATGTGCAATGATCAAGTTAAGAGGTTAAATTATAAAAGTCGATTTTTGAAAGTATGTTTTAGAACTTTCCGAACCTGGCAACACCTAGATCCGCCTCTGAATTTAGTACTCATGTATGTATCGAACGACATAGGCAACTCCCAACAAGCAGTTGCTATTTCTAAGGCACTATGGGGCCGTCTCAGAGGTCAATACTCAGTTTTTTGTGCAAAACTTTACTATTTATAATGTTTTCTTATTTTACTTATTTTAGTAGTTTCTTTTAGTCTGTTTGAGCTTGAATATTTTTTGGAAGGTCCTAAAAAGTAATTTTAGAGCTTGGTTGATTCGAGGGTTTTTATGTTATATATTATTTTTGGTAATTCTTACTATTTCCAAGAAGCCAGTATTATTATGTTGCTGTTGGAATAATATGCCATTCGCTTATTTCTCCTTTTTCTTAGTTTTTTCTTATAGATCTTCTTCCATTGCACTTGTCGTTAGGGCTGCACAGAAAATTCGGTATCACCACTAAACTAGACCGATGATAGTGATGATAATGATGATGGCGACTAGTAGGGCTATTACTTAAATTGAAACAGCTCAAAATATATTTGCACTTCATTAGAGAATCTGTGCTTTAAGGACACCAAAAAAAAAAAAAAAAAGAACGAGTTTCTTTCGATAGAAATAAATAAATAAATGAATAATTTCCCTTCAACTTAAAGTTGGAAAGACATTTATTTACCAGTTATAAATTCAACTGTGTAAATCACAGTAATATTACACAATGATAATAATGATATATCAAGGCCCCACGTTCTTTCAGGGTGTAATAATTAGTTGAACGGCTTTGATTGTTACATATTAACCCCATCATCATTCAAATCAGACGAGCAGGTGGACCACTGTAAGTTGTCAGGATTTTATATAGAATCCATAACTGGAAAAGCATGGTATCAATAAAACTTAAATGAGCTATTGAAAAAGTTTGGGTCCCAATAACATATCCTTATATCGCTGGGTCTTCTTTTCTACTTCTACTCTTATAAACATAAGAGAATTTTATCGAAAAAAAATATATCAGGTGACCACCATATCGAAAATGTACAATTGATTTGACCCATTTTAAATTCAGGATTTTCCGGAGTTACACAATTCTTTCAACTAGGTCTCCATAAATTTTTTGAGAAATGAAAAAATACCCTGATGTCATTTTTCTAAAACTTTCATTTAATAAATTATCTAAGAGAAATGATTAAGTTCAACCCAAATGACCTAGTGGAACCCACTTTAACTACCTTTATAAATGAATGATTAAAAATAGGGGATTTCAAATGACTAAAAAACTAGATTCATTAAATGGTTATGATCATCAAAATTAAAATGGCCAATTTTGGAGAAGAATGAGATTAAGAAAAGACAAAAACCTATCATAAGATAAGGGTAGTTTTTTTATCATTTCTCCAAAGATTTTATGGAGAGGACTTGATTGAAAGAACTGTGTAATTTTTTTTTTATACTTTTATGAAATATTTAAGTCTTCGTATATTTTTTTGAAAATGAGCCAAAAGTTTTATATCTTTTTGAAAATCTTCCTTTATTTATTAAGGCGGTAAATTAAAATTAGTAGAAATTCTCAAATAAATATTTAAAACTAATTCAACAACCATGTCACTTATGAGATTAATAGTCTCTAATAGGGTAAACCAAATAAGATGAACTTCCCATGTATCCCCCAATGGAGCAAAGATTTCAAAGAAGACTATAACCCCGTCAAAGGGATTGGTCCTGATGACTCCTATATGGCTGTTACATCTATATTAAGGATGTCCGTAGGTGAAAATTCCCTTTCTAAATTCAAATAATATGGTGTGTGCCTTTTGTCCCTTTGCATAGGTTCTACTGGATTCATAACAATGAAAGGAAACATCAGAATGTACAGTATGTTTTCAATATGGGTCCAATCAAATGGTCCTACACTTGATCTTAGCTCCCTAAAGTGTAACAAATCTTTTCTGACAGAATTCCAATTCTGATTTATGTTCAAATTTGTGTCAAATTAAAACTAGTGCCAATTTATGTGCGTGCGTACGTGCAATTGCGTCTGTGTGCGCCTGTGTGTGTATGTGTGGCCCAGTGAGAGGGTATTTTTGAAGGGCTTTGGATCTAAATCTGGATGTCCATGATATTTAAGCTATTATGTACACGATAGCCTCGCAAATTTCTGTGAGGCTAGCCATGACAGTCTAATTGCTCAAAGATTATGCTCAGCTTAGTTTGGTGCTGAGGCTGATTTCCCTCTAATTCGAGTTGGGCCCACCATACTCTATCACAAGCATGTCTAAATACCAAGAAGTTCAAGTTTCAGTGATCCTACTGGTGGCTGTTGAGTTTATTGTCTTGTATTTGGGGTTAATCGGATTGGCCAGTTGAGTTAGCAGCTATAGTGTAAACCCTTCTCTTAAAAAGAAAGGGGTTTCTCTTTTGTAAATTCTTTCTTGTGTGGATACTTTGTGTAGTTGATTGTCAATCCATGTTTTCACTTAATCACTCAGGGCACGAGATGCACAAGGTTGACATCTAAGGCCAGAGTATGCACTATATTCAAATTACAGGAACCCCAAGGGGTTAGCCAAGTAGTCAGGACTACAGTTCCTCCCTCTTCTGGAGCTAGAGGTCTTGGTATCGACCTCCGGTTCACCCTTCTTTAGGAATTGAAAGACCACCTTGGAGCCACATGGGTGTTTACCTGCGCTTAGAGAACTCTCCGATAGCGCAAAAATAAAAAGAAGAAAAGAAAAAAAAAGAAACGAAATGGGTTCTTGAAACGTGCAGCACTGACCCAGCATTAGAATTCTAATAGGGAGCTTAAAATATTCTTCAAACTTGATTTTCTTCCCAGTGAGACCGGCCAAACTAGATAAAGCCATGAGTTGAAATTTTAAAACGTGCTTTATTTTCTTTCCATGCACCCAAACTCATTGCATATAACCACCTATGCAATTTGCTTCTTCCATCGCGATTTAATGAAAATGTAAACGTCATTATCTCATCATAAACTCCTATAGAAACTAACCCCATTTAGAAGACAATATGAGTGGTATTGAAGTTTCTAACATAGATTAGACATTTATCAATCAAAACAATCTCAAGATAGGGTTTGTATTGGTTAAACATTTATGATTGAGAACTGCTCCTTAGTCCAGTGGTAAGGAGAGAGAGTTCTCATTGAGAGGTTCAGGTTTCCAACATGGGCCTATTTCTTTTCTAAAATTTCTGCCAAGAATTCACGTTGTCCAGAAATTTCTGGACATGATGTGAAATCTTGTATCTTGAAATTTCTGAGTTACATGTTTCTTCACTAGTATTTTTAGATTCTAGCCATATGAACGGTCTCTTATAATATTTGGGAACCATAAATTCCACTCCCTTTGTATTTTGATGGAATTCTCGGATGCTCAAGTCAAAATGAGCATCTAGAAATTTCATTATGTCTGAGAATTCAGAAATTCTTTATAAGAAATTTTTGAAATTCCAACAAAGATATAAGCTTAGTAGAGCCCTTCGCCTTTGCATATCTAAGTTGCTATTACATCACATGTGTGAGTCATGTTCCTCCTTTTTTTTTTTTTTTTTTAAGAGCATGTGTGTGAGTCTCACCTGAGGTGAAAAAAAGGGAAATGATTATGGATCAACTGTTTCCAAGTCAAACTTTCCAAAAGTTAAAAAAAAGGCCGGAGCCCCCATTTACACAGAAACCTATTTCCACCACTAACCTGTCGTCTAAACAAACAGAGCTATTTCACATCCCCCAACTAATTAATGCTCTAGCTGGAGGAAGAACTCCAATCATCAAAAGACACTTGTTATACAGAAAGGCCAAAACCTCTTATATAAGAAAAACATCTCAACAGAGCTATATATCAATCTGCCACATATCAAACCCATCAACCCACTACCTCCAGCAATTCCTGAAGCAAATGCTCCTCAAGATCACAACCCAAATCCATCAGACTCCCATTTCTCATTTTCTCGTTAAAAATGCTCAAGATCTGGTTTCTTACCCTTCTCATTCTCCAAATCTACTTCACAGAAGAAGCTGTTATTACTGCTGCTAGTGTTGGTGGAGAGGAATGGACTGGTGGAGGAACAACAACAACCATTCCAACGTCATTTGGGTCTTCAAATCCTGAGTTCTCCAATGCCTACACAGCTCTCCAAGCCTGGAAATCTGCAATAACAGGTGACCCATCTGGGATTCTAAAAACATGGGTAGGCACAAATGTCTGTTCTTACAGAGGAGTCTTCTGTGCAGAAGCTCAAGACATGTCTACGGAGCTTGTTGTGGCAGGCATAGATCTAAACCATGCCTCCTTACAAGGCTCCCTAGTCAAAGAACTCTCCCTCCTCTCAGACCTCTCAATCCTCCATCTCAATAGCAACAGGTTTTCAGGAACTATCCCTGACAGCTTCAAAGACCTTCAAAACCTCTTAGAGCTGGACCTCAGCAACAACCAGTTCTCAGGGCCTTTCCCTTTACTCACCCTTCAGCTCCCAAATCTTCTTTACTTGGACATCAGATACAACGAGTTCTCAGGTCAGATCCCAGAAGAGCTCTTCAACAGAGGACTCGATGCAATCTTCCTAAATAATAACATGTTCCAAGGTCAGATTCCTCAGAGCCTTGGGAACTCACCTGCCTCTGTCATTACCCTTGCCAACAACAACCTTTCTGGAAGCATTCCAGCCAGCTTTGGCTACATGGGTCCTAGAATTAAAGAAATATTGTTCTTCAATAACCATCTAACAGGTTGCATTCCTGAGGGAGTTGGGTTTCTAACAGAAATGGAAGTCTTGGATGTGAGTCACAATGCATTGAGTGGCCATTTGCCGGATACTCTATCATGCCTGTCTGGAGTAGAAGTTCTCAACCTTGCCTACAATCAGCTTTCTGGGGTCCTTCCAGACATTGTCTGCTCTTTGAAGAGTCTTGTTAATTTCACTGTTTCTTACAATTTTTTTTCTGGGTTCAGTCAGGAATGCTCAAAGCTGGTTTTCAGGAGTGTGGGGTTTGATTTCTCAGGGAACTGCATTCCAGGGAAGAACATGCAGAGGCCTCCACCGGAGTGTAGTGGGATACCTGGAGATTTGAACTGCTTGAGGGTCCCTTCAGCAAAGCCTTTGATGTGTGATACAATGGATCAAATTCCAGGTGTGATTCACCCAAGAAGCTATGTCTTTGGCCCTTCTATGACTGGTTCTCCATGAATTCAAGCCAATGCTCATCTGCTCAGTGGAAACATTTATGGCCACTAAGTGTGGTGAATCAATTCAGAGGTCTCCGTATATCTCTGTGTCGAGATTTGAGTGCAATTTTAGTTATCATCTTTCTCTCTTGAAAAGTCTTTGGAAAAAGAAGGCTGGAATTTCATCAATTTAGTGTCTTAACCATCACTGGCTCTCTTTCAGCTAGCACTACTGACAGTGGGTTATTGCTGTCTGTATTCATTCCATTGAAGAACTTCTGAGGAAGGAAAACTTGAGGTTGAGAAATTAGTCAACCACTGGCCATCCATTTTAGGCTTTTTTATTTTTCTCTTCTCACGGGAGGTTCCCAATCTTTAGACTCACTATCGGTAAGACTTCATTATATGAAAGAGGAAGGAACCGTGGTCCTCACCACTCAATTACTCTAATCACATGATTATAATTGTCCAATCAATATAATTTATATGAGATGCGTCTCAAAAGAAGTGTCTACTCTATTGCCTTATTTTATCCATCTCTACTTTCTAGTATCTACCAGTCGAATGGTGCAGAAATTTAACTGGAACAGCCTAGGCTTTCACTGGTGATTTTGCATGGGCTTCATTTTCTGTGCATCATAAGAAGGGTCCATTTGGTTCAGAAATCTATACGAATATTTAAAAGAAAATTGTCCTATGTGGTGATAAATTTGGGCTGTGTGCTTTTGTGAATGTTTCCATCTTATACTTCTGTGCTTGGTTGACAAAAAGAAATTCAGAATAAAAGGCCTTTGTTACTCTTTTTTTTTTTTTAACCTCATTTGTAGAATCAGTTTGATGTTACAATCATCTTATAAAATAAAATAAAAAAGTTCGATTTTACAATCATAGAATAGGATCCAAGAAAAAATTTCAACGTCTTGCCACAAGGAAAAATTCAATTCCATTTCACTAATTCCTCAATCAAACAACCCAAAGTAAAGTTCCCACTGGTGTACTCCATTTTCCATGATAGGGCCCACAGAGTGGAAAACACTCTGATCTTGTACTTATGTAACATGTGCAAGAGACTTGTCACCATTATAAGACAAGTGTTTTAGCTAAAAAAAAGAAGACAAGTGGCAACCACATTAGGGTATCTATGTGTAGTTGAGAGAGAGAGAGAGCTGGCCGGACATTAAAGATGAGATGCATTGGTTGTTTAGGAAATTAAAGCCAAGGTGTCAAAACTATTAAATGGAAGTGGTTGAGATAATAAAGTTGGCAGAGAGCAGAAGCTGAGATGGGCCCTGAACCTATTTATCATTCCCTGATATCCGGTTACTAATGCACTCATGTGTATGGCGTTGTCTCCACAAATATCTAGATCAACCTATTAGATCATATATATATATATATATATCCTTTTACTGCAATTTTTTTTAGAGCAGAGCTATTTCTATGTTGATGTCTTGTTTCAGGTTAATCACATTGGTTTATTGGGTCAGTCAGGGACCAGCTCTAGGGTCAGAGGTATTTTGAACATTGTCTCAGAATTTCTATGGGCTTAAGAAGAACTCTATAAATTTAATGTAACTTGAAATCCCCAAATCCAAAAATGAAAAGAAAGAGGGCTCTCTTTGTCCATGTACGTGGGCACACCGGAGTGCCATGTAGGTCTCTCATTTGATTTTCCTTTGTGTGCTTTGCTTGTATGATTGATTATCGATTGCAGGTTTTTTTTTTTAAGCATTACTTCCCATCTGATTGTGAATGACTCAGAAAATATGTAGTTGCTACATTGTGCAAAGTTCCTTCCAGTGCTTAAAATGAGTGGATTTTAGCTGCAAAGTAGTTTTGAGCAGCAGAAATACTTGGAACCGTTTGTTTTTTGCCCCCTACTTCTTGCCATCGATTTGTAACATGGTGGTGCAATTAATGCAAAATGGGCAAAGATACAGCTTTGGGTGGCATAAAATGGTAAGGCCCACTATTAAGGCCATCATCACCTGCCGCGTTTAGTCCAGCTGAAACATAATGTAAAATAAAAGTAATTAATAGTAGGTCCAACCAGTTCAAATTCTTGTCTACTTTTTTGTGGGTTTTACAAGTACCCCAGATTTTATCTGATCATTCTGGTGATGGTACCCGTTTTGGTCAAATCTGGTTTGATCACCCAGTATGGTCTGGTTTTTAATGAACTGCTGCTGTTAATTAACAGACCAACTCTCAACTAACAATCAATACAGCACAATATTATTTGGAATGGAAAATAAAGTATGAACATGGGCCCAACATGGAACTTGTGGGCTACACCATTTGGCAGCATGTTAGCCAGACAGGAAATTGAAAAGGATCAACTGAAATCAAATCCAATCCAAACCATGGCAAATAATGCTCGCCCCCTACATAGGCACAAATTGCTCTCCCATCAGAGGAAGGCCTAATATCAGATTGATTACATCTAAAAATCTTGATTCACATGCCAGTAAATTTGGGTTTTGTATCTTAGTAATATGTTCTATATGTGAATAATCTGATGGTTGGTTGAACTCCAACTGGGGTGAAATTTGGCTCATTGACAATGGGTAGTCAGAACATGGTTTTGAGCTGTTTTGAGTTTTGAGTGGGCCCTGATGATCGACTTGAATGTACACAAACGCAGAGAGGATATTAATTCTCCAGACTGCCCACAATTTGGATACTGTGGATTGGCTTGCTAGTATTCCACGGATAATAATTCACCACAAATTTCCTGTGACGAAGCCATAATCAAGAAAAACATCTGTCCTAAGGGAAGTCATCAGATGGTTGGTTTAAAGGGAACATAGATGATAATAGACTGGACAACTATCCATTCTGCAAAAGTATCCCACTGGTTCAGGCTCATCCAATTTCTTATAAGATCAACATAGAATTGCTAAAGAGCTATCAAAACATATCCAACTTCTACCTTCAACAGTAAGTTCTCAAAAGATTAAAATCAACACCAACTCAGAGATCGAGATCATCGATCATCATCTTAGATTTATCCCATAGTCTTGGTAAGCAACCAAGAGATGCCAAGATCAAATAACTATTGAGTGGTAATTTACCAACCATATAGATAATCACAACAAAAGAATTAAGAATATGTCCAACCAGCCAAAACAGAAATCTTACAGAAAAAACCATACAAGTCAAAACAGGTATACAGAGTATACAAGTTAAGGAGAACCACAATCACGGAAACTGCATTTCCAGCACATAAATCTGCATCTCAACTACCTTTGCCAACTCGTATGGCTGCAACTAAACCACCTCTGTTAAAATCAGATGGTTGCATCAGAATTGACACTTTCAAATCAGCGGTGACAGGTCAGCTTTCCTCATTCCATTTGCTCATTGGTATCTCGCCTGAATCCACAATGAAAACCTTTTTCCTGGGTTTTCCATTGTAAGTCCCAGCACCCCCCTCTATCGCATAGACGGTGTCCATGCCTTGAATAACCTTGCCAAAGACGACATGCTCCCCATCCAGCCTGAAAAAAAGGCATGGAGATGCATGAAAGAAGGTTGCATTTTGAATAATTTTGTTGCTGTAATGTTTGAACTGTAGCTTACCAGCTCGCCTTGACTGTGGTTATGAAAAACTGGGAACCATTGGAGTTGGGACCTGAGTTTACCATGGAAACAACACCTGAAAGAAACATCAACACAAGCTCAGATTTAAGGACTGCCTAAAAAAAGTGATTTCAAACTGCAATGTAGCCCAAGATGTGAGGCATCCCATCTCCCTATCCACAGATACAACCAGGGATCGATCCCTTGGTCTGTGGGATAGGGATGGGTATTGTCAGTGTGTGGGTGTGTACTTACCAGAGCTTTTAAACAACACTATAATAATATTGAAAAATGGTGAGCCCAGATTGACACTTTTGCAGAACCAGTTTTGTCTGTTTACCATTTTTTAGATCAATCAGTGTACATATTCAGGAGCTCAAATGACAGGGAAAACCCAAAAATCCAACTCGGTTTGATATCCAGCCAAGTCAAGTGATTAAATGACTCAAATGTGTCTTAGTACATAACTTTCTAAAAAGTAAAAACGCTATATAAGATTTTGATGGAAATAGATTCAGAAGAGAAAAGTACAGGAAATTACAGAGAATAATTGATTTGGATGACTGTCAAACTGACTCTACAGATTTATTTAGAAACCCCCCCACCCCCACCCCCACCCCATCCCCCCCAACACACACACCCACCCCCCCACACCCACACACCCCACCCGCCCACACACCACACACACACACACACACACACAAAAAGTAAAAAAAGAACTAGAAAACTTGGATTAATGGAAGCATATGAAAAAAAAAAAAGGTTTATTCATCTAAAATGGGATGCACCATAGAGCAAATGAATGCATTAAAAAGAACAGCAGATGACCTGCATGTGAATGCTTTATCTTGAAATTCTCATCAGGAAACGTGCTACCGTAAATGGATTCACTTCCCCTCCCATCCCCATGAACAGTATCTCCACCTTGGATCATGAAACCAGAAATTATACGATGAAATGGTGTTCCCTTATACTGCAGATTCTTTCCGCTGACTCCTGTACCCATTTCCCCTGCAATTGTAAGAGGCCAATTAAGATGGTGTGCATCTGACAATTTGACATTGCTTTTAACAATTTGACATAAAAGTCACTGAAACTAGAAAAGACTGTTATTGTACTTCAAGATCACACACCTGCATATAGTGCATTTTGGGAAAAAAGAACAAAAGATGGACCACGGCAACATAGAATGTCAGACATGCTCCAAATAATAATCCATAACTAATTGTTGAAAGAACCAGCAAAATATGCTTCCAAGTACCTGTGCAAAGAGCCCTAAAATTTTCTGCAGAACCAGAGATAATTATGCATTAGCCAATCATAAAATTCACAAATAAAAAAACAGAAGAAGAAACAGGTTATCAATAGAAGGTATATAGACAGAAAAGGTATAAGAAAGAGTGACAGTCATGCTAGTTAGTAAATCCACCCTCTTTCATAGAGGGGGACAGCTTTCCAATCCCACAAGTTCGACTCCACAGTCCACTAATGACCAGGAAATACTGTGTCTTTCCTTTATGAAATTTGTCACATTACACAAAGGCCTAAAGATACAACTTTTTTTTTACTGGTATCAAGATACAACTTTTATTGAGATCCGTTAATATCATAGACTCCGTGTGACGATGTGGTGTTTGTCGATAGTTGCGAATTTTGTTTCAAACTCAGTTTCAGTTCGACTGTAGATTGAAATGTTTCGGTCAGTTTGGCATTTTGGTGTTTCATGTTGGACTTCCATTTCAGTAAAATATATATATATATATATATAAACAGAAAAATAGTAAAAGAAAGAAACTCACTCATACTATATAATATTTAAATCATTATACTCAATCCACAATACAACATGTTATTTCTATATGCCAAATAAATCATGTTTGTGTGTGTTAATTGATATTATGACATCCATTCTCAACCTAGGTTTTGAAAATCGGACTATGGGGCGACAGGCTCACCCTTGAGTCGAGTCAATACGGCCAATTTGATAGGAATCGACCCAAATCTGACTCACACTCTAGGTTCAATGACCTTCAAAAAAATATAAAAAAAATCTTAAAAAATAGAAAATCTAGTTCCATAAATCTAGAGATTAAAGACTTGTGTTCTATTTACAAATAATGAATCAAATTGTTATAGGTATAGATTACTAGAAGGCAACAACCTAAACATACCGACAGTTTTTGGTACCACCTGGCCATATAATCCAATAACAATTCTACCTGCAAAATATTCAGATGCAAGTCACAAGAGAGGAAGAAGTGTTAAAAAGGACAAAATATCACATTTCTGTAGCAGGATAGGATAATCATTTGACACATCATGAAATAGGAGAGGCACTATCTAGTAGCCAAAACCTATCCTGAGGCATCCCAAAACGACAGCTCTGCACTGTGATCAAGCAAGATCCACATAAATCTAAAAGCAATCATGAGACAGTACAAAGAAGAAACAATGAAAGAAACCAAGAATAGGTTTTTACTTAAGGACTTCATTGTGGTGTTTTCATATTTACTCGTTACCTGTGTCCAAGGTAATTGTTGCAAATGGATTCCTACTTGCCTCAAACTGCATATCCTGTTTGCATTTTTTTCCTTGTAACTTCTTATGAAAACACAAACTTATACCAAAAGACAAAGTTAAATACCTGCATGTTGGCCATCTATATCGACATCCAAGTAGACTCTATGAGTAATCTCAGGATCTTCTTCCACCTTATTCTCATCCTAAGATCAAAATCACAAGCCAGTGGAGTGTTCAAACATGAAAGTATTCCGATCAATGTGTTGACCCAAAGTTGACTCAAAACTCCTCACAATAGATATACATCACACAGAAGATGTGAAATGCATGTTTACTATGAACGAACTAATGCATCTGCCTAAATAAATACTCACCTAAATAATGGAGATGCATGTATTACAGTACCACTGAAATGGTTATTTCACCAAATTACACAGAACTTTCTTTTATTCAAAACATAAATTATAGTAATCAAGAAAGTGTATAAAAAAACTATATAGTATAAGAGCTATATACTGTAAGAGCCTGGCATGTAGAGGTATAAATCAAAATGACAAACTGCTTTTGAATTTATTACCTTGCCAAGAAAACCAGATGACAATATCCCAAAGCTCAAAGCTTTTTAGTGTAAATTGCAATATGAAGTCCAGAAGCAATATGATAATTTTCCTTTGCACGCCAACTCACATGTGAAAATTATTTCTAGATGTATTTTATGCTGCATTTACTTTCATTCTCCACCTCAAACTAGAGTTTGTCTTTCAAGGAAGAGCTCTTAATTAAAAGTTCTACCACTACGACAGTCGAATTGAAGAAAAAACAGAGCAAGAAAATAAGTCTAATAATGAAAGGTGAGTAAGGTAACAAAATGCAGACAAATGAAAAGGGACATTTAAGGGAAACATTTCTTTTGCATATTCACTAACAAGAGAACCTAAACAATACTAGTACCTCTAAAATCCATCTAACAAAACAAAGTTGCAGTAAAGAAAAATCGCCACCCATCTAAAAACAGCCAAACTCACAGAAAAAATTAATTGATGAATCATCACAGAGAAACCCAATACTTGTTCGGATCTCTCGAACAAAACAAACAAGCACCCCAAAAGGCTGCCACAAAATTTCATCCCCATTTTAAACAGACGAGCCTCCTTCTATTCCATTCTCCGAAAACAAATGATTTATTGGCCACCCACACTACGAACACCCCAATTCAAAGGATGAAACGAAATGGGTCGGAAAACCACTTCCGTATAACATAGCTTTCTCAAGAATACAACCCCCCAGAACAAAAAAAAATCCCCCAAATCGTCCATTTGATCAATCCAGTAAAAACCCTATTCATAAAAACTTCAACTTCAAAACAAATGGTACAAATACCCAATTTAGTCATCATATCCGATTTCTATGATCCACAAAATACACCCAATAATCCTAAATCAACTCAACTAAAACACCATCAAATCACCCAACCTCGAAATTCTCCTCAACAACACTGCCCACATTAAAATAAACAAATCAATGAGCTAACAAATAAAAATGGGTTGGTTGATGCAATTCCCGATTAGTGCTGCAGAAACCCAATTCGAAACAATCCCATTCTCTCGAAAGAAACGGAGACCCACATAAATGAAAAAATGAAAGAAAAAAACTGAAAACTTGGATGGATGTGAGGTTTAATTGAAAGAGAATCGTAGAGAAGATGGTTAGAGGGACTTACTCGGCGAGAGAAGGAGAATGAGAGAAAGAGGATGGCAACGACTGGAACTAAAAGAAGAAGCTTACGCTGCATTCCTCTCCACTGCTTCTTCTTCTTCCTACCCCTTGGAATTTTCTACTCTGCTCGTCTCCTTCGTCTGTGATGGATGGAAGTCTCCTTCGTCTGTGATGGATGGAAATGGATGCCGCTAGTTCTGCCTTCTTTTAGTTACCATTGGGATTTGGGAAGTAAATGGGTTGTGCTCTTGGGTTTTGTTCAAAGCCCAACCCAACTAATTAAGGCCTTTTTTAATTTTTTATTTATTATTTTTTTTCGCTCTTTCGTGAGAAGAATTGTAAACTATCCCAACTAGGGATGTAAATGGGTCATTGATTCTCCGATTAACCGGAGGTTCCGGCCCGTTAAAAACAGGGTTTGAGTCCTTATTTAGACCCCGATAAGTAAATGAGTCTGGGTTCAATTCCACTCTGGTTTGGACCTGTGGACCCGATACTCGACATATTACCTCAATTTTTGAAAACATCTCCTACAAACCATATTTTTTTAACATCATTCTCTACATAGACCCAGACCCGGATCCAGACCTGTCCCATATATGGTTCTGGTTCCGGCTCCGAAGCCAAGAAATCGGTTCCGAAAAGATTTCGGGTCCGGATCCGGTTCCATCTTTTCCTTAACAGTTCCGGTTCTGAGTCCACCATGAATCTGGACTGGAACAGACCCGTTTACAACCTTCATCCCAACCCTAAACCAGCCTAATCTGCAGGGTACTCCATTCCTTTCCCAATGTTCTTTGCATGTGTCCTTTTCCCAAGTGCTCTTCAACTAGAGGTTTTTCATGGGCTCGGTGAGATCGGGCTCTGCTTTTGGCCGACTTGGATATGTGATTTGGGCCCATTTTATTATTGGGCCAGGTTTCAATTAAGTGAAAAAAGCCCAAAGCTCAGCCCGGCTCAAATGATATAAGGAGCGCATGCAATTTTATTTAATTAGGCTAAAGGTTTGCTAGAAAGCTCGTGAAATTGATTAAAATCCCGGTTCAGCCCAGCCCGGTTAACTAAATGGGTAGGATCGGGCTTGGCTTTTATGGCTCAAATTGGGCTTGGGCAGGGCCTGAATATGCCTCAGCATGGCCCGGCCCATGAACACCCCACTTCTAGCTATGCTCATCCACCGTAGGATTTTTTAACCCGTTTTTTTTTTTTTTTTTTTTTTGACAAATCGAGTGCATTTAAAATAAATAAATAACTCGAGTTCATTCTGTTGTTACCTGACTAAGCACAACTAATTGCCGAGAATTTGTGATCTGCTGGACAAATTTGATTAATTAAGGGCTTGGGTTGACCCTACGAACTTTTGGGTTTTGTTTCATTGAAAAATGATTTGTGAGTCCAACTAGTTGTTAGGAAGCGGAATACAAATCTATTTAACAGCTCCTTTGAGTGGGACGTCGTTTGAATTCGCCTCTCCGAAGTTTGAATATAAAACCTAGCATGGTTTTGATATTATATAAAGTTTGACCAACCAATACATCTCAAAATCTTGGCTATTTGTTTGCTATAGAATATGATAGAATAGAAGAGGAGTAAAAAAGGTTCCAACGGTTGAATTTTTTGCCTCAAAGGGTGTTTGGATGAAGCACGGGGACAAGTGAAATAAAAATGTCTATTCAATCCATCAAAATTTCATTCAGCCAACCCGAATAACTTGCGTACTTTACCCCACATTCTTTTTTTTTCATGAAAGTTGCTACCCCTCACTTTTATCTTATTTTATTCCAACAAATTAACCAAACACATGTAAAGTAATTCAATACTCATTTTATTTCAACTCACTCCCTTTAATTTTATTCTAAATATGAGATTTATTACTCTTACTCTATCCCTCCTGAAAACAAACAAGCTAAAAGCTTAATATCCATGCATATTATTGTCTACATGCTTTAATATCCATTGACAACACTCTAGCCCGACTGGACATGAAAAATGGCACCATGATCTGAAAGTGTAGATCCAAATTTAAATTAGCTATGAACCTTTTTTTTGGATACGGCGCGGAAGAAATTCAGATGAAGATCTAAATCCATGCATATAAAATTATAAGTTTTTTAGAAATTCCAAAAATAGAGCAGCCTCTGAAATTGTGGGACTACAACTTGAGATCCATCTTAAAGATGATGGAATGTGGGGCCCACCTATAGAAAATCTTTTTTTGGTATCCAAGTGGTTGGGACCCATAAGAGACCCATTCTTGGGAAGAGAACATCAACTCAACAGGGAAAGAACCTACACATGCGGGGAGGGAAACATTCGCCATGGGGAGAGGACCCAGGGAGGTGAAAAACGGGTTTGCCAACAAACTAGACAACCCCTTGTTCTCTACCTTAAGAAGTGAGGATACATTGAAGTCCATTGGAAAGTTGCTGAGGGCTTGTTAAGTCCAAAATCTCTTATATGGTAGAGACTCTGGGATTTGGAAGTATCTCATTTTGAATATTTGAAAATTCTGAAATTTTCGTATCCTCCTAATTATACCAAAGGCTCATGGGATTTTTTATAAGAATTTTGACATTTCCAGACGGCCAAAATTTTTGTAAGAAATATTTGCAAACAATAAGCTCATTCCTTGACACGATGATCTAAATACAAACCAACTATAGACGCATAATCTTCTTTCTTTTTTGGAAAAAGGTATAAAACTTTTCGTTCGTTTTCAAAAAAATACATGAAGATTTGGACATTTCAAAAAAAAAAAGAGTTTTCTACAATTTTCTCAATCAATGCCTCTCCATTAAAAAAATGAGAAATTATAAAAATACCCTCATGCCATTTTTCTAAATCTCGCTCTAATAACTCTTTTAAAAACATTTTCTCTTTAATAACTCATTCAAGCGAAATGATCAATACCTGCCCAAATGACCTAGTGGGGCCCACTTCAACTACCTTTATGTATAGACGGTTTTAATAAGAGAAATCCAAATGACTAAAAAACTAGCTTCATTAATGGTTATGATAATCAAAATAAAAAAGGCCAATTTTGGGGAGGAAAGATTTTAAGAAAAGACAAAATCCTGTCATAAGAAAAGGGTATTTTTGTTGTTTTTCAAATTTTTTTTTATTGAAATGACTTGTTGAAAGAATTAAGGAAAACTTTTTTTCTTAAATATTATAATCTTCATGTACGTTTTTGAAAATTAAACAAAAGTTTTATGTGTTTTCGAAATTCTCCCTTCTTTTTTTTTTTTATTATTTTAAAACAAAAATTAGAGACACTTTAATGGTCTCTATTGCTTGCTTTGTGCTACTATCTTATCTAAGACATTTTAAGGGTCTCAATAGCTTGCTTCGTACTACTGTCACCTGTAAGGTCAACCCATCTAAGCTGGGATCATTATCCTCATAGAGGCCCCACATGACGTCTATAATCTGGATATGGATCTGCCCACATCAAATCCAACCCATCTGCATCTGTTACCAAGTAAAAGGTCCTGCTATAAATTAGTCATATGTCAAACTCAAATTTCATCAGTCATTTTAGGCCATCTGATTAATGATGCTTTTGGTTTAACAACCCTAGAGTGAATCATTTGAATTAACACAATAGCTAATTATTCACCTACGATCATGCCGACATCCCCATTCGACAGTCAGTGCGTCGTGGGTCCCCCCCTAGGATGGGCGCCCCTCTATATTTAAAGATGCCGACCTTCACGATGGTAATGGGGATATGTGGGAATGTTCGTAGGAGAAAATTACCCTAATACAAAGATTGGGAACGATCCCTCTTTTCATAATTTGGATGGGTCAATTGAACCCAAGATGCTGCACGAACCACTTTCTGTTTGACCGTATAAAAACCTCTGGCATTAGAACGGTGGAGAATTGGGCTTCTAGATTGTGTATATCCTATCATTTTCTTGAAAATAAAATTACCTTGTGTACCTACTTAGCTTGTGGCTATATAGATACATGAATATGCATAAAATTGTGTTAGTTACCTTTTTAATCCAACAATTAATCGTACAGTACGACAAACTCTTATTAGAATAAAATTCGGAGACTTCCCGTACACTTGAAGTCACTTAATTCAAATTGCTCAGATTTTGCAGTGTGAGTGTGCCATTAAGTCGAGAATAAATTACCTTTTCTATCTATTTTGGTATGGGTACATTGGTGCATGAAAAAGGCATAAAATACTTAATCAATTTATAGATATATTAAAAAAATTACAAATCTCTTGTACATACATAAGTACAGGGTTAGGCCAACCTACCGCCCAAAATGGGTGAGATCCTAATAATGATTTTAAAATATGGTTGATAGAGTAAAAAGAGGAGACAAAGAGTTGCAATATGGATGTGGATTGTTGTATATTTAAAAGACAGTGCATTTTCATACCTCACATCACATGATACTCATGGCTTGGCAAGAACTCAAGACTTGGTCTAAAGGTGATATAATCGTCTGAGGATAATCCCCCAAAATTCAAATTGATGGCGTAGGAACAAGCACAACAGCATGAAACAAGGAACTTTCCTTGAACTTTCTCTTTTTATGTTGTAGATTGCAACCTGTTTTGTACATTCTCACTGTTGGTGGGGTCGTCTAATACGGTTCATGATTCCTACTATTTAGGCATAAATGCCTATTCCCCCATGTTCAAATATTCTCCTTTCTTTTACGTCACGGCTCATGGCGAGTGCCCCTTGTCCTTTGATTTTCTACATTGCTTGAGACACAAAGAATAGTCAACGACAACCTTTCAACTTTCAATGATTTTGGTAGGAGCCATTGCACACGTTAATTAATATGAAATGATAAAATGTTACCACGCCTTACACATTTGGAGCTTACTTTTGGTTTTTGGGGGTTTGGGTGTGTTTGAATGAATTTGTATGAGAATTTACGTGTTTAGAATTTGTGATGGTGATATTAGTTGTTTGGCCGTCTAGTGTTTGGAATTTTAACCTTAATTAAAAAGATTTCAAAATTCAACCTTTTGAATTGTCATTTTTACTTAATAGTATCTCCAAATCTCATCTTCTAACAATGATTTCAGTTGGTGTCATAATTCTTAATATCTTGCAAACAAATGGCCAGTACGCGACTCAAATGGCCAAAAAGAAAAAAAAAGTCCCCAATCACATGCAAGAATTGGCTCAAATTTTACACCCATTAGAATTATTGGCTGAGAAACCCAACCAGATGTTTTTGCATACATGATCATGAATCCAATTCACTACATTTGAAGTGGATTTTTAACTACGGTACACATATAGAAAATGCATGATATGAGTATGTTAGATTAAACACACATGAGTCGCTCTTAGATCAAGTTTGATTTTTAGCAAAGGCTAATAACTTACAGCTGTGGGATATATTGGATCGTACTCTTCTAGTGAATATCATACAAAAAGGCCTTCTAAACATGAAATTAAATGTAATACCCCTTTTGAGCTTACAAATGTACCAAGGCCAAAACATGTCTATACATCATAAAAAATCTTAGATGCCGCACATACAAGACATCATATTGACCATCTTTACTTTCCATGAGACAGAAAACATGTGGAAGGTAATGAGCTATCATTAGGATCTGTACTACAATTTGCCAAGAAACATCAATTGCTAAAACCCAAGGCATCAACACTTTTGAGGTTTGGCCTCACCTAAAAGCTCTTTATAAAGTTAGGTAAGTTTCTTCGTACTCCACATTGGAAACCTAACTCTCTTCAATCCATATCAAAACTCAATTTCTTATCAAAAGGTAACTAATTATATCAAGAAACAAGGAGTTTCCAATCTCATTATATTGTCGCTACTTGTGTGATGAT
Organism: Camphora micrantha; assembly: GCA_003546025.1. NCBI lineage: Eukaryota > Viridiplantae > Streptophyta > Magnoliopsida > Laurales > Lauraceae > Camphora > Camphora micrantha. Next base: position 19,259,640 of record QPKB01000004.1, read on the forward strand.
TTCCTTTACTAATTTTGTTGTAAGTCTAGATTAATATCCCTTATTTCAAGTGAGGGACCCACCTTGACTACTAATATATGTCCCTCAATACCGCTTGTGTGATGCGAACTCAACACAACATAATCATTGTAGTTGTAAGGGCTTGCAACTTCTGAATAGTTGCAACCTTCCTTTGCATGATCACCAAAATCTTATCATTTTTGTTCATGCTGCTTGACTCTTACTTTTCGCTCAGCTCTATTTTTAAAGTCGTTTTTTATTTAATTTCTAGCTCAAGGGTTTGATTCGTTATGTCATTTTACTTGTTCTCTGATTTTGTAGAAGAAAAATGAAAAAAAATAAAAAATTATACACTTAAGGAAAAAAAAAAAAAAAAACATGATACACTTTTGATCAAAATTGTGCACCTTATCATTCTGTAAAGACAAGCTAACCTATGATTAATACAAACCCTCATGTGCATCTACTTGTTAATACATAACCAATTTGATGCCAATTGGCCATTTGATAAAACATGGGGTTAGAAACAACACTGAATCTCCATGTCCTAAAATAAAGGGTTCGGATTATCTGATTGAAATACGAGAGTAAGGGTGGGGGGCTTCATATCCATATCTAATGCCAACAGCCTAAATGTAAGGCCCCCACCCTATTGTGATAGCAAAGGTGGGGGCCCTCATATCCATATCCAAAGTCAACAACCTAAATGTAAGGGCTCATACCCCTTAATCTTATAGTATCATAAGAGTAACTCTCACAAGAGTATCTCTCATATATATATATATATATATATATTTCTATGAGAGATATCTCTAACTTTATTATAAGAGATAGGGTAGGGGCCCTCACATTTAAGTTGTGATGTGAAGCCCCCCACACTATCTCTCATAGTAAAGTGAGAGATGGTCTCATAGGAGCATCTCCCTCTCTCTCTCTCTCTCTCTTTATATATATATATATATATATACATATATATATAGACACACACACACACTTCCATATTTTTCATTTATTGTTTATCCATCCATTCTAAGGGAAATATCCTATTTTGATCTAAGCAATTTAAATGAGCGTGTGATCGGTTTGATGTATCATCACATTGATACTTTGCCATGGTACCCCAAAAAATTGAATTGCCGTTAAAAATTGATGTTTGGTTAATTATACAATAGTAGTTCTTCACCTTTAAAATATTGGCGTTTGGTAATTAACCATACAAAAGTGTATCTCCTTTAAGGTATTGGTGCGTATACAACTCACAGCCACCCTCTAATCAAGATAAATCCGGCCCTAGTAAGAATATGTTTTCTTCTGATCTACTAACAATTTCAATGAAAAGGCTATTAAGATCCAAATGGAAGCAAACTAGTACATACCAACGCATAACAAATCAAATATACAGAAGCGAATAACATGTCATACAAGACCTAAATCCACTTATTTTATTATACAGTCTTTTGCTTTGGATATTAAAAAAATGTTTAACCCACAAATTGCAAACAAATGTGAGGATTAAATAATTATAACCATGAAAATGGCTGGATTCAATCATAAAGCAGCTGATCTAGTAGAAAATGAGAATCCAAAAAGAAGGTCATGTTCTCTTATTCCATCTCCCACTACCCAATTCCCCCTGCAACTTCTTTATGGGACCGAATCTGCATGGGGAAACCGCAGGACTATAATAGTCTATTACACAAAATGAACCGCAGTGGAAGCAGCAACAATCTTCCATAAAAGCAAAAGAAATGAATATCACCTTTTCATGGTGAAGAAGACATGACATACTTTTTTTTCTTCCTCTTTTTTTTTTTTTTTTTTTAAATATTGCATGTGGAAAGAGACATTCCCACATTCTATTCTCTTCACCTTCCTAGGTGGATATCTCTATTTAAGTTCAAAAATATCCATCCTAAGGCATCACTCATCTCATTGTTTAGGATTCTCTATACTTGAAAAGATGTCCATATTCTCCATGAACAGAATGTAATTGTGTCCTATGCAAATTATAAAACAATTTAGTCTTCAAACATCACCAACAAATGCCCTTGTCCCTAGACAGTTCAATCTGTGGATCATGCAGAATTTTAGATGCATGATCTAAGACAAAACATCAGTACTTTTATGGATTATAATCATCTAATACGTGAAGTTTATGTTGCATCTGTTGATTGGCCCACATATTATCTCATGTGGTGGGCCCAACCAAAAGAAGTGTTGCCCCTCACTTGACTGCCGTATGGTAGTGTTCTGAGAGGGAAACTGTACACAAATTCTACTTTCTCATCTCCCTCTCTCCTTCCAAAGAAGTTAGGAAAATATTGATTGAGACTTTATTTAATCGATTGGTGCTGTTCATTATCTCACTCTACAATCATGGTATATATCCATCATTGTCATCAGATCATCTCTGATCACGTTTAGGGAAATAGATGATCGAATTCGATCTCTAGTAGATGAGAACTCAGATCTCCACAATGGGTGCTTGATCCCAACTGACACAACACGTACAAGGTCTGTGTTCGCGTTTATATATAGTCTCCAACCAAAAGTTCATTTATCAGTCGATGTTGCCTAAAGCTTCCGTTGGTCGACCAAATGCAGGCACTTAATATAATGGTTCCAAGTAATCAATCAGTATTCTTTTGAACTGTGAAAGTGGTGGCCCATCAATCCAACTGTTCGGATGGAATGCTCATATTTGGATGATAGATAAGGAAGATCAAGCTTCTCTCTGTTGGAGTTATTAAAAAATGGCCAACATGATCTTTCTCAAATAATATTTAATGAAGTTTAGTTTAATAATCTACCTTTGTGTCCTTTATTCCTTATTAAGAAACTACGTTGAAGGTCCCTAAAAACAAAGATACCATACCAACTCAGACTAGCATCTTATCTTGCACGTCCAATAAAAAGAAACGAAACCAACGCAAACAGACCATGCAAACTCCGATAAAAAGAAATTAAAGAAATCAAGGCAAACAGACCATGCATCTATCTCTCTCTCTCTCTCTCTCTCTCTCTCTCTCTCTCTCTCTCTCTCTCTCTCTCTCTCTCTCACACACACACACACACACAAAAGAGACGGGATATTTGTAGTGTCGTGGGAAACAAATGTCCATCAAAACGAGACCACTGGTCAGCAATCCAGACCATTAATGGGATGTACTGTGAATGTCTTACCCTCCAAAAGTTGATAGATCTTAAACCGTGGAGCAATGGCCTTATTAAGATTGCAGGTTAAGATGTTAGAATCCAAGAAATATATAAATTCACCTGTGATCACCAAGGATAGTTTAGGTATTTGGCCGAGGAGCATATAATTCCTCCAAAGAAAGACTGTTAAAACTGGCCCATCGTAACTGAGAAAGATCATATTTAGAATAGAATAAAGCAATAAAGAGCATCCCTTTCTCAAGTAACATAAGCTAAAGAGAGTGCCATAGAATGTGATTTCTGTTATTATAAGGAGAAGCCCACCTTCCAAATTAAAGAGCAGCTGGCAAGTACTCTCCACCTTCCCACAATTTTCTTTACAAATGACCTCAATGTCATAGGCTCTTTGGTTCCATCCCATAATGGAAATAGTACTTCTACTGCTTAGAATTCAGTATCTTCTCTGTGAAAATGTATAAACGCAAAAAGAAAAAAAGAAAAAAAAAGAAAAAAAAAAAAAAGAAAAAAAAAGTACAGTATGAAAAATGTAAGGAGAAAATGATGTTTATTTTATAAATTATTATAGTCTAACAAACCAATGTTTCATTATCCAATACAGTCAAATAGGCCTACATATTAAAACCTACAAAAACTATTAAATCCTGAACTAAATCCCTTAAAGACCCTGGAAGTTCCATTCTTGAACAACAGTAATAACAATAATTAACAAGTTCCTTTTGCACAAACCCTTTGGTTTATGTGTTACAACATAATAGAAACAATATATATGAGGGAAGAGAGAGAAAATAATAGCAATAATAATAGGTGTGATGATGAGTATTATATAGTCATTACAGCGGTGATGATTTTCATAGATTATTGCCTGGTTGTAGCCATTTGGCTTCCATTCTATTGTCAGCAACAGCATCTTTGCGTTTTCTTTTCCTTCTTCATCTTCATATTATCCATCTCCATCAATCTTTTTGTCCTTTCTTTCCCCTACCTATCCTTCTTTCTTTGGCCCCTATATCTCCAAGTTGGATTACTATACAGTTAGTTTGGCTGAACAATCAGACCTTTCCAAGACCCCTACAAGATAGGGTAAACAAGAAAAGGAAGGAAAGCTTAGAATTGTTTTTGGCTTCTTCCCTTGTAAAGAGGTGCAGGATAATCTGAAGTGTTAATGATGAAGGTGGTGATGATGTCTGTTAGGGCTTTGGTGCTTGTATGTGTGCTTCTACCCATGATGATCTGGGTTGTCAGGGTCAGGCCAGTAGGAGTACTTTAGCCATTCTGCCTCTTGAGGGTTTGCCATTGATGACTCCTGCAATATGGATTACATGTGAAGAATCAGGATAGTGTGTGTGAACATTGCTGCAAGTTGTGTGAGCAATTATATATAAGCTCAAAAGAGCTGTCATTTATCTTGTTCCCTTTTCTTTTCATTTCTTGTCTAAGCTGGGTTTCTATTTTTTAATTAGCAGGCTCCCTATAAAACAGGCATGAGCAATGAGTGTTTTTTTTTTTTTTAAATTCCTACCAACTATGGAAGGAAAGGGCTTACTTTTACCTTTTTTCTTTTTCCATTTGAAAAACCCATATTTGGGGCTAGTTTAAAAAGGAAACTATCAAATAAAATAGGCTTCAGTTTTTACTTCTTTATGGTTTCAATTTTAAAGAAAAGATAAATTAATAAAAACCCAGAAAACAACTAAAGGTAGTTTCTGTCTTCAAATTAGCACACAAGGGTGTTTTCATTTTATTTTATTTTATTGAATTTGATGAGTCCTAATTATGATGATATATTGGAAAATGAAAAACCCAGAAAACATAACCAGAAAGAAAAATAAGCTTTCTCCTCTCTTTTTCTCCTAAACATTTTTTAGTTTCTAGATCCCAAAAATAAAAAAACCATTCTCATTCTCATATATATTTTTACCTAACCTTTTAAATTTTGTTATTGTCAGTACATGACCCACGAGAAGATGTTAAAAAAAAAAAAAAAAAAAAAACTTGTTTATGTATTTGTTAAGTTATAGTACTTTTGTGATACAAACAATGGAAGATGTAGGGCTCATGTCAAATGGATGTGATCCATATCAGAGTGATATTCACCATTAGACTGAACTCAGCTTTTGCATCAGAAGATAACATGAGATCACCCTGTGATTAATATATCTGGTTTTAGTGGTGCTTGGGCCCGTCAGAGTTCATATTTGTTTTAACCCAACTGTCAACCTTCACAAGTGGAGCCCTCAATTTGAGGGCAACCTGTAAGTATTACAGCACCTTACATGCACAATCCCTTGTATCTAATGAAATCTCTTTATCGAGTCCGAAACATGGAGATGATGTTTCAGCCTATCAAATCAAGCCAATTATATAAAATACTTTTTTCCATTTCAAGGATGGTGCATTAGTTGGCATAAGATCTTATACAGTTGGCATGATTTGATAGGTTGAAACAGCATCTCCTTGTTTCGTCGGACTCCTCTTTATCTTTCTTTTGCAATCTTAATAAAGCGAAATTGATAAATTCTGCTGCTACAATTTCTTTCAAAATAAAATTGCCATTACCATCTTTATATTTCTTCCTTTGCTTTTATACTTTACTACATATGTTCATTTATTTTACTTAGCTATCATAATGAAAAGCTATATAAATATGGGAAAAAGGAAAAGAAGGGAAGTCTTCCAACCCCCTCTATTCCACGAGAAGGAAAGTGAGATTTATTTACAATTACATTCATTTTCTCGTATATAAAAGTAACCCCTCTCTTTTCAGTTTTAACAAAAATGCACATATACTCCCTTAACAATATCGATCAGCCACTTAGACCAGTAGTCAAAGGCCCAAAATTGTTTTTTGCTATATATCCTCCATCTTTAAACAAAAACTACTCAAAAAAGGATGAAAATGATCTTTAACTATGAGCATGCCCCATTCTACTCTCGGTTAGTTTTACCTTAAAAAATAAACTAATTGACTCTAAAATGTGTTATATATAAGTTAATTTACAGACAAGATGGTAATTTACAATTTTAGGGTGTATAATTCTAACCAAAGTAAAATATATAGTTTCCAACAAACTAGTTTAACATTTTCTCCAATGGTCATGTGGGAATTTTGACCCTTCCCTTTTCATTTGGGGGGTTCCCACTTTGTGGATGGTGGAGATTGAATATCTCTCGCTGCCCTTGTATTGGGCTCCCTTTGGTGAAAAATTGCATTTAAAGCAAAGCTAATTGTATCCTTTGAAGAAGTATTATCGAGCTAGGTCAAGATGATGGAAAAACAATCTTGACAATTGGTCAAGCCAATTAACTCATATTAATTGTCAAAAGAGAATGGGTTCTTACATACAAAACTCAAAATTAGAGGTCGTTACTTGTAATTTTATAAAAGACAGGTGGTACATACAAATTAAAAAAAAAAAAAAAAAAAAAACGTTTCATAGTCATCCCTTTTGCCTTTTTCTTTTTAAGCCTTCTGGTTTTGCCCTATTGGACATAAGTTGGGTATTTGATATTCAAGCTTCACGATTGTTAGGGTTATAAGCAGCTTAGACTTACCTCTTTCATGTCGTTGGAAGTGCACCCCATTATCAGTTCTTCCAAACCAGAAGCTGATCTCCCTGCCAGCTTTTGATGCTGATGTTGCTGCTGCATTTTCCAATCAAAATTTCAACTAAAAGCAAAAGATTGTTGGGAATAAAAAATCCTAATGTTCGATCACATGAAAAAAGGGACAAAAATGCATACAATCCATATGCCATTATCTAGTGTGTTGACGTATAATGAATATCCATTGTCCATCTCCAATGAGCCCATCAACTCAAGCTGCATGTCAAACAACTTTGATATTCTTTCATAAAAGGAAAATGACTATAATCAGATTGGACATTTATTTATAGTTGATGCACACAATCACAACACCATATGGATCTCTGGTGATTTACTGTTTTTATCAGTCAGTCAGGGCATATTTTGGTGTGTGTGACCGTTATGACCTGGTATATAATAATAGTATGTAGGTCACAAGAGATTGTTTTGATTTATATAAATTTTGTTATTAGTTATATACAATCACAAATTGAGTTAATGGGTTATTTATGGTTTAATAGTTAAAGAGATATATAGTTTAATAAATTCTTGGGTTTTTTCTAGTATAATGGGAGAATATTGCAAAAATTAAAACAATTAAAGGATTTTAAAGCTATAAAAAAAATCTAATGTTCAAATTTATGAACATTAAAGATAAATCACGTGAACATATCAAGTTATTATCCTGACTGATATTTTCAGTTTTGTTGCATTAAATGAAATATTAACGTTTCAAAACAAAAAATAAATCAGGGTTATATCTAGGTACTCTCAAGATAGTGCTGGTATTTGTGACATTGGTCTATATAATCAAAATATATCAGTCACCAATGACCAGTCTACATTATGAGGAGCCTTCTCACAAATAACATTCTCAGGAAATTATCATCGCGGAAAATCTCTAAATATACTCTCAAATATTGGATATTACCAATAAATTACTCTACGAATAAAAAAATCTCTAAAATAAAGATATTAAAAAAAACCAAAGCTATGTATATGTCACTAGTAAAAAAAATGCTTTTTATTTTATCGCAAATTTATAATTTTTCCTGGTGCAACATTTCATTTTTCACAATATTTCTATAATAATGTGTAATTATCGATAAATTATCATTGTTATATGTTAGTATTGCAATAATATTGTGGTTTCTTTTTTATAGAAAAAAAAATATGGAGAACAGCCTGAAATTTGAGAGGTTGGTGAGGGCCCAGTCAACTGTATGCTTGGTAAACCAAGAAGGGCATATATATGGTCCCAACAGATGATCTTTTTCTTTTAAAAAAGTTAAGAGGACATGTTTATTCCTATCAGTAATACCTGAAATTTTTGGCTTTGGAGGATCATCCTTGGGACCTGGTAAGGATCATCAAGAAAGATAGAGTTGTGATGGAGGGGAGGAGAAATGATGTTGGAGATTGGATTTGAAGGCCTGCTGACCGGGTAGGATGCCGTTGAAATTGGCTGTTGGGGCTGATCGGGGGTCATGTGGTGCTGTGGCCTTTGGTGCTCGTGCTCTTCATGCTCTTCGCACGTGCGACCCGACTCCTCTCTTGCCTTAGAAGCCTCTCTCACCCCCACCTGTCAAGCACCCAAAGAGAATGATAGAAACAGTTTCAAGTCATTTCCTTTCATCTTTCTGTTATTTCAAATGGGTTTTTTTCTTGTGATCTCTCTTTCCTTTGGTGGTTACATTATAGTAAGTATACTATTTACATAATATTAATGGTGGTGATAAAGAAGATGACTCTCATTACTTATGATTGACATATGTAGTTAGATTCTATTTCTCTTGTGATTTTGTATAGTAGATGGTAGAGACAATTTATAAGCTTTTTTTTTTTTTTCTCTCCTTTTCTTCTTCTAATACTGTCATTTTTTGGGTGTTAATTTGGTGGGTTTGTGGTATGCTAAATATAATTTCTTTAATTTTTTTTTCCACTTTTTGTAAGTCAATGTGGGATTCAAGCCAAAAATCTTTATTTTGGTCTTGTGGAAGTGGGTCTTTCTAATCTTTCCCAAAGCTGTCCTACTTTTTCTGCATATCTCCTCTTTTTTTAAGTAGATTTTTCTTTGATGAAAAAAATACAGCACCATTCATGCAAAATCAGCTGCATGGAATGAAGTGTTTATTTCCTTCTCTTCGTTTGGTTTTTGCTTTTGACTGTGTGTGTCTTAATTTCTTGTGTGACTGTCATGTAAGAGACTGCAATCACAATCTTCGAACACAAGTATATTAGATAAACAAGTGTCTACTAATTAGAGTTTTTCTTCTTATTTCTCATGCTATACTGTGGCATAAGGTGTGTAAGAAATTAAAGAGAAGCACACACACAGACATATACACAAGAACTAGAATTTTGAATTTACTAAGATTTATTGGAATAAAACAATCTTCAAGAACAATTTTTAGTGCGAAAAATATTGTACTTTTCGAATCCTTTATAATCTTTTGGTGGAAACCAAGACTTAAAACTGACCAACCCCAAACATTTTCTTATATAGTAACTACGATATATGTTTTGTGTCAACTCATGATTCCTATGTATGACATAGTTGTCATGATATATGATTTATTTATATATGTAAGCATTGCCAACAGCAGACTAATGTTAAGAGAACTTTCATGAAATAATGTATAGTAGTTACTTGATCACACACAGATATACATACACAAAAAAGATGTGAGCATCTGTCTGCATGTGATGATTGTTTAGGGATATATGGAGCAAGAATGTTACACTACATCATATATGGTTGGCATTTTTACCTCATCAAAGCTCTTCCTGAATGGAGTGAAGCTAAAATTATCACACTTCATTGGCTGAATGTCCATGGCAGTGTAGGCAGATATCCCAGCCCCAGACAATTCCTCCCTGTGGCTTACTTCTTTAGAGGAACAGCTTCCTCCACCACTCTCCCTTCTATGGTCACTGCCCTCTCCAGATGCACTCCTATCTGACAAATTGCATTGCCTTGGTTGGGTCTGATAGAATATCTTGGAGACCACAAGTTCTCCTTCTTTCTCTTCTTCTAGCTGACCCAAGTGGTATTGGTGCATGACCCAGTTGGTTTTCTCGGGCTTTCTATGCTTTCCAAAGTTGGTATACAAGACTAGGATCTTCTTGCAGCCTTTCTGTTTTCCATTCACCAACACTGGCCTAGTCTTTCCTGTTTTGTGCCATCTGGTCTCTCCCCCTTGCAGATCACATTCCGTTTGTATCTTCCTTCTTTTTCTGGTTCCTGTCGTGTAGGCCTTGGAAGGCCTGTGGAAGAAGTGCCTGCTGAGACCATCTTTCGTCACACCTGAAAGTTTGGCAGGAATTAAAAATCAAGTGGCTTGCAACAACCAACTATTCTTTGTTAGTTGTAACAAACCTGGGAGAGACTGGACTAGAAGAGACAAAACTCCAGTAGAATTTTACAAACAATTCAACTGGGAGAGAGAGAGAGAGAGAGAGAGAGAGAGAGGGTTCCCTACTCTTTTTTTTTTTTCCTTTTTTAATGAATGCTATTTTATTTTAGATATGAGAGAGAAAGAAATTCCATGTTGGAATTTCCTTACCTGGAAGTTTCTCAGGATGTGTGTAGCAAATCCCATCTTCTCCTTCTATTGTTGGTATGAACTCATCAATCAGAGGGTGAGATTTGGATTGCTCAGATTCGACCTTTGCTTCGAGATGTTCTATCAGTTCTTGGTCTGTTGGATCAAATTTAACTCCTGCTGGGAGCCCTAACCAGTCCTGCAATTTCCAAATTAGAAAAAAAATAATCAGAATTTCAACTTATTTCCTTGTAACACCCATAACCAGCAACGCCACCCATCATCCCTATTTTATTTAATTTCCCATTTAGCCACACATTATCTTTTAATTTTTCATACCGGTTTTCGTTCGAGCTTGTGACCGCAGCTGGGGCATTGCTTCGATTCACACATACGATGCTCTTCAAGCTTCGCATCGATAAGATCAGAACTGCTTTTTGATCCTGTACTATAATTCATTGCTAATTCGTAGAAGACTAGATGCTTTTTTTCATTGCTTCAACAAAATCCCTTCTTCCCCTTGAGTCAGTTCAGACTTCATGTCCATCAAACGCTTGGACTGGATATCGCGCCCATCAACAGAATCCAAGCCCAAACAAGATCAGACAGCAAATATAAGGATAAAGATGACAGTTTTCTATGTTTGAATCAGAATAAGAAGGACAAGAAAACGGTAGAAATCATACATACTAGTAGTCATATAATAAGTCGACTGATTCAACAGATGAATCAAACAAGGATAGCTTATAAATCGAGAGAGATCATTGCTAAAGAAATCCACAGACATAAAATATAAAAAAAAAAAACAAGCAGGAAATTCATAAATCTTCGATTCTTCTCAAATAGATTTGGGTGTATTTTCTTCAGAATCACCAATAAGAAACTCGACCCGGAAAGAAAAAATAAAGATGACCCTTGTTGAGAATCTGAAACGGGTGCATGAATGAAGAAGAAGAAGCAAAAGAAGAAACTGTCGTTATAAGATGAAGCTATAAACCTGCTTTAAGCATTGAAAACACCAGAATTCCCTCTACTTTAACTGAAGCCAATGAGAAAAAGGAAAAGGTGCCTTGAACCTACCCCTTTAACTCTATGCTAATTTAAGTAGAGCATGTAGACGGCTGAGAGAGAGAGAGAGAGAGAGAGATGTGATCTTCCCTCTCACCTTTGTTTTGCCTTGGCAACTAAAAGCAAAAGCCAAAGAAACGACCTTCACAGCTGTTACTCAGACACATTCAAAAGCACCCATCTGTACATAGTTTAATAAGAATAATTATACAAAGTAAAATCCTTGTCAATATAATTATGATTATTTGTCTAAAAACAAGACCCAATTCAAATGAACATACTCAAAGATCTTTCTTTTTATCTCTCAAGATCACACGTAAGAGGTGACTACACACATGAGAGAGAGAGAGAGAGAGAAGGTATAAGAAATTCTAAATAGGTTTGTTTCCAAAGTTCCCTAGGTGGGATTTTTATGATGCAAACTAACACAGGAGATGAAAATGGGAAAAAGGGTGGTAAGAACTCACATGGGTTTCGAGCTGGTATGCTGGAAATCATGATTCTTTTGCCATGAGAGGTGCAGAGGAGGTGAACTTAAGGATTGCTTGATATGCAAGGCAATTGAGCAGTACACTTGATGGACCCAACAAATAATAAATAAACAAATAAACCATAAACAACAAAGCTTCAGCTACAAGCACCATATATACTTATATAAACTGTGGGGCTCTTAAATTTTTTTTATTGTAATCTCATTTATGTATGCATATACACAGGCCTATACTAAAAGGTGTATGGATGTTGTATAGATTAGGCAGCATCCACATCAAGAGCACCCAAAATCATACAATTTTGTTTCCCTTTTAGGGCAATTGGAAGCTGGTCTAGTGCTAAAGACCCACCAACAGGCCACTGGATAAAAAGGTCATTGATTGAACGGATATGATCATCTCAAAATCAGCTCCTGTAGAATATTTCAAATTTTTTTAGTTTTTATATTCTTTCCTTGATGTTTGTGTAGCTTTTGAGCTTTAGTTTAATAATCAGAATCTGGGTGACCTGCCTGTACTTAACGTACCGACCTGTATTTAAAAATAGGATCGTGAGGAGAAGAATGTCGGGTTTATACTTTATTATCTTTGGAATGATCAATGGCTATATAGGAATATAGTATATTGCAGAATACGCTCAAAACTCATTTGAGGAAATTTCAGGCACAACAATTCTACTTGGTTTATGCATGTAATTGTATATGTATTTGTCTTATACATAAAATTGTTGGGTACAAAAACATACAACATGAATTGGTGTGTACATCACTCTACCATCCAATTATGGTGACCTGGGCCCATAATGTGGACCGCTCAGTGTTCAGACATTAAGGTTGACATCATGGATCCCTGTTAGATTCAAGATATTCTAACTACTACAGATTTGAAGATCATAGCCATCAGTATTTTTTTTCTTATTGTCCTTTTAACAAATGAGATATACATCTGTATATTTCATACGGGAATTTTTAAATAAGGCCTTAAGTTTTTGCCTTATTTCAAAAAAAAAAAAAAAAAAAAAAAAACACAAGTTTTAAAACTTTTTAAATTAGTCTCAAGTTTTCCATGAAGTTTTCAATTAAAGATATCTGATCATTTAAAGGTATTTTTTATAGTATTTTCCCTCAATTTTTTAAAAATACCCAGAGTACCTTCATTTAAAGCCACGACATGATTCTGGCAGTTACTATATTTAGCCGAAGTACCTAGTTTTCCTCAAGTGAAAAAAAATGAATAAAATATAGAGGAAGTGAAGGGGGGTTTTATTTCATTGAAAGATAATTTTGATAGTTTAAGAAAATTGAAGGAAAAAATTGCCGAAAAATACCCTTAAATTGATGAATGTCCTTAATTGAAAACTTCATGGAAAACTTAGGGTCTAATTTGAAAATTTTTAAAACTTGTGTCATTTTTTAAAATAAGGTAAAAACTTAAAAACTTATTTGAAAATTTTCCACTTCAGACACAACACTTTGGAGTGAGAATTGGGCATTGCTTATATATAGGAGGTGTGCTGTAACCGAGTAAAACCATACAAGGCAAATTTTGGAGAACACCCACTTTTCTCATTTGTCACAACCATGTGAAGGTGGAATTAGAAACTTTTCTCATGCGGACAACCATGTAAAAATATAAATTTTTAGGGGTATAACCAATTTATAAAAACTCCCATGATACAAGGGGTTTTTTTTCAAAGCTTTTAAGGGGGCTCAGTTGTGATAAATTCAACCCCTTCATACATTCTGGTCCACCTTGATTGGCATCAATCCTAATTTTGCACAATTTTATCACAATTTGAGTTTGCATGATCATTTGATTGGACTAATATTTTGCCATCCCCTAATCTAAATCTACCATGAAACGTTCCCATCAGCCTGCTGATTAATTTGATCAGAATGCATTCAGATGGACTCCACAGTAGGTGGGCCTTTTTGGCATTGTGTGTCCATACTAATTAAACAAAGGTGGGACTTGCACATCTAAAATCAGGTTCTACCTACTGTTATAGCGCCATGGTAAATTAGTAATGCAGAATCAGATGACTTCTCTCTTTCTTATAAGATCCAATGTTGTAATCCTTAATTTCACTACGTTTCTATTTGTGGGCCACCAATAAAAAAAATAAAAATTAGAGTCTGAACAAGACAAGAGATTTTTCAAGAGTCCCCACATCTCTGTCGGAAGGCTTATCATGTTGACGTAATGAGTCCCCCTAAAACGGGCCCCACCAAATGTGATTTCATTCATATCTAAGTGAGGTCATGATGATTTGGGCATGTCTAAACTAGTAAAGAGAAATAATCCTATGTTGATTGCAATGAGAGGTTCCATGTTGTACCTTGTGTTGGCTGATGTGTGGGTCCACCTTCTTAATCTATTCCGTTTATTTTAGGAGGGTAGATCATTATCATCATCAAAGTCTTGTTACAACTATATAGGAATTGGGCATGTGAATTTTGTTTCATCATTCCTGAATTATTATTTGTCATTCCAATTTATCCTAAGCCAAATCCTCGGATAGTTAATTTACGTAGAATAGATAGATATTGGTAAAAAATTCCTTTTATTGAAGTAGATATACACTATTAAATTAATTAATGCAGGAAAAAAGAGCTCAACTTTTTAGTTAACAAGCTAAATTTGGGCCCGTGCTCATTTAGTGTGAGTATATAATATAGATGGCTTTGATCAAACAATGGTGACCTAATCTGCGGAAGGAAATGTTGTATAGGCCACAAAAATTAGTAATTGTTAGTCGGAAGTAGGTCAGGGGTTATCCTTAGATGGTGCCCATGCGTGGTTGGACGGTTCTGATCTCACTGACAACAGTCAATAGCCCTGGCCCTTCCAAGTTTTTGTGATTTGCGACATGTTAACCAGAGGTCCCCATCCATAAGCTCATGCAACAAATGCTCTTGGGAGGACAATACATGGAGCTCCGGTGTATATATAATTCAGGGCAACTTCCATGTTTTTGTACGTTCAGTTGAGAAACCAATATCCCAAGTGGCAGGGTATCAAACTCATTTTCCATGTGAGGCCATCTTCACTTGATCAAACTCATATACACCGACTATTTACGATAGGCCTGCTTGCTTAAAGGAATTCTGAAAAATTGTCTCGGAGGAGAATTATGAGTTCTCCAAATGTTGACTCTAAAGTAATAATTCTCCAAATGTTTACTCTCATGTGATTTCCAAAATGCTCAAGTAGAGCCCAACATTAGGATGTTGGAGAGTTTCAAAGGTTGAAGGTGACCTCTTAGTGTTTTTCTCTCTTATAAATACTCATTGTACACCCACCAAAGTCCCTCACTATAGTAAATATCGACACCTAATTATTTTGTAGAGGAGAGGTGTCTCACTACTGAGCTACTAATAGATTAGCATTTTTCAAGATACTGGTATATTCAGAATTCTAATATTCAAATGGAGAACTCCAAATGCTCTTAAAATATGATCTGACATCAGAAATTTTCAACACAATTCTCATAAAAAAATCCCTCAAAAACCAAATAGGCACATAGGAATTAAGCCCAAATTCCGCCCTAAATGAGATGTGATATTGGTGATCATTTATAGAAAACATAACTATGTATTGCATACATGATTAACCCAATGGTTTATAAAATCACTGTGATTGTATAAAAGGGTTTGTATGATATAATGGCAGAGAATCATAAAACTTTTCTTGAGGGGGCTGCTACATTAAAGAAAGTTCTAAAGGGTCATTTCTGAAATATGTAAAAGTTATCAACATATATAATAATTTGGGAGATGCCCTTGCGTTCCACCCCTGGTGTGATATTTTCCGGATTCAGTGATAGATGTCATTTAAGATAATAGGTGTTATATGGCGTGAGCATGCACTATGTGAGGCATCATAAAAAAGGAGTGGGGGTTATTGATAATAACGAAAGGGTAAAACCCTTGTTCAAAGGGAAAGCTAAAAGGGTAAGAAATTCAAAAATATTTAAAGAGAACATGCATTGGATGAAAGGTTAAAAAAAACGAGAGAGATTAAAAAAAAAAAACATATCCCAAAATTCTGAGAGGCTGAAAGAAGAGGTGGTGGGGCCCATTTCTATACAGGGAAGATAAAGTGTTAAAAGGGTTAGCTAGTGTTTGTCTAATTGTCTTCCGTTGGGTACGACCGAGAAAGGGGAGGAAGATGAGAGTTAGGTTCATCTAATTCTAGCTTCCCTAGCTTGTACCTTACTCAACTCCCACAAGGTTAATCTAATTCTTTTTCAAGGGCCTGAAAAATTGTAAAATCCCGGCTAGGCACTCCCTTTGGCTATATGGCATATGCGGAAACAGCCGGGTTCCTCACTTAGATAAATCCCGATTGTAATTTTATAGTGGAACCCACTTATTGAAAATCTGAAGTAGTCCAAAGAAATACCCTCTTTGTGTGTAGAGTATCCCCTAAGTTTACTCCACTAGGAGTTGATCTCGTAGCAAAGTTGACTGTTTGAATTTTTTTTTTGTGAGGTAAGTAGTTTTTTTATTAAAAAAGGTAATTAAAAATAACCTCATACATATTTATTATTTTTATTTTTTATCAAACAATTAATCTTATTAGACGACCAACTCCTATTGGGATAAACGCCGGGAGAGTATTTATTTTGAGTGTCTTGTCCCCGCTATAAAGTTACTCTCTTTTAACTTAGGTTTTCTCTTAGTCGATGGCGCCCAGAGGATGTAGATTATGTGAGGAACCCAGGGCATACAACAGGTGGACCCCACTTTTTAGCTGATTTGTGAGTAAAAGTTGGGCGGGATTCACTGAAAGATGGAATTTAGCCATCCACATTTTGGTCATGGCCCATCTGATGAATAGACTGCTTTAATTTTGTCCTTCGATGGGGTCTGCAAGCAGGTAGGTGAACCGGTCGTACGTGCCATGTGATCTGTGGCATTGTTACATCTATCACGTGATGAAATGTTTGGGCCTCATGCCTAGTGTTCATCTCAAGTACCAGTGGGTCAACCAACTTTTATTCTCTTGTAGGGTACGCATAAAAACAAAAACAAAAAAAACTCACGTCTGAACAATGTGGTACTCACGTCTGAACAATGTGGTTTCGTTTCTCAGGGAATTGAAATATTCAACGGCCCTTTTGTCTCTAGATAAGTAGATAACCGATCACAGGTTATTAGCTTTCTTGCGCGCAACTTTTAATTTAATGTTGTACAAGGTTGATGTCTTGTACTTTAGGTTAATGGGATTGGTCAATTGGATTAAGATTTGAATCAGGGCATCATAGTGAGCCCTTGCTGAATAAGGTGAGCACATTTGGAGATGGCACTGGGGGATCGAATTATCGAAAGATCTCCCCACCACTTGCCTATGTAGGTTGTTTCTGTGTTTTACGGTCCACTTGGTTAGATCATAAGTTGACCCCTCTAGGTATTTTGTCACATGGTACTTATCTTATTACGAGTATTGGTACTCAAAGGAGAGAATCCTTCTTTTTCTGTTTCTTTTTTTTTTTTTTTTTTTTCTGCTATTGGGTTCGCAACTTTTTTGTGCTAAACTAATCCTTTCGGGCTCAAAGGGAAGCCGGGTAAACTCCCCTATAGCCTACAATCTCCGAGTACAAACTGTGATCCTAGGCCAACTGAGCTACCTCTTGGAGTTAATTTTCATTTTTAATTATCATATCACTATATCAGAGCTTTAGTTATATAGATAGATATAACTTGTAAGACACTAACTCTAGATGGTGAGATTGAGAATTCTCCTGCCGTGTGGATGTAAAACCCTAAATTCCTTATGTGATGTTTTTTTTCCTTTTGTGTGTTATGTTTGATTGTCTATACAAGTTTACCCTTTGGCCCATACAACATTTGACTTGTATGATACTGGTTTTACCAAATGCATCCAAGCCAATGGCATCACAAGGCTCTTACAAGTCAAATTGGACAATCGGCTTCAACCAAATTACGCAAAGCTTGGACTCTACTATTTTTTAATTGGATTTGATGACTATGTCACGAAGTTATGTATGCTTGGCATCATTCTGGGAATGTTTAGTTTTAAGAATGAATGAATAAAAACCTGTTTGACAAGCATTTTGTAAGAGAAAATCTAGAGAGATAGAGGAGAAGAGATTTTATAGACGTGCAAAAAGGGAGAGAATATCTTTGCCAAATTATGTTTCTTCATTCATTCTCATGATGAAATATTTATAAAATGATGCCCAATAGGCCTACGAACAAGCTTAAAAAGAGAGTTTTAGTGATTTTTACTAGTTTCAATTTAAGAATTGAAAGAGACTCTTTCACCGGATATGGTAGCAAGCATAGCGGGCCTTGCATCAGTGTATATCGCATGATTTGAATAGAGAACGAAGAGTTGCCACCTCTCACCAAGATAACTAGGGATCGACTCTGACCTCCCTCTACTCCTTGCATGTGCTAGTTTTCACTCACCGCATGCGTGGTTTCTCTCTTCTTGCATATATGAGTTTCAGTCCCAGCTTGTCCAGGTCCTCACCTTGCATGTGCAAGTCTCATAGGATCCCAACCATTGAGCTGAGATTGAAAAAAAAAAAAATACGATATGAATAACTTAAAAATGTGCTCATAAGAGAAAACCAGTGATCTTTGTAGACACAATAAAATGAAAAATCAATAATGACATTTGAGAGAGTTGGACAAGTGTATTAGAAGATTGAGAGCAAACACTCAACAAAGAAGTAAACTGTTACAAATACAATAAATTAAAAAGAACAGAAGACTAGTAAAATCTTAGAATGTGGTAATCCAAAGTTTTATAGGGAACATAAAAACGCAAATCAAACAAACCCAACTCTTTGGAAAGATAAAATAAGGCTTTGGGGAAGATAATGATGACAGATTTTTTCTTCTAAATATGCAATTCAACATCTTAATCAAAGCATTGACCCAACTATATTGTGTTAAATACATTCATTTTCTTTCACCATTTCTGTATATCCCGGGCCAAATATGTGTATAGATTGTAATTCTTCAGTTCCATCTTTACCACTCCTATATATTTCTACCCTCCTTGAAAGGTCACCAAGTTGAGAAACTTTTTTCTCACCGGTTTGAAGAAAATGGGTGCTTAGTTTCAGTGCAACGTGAAACACAAGGGATAGTGAACTTTCTTCTTTCCCAATTCCTCAGCACTACTCGCATAGGAACGAGTCTCGGGTCATGGTCAACATGGTGAGCCCACAAGGACCCACACAGCAACAGAGGCCTGGATCAAGTCTCCGGCTCTAGAAACAAAACCTGAACCTAACCCAAAATGGCCAAGGCCAAGCCCCAAAATTAACATACATGATTGCTGGTCAAATAATGATACAACTTTTGTTATTACAGAGCATCTTGGTCACTATCAATTGGATGTTCGGAATGATCCAACAAAAAGTTATCACATGGAGTAATTCAAGGCATTGCCTGTGATGGTTGGTGGTCTAACTTGATAATGGGGACCTTGTTATTATTGCAGGTAATTTGGACCAACCAATTGGTGGTTATCATGTCTCTGCTTTGAAGAAAATCAAATGGAAAGAGGAAGGATTCAAGTCATATTACTTGTCATTTGTTTTATTCTCTTATGTCAACTTCTGCCACCCACTTGGTAAAAATCAAATTAGCAATGGGTTCACAGGCAAGTCATCTCAAAGGTGTGGCCCATTTGTTGATGTTATAAATCAAAGATGGCATTCTCACAGCTAGAATTGATTCGGACTGTCTAATTTCGGTCAAAAAGAGGATCGAATGGTTAGAAAAGTTCGTTCAAAATAACTACTGAAACGTATTGGCAACCGAAGGTGAGGCCCACATTATTTGACTGTCAATATTTAGTTGCAATGAATTTGATAGTGCGTCTGACCCTAGATTGACCATAAAGGTCGAGCCCACATGTGTCGGTTGGCAGTCTTGTCAAATCAACGGCTTGGATCAAATGAATGTGAGCCCCACTTGGGCCAACAGAATATGACAGCTTGGGAAATCTATATGTGGTCATCAACATGAATCATTTGTCATCAATTTTCTTTCCATATAGGTGGACCCAAAACTAGATCCAGTTGCCCAGTTACTCACCTGTAATCAGGCCTTTCATCAAATGGACCTGCTACAGATTACCGTATGGAAATCCTACAGTCATCTGGTTGACTCACTGATGTAATAAATGGTAGCAATATATGAGCCGTATGTCATGGGCTTGGCCGTATGGGCCCAACAAAGAAACCAGGCCAAATTAGATCGTTTTTTTATTTATTTATTTTGTATTTCATGGCCCATTGTTTAATCTCGAGCCGATTTTCTTGCCCAGTTTATAAATGGGCTGGTCCTAGTACTACAGATGTTAGGGGCCCATCATCCTAAATTAGAAGGGGATGGGCCCTGGCAAAAGTTCAAAATCATGACCTCCATCAAGGCCAAATATTTTTAAAGACATTAACATTTTAACTTGTACATCAATGCTATGTATAGAGTATAAAATGATTTAAGGAGAAGCATGAACAGAAACAATAGGGCCCATGTTTCCATAGATTGATGCTCACCAACTGCCGAACTGGCAAGAGTAAATAAGAAATTTCATCAGGTAGGCCCACTGTTTAGAATATATAATTTTTCTTTTGGCTAAAGGTGATGAACTATAGTAAGAAAACACCCAATATAAAAATCATGATTTAAGTCAAAACGTAAGTTCATCTAATTGAAGTAATCCTTTGAAGACCATCAACTTCATTTTCTTAGCAATGTCTCATGCTGTCTAGGGTGGCCTAGAAAATTGATGAATCCGATTGATGATTTTTTATTTTATTTTTTTAAAGCTGGTTTCTTGTTTACTGCTGCCACTGATTTTCTGTTATCTAATACAATGAGTACTGGATGCCACAACATGCTGAACTCTTGAGGATCTGATCTTATTGTCCTGCACAGGGGTCTTTTTTTATGGATTTTCTATAATATCCAAAACTGTTGCATTTGTTGATGTTGGGTTTAAGTCTTGTATCCCGAGTTAATTAGATTGGTTCATTGGGTTAGCAAGGGACAAGGTTTTGGGCCAGAATTGTTTCGATAAATTTATCGGCTCCATTATTGCCTAACCAAGAAAAAGATTTATAACTTGAAAATCCTATATACACCTAGTCTCCATGTCTGTATGACTGTATCTCTAGTCTGTTTGCTTGGTGTTGCTTGCATGGGTACAGTAGACTCCAATTAAGATTTTTTTAATGGGTCCAATTAAGTTATTCTCTAGTAGCATGTCATGATTAGTGCTTGCCTACCAAAAAGAATTGAAATTTATTTTTCAGTCTTTTGTTGTTTATGATTTGGGAAACCATCAATGTTTTGTCATGTTTGGATGTGACCTCGTGTGAGTGAAGAATTTCACCTGTTACCTGACAATGAATCTTCATCCTCCTTTTAGTTCGTGCATCAATTTGGATGATAAGATTCCAACTTCAAGATGTCTTCTTTCTTTATTTATTTATACTAATTGATTGCTGGAATAATCTTATTTTTTCTCTTTCACCATCTTATGCCCCCATGTTTTGAAAATGACATTTAGCTAAGTTGTAACATATTCTTTATCCATTAAATGATATTCAAGAAAAAAAAATGTCTTTTTTTTTAATCTTCTTAGCATACAAGATTCGCACTAATTTATCCTAGTTTTTTTTTTTTTTTTTTTTCAAGCTGTTTTAGCGCAAATGATTAATTCATCCTTGTAATAGTTAGAGCTCCGGCCTTGTCTATAGCCATCTCCTTCACCTGGATATTTACCTTATGTACCAGAACTTGAACCTTGCTATCCTGTCTCTCCCTAGTAAATATTTCATGCGCTTTTTCCGACAATAAATCATGAATACATAAGGTGAATGCATAGAGGGTCATTTATTTGCACTCATTTACGGATGTGGTTAAATGAAGTATAAAATCGATGTGTAAACAGGGTCATTCTCATAAGAAAAATTATGAACCCGAAGTGGTGTAAAACCATTATACACCTCTTAATTGGTTAGAAGTGATGCCAATATAGGTTCCACCCCAGGCCCAGATAGGTCATTGTTTGATACACTTATCTCTCCACCCTTATCATGAATTGTAAATGAATGTACCTTCCAAAGACCTAGATGAAAATATTTCCCCCTAAAATTTCAAAATCTTAATAAAAGTTAGTCCTTTGCTTAAAAAGTTCTGGAAATCAATAGACAAAGCATTTCATTTCAAATAAACATTCCAACACAAATCATTGTCCTGCATCAAGCTTGGGTATCAGCTTCATGAAGCAAACACTTGGTTTTATTACTTTTTAGTATTTGGCAAGGTAAGTACTCAACACATCCACTCATGCTCAGCCAAGTCTCTCCCCATCAACACTACAACCAAGTATTGATCCCGGATTGTTTCTTGAAAGGAATGTGCCTCATCAACTGAGCTACCATGGATTGGCTACCTTTTGTTTGGATTAAAGTACATAGGAATTCATGCTGAAATAAACTTAACGATCGGATTATTAAAATGGTGAGGGATGAGGATACAAGGTGGCGATGCATATAGAACCTTCACTTTCCAATGTATTGAATTACTAGGATGGTGGCTGTTTATTTGTCTCCCTAGAAAGAATAGGCTCATTTCCCTAGAAAGAAAAGATTATCTGATGCTTATTTTTGGAAGTTCACATTTGATCTTCATTTTTAACCACTTATGGTATGAATTCTATCTATTCAATTCTCATGTATTCTAAAGCAAATAAACAGACCCTCAGAAAATGCCAAGATATGTCAACATTGTTGGCTCTAGACACATTGCGGTGCAAGAAAATTGCCTGCTGAGATGTGTAACCTATAATTTTTTCTTTTCTTTTCTTTTCTTTTTTGATGACACAAAAAGGTTACTACAATTCAAACAAACCAAGACCCAAATGACATGACATAGCTAACAACACAAACAAACCAAGGCCAAAAGTCATGAATACAGGTACTGTAGATAGATTGTTGTCTTTGAAAAATAATGACTCTAGATTCAATGACAATTTGACAAATGAATTCATGAGTTGCAAAAAATGATGATTGCTTTCCCCGTTTCTGAACACCCTCTAAGTTCACCTCTGGACCTCTTTGATAAAAGCCACTTCTCCACCTGAAGATGGAGATGAGAGGAGAAATTTGTCATGATCTGCTTCATCTCTTTCTGTTGGCTCACGCGTGGTAGTGATTGAAAGAGACTCCAGTCCATCTTCTGCAACAGACAAGATTACAGAAGAACATGCTTCAAACTACCTTATCTCAAGACATTTTCAAATGGTTTTTGTTTTGTTTTTTATTTTTCACAGCATAGCTTCTTCTTTACAAAGCAAGCTTTGATGGTTATTCTGACAAGGAAAAAGAAAGTTCTCAAGACATTTGGAAAGTTAAAGAGAAATCACTGCATTACCAGAACACACATGGTACT
The DNA here is from genome assembly GCA_003546025.1 of Camphora micrantha. Taxonomy (NCBI): domain Eukaryota; kingdom Viridiplantae; phylum Streptophyta; class Magnoliopsida; order Laurales; family Lauraceae; genus Camphora; species Camphora micrantha. The sequence goes on from QPKB01000004.1 coordinate 19,282,950, forward strand.
CAGGTATCTGCTTAACTGCAGGCAGTTGGAGGCTTTCAGGGAGCAGACAGCTGCACAAGGCACCTGCAATGAAGATGGTATTCTACAACTTCAACTCTACTGTCATCTTTGTTTGTGATGCTTCACTCAAAATCAATTAAAATAAAATAAAAAATCAAGTTGAAAATGCAAGAAATTATTGATGAATTTGCAATATCTTCAAGTGATTTATAATTGAAGGGAGCATTTACTATTATTGATGCCGTAGAACTCTCTCATGCTTAGGAAACTCTGGTTGGAGAGAAACTTCACCAGCACCAGCACCAGCCCCATCCACGTGTTTTGGCATACACCCAAGTGGGCCACACAAAAATCTCTTTGCTCCATCTCACTACATTACTAACAAATCCCCGCCCACACACCCACACCCACCCACACACAAGAAAGTAGTGAGCATGTATGTCAACACGAAATTGTGGAACCCACCTGCTATGATACCCAATACTTACAAAATAGGCAACATATCCTTATCATATCATATAAGACACCACATTTTAATGCATCAAATCTGTGTCATGGCATGTCCTTGTTCCCATGCTGTATCTAGGCATCATAGTCCACTTGAGTCTGGCGATTAATAGGGCAAAGCAGGATGTCCGGCTTGACAAACAATGGATATAAGACTATAATGTCTACAATTGTGCTGTGTTATTAAGTGAAACACCAGATTTTTCATTCCTTTTAACAAAAAAACCTAATACATGAAATTGGTAAAAAATGCTGCAAAGAGGAATCAACAAAACTCATAGGAAAAACACAAACCTAGTCGAGCAAGCCGATTCACCCATCTAGGGACCCCTCTCCCAGTCAATTTCAAACACACATCATCTGTAAAATGGTTGCAATTCTTTGCAATGAGGTGATAAGTGTCGCCATGATATTCAGCAGCCAGATTTTCCATAAATTCCCGAAATTCAGAGGGTGACATGCTTATTTTTCCCAATGAAATCGAACATCTGTAGATAAAACCTGGGCAGCACTTGGGTTCCACCTCAAACACACCACTGGTAGGGAATTCATGGGCCCCGAAACCATACTCTAAACCATGAACTGTGAAATTTAAATAACATCTTTAGTTACTAGATAAATTAAAAATAAACTATGACAAAGAAGGGACAGGAGCAAATTAAAAAAATCTTAAGCACTACTATTCTAAGAAGCATCCGCAGTAGTCTCACATCAATTATAGATCAATGATAGTGTAACTTATATTTTGATTTTGAAAGCACAAGATTCAGAAAAAATGTTAAAAAATCATCAGAATGATGAGAAACAAAATTTCAGCAGGTTTCAATTTAATATCCCAATGGACAAACTGAGAGAATACTGACAGAAACAGAATAACCATTACTAAATCATTTTGTCATTCAAAAATAAAATATTAAAATTACAAGCTGACAAAATAAATCATAGAACGGACTAGCGGAAAAAGCATTCAACAATGAAGGAGATAAGTCTGTCTCAACATTTGGTTCTCCAACATTAGCCATCAAAGGACCAATTGAATGAACCCCATACTAAGTTCTACAGTGACCACTGCATGAATTGAAAGGATACAAAACTTTATACACATCCACCAAACCAAGTAACCATCATCGTCCATCAAAGCCTTATCCCAACTATATTGGGTTCAGCTACCTGTATTTTGTGTCTCCATTCCAATCTATCTTGGGCCAAAAACTTGGATAGTAGAACTTCTTCGAATCCATCCTTACCACATCCATTCATGTATTTGGGCCATCAACATTAATAGAAAGAAATTCCCCCAACAACGTTGTTGCTGGCCTGCGTTGGACATATTCACATGGTTGATCCTGCCTTTAATAATTCCTTGTGACTCTCCTTATTCTCTTGATCTTCTCTTATGTTGATAGTTAAAACCGTTTAAAATGAGTCTCTTAACTTATCACCAATTGATCTACTCCCTAAATGCTCCCAAATGCACTCATTTCTGATTCTATTATTCTTAGTTTTATTACCACACATCCATCTCAACATGCACATCTTTGCTACACTCTTCTTTTTTTTTTTTTTTTTTTGCATATGTTCTTTTCTGACTAGGCCTAACATTCAGCTCTATAGACCCTAGCTGGTCTAATAGCTGTCTTGTGGAAAATTTTCCTTCAATCTTTGACATTGCATCGATCACAATAAGCAAGTCTCCACTTCAACCATATGAGCAAACCAAATATAAAACTATATGAGGAAATCGTACTGAAGAAAGATAATCACAATGCTCCCTTATCTTATAAAATCTGCCAGACATTGGATAATTACCCTTTCCTTTTCTTTTTCCTTTCTTTTCTTTTTTTGGGGGGTCGAACAATCTCCCTTATGTTGGTGACTGTTTTTTCGCATATTTGAATTTCATTTTGTTTGACTTCCTGTCTTCCTGAGCTGCACAACAGAAAAGACCATCAAATAATTCCATTGAAACTAGGTATTAATCCATAAACATTTATCATTATCTCAAAAGGTATCTGCTTTTGAGTAATTGCTTCTTTTTGCATAGTTTTGCTGTAGTTTTGCCCATGGTCAGATCTCAAACATAAGGAAAATAAAATTTGAGCAGCAGGCTAGATTACGATCAGCTATTGTCCATTCATGCCAACTAAAACTTTTGCATTTTGAATATCCTGACACCATCAAATGGGTGACCTGCTTGATCACAATTTTATAACATAAAAATATAGAAGAGCCTAACACTTCCACTCCCTTCTTTTACTCACAAACTATGATCAGGTTTTAAATTCAGACTAGTCCTTTCATGTAGATAGGATTTAGTGTATATACAGCTTGCAGTTTCTATGGTTTCCATTTTCATTTGATTAACATCCAATATATGTTTTAGGGACATCCTTGTTCTTGTTGAAATCATATAATTTATGAAGACACACTGGACTGTAATTCTTTTTAACTTCATTTCAAAGTAATTTATGAAACTTGATTCTTGAATATCCAGTAAACAATTATCCAACTCATTCCAAATGTCCAAAGCACTGACCATGAATCAGCCCCTTTCACATCTATCTCTTGCTTCCACATGATGGGCCATCTCGAGCAATCAGATTTAGATGTAAGTCTCATTATTTAATCAATTTGGTAGATGTGCACATATAGCATATAAGAGCAAATTGACTCACTGAGACATTTTTCTGATTGGTTAGAAATGTCCATTTTCCAAAAACGAATTGCAAAGGCTTAATGCTCTACTCACAGATCCAAAAAACAAAAAAAAAAAAGGCCTAATGATCTACAAAACAGACAGCCAAACACCTGGTTAGGGGCAAAATATTATGACAGAGAAATATCTGAAGTTGTGACAGTTGGAGGACATTGTATGCTGTTTTTTATAAAGGGTTATTGGTTTGGATTCATTTACATATGTAAACGTTGCACATGCATAACAGTTACGCATGGTCATGTTTGTTTGCACTCATTTACACATGTGATGTGTAAATGAGGTGTGAAAATGGTGTAAATGAGACCATTTTCGGCCTCTCATTTACACACCTCAAGAGGCGGTAAATGATTATACACCTCCCCCTTACAAAAAGAAGCGGTGCATCCCATTCACATCCTTGTGATTACAGTCATGGATTCAAAACCCTACAACCACCTTTCATTTTTCCTTTTTAAGTATTGTGGGCCTCAAATTCATGATCCAAACCAGTCATCTTTTTTATTAAATTAATAAACCTCACGAGATTTCATTCCATATCTTAATTCTTCATAGAAGCCCACCTAATGGTATTTAGGAATCCCACTCAATCATGCAAGTGTAAAATTCCAAAGAATAAATAACTGGAGGAGGAACTAATCGGAGGAGTTGGAGTATGTACCTCAATGGGAATTGCAAACCGAAGTGTTTAATTGCAGAAATTTGCTTAACTTAAAGAGATTTGGAAGGGACACCCTTCTTGGAGATTTTCTTCCAAATCTTTTTGGAATGTTTTGGCTCCCACTTCTGTTCATTATCATTGATCATTGGCTTGGTAGAGTTCAGGCCTTCACAAGGGAGAGGTGTTTTGCTGGTTGGCCACCATTCATGTGATTGCTATAGTGGATAAATCTTGGGAGGAGAGGCATTTCTTCGCCCAACATTTTGGATATCTTTTCACAGTGTAGGGTGGAGAATTGGAGATAGAAAACTATAGGCCATCTTCTCCTCTACTTCCCTTTCTCAAAGAAGATATGGGATCAAGTGGTGTTTCTCAAGTGCAGTAGGGGAATTATATTCTTCGATGCATTGCTCCTTTCTGAAGAGGCAAATATTATGGCGTCTCTAACTTTGCTACATGGTCTACATGGAGGAAGAGAAATGATGGAATATTCGACCTTAAAGAGAAAGACGTGAATGGAGAGATTGACATGATCTAGTTTGAATAGGGAGGTGGGAACAGGTGAAACCTAAATTTTGTGATTTAAAATTGCACAACTTATTCTCCCAATTGCGATGCTTGTCTGTGGGCAAAGCTAGAAACCTGGAGAATGTCTTTGGTTGCCACTCCCATTGGGCTCGTTTAAGCTGAATGTGGAAGTTGCAGCTTAAGGGAAAACAGATCCAGTAACAAATGGCAAAGGTTCTTTAATCATGCTAGGGAGTAGCTGGTGCCTTGGTGGTCTTCATAGGTCCATATAGGTTTTGAGGAAGAAATCTAAAGAAGAGTCGAGGACTATTAGAGAAGCTGTGCAGGTTTTCTCGCCTTCGCTTACCCATACTGTGGAAAATGATTCATTTACTGTAGTGTCTTGGGTATCTCATGACATGTCTCATCCATGGAGATTTGCATTATTTGATCAAATAGATTAAAGTGTAAAGCAACTCCCTCAACATTTCATTGTCATGTTTGGAGGCTAATGTGGTGGCAGTTGGCTAACTCCGAGGTAGACAGAGATTCTATTTGGTCCCCATTATTCTGTATAATGCAGCTGTCTAAACAAAAGCTTCCAAATAGGAATCACCATCATCATCATCAAAAAGCCTTGTCCCAACTATGTTGGGGACATGAAATCTATTTCACCATTCCAGTCTATTTTATGCCAAAGGTTCGGAGGGATTACTTTTCTTCAAATCTATCTTCATTACTTTCATCAGTATGGAGAGACTTTTCATCACCGACACCGTTGTTGGCCTACATTGGACATGTCCAAACCATCTCAAACAGGACTTTCTTAATTTATCACCCATCGATACTACAACGCTTCAAAACAGCACTAAGGTTCCATTTTGTAGATGAATAGACCATGGTGGCAAACCATAAGCTATAAACAAAGAAAAAAAAAACGAAATTTATTGTTTGTCAAGGCATGTGTCTCTAAATCCACAGAAGGCGATCATCGAGTTTTCACTTTGTGTCAGATATAAAGTACATAATTAAACTATCTTTAACCAAAGTTCTCTACTGCCACACCTCCAAGCACAACTCAAATAGCAAACCGCTCAAATCTGGCTGAGAAGTGAGGATTACTATAACCATTAAAAGAAAGATGTAAGGTTTATTTTAGTGTTGGCTAATTCATTGGGTAATGGACAAAACTGGGAATTTATTTCATAACGTATTTTTATAGAATGGACTGCTTGAAGATTGAAGAAAATGCAAAGAAGCAGAAAAACACCCGGGACAGAATTGATGCTCGCTCAAGCGAAGCCTGGAAAATTTGCCAGACAGAATGATGGTTCGCTCAAGCGAACCATATGCCCGTTCGAGCGAACGTGGCGGTGATCATGCGCGTATTGAATTCCAAGTTTATGTTTTTGGATCAAATAGCTATTCTTAGTCCTATCCAAAGTGCTACTAGTTCCCATGACTTTTGGACTATATATTGAGGCTTCTAGCAACCTTAAAAAGCGCCTCAAATAATTCTCTCCTATTCTAAGCCCTAGAATAATATTGAGAGATCCTCTTCTTCTCCAAAGCTTCATCTAGTTGCCGCGCTAAAGTTTTTGCTTTGGAGTTTCTTTCTTTAACTCATCTGAAGCAGATTCACCTTGAGGAGGCTATCGAGGTGGTTGGGTCAAGCATGGTGAAGGTGAACGGCGAGTAGTTGGCAAGATTAAAGCAGTCCTTAGGTTGAGTTGCAACTAGGAAAGGGTCGTGAGTTTTCTTGTAATTTTCAATTTAATAGTGCTTGGATTGTCTGTTGGCCTAGACGATAAGGCCCGTGGTTTTTTCCTGAGTAGAGTTTTCCACGTATACATTGTGTCTCCTTCTTTCTTTGTAGTTGCTTGCTCTTAATTGGAATTGGGGTTAATTACTAGTTTAATCATTGGTTTAGAAATCTAATAGAAAAACTCTTTATTGGGACCTTAGCCCGTGTCAAGGTTCGGTTTTTCAAAAGGTCTTAATACGTAGACCAATATCACCCTACATTAGAAAAGATACCCCAACCACAGAACACCCAAACACCATACTAAGATAAATGCTACAACCTTGGTGAAACTGGAGATCAGAAATCCACATCCTCTCTCGTCTTGCTAACTCCATTTAGAAGTTTGATGATATTCATCACACGGCAATAATTCAAATAATCATTACCACTTCATTGCATTCTAACTCACTCAAATTTCTATCCATCAAATACAAACACACCTAACTGGCCGGGTCAGATAGGTGCTACTATCCTAAAAAAGAACCAAGAACAAGCAGATAACTATTGTGTGTGTGAGTTACAATAACAATAGAGAGAAAGAGAGTTACAATAAGCAGATTATGAAAGAAATCAATTAAAAATTTAAAAAAAAAAAAAAAAACCAAAAAAGCCATCAATTATCCATAAAGAGCCAACCAACTATGTTTCAATACCTCAATCAATAAATTATTCAACCAGATTTCAGAAGAACAAAGGAACTACGAATATTTCTTCATAAACACACATAAAGAAACTCCAATTCTCCATTCGTCAATCTCGCAATAACTAACATCCACAGATCAATGCTATTAGCTACCAATACACCAGAAATCAAACCCAGATCTTCAACTTTTCATTTCAAAAAACAAAAAAAAAAAATCACCCAAACACCAAGAGAACCCCATTGCAAAAAAACAAACACCCACCAAAACCAACACCAAATAACAAAACTAATCCAACCCAAAATCAGAAACCAGAAACCAAGAAATAAAAGATTTATAAATTTTCTTTTCTCCTGATTAATGCAGGTCTCACCTTCAATTCCTGAATGAAAAATCCCCAATCCAAAGCAGTATGTGTAATTATTCAAGGGCGTGAGATCGTAGACGTTCAAGAACACTTGTGTAGTGTAATTCCCATTACTCTCTTCCGAAGTAGAGCTTGAAAAGAGACTCCCCATCAAATCCCAACTTCCAAAGAGGAAGATCAAGAGCTCCGATTCATGCTCTAAGCAGCTTACAGAGTTTACAGAAGTAAAAATGGAGCACGTTTTAGATGTCGTCTTCTTATAGGAGTGTCTTTTTTTGCTTTCTTGATATAGATACTTTTTGAGTCCGGATTGTCTTCTGGGTACCAGGCCGGCCCGAGGCCGACCCTGGCCCAGCCTGCTGTTGGTGATTGGCACTGGTAGGGTTGTAACGGCCCGGTTCCAGTTCCAGTCCGGGTCCATGGTGGATCCGGACCTAGAACTGTTAATGAGAAGATGGACCCAGACCAGTTTAGTTCCGAAACTAGAACCGCTAATGAGAAGATGGAATTGGAACCGAAACCAGTTCCATATATGGGACAGGTCCGACCCTCCGAGTTAGGTAGAGAATGATTTAAAAAAAAACTAGTTAAATAATTTATATAAAAAAAACTAGCTTTTAAGAGATTTTTTTTCAAAATTTGGTGTAATATGTCAGGTATCGGGTCTACGGGTTGCAACTAAGGTGGAACCAGGCTCGAACCCGTTTAGGTCACGGGTCCAGAAAATGGACCCACCCGGACCCACTTACTTATCGGAATCTAAATAAGGACTCAAATCCGGTTATTAAAGGGTCGGAACCTCCGGAGAATCGGGGACCCATTTACATCCCTATGGATAGGGCTCGAAACTTAGTTTTTCGTACTAGGGCTAGGCTTGGACCGTAAATATGGGCTAAATTAATATACGGCCTGGGCTTAGCTTCTGGGGTAGATAGCCCAAACCTGGTCCGGCCTGAACGAGAGATCCCGTTTAAGTGAAAAATGTAATTTATGTAGGAATGAATACTCAAAGCCATGCACTATAAATCACTAAGCTACCACTCCCAATAATCGGTGAAGCACATTTTATTTTAAATAAGCCTTAACCTATCCGGGCTTGGGCTTCATTTTTTAAAGGCAGGATGGGCTCGGGTCAGGCCCCTAAGGCTTGATTGAGGCTAGTTTGGGCCTATCATTTCAAAATCGGGTCCGACTGTGATGCTCCTTAGCCCAGCCCAGCCCAGCCCATGCACACCACTACTTCTGGGCCAGGACATCCTCAAAACTACTGGGCTTCACTCATTTGTTAAAAATCCATAACGCCCGAGAATAATGCTTTTCTCTTACATGGGATCTTATCTTACCCTAGTAAAAAGTTAAAAGGGAAATTCTATATGCACCCACACATTGTGCTAAAGACACCCACAACAGTGATTTAAATCACTGTTCATTGAAAGATGTGGGTGTCTTCAGCAGAAACACGGTGCATATAAAATTTCCCAAAGTTAAAACACACTGCAAGAAAAGGAACTCAAACTTTTCACATACTTAATTTCTTAATGAGGAACGTACATCCTATTTCTTTGCCGAGTGAACTAAACTACAGCTAAAATGTTCAAGAACAACTACTCAAAATTTTGGATAAGGCTAGTATATGATTTTATTGAGAAGTCTGCAATTACAATCAGAATATTTGTATCAGCACTAGACTCCTAGTCGACCTTCAATTGGCTCACCGGTGCCGGAGTCCCATTTTACAATGAAATGAAAATGAAATGAACAGAGGTTGGAAGTCTCTACTTGGAAAGGGCTCTAAGAGTCGCCTCCATATGCCTTAGCTTTCTTGCTTCCAACATGCCGACCCCTTGGCAAGAGAAGTGTGGTATTTATAGACCTTTTTGTTTTTATGGGTAACAAACTAATTCATTAGAAAGGATAACACAATACAAAGAGAAAAAGAAAAAATTAACAAGGTACAAGAACATTGTACCTCTTCCCACACCTTAATTACAAAACCATGTCCTCCTAAGAAGAAGTCATATCTATCTCTTATTTGGCAAGTGCATCTGTGACGAAATACCACATTAATGAAATAGGATAAAGCTCGAATTTCATTAAAAAGGTATTGGAATTTTCATAAAGTTGCTTTCTGATTTGTCGCCTAAGCAATCACTTGGAATAGTCACTCGATGTCTATACTAATAAGGCTGCCTCAAACAGTCTTGAAAAACAAATAGCTAAATAGACCCTAGCGAAAAGCCTCTCTTCCCTGTGGCAGTACTTTATGCTAGTGACACCTGGAATCTCATATTCCGTTGGCCAACAATTTCTAATCGTGCTAGAAGCTCGATCTTATACCTTTAGTACTTGTAGCTTCTAAAACTTCATATTTAGAGAAGTTCATCTAAAACTTCTCCTTCTTTCTTTTGTAACAGTTTTGAATCATTGAGAATTTGTAACAGCTCTAACCTCTCTCGGTGAGAGAAAAGGTACAAACACACTGGGGAAAGCTGAATGAAAATAGTCTCTTTTTTTTTTGGAATTTCCGAGATAGACAACGAAGCATTGCATGGTTAGTATTTCTTTTTTCTTTTGTGAAAGAAACTGCTTATTTACTCAGTTGAATCTCTCTCTTTCTCCGTGGTCTTTGCTGAAATTACTATATATTGAACAACAATGAAAAGAACACGGTTTGTTTGGTAGAATGAGTGAAATTGAGTTGTTCACCAATTAAAAGAACTGTTCTATTCCTTAAAAAAAATAAAAAATAAAAAAAAGGGAGATTTGTGTAGCCAGTTTCTCTCATTTGCCAAACAGAGCATATGGTAGAGAATTTATTACTATAAAGAAAATTTGATACTTAGCCTTTCTAAAGAAGTAAATAAACATGTGTTATTGTGTTAAAACTACCAGTAGAACCCGACCTAAAACCAGAATCATATATAGGGCGGGTTCGGTTCAAGGTAGAGAATGGTATGGTAAAAAAAGAAAAAAACTAATTTTAAGGATAGATTCTCGAAAGTTGAGGTAATGTCTCGGGTCCAGGTGTCCTAACCAAAGTAGAATCCGAACCGGACCAAACTCATTTACTTAGCGGGGCCTAAAAAGGGACCAAAACCTGATTTTTAATGGGTTGGAACTTTCGGAGAATCGATGACTCATTTACATCCCTAACTAGTGTATTTTTATGCTAGTCGTTAGGTTATTTTATCATCATATGTTTTGACGATACCCGCAAGGGGTCATTTGTTTGCACTTATGTAAATGATGTGGTTACATTGATCATATTTATTTGCCCTCATTAATGCACTAGCAAAATATCCCCGCACTTTGCACGAGCAATATAATTTATAATACTAAAAAGAAATTAACCTACGTCGACAATATAAGTTCTATCTAAAATATTTTGACATGTAGAATTTATAATTAGCCTATTCTTAATTTATTTCTATCAATATAGGTTGATCCCACGGTAGGATCAAATCATGACTGACAATATAAGTAACATATAGAATTTAATAATGCTTATATTGTGCTAATCACGATCTCAATCATATGTTGGATCTCACGGTAGGATCAAATCCAAAATTTGGAGGGCTGGAAATCAATATTAACGGTCTGGATAATCAATGGGTGGATCCAGATTCCAGGGTAAGATACACAAATCCGAAGCGTGGAGTAGACCACTCAATGGGATCCGGATTCCCACCTCAGAAACGACAAAAAGAAAAGCAACCCCACTGGCTCCACCACAACCAAAGTACGCATCTCTGGCTGCAATCGTGCTTTACATGGGGATTGCTTTAACAAAATCACGCCTTTATATACAGGGCATAAGCAGAGAGAGAGAGAGGACCACACATATTTCACTCAAGCTACACATGGCCACTCTCAGCTATCCGATCTTCCTTTGCTACATGTTGCTCCTCATGGTTCTAAGCAATGCTTTCATTTCAGGAGGAAGAGAAGAAGATGGAGAAGCTGCTCTGGTGTCGAAATGTGCTACACTAGACGTTTGTAAGGGAAAGACGGCAAATGACTGTTGTTGCAACTCCATTAAAATTGGTATAATGAACAAAAACTGTGCTGCTTTGTGTGGACAACTTAAGAAATTTGGTGCACCAGGACTCATCGCTCAATGTGCTTCAGAAGGCTGCGCCTCGTGTGACCAGTGTGCAAAAAGAGCGAACTGTGCATGAGTAGAGTAGTTCTGGAAAAGGATGACGGTGATTGGTGTTTTCCCTTGTTATGTCTCTAGTCTAGAATCCAGATGGGTGTTCTCCGTCTTGTGAAGAAATAAATGCAGTTATTTATCTTCAACTAGGCAGGCACGTGAGCTTTTGTGAAATGAATGGTCATTGGTTGGGGTTTTTTTTTTTTTTTTTCCCCCTCTTTTTTTTTATAAGTTAAGTGTTCACACTCACTCACCCAAGTCCCTCACCATTAATATTACAGTAGGAGAATGATCCAAGATTGTTTTTTACACAAGAAACCTGCCTTACCAACTAAGCTATGATAGATTCGGAATAAGAGTAACTCTTTGGGACTTTTGAGTAACTCTTTGGAACTTGGGTGAGTGAGAGTAAGAGTAACTCTTTGGGACATGGGTGAGTAAGAAGTCCCAAAGAGTTACTCTTACTAGAGACTTATTCGCCAAGAAACTCGCATCCACTAATCCTATTGGGAATCTTATTAGTGAAACCAGATCAAGTCTTACCTTAAGTGAGATTGTATTCTCTATTGGCATATGCTCTGCTTGATCTGACGTGGGACCCGTGGCATGCGAGCCACACGATTTCCTACAAGCTATCTATGCTACATCATTTTTAAAATTTTCCTACTATATTCTAACAGTCAAGTCCCAAAAGAGTCACACTTATTAGAGACTTCTTCGCCAAGAAACCTACATCCACTAATCCTATTGGGAGTCTTATTAGTGGGACCAGATCAAGTATTACCTTAAGTGGGATTATATTCTCTGTTGGCATCTGCCCTGCTTGATCTGACGTGGGACCCGTGACATGCGGGCCACACGATTTCCTACAAGCTATCTATGCTACATCATTTTTAAAATTTTCCTACTATATTCCAACAGCCACCTCTAATGTGGGCTTTTATGGATAGCCCCAGTAGTCTCTTTACTAAATTTGTAATAAATGATTATTGATTTGATATTTACTTCATCATTATTTTACTGGTAAATAAAACAAACATGCATTTCGGTGTCCATCAATTTTATCACCTGGCTTCATCTCATAGCGCAAAAGTTTACCCTAGAGCCAAGTTACAGTGACTTTAAATGTTTCCTTTTTTTGGCAATTGCAACCAGATTCAAATACAATACATGGGTTATGTATTATATCCGAATCTGGATCAGACTCTGAATGAATGAAGACAAATTTGAGTTCTGATCCACTATAGTTCTGCCCAAATCCAACCTGTTTGCATACCTTCTACCTGTGATGTTTATTTAATAAATTTTAAATCTAAATTTAATTTTGTGCTTCACCACAATAATCAACTAAAAAAATCATCTAATCATCATTAATCATCAAATGCATATTTATCTCCTACACCCAATCAATGGTGCTACATCGAGCTGGGCCTTAGCATTGCTTGTTTTGCTTATATCCTCTTGATAATCTCTCAAAACCCTTTTGATTTTGTAATTTTCTAGGACACACAACAAGAGGAATAGAAAAGTTACATGCTCATCACTATTTTCCTCAATACCTCAATACAACTATAAAGTGTCTCAGGCTCTAAACTATAACCCACCAATCAACGGCCTTTTATGCCTTTTTCGCTCACAGGTACCTGAAAAGACTTTCCAATTGACGGGCTCGGATGTTCTAATTAAGGCTTTGACTTAGCCAAACCCTCCCATCATGTAAGAGTGGAACTCCACAATGGGGGCTTACTTTCAAGCTTCTCAAAACAAAAAGCATTGGGCACCCCAAATATTAGGTAGATAGAAGTTAATCCCACCATAAAATTGATTGTTGGCTAAGAAAAAGATCATTAGTACAATCCTATGATTATTCATTATCAAGATTTTATCAAATGGTCAATTTTATAGTGGAACCAACTCTTATTCAGGAAAGTTCGGGAATATCCCCTATGTAGATAAGGCTTTTATTTTGAACCACTGTAGGTTTTAATAAATGGGCCCCACTATAGAGAACTAGAGATCCTCTCCTAAACCCGCATTTCTCTATGAGCACATCAAAAAAATGAAACATTAAAGTGTCAATGCTCACATTTAGTGTGGTCGTTTTTCCCCCAAAAATAGTGCAAAACCATAAATTAATTGTTTCACAATTTTGTAAAGAAAAAGGTTTCTTGGAAGGAGGCTCTCTTTGGCAAAATTACTTGTATATTATTGTTAACTGAAGTGTCAAACTAAAATAGAAGAGAAGAAGAGGGGTTAAATAAAAAAATATTAAAATAGTAAAAAAAGCTATTTTCTCATGTGTAAAATTACAAAAAAAAAAAAAAAAAAAAAAAAAAAAAAAAACGCCTCTTCTTTTTAAAAAAAAAAAAAAAAAAACCTAAAATGCTATTCTCTCATGCCACTAAATGGAAAAAATGTCATAATCCGGAAAAAAAGTAATTTATTTTTGTGTCATTTAACACTTTTTTTACTTTTAGCCCCATTTTCTTTTGATCTAATCCTTTAGTTTATTTCTATATATAAATAAAATACCAAACAGCCCCTAAAGTCAAAGCATAACATTTCTACACTGCACAAACATACACAAAGTCCAAGCATCAGGAGAATTCCAACCTTAGTAACCGGAATATTCTCTCCCCTTCTTTGATCCCGCTCCGAAAACGCGGATCGTCCTTGGAGAACGGTTCGACCATCTTTAAAACGCAGTTTGAAGATACTCAAAGCACAGATCAACCGAATATGAAGTGAACCAAATAGAACCTTTAGTTTACGTGTATCTTTTTCTGTAAGCTTGGCATTTATCTTTTAAATGAAGAAATTTCTTCTAACTTATTAATTATTACCTATTTTATGTGATCAAATTGTAAAGTTAATTTCTTTTTTTTCATTATTTATGTTTGAATATGGAGGATTTTACCCAAAAAACCCCTTGAGACTTGTCAAAAACCAAAAGCACCGTCAACATCTTAAAAAGACCACAGTAGTCTCAAAGGCCCTGTTTGGTATTTTTTTTTAGTTTTTTCTCTAAGTAGGGATATCCCTGCTCCTTTACCTTAAATAGACCCCAAAACCCTTTTCTCATATTCGACATCTTCTCTCTCCCTCCATCTTTCTCCCTTTCTCTCCCAATTGGTCGGCACCGACAACAGATTTCTTTAGTTCTTCCTCTCCTCTCCACGTGACGCATTTTTCACTCTTGAGTGATGCCCTTCATCAACTGTCTCCTTTTCAGGTATCTCTCTTTCAGTAATTATCTTCTTTGAGTTTTAAATTACTACTACTTTTTCTTCTTCAAAGTTTATAACGTGAACTGTTTGGGGAGTTTCTGAATGGAAAAAAGAGAGAGAATGAAGAAGGGTCATGTTTGTAGGGAGGGCTTTGTTGGGTTGGGGGTTTTGGTTGTATTTATACTTACGTGACTGAGTGTTTTTCGATAAAAACGTTCTGGGTTTGGGTGGGAAAATGAGCTAAATGTCCATTGATTCTAAGATAGAGTAGCAATTCGATTTTTAAGTGTGTGTCTCTGATATTGACAATGATTGTTGGAATGGGTTCTTACTGAAACTTATCTATTATGTTCTTGTTAGGCTTTTTTTTATTTCTCTGTTGTGTTGATCACTTGATCTTCCATTCAAAAGATTCTACTATGTAATAATGGAATTGGCATGATGCTTCTACATATGCAGGGTATGGCTTGACATATAAGCTGGTTGGGAGAAATCCCTTAGGGGAATACCATGTATTCCAATGAAATAAGATGGGTTCTAATTTGAATACTCCCTAAAACAGTGGTTGAATTAATGCACATGAGGTGTTTGATGAAATATCATACACCAAATAACTCCCTTATTGACTACATAAGTAAGAGATTGATCAGGACAAGCACTTGGTGATCACATGCTTTAATCAATGGTGCTTATAAGATTGAGAATTGAACCTAACAGGTGATAATCTTCCAATAAGACGATGACCAAGAACAATACAATCTGAAATTAAGCAAGCTTCAAACCAAAAGCACAAATCACGAATACGTTGAAATGCATTAGCATTTAAAATAAGAAACATATACAGTATAAGGAGACTGGTGATAGTGGCATCAGCTCCCAAAATTTGCTAACATGGGGGTTAAACTTGAAACTTAAAAGTGCCTGGTTGTATGACCCAAGTGCCAGTAAATTGCCAGTGTAAAATAATGAACAAATGGAAATCTAAACTGGACAACGAGCCACTTAAGAGTCCAGCTACTCCCCAAACCAATTGGGGATAAGACCAGCAGGTGATGTTAAATCCAAAGATAGCCAGCTTTCTTCTTTACCCAGATAAATTAAGTAAACAGGGTTTTATCCAGGAGTCATTTTATAAGACCAGCAGGTGATGTCAGCCCCAAAGATTGCCAGCTTTCTTTTTTGCCCAAATAAATTAAGTCAATGGAGTTTTCTCTAGCAGTCATATTATAAAGAATTACCAAACTTTTTGTGGGAGCCTGATGATGAGTCTTTCTCTATGACCACCATAACAAACTTCAAACCGTGTTTTTGGTGGGAAGTGATACTAACCACTACCATTGTAGTATTTGTTTTCCAGTCTTTGATCTTCACAATGCCAAGTATTATAAAATAATTATCCAAATGTTAATTTTGCAATAGGAACAAGAAAATGAAATGTTTATCACATATTTCTCTCATTTATCCTTCAGATCTGGCTATTAACAGGTCCCATGATATCTCTTTTTGGACTTTGGAGTCAGCTCAAAGTCCTCCACGACCACGATTTTAAACCAAAAAACCAATCCAACTATTTCTTCGTTTGTACAATAAGTTTTGTGCTTTTGTTTTGTCATTATGCTTGACTCTTGGCATTTTTCATAATTCAGGCCTACCTTTCCTTTTTTTTTTTTACTGTTGTATCATAAATTCACAGTATTCGGTTTGTGCCCCCAAGCTGTGCAGAGTCAACTTGTGTGTTCAAAACGTCAGAAACTCCTATATCTACATAGTGTAATATTTGTATGTATGGAAAGAAGGACACTGTCAAACAGAACCCCTTGCCTTTGGTCTGAATGATACAAATGTGATGGATATAAAGGAAAGTAAAACATTAGTCTTTTTGCTGCATCACATTGATCACTTCAGTTTGCGGGTCGGTTACCCAGATGAGGCAGTGTGAGAATTTCACAATAGCTCAACAAGTGATCATTATTCTCTAATTACTTGCAAGGAATTTGTAAGTATGCATTGTACTATCTTTATACAAATTATTTTCTAATCACTTGCAAACTAACATTCTACTTTGATACTTCCCAGGTTGGTTGGCTAACCTCAAAATTTGCGGTTTATGATTGGAATGACCCTTTCGTCTGGACCTTCAAAGAAAAGATGGACATCCCCCACCAAGACAATGAGAACGACTGTGGGGTCTTCGCATGTGCTTTCACCGAACATTGCATTCTCCGAAAACCAGTCAAGTTCACACAACTTGCCATTTCATTTTATCAGAGCAAAATAGCTCTAAAGATATTCAAAAGGACCTGAGTGCTAAACTCCTATAGATTGGATTTAAGTGCTTTAGAATAAGAAACCGACCTTGATCTTTTTGTGTAATTGACTAGTTTTTTTATATGGTCAGTTTGCATGTATATTCAGTTGACACAATATAACATGCTTTTGGAGAATTAGATGTGCATATTGTTTCTAGTCAGAGACGATGTATTTGTGTGGACAGTTGTTAATTTGATTTATTTGTACTATTTTGTCAGAATATGCATGTAATTGGCAAGGAACTTGCTGTTAAATGTTAATTGATGGAAGTGAATGTGAATGTGCATGTCTACCTTTAATGGACGAATGTGTGATTATCAAGGAACTTGTTGATTGATGTGAATGCGAAGGGGGGGGGGGGATATCTCCTCCAATGACAGTGTTTTGGAAGGGGATATCCCTGCCTGTGTTAGCGCTGTAAGCGGGGATATTTCCACCTACTAGAGAACTGTCGGTGCTGTCTCTCAGAGTGGTTTCAATTGGGACGGGGATATCCCCACCCAAGTTAGTGCTGTGAACAGGGATATCCCTGTCAATTGCAGTACTGTCTTTAAGTGGTTTCAGTTGGGACGGGGATATCCCCTCTCAATTTAGTGCTATGAACAGGGATATCCCTGCCTCTATTAGTGATGTAAGCAGGGATATCCCCGCACACTATAGTATTGCTTATGGGGATATCCCCGCTCACCTGATACTTGTGGGTGAGCTATTACTTCTCCAACTAGAGTTTCATAAGTATGGATACAAGCAGCTGGGTGGGGACTGTGGACTACCCATGGAGTAAATATTAATTATCAAACTATTTTCAAAGCTTAACCATTTCTATGTTAGCCAATGCCCATGCCCATCCCCATATCCAACCATTTTTATGTAAGCAAAAGTTGATGATACCCAATTCTACCATCTTTTATTACATTCAATGCCAATGCCCATTTGTATATGGTCTTTTTATCTTAAGAAAGTTACTGTGGACTACCCATGGAGTAAATATTAATTATCTATAAAGGAGATGGAAGCTTTAATGAATACTTCCAAACATCAACTTTTTGGGAAAAAGAAAAACGCATATGGAGATTGTGCTTCTAGGTTTAATCAAATGTAAAAAAAGGTAAATCTAGACTACCAACCTCTTTAATGGAGTCCAAACCTTTCTACTTAAAAGATTTAAGGATATGATTCTCCCATAAAGTAAGGTAATGTGGAAGAGGGGTTGCAGAGATATTCGTCTGGATATTAGAAAAGGCAAAGGAGAAAAGGGAGTTCGACAGTTTTTAAGTTGTAATGAACGACGAACATGGATATCCCCGCCCATTTACTTAGAATGAACTGCGATATCCCCGTTCAGCGCTAAAAGCAAAAAATAAATACCAAACAAGGCCTTTGAGACTACTGTGGTCTTTATAAGATGTTGATTGTGCTTTTGGCTTTTGACAAGTATTAAGGGATTTTTGGGGTAAAATCCTCTTGAATATATGGATAAAATATACTCATACCCATTAATTAATTATTTATAAACCCATGGCACTTAAATTCGAACTCTACAAATAGAGACGTGACGTGATAACTTTAATAAAGAAGACGTGGCGAGTTTTTTTTGTTGTTCTGGGCACGTAAATTTTTATCATTGGCACCTGCGGCAACAAGTGGCATACGGATTTTCTAATTTGCTAAATCTGCTCAATAAAAGACATGTCCAAGTGTAACCTATCTCGTGGTTCCTGTGGCGTGCACCAATTGGCTTGTCGCTTTTCCAACGTGACTCTCATGTTCGACCTTCTCTAAACTTCCAGTAGAACGGGGATGTTCAGTAGCCAATCCATGATGTTGGTGCAAACAGTTTTATAGCTCCCGAACAAAGACAAACCGTGGTACTGACCTCGGCCAACCCGTTTTGTTTTGTGGCACCATTCTCATTTGAAATCCCAACCTTCAATTGGTGTATTTTAATTTTGTAAGTGCCTAAATTCTTATGGACTTATATGGATATCAAACTTCTTGAAAAGAATTAGATGATTGAAATCTAAAAAAAAAGGAGAAATAAAGGTTAGAGTCCATGACTGCACTCAGCCAAAGAAACGCCTAAGTTAGTTCATTAACTAAAAAGAGGGTGAGTGAAGCAGAGAAAAGAGGAGAGTTGGAGTCAGCTTGTACGCATATAAGCGTATCTCTTTTGGATCATTTCTTTGCATATATATATATATATATATTTATATATATAGGCGAAAGTCTCATCGGACCTTACCTGGTAGTTGGACGTAGAGTCTCATTAGACCATACCTAGTCCCATCAGACCATATCCTGATTTTTTAAAAGGGACGTAACCACCTGGTAATAATAAATCATACTATATCTGATTTTTTAAAAGGGACGTAACCACCGAGTAATGATAACTTGAACATTTACAGAGGTACAGTTGTAACTGATTAAGAGTGTATTATCTTTGGTTAACCAAATTAAAGGTAGTACCGATGTCAAGTATGAACTTAATACGAATGCATTGTAGCATTATTTCCGCCAACTTGTTTAGCTGGTACCTTTAACCTAGGTTAACCTAGGTGCAGTCTTAGCTGGAACCTTCAACCTAGGTGCTGTCTTACTCTCGCTAATATAAAAATATCCCACGCACACTTTGAAGTGTCATTCACTCCTCCGCAGTCGAGCATCTTCTTCCGGTGTTGCAAAACCTCCTCTTCAAATCAGCAATACCAGCATTCCCGATTCCCCATTTCCCCACAAACACCAGATTCCATGTTTTTACAGTCTGAGAAAACCCAATCAGATAGCGATAAAATCCGGATCCTGGCTATAAATATCTCTTTTCGAAAGCGAAATCTGCACTCGGTTTTTTCACTAGTCCAACTTTTCCACCTTCTATAGTTTTCCTTGTTTGCAGGTTCCCTCTTCCTCTTCATATATAAATGGATTCTCCTTTCCTTCCAAACGCTGGTTTTTCTTCCCCTTTGGAAAGTCTCTGCTTCTTCCATGGATTCGATTTCTTCGTCTTCTCTCGTTCCGCAGCGTCGCTTTGATTCGAATGCCTACCATTTCTTCGATCCAATAACGTCTCCTGCTTCAGTTAGGGTTTCGTTTCCAGTAAAGAACACGGATTCCAAGCTCAAATCTTCGAAAACGATGGGATGCTCGAGGAGATCTGAGTTGAAGATCGTGAATGGAGATGCCGGATTTGTTCTTGAAGATGTTCCGCATTTGTCCGATTACATTTCAGATCTTCCAGTAAGTTTTTCTTTTCGTTTGATTTAGGTTTTGTTGATTGTTTTGGTTTTTTGAAGTGAAATGGAGCGTTTTTCAAGTACTGATCGGATGAATCTTCCTTCATATGTCTTTTTCTTTGAGGTTTGAGGTTTGATTTGAATCTCGGATCGTGTTCCTCCTCCTTTTTCCCTTCAAGATGTAGTTTTTTTTTTTTTTTTTTATTCATGTTTTGGTTTGATGTCTATGGAGGCATCAGTCGTCAGATCATCTGTCCTGTAGTAATCATTTACTTTTATCTAATTCTAGTCCTGATGTAGAAGAATTACTTATCCTCTTTTCTTGGATATGGGAGATGGTTTGTATTTTTACTGCTCATTTGATGCTTTCTAGGATTTTTGTTTTCACATCCTGTCTTTCCAAATAATAGTCATACAAAGTTTCAGTCCCATCCTTGTAGCTGGGTTAAGAAGGAAAGTTTATTTTTTTTGCTGCTCATTTGACGCCTTACAGGTTTTTCATTCCAAATTTATCTTTGGATATTAAACCATTCCATGAGTTGTTTCTTAATATTTTGTATGCAGGGTTTTGAGAGACATCTGATGTTCCTTCTTGAAAAGAAATTGAAAAAAAAATGCTTAGACCTTTAAGTTTTCCTGTTACTGCAGTCTCACAAAATGGGAGAAGAGAAGCACTTTTTTTTTTTTTACCATAAAGCTGTGCTTTTCATCTGAAGATTGCAATGGCTGATCCTGATATTTAAATTGATTTAAATCTATTTATAGAGTTTTATGTTATGTTTGGCTGAACTGGTCCTGCTATTTAAATTAAAATATATCTGTTTTATAGTATTTTATGTTGTAAATAATAGCATCTATTTTTAAATAATAGACTAAAGTATTATTCTGTGCTACTTTTGGGGAAAAGGCAGGCAACTTGCTGAAATGCATCTTTGGGTGGGTGTGGTTCATGGAACCTACGCAATAAATGGATCTCTCTGTTGGTGCTCAGATGATTTCATCCTGTGGACCAAACTGTGGGTGAGACCCCCAACCCCAATCCCAATAAGCTTGCAGACTGACAATCTGACGTGTACTACTGTATTTTAAATATATGGCTATTAAGATAATGGCGATGCTTTAACTTTCAATAAGCAAAAGTTCAGTGATTGGATGATTAGGATTGCTCGAGCAGTGCAATCTTGTTCTGTGGGTCATCATCTGCAGTGGTCCCACTAGAATCTAGATGATATTCTGGTAATGGGCAGTGCATCACAAGGAATGTTAGGAATTGACCAACTGATCCTTTATTATTATTATTATTATAAAGATTTTATCCTCCAGTTTCAAGTTTTTTGGTGAAATTAGCGAAACTTGGTCATCAGAATTTAATACAGAGATGAATGTTAGTGACTCAGATCCAAACCAATGAATATGAACTAAATAAATATGAATGATTACGACAGGAGATTTTGTATTTACTTATATTGACTTTAGATTATGGTATTTCAAGAAAAAGATGGTCCTTCCACAGTTTTCCCCATTACAAGTTCTTATTTATATTGTTCACAGAATCACAGGAGTGATCTAACATGAGAGGTGTACTTGGAATTATTTTTGGATTTTAGGAACTCTTTAAGAACATGTTTTGTTAGGGATTTTTTAAACCAATAGACAAGGGGTGGTGGTGGTTTGGGTTGAAAGGAGGGCATTTTCTGTCATTTATTTGCCCAAACAGTGGTTGGAAACTGGAAAAGTAAAAGACCATTAGACAAGGGTGTTTTTAGAAAGCCTCAAAGGTCAGATGTCTTTTAAATATAAGGCAAACCTCACAGGGTGCTTCAAAAATTTCTGTTATTCATTTAAATACTGATAGAAAATATATTTATGTCTGCCTTCTTCTTTATGAAAAAACAATTCTCAAGTTTTTTGCTACCTGTATTTTTCTACAGACTTATCCAAATCCTTTGCAACACAATCCGGCATATTCAGCTGTCAAGTAAGTTAATTTAGTTTTTCCCCTTCAATAGACTGATCTTCATAGCGATGTTTGTAAACAGTTGTTTGCATTCTTTGCTTATGATCTTCTTGATGCTTGATCTTCTTAGCTTTGTTTTTCCAGGCAGTATTTTGTTAATACTGATGATACTGTTGCTCAAAAGGTGGGTATTTGATGATTTTTTTTATTTTATTTTATTTAGTGAGTATAGATTTTGGTGTCTACCTTTTGTTTCTTTCATCCTGTATGTTGTTACACACAAAGATCTCAAAGGTTTATTTTTGATGGATTAGAGAAGTTACCATTTCATTCCTTCTTGTTATAACTGGTGGCCTGTAATATGTAATTGACTGTTTTCTTGTCTGTAGATTGTTGTTCATAAAAGCAGCCCAAGAGGGACTCACTTCCGACGTGCTGGACCCCGTCAGAAGGTGTGTAGCTTTATCGCAAATTTGTGCGATTGGAAGGCTGTGGCATAATTTGAATTTTACTGATATATTCAAGGATTTTGCTCAGGTGTATTTTGAGTCGGACGAAGTGCTTGCGTGTATAGTAACATGTGGTGGCCTATGCCCGGGGCTTAACACAGTGATTAGGGAAATAGTTTGTGGCTTGCACCACATGTATGGAGTCAGAAATATCCTTGGAATAGATGTGAGTTGCACTGTCGGTAGTTCCAAATACAATTTTCTTTTCTAGTTTTTACTTGGACTAAACTTTTGTGTCAGGATGTAACTTGGGTCTCTCTTTGTAATTTTCCTACGGAACTTGAAATAGATGTGATGATGTTTCTCCATGCTTTAAGTATTATAATTTAAAGTTATAGAATATTAACTTTTTTTAAATGGAGGATCAGAGCAGTGTCAGATATGAACCATATTTGCCAATATCAGATGCTCCCAAGGTTTTTAAGCATAGTGTTCACAAAAACTTAAATAATTCAATGGCACATCCTCTGTAATCAATTTTATGTTACTTTTACTTGGTTTGAGACATAAATGTGGTAACAGTGGTGAAAAATGAGATAAGCAATATAGCTGCATCAGCTGCCCCTATGTTAGGAAAATTTTTTTTTCCCGAGCTTGTTTGATATCAACAACACAGCCTTTTTCCACCTCAGCTGAATGCTGTTCATACTGCTCTGAACTTTTAACAAATCTGATTCTGATCCAGGGGCCTCAGAAAGTGCTTTAAGCATAGATTTTGCATTACGGGTGTTGCTCGTGACTTCTTTTGGACCGTTGGTGTTGAATCTACAAAACCATAAGTTGATTGACTTGTAAATGTACAATATACTTAATGTAGGTGCATCGAGGTAGTTCCTACTTATTGTGAATGATATGGCTTGTGAAAGCTGATCTTTCTATACGTTTTATTAATGTTTGTATTGTTGTTTGGATGTCAGTCAAATGTAAGGATAGGTAAGTGACACTAGGGGTTGCAGCAGGCGTAGCGGTCATTGGCTAAAACGCCACATAGCGGGCAATATGTAGCGGTGAAGCGGAGTGAATTTTTTAAATGGTCAATTTTTTTGAATCTTGTATAACAACCGATATTGTGTTTTTTTAGTGATTTGAAACCATATAAGGGTAGAGAAAACTTTAGGAAAGGCTATTGAGGAGAAGCAATAGGAAAAATAGTATTTAAAACTATAATTACTTAGCTCTACTAGGTTTTAGACTATAGCGCTGCTATTTTCAAAATAGCGCAATGGCTTTGACCGCTACAGCCGATAACCGCTCTTTTGAACCATTGTGACAGCTTTACAAAAAGTCCAAATTAAAGAATATGATTTGGACCCAAAGGAGGATAAAACTAAAAATCCAATCATAAAAAGAAGCAACAATAAAGTCCTGTTGAAAAGAAGAAAGGAAAAGAATCAGTGGCAAGTCATAAAGATTTGATTAAAAAACCTTGAATTATTTGGTTCTTACATGTTATCAATATTCATGTAATTTGCTGCAAGTGTGGTCGTTTCTGACATGGGAATTTTGTACAAAATTGTCTAGTTGCATCAACTGATCACTGACCTGTTGAAGTGTTTGTAGGGAGGATACAGAGGTTTCTATTCTCGCAATACCATTACTTTGACACCCAAGATTGTCAATGATATACATAAACGTGGTGGCACCATCCTTGGCACATCACGAGGAGGCCATGACACCTCTAAGATAGTTGATAGCATTCAGGACCGTGGGATTAATCAGGTATATGCCAAATAAGGGTGCATTGTTTTTTGTTTTAGTATTTGCAAGATCCATACTTTGTACGAACCGTAATTTTAATTCTTGGCCTCTAGATTTACACAGTACTTCATGGTTTCAAGATTATACCTTGTATTCCAGGTTTACATAATCGGAGGAGATGGAACACAAAAGGGTGCATCAGTAATTTTTGAGGTAACTTGAGGGAATAAGAAATGCCCATTTTAGTTTACTTACTCTTACTACCATCAGCTTCAGAGGCATATTATTATTATTATTATTATTACATCTATTATTAGTAATACATCTGTAATCATTTCTGTGAATACGTTTGAAACTTACTATGTTCCCCATTGTGCAAATGTTCCATTTATAGTCTTAACATTTTGTAATCTTACATCATGCAGGAAATCAGAAGGCGAGGTCTCAAAGTTGCTGTTGCTGGAATCCCAAAGACTATCGATAATGACATTGCGGTACTTTGCCTGCATATGCAATCTGTCACATATATTATGACTTGCATTTTACTTTGTTGATCAGTTGCATAATTACCAATCATGTCTCACAAATGTTTAATGTTTTTATGATCTCTTGTCAAATCAGGTCATTGACAAGTCATTTGGTTTTGACACTGCTGTAGAAGAAGCTCAAAGGGCCATTAATGCAGCACATGTTGAAGCTGAAAGTGTGGAGAATGGTGTGGGTGTTGTGAAGCTAATGGGGCGCTACAGTGGTAAGTTAAAGTGGAGGAAATATCTTGTAGCAAGTTTTTTTTTTTCAGTCACTAGTTTGCATGTTCTTCGTTTTTTTTTTTTTTTCTTCTTTTTTTTAAATTTTTTTGTAATTTAGGTTTGGCATTCCAAGTTCCAACCTGTGAATTTTTTCTGCATATGGATTGCTAGAATGTACTTTAGAAATTTATTCATCTGTAATTTATTTAATTTCTTGATTCCAGCTCAAAGCTTTTATTTCTAATCTAATAGGGCTTGTTGGGTGCAGGTTTCATCGCAATGTATGCTACTCTTGCCAGTCGAGATGTGGTATGCATTGTTGATTGTCATCTTGGATTTCCTTGGTTTATATCCTTTTAGTTCCAACATTCCAAAAACTATTGGATTGTGATTATTTTTCACCTTTTTGTGGGGTAGAGGGGGCTGATTATTTTTATATGGTGACAAATTTCGTTGGGGTTTTCCTAGGATTGTTGCCTGATTCCAGAGTCACCCTTTTATCTGGAAGGAGAAGGGGGACTCTTTGAATATATGGAGAAACGACTCAAAGAGAACGGGCACATGGTTATTGTTTTAGCCGAAGGTGCAGGACAGGAAATTATGGCTGAAAGCATGCGGACAATGAACCAGCAGGATGCTTCTGGAAACAAGCTACTCCTTGATGTTGGGCTATGGATCTCTGAAAGGATCAAGGTAATATTAAATTCATTTTGCATGAATGCCACAAGGGCTCATCTCCTGCAAGGTTTCAGTTGTAGGCATGCATACTTGTATGTGATTGGCCCTTGGAAATGTAAATGAATTTTCTTGATTATCTATCATTTATTTTTTCCTTGATTTTTCTGAAATTAGTTTCCTGTCCCTGGTTCATCATGGAACTTCAAAATTTGTTTTCCTAATCGCATTTGGATCGCATAATTATATAACTAATGGATTTTTTTTCCTAATTAGGGCATAGAGAAATGATTGTAAATAAGAGACTAAATAATGGGATATACACAATAAAGAACAGCCAGATCATGTCTCTTTAGCAATTGGATAACTGCCCTAGCAAGTGGCAGGGTTCCCCAGTTTTGTATTGTGGATGCCATTGAATTGAGTGTATGCTATAGATTAGGTCATTCTCTTAGCCTTCATTATGAGTTTCACATACATTATGATGAGTTACTCAAAGATGAGTTTTCCTTTTTTATGTCCATACTCCATAGTAAACTCAGCTGTTTATTTTTTTGGCTGTTGTGTAGGATCATTTTACAAAACAACAAAAGATGGTGATAAATCTCAAATATATAGGTTCGTTGGAAGAGATATCTTTCTTTGTTTTAATCAATTGAGTTAAATTAGGGTAAATGAGCACATCTAAGTAAAATGCTGATGCCGCAGATCCAACATACATGATTCGTGCAATTCCAAGCAATGCATCTGACAATGTGTACTGCACGCTCCTTGCTCATAGCGCTGCTCATGGTGCAATGGCTGGATACACAGGCTTCACTGTTGGCCCCGTTAATGGCAGGCATGCTTACATACCCTTCCATGTGAGTCTTCCATCCTATATGCATTGTCCCATCAGATATAATAAATACAATCACATTCTTTCAAGTTTCAAATGGAGCCACTATGGCACCCCACCAACAAGCCTTATGATTAATAGCTTTACTTTGTCATGATGGCAAACAGTACCTTGAAGGCTGGACTGTGCTAATGACCAAACAGCAGCATGTGTTTGAGTTTTTCATCACCACATAAGGTCCTTGCGTCAAGATGTGAACAAATTGATAGGAGTCATCCTGAATTTTGAATGAATCGAAGTCTCTTGGATATGTCTATGATCCCCTCAAGAAATGTGGAGTATGTGCTGCTTCTATAACATGAGGGCAGCTTGGTCAATTTTTTCTCTCCATTGAATAACTCCCAAGGTGGTTTCCATGACTTTGTTAAAAAAAAAAAAAGTAAAAACCATAGCTGGTGCTTTGGAAGATTCCTGGTTTCTAGGGCTTACGCCCTGATCCATGTGCATGTTAGTGGACCTTCTCAAGTTGCTGTTTTTAATAGATTCTATCTGTCTACTAAGATGGTCCCGGTCTACAATACTGTCATGTTTTATTCTCTTTAACGCTATTAATATTTTCCTAGATAGTATAATGGCATGCATCACCTAACTCTTTGATGCTTTGCCAACCTGCTGTTATTAATTGAATCTGTCATTAAAAAAAGTCAGGAAGTTAGGCACCTTCTCCCTTTTTGTTTCTGATCTTTCTCTACTGTATTTTTCTTTACATAGAGAGCTACACTTTCTAATGAACACTGCTGGTTGATGTGGGTATATTCTCAACTGTCAATTGAATAGACTTATGAATAGACCATAATGCAAAAATTGCATTGTCATATAATACTAGATGCCTGATCATTATGCCTCTGATAATTGTGGACCATAGCTCCTCTTTTTCCTTTTTTTTTTTTTTTTGTTATGGTAAATGCTCATGCATCCACACACACACGCTACCCAAGTCCCTAACCAGCAGAGCTACAACCAAGGATTGATCCCTGGTTGTTTCTGTGGAGAGGTAGATGCCTCACTACTGAATGACCATTGCTCTTTCATCTATATAACTGTACTTTTGTAGGGCAGTAATTGGACAGTGGGGAGTAGGAGCAGGACATTGTTCTAATGTTGATTTCTAGTAACCTTAGTTGTAAGAGTTACAGAGATGCCCAAGATCAGATGATTGTACCTCCAAAAACAAGTGTTGCATAGAAGAGTGGGGAAATAAAAAAAAAAATCAATCCAAATAAAAAGGAAAAGAGAAAAGGACACAAATATTCTTTTAGGGCGTGTATGTGTAATGACCGTGCAAAGGGATGTCTGTGTACTTTCACTTTTCCATAGAAAAATCTGCCTTTCCTAACCCTACCCCACTCCCCAACCCCCCAAAAACCATAGACACTTTTCTACGAATTCCTGAAAATTGTACTGCTTTTGATGCTTTTTCTCGCAGAAAAGTATTTGCTGGCAAAGGTTTTCCATGCAAAAACATCCTTTTTTTTTTTCCTTTCAGTTTTTGCAGGAAGTAGTGACAAACATGCCCTTATGTGAAAGAGAAGAGAACACACTAAAAACTGTACAAAGTAAGGAGAGGAGCAAAACTATCTTGCCATTCACTTCCTACACACTTAGGAAGAGTGGAGATAGAGCTTTTATATTTGTCCCTTGCACTTCAATTAAAATCTAATTCCTTGTAAGATTAAAAAACACCCATTAAAAAAAAAGTCTTTTATTTAAAAACATCATAAAATTAAAAAAATCTTAATTATAATCATAATCTAACAATAATTTGAAATATCATTCACTCATAGGTTTTTCTGTGCTATAGGGCTGGCCCAATTCACATACAATTAAAATAAAGAGGAAGGGAATTAAATAAGGGCCCAAATCCACTGATGGTTCAGTGGTCAGGCATCTCCTTTTCTATAGAGACAACCAGGGATCAATCCCCGGTTGTGTTGCCCTGTTAGTTAGGGACTTGGGTAATGTGTACTGGTGTGTGCATGAGTATTTATCAAAGCAAAAAAGAAAAAAAATCCCAAATATATTATCTTTGGAGTGCAAATGAAAATACACTACAAAAAGAATAACATGTATACTACAAGGGGATGTATCCCACAATGCCTAGAACAAAGTACATGTCTACATTCTTTTGGGATTGATTCCAATGTATTATTATAGAAGTCATCAAGAGATTAAGAAGTTGAGAATAACTAAGCTGACCAAACCTAGGAGAATGTGCATGAATAACACACACACACAAGCAAGAAACTACGCAGCATGTTGGAGATGAATGGGATAAACTAAAGAGAACGGGTGTCACAAAATGGGTCCCAGCAATGACGGAGATGGTGTTTGAGATGCATTGCATGTTTTCTAGGCTGTATGATGAAAGGCAGGGAAAATTGATCATATCACATTTGTTGTCTTAGCTCTGATGATTGGTGAAGCCCAGTGAAATATGGATGGATGGCTCATCCATATGGAGGACACATCATGCCATGTATGGTGTGCTTGACAGATTCTTCTCATCTCATTCTGTCAAGCCAGCAACTCTCATTTGCATGCATAAATAAGTGATTCCATCTGAAATTTGCAGTTAAATGGACATAAATTTTCCTCTTCACCCAGTTTGTACCAAACATTGTTTGTACTTTAGCTTGTGCGTCCCAACTAAAGCGAAATTTCCTACCATGGATGTCTGCACTATATATCTTGTGTGAAAATCAATAGCATGTGATGATGCCGAGTAGTGGGCCTTCCAACACTTGAAGCAGTGAATGGTTTCCACGCACAGTACTTGGTGCGGATGTCCGCCGGAGAAAAACTCTCCCCAACTAAAAGCAGGCTTTCCTCAGTGCAATGATCGAGTTAACCATCTATCCAAGAGGCTGCATCTTAATCTGACTGTCCAATTAATGGATGTGCGATGGCTGGATGGTAGGGAAGATTTAATACTTATGCATCTAGTTTCATTGCACAGTTTGTTAATTAGAGGGTTTCATGATCTGTTGGTGTGCAGCGAGTAACAGAAACACAAAACAATGTGGTGATTACAGACAGGATGTGGGCAAGACTGCTGTCCTCAACAAACCAGCCGAGCTTCCTGAGATGTAAAGCTACATTGGAAGACAAGACAGAAGAAGAGTCGAATCAAGTGTTGGATGGGGAGAAGTGCATGAATGATGATGATAATAAGGCGATCAGTGAGAATATCAGCAAGGCAACAGGAGGTTAAAGAGGATGCTCATCATACATTCCAACATTTGAAGAGATAAAGTAAAAGGAATCCGGTCAATTCAGCTTTAGATGGTATTATGCTGCTCTCCTCATGCTGACTTCTTTCTTTATTTCCCTTTCAGGGAACCCGATGATACTTGTTAGAACCTGTTTAATAGTCAAATTTCAGTGAATTATTCTATTTTGGATTTTCATATGTACTGCTCGTCTCTTGGTGATCTAAATCGGGAATTGTTTTAGTAGAGGGACAGGCTTTGAAGGCCAACCTGGACCCAATGACCCAACCCTACCCGAATTAGGGGGGCTCAAGGGTCAGGCCAGCCCAATTTGGGCTGAGTTCTAGCCTTGGGTTTGACTATTTGGGCTGGCCCTAGATCTGCTTTTTGGCTCGTTTGAGATATGGTCTGGGCTTGGATTATGTGATAGAAAACCCAGTATGCCCAGCCCAAATAAGTATCGCATGTAGTTTAGTGACCAATTTACCCGAGAAAGTGATTTAGAAAGCCCAAATAAGCGATAAAAGTCCAGCTTGGCCAGGCTCGATTGACTAAATGGGCGGGCTTGGGTCTGACGTGTAAGGCAGGCTGGGCTCAGCCTGACATGTAACACCTGTCAGGCATAGGCTGGATACAGGCCTGTTTCCTAAAGACGGGTTTGCCTCTGGTCTGGCTGACTGGATTACTGGACCTGAACAATTTTTTTTATAGAATAAAAAGGCCTTTTCGCCTTTTGACGATATGGACTGGCATTTGGCCAGGATATTTGTGTGCTTTGCTACTACATGTCCGTGGGGACTGGAACTCGTGTGCACATGTCCCTAACCAGCTCTGTTCATGGGACGGAATCAGGCTGGACTGAGGCTTATCCAACCCCAGCCTTAACACCAGGCCCGTATCTGGTACAAACCTGACAAGTGCCGGAAGTTCCTGGCCCGAGCCCAGCCCACTTCAAACATGCAAGGTACAGACTTTGCTCATTCAGTCATTTGGGATAAGCTTTTTATCACTTACTTGGCAAATAAATCACTAAACTATAAGCAATTCCTATTCATACCAGGCTAGGCTTGGGGCTTTCCCCTTCACTTAATCCATGCTCAGCGTAAATATTAAACAGGCCTAACTTTTAAATACAAAAACGAAAGGCCCAACCCGCCCAAAGCAGGCTGGACTTAGGTTGGGCCAGTCCATCCTCATCCCTACCCTTCTGAGCTATTCATCCTGGGACCCTGATTTTTGTAAGTTTCTAAAGCAAATTATGTTTTGAATGACAATATACTAATATTCTTCAAAGATACCCAAAATGGTGGCTACATAAACATATATTCATCATGGCTACATAAACATATATTCATCATGATGCAAACCTTACCCATCTGGACATTAGTTAAAATGGATTATGTTTTAAGTTTGTTCATATTCATCTTTATAAATGTTGTGTTAGCTCTCACTTCAACCTACGTTTTTTTAAGGTACTTGTACTTGCAATATTAAGCAGATGAAACAAAAGTTCAGGCAGCGGCTCACTGGAAATGCTTATTATTGATCTGAAAAAATGGGATCTCTGTTTTCAGTAGTATCCGACACACAATACCATAACATAATATATATGAGCTCACCAAATACTCAGAACTCCTTAACATCAGATTCAATCAACAGAATTAAGAGTGGCACTATAATGAAACATATAAACAAACCAATCATTTGAAGCTTCCAAACTGATATTGGCTTGGGTTTGTGACGTTCACACCAGCTCCTGTTCCACCCAGACCTGATCCTATACCCATGGATCTTCCCATGTATGCAGAACTCGGGAGGACCTTTTCCTTCTCATCTGATCCATCACTAAGACCACCAACAATACCAATATTGGCTAGAGATACCTTCTTGGCTGCACCAATAAATTCAATTTAGATGTGACTAAAATAAAGATAACGTCCTAATTGACATACAGGACCTTCATTCTTGCATTAACATATCTACATGACATTTTTAAAAAGAGGTTTTCTATCACTTAACCCATGAAAGACCACTTGCACATGAAGCAATCTGTTCCACCGTTGCACAGGTGTGTCCCATCTTGCTGGTGATCTAGATTACACTGATGGTCATTACCACTGCATAGTTTTTCTTTTTCATTAGGCTGTATCTTTTTCCTTACATTACAGACAGAAGGTGATGGCCATCACCACTGCATAGTTTTTCTTTTTCATTAGGCTGTATCTTTTGACTTACATTACAGACATAAGGTGATGGCCTTTAAATAATCATCTTCTCAAGGGGAAGAAGTTGTTGTTGTTGTTATTATTAAAGCCCTAGTAGTTCTTGTTAATAAGCTACCAGGGCTACCACTGCTTTTTGATATTTTTGCACGATTCAGAAACAAATTAAAGCACTGATCTCAAACTTAATGCTTAATTAGCAGAAATCAATTCTTTCATCAAACAAATGAATATAGGATAACTCCTAAATGAGGAATCACCGGTGTAGTTCACATGCACATTAATATGTTGCGGTGCCCACTACATTGCACAGCCCAGCTGCAATCGCAGTAAGGCAGGACAGAAGCTCAATATAGACCGCAATGGTGCAAAATCACTCTAATTGGATTGTCAACAAAATGAGTGCGTGTAAAATGGATGGACTCATTCTGCCCATAGTAGAGAAACATTAGATTATCCAATCAGGATGATATTTGAGCCATATGCAATCCATAGTGGGCCCCTCACATACAAGGTTGCAGGTGAACCCCACAATGCAGACTGCATTTATATGCATGCTTCATTCCAATGATGAGACATGAATTTGAGCTGTAGGGAATTCTAAATTTCCATCAGAAATTGTCGGATAAAAAACTTCTTTGATTGGGAGAAACGGTAACAACAGATGGAATTGCAACACTGCCTTTGCCATTTTGAGTTTTGAAATTCTCTAAATTCCATAATTTCTACCAGTGAGAATAGAATTTGAGGAATTCCGCTGACAACTTATGATCGGAATGCAAGGGGTTTTAAACAAATTCTTGCAATGGAACAGGTCCTAAGGGAATTTGCAACATTCAAACATCCCCTCTCAACTGTTCCAATGAGAAGCAGACAATACTTGTGGATACAAAAGAAACATATCATGACAAAATATCTCCAGAGAATGAGGAAGATAAACTTACGAGCAGATATATTTAGATCAATCAATCCCCGACTCAATGTATCTGCCCAGATCCCAGACTTGACCTGGAAAGTTTCCTTTTTTTGTGGTGGCATGGACTTTTCTGTTGTGTTCTGGTTCAAGCTTACCCCATTATGGGAAGAATTTTGTGTTGATTGTGTGGATACTGGATTGGTATGAGAAGAAGTGAAGTCACCAAAGACATCAGATGTTTCGAAATTGTTTAGGGGCATGTTAGCGAAAGGATCGATTACGTTTGGGTTTGTGGGCTCAGTTTCAACTGTCTTGTTTACAGCTGGGAATGGTGGATCAGATGCAGCAAAAAGGTCCACTGTCGAAGAAGAAGAGGGGCCAGAATATGCAGATTGGGCAAACAAATCAACTTTGTCCTGCAGAAAAGAAGGAAGACAGATTTTCATTAATGAAAATTGAAAACAAATTGTCTATAAATGAAGAAGAAATAACAACATGAAAGAAGTCTACCGTTGATGATGGACCAGAGAATCCAGATTGGGCAAACAAATCATCAACATTGGCCTGCATAAATGGGGAGAATAAGAATTCTCACTTTAAAAAAATAAAAGAAGAAGAATTGTTTAAGATAAATATAGTTTATAAATAATAGAGGAATGGTATCCCATCTAGATTAAGATAATATTAGTAAGAAATCTCACCTGAGTATTAGAACCAACATGAGCTTCTGCATGGGGTGCAGCTGATACAAATGTTGCATCTGCAAATAGATCAACCTCATCTGAGGCATTGCTGGTGGTTCTTTCTGCTGCAACTGAAGTTGGTGCATCCATGAGGTCAATCAAACTGTCGCCAAATAGATCCACATTATTAGATTTTACAGCAGCTTGGCCTGTCAAAACATAAACCAGCTCAATGTAATTAGTGTATGTTCATATTTTCAATCAAGCTCATCAAAAAGTATACAGTTGAACCATAGAGCTTAAACTGTCCATCTGTTGAACTAACAAAAAATAAACATTAAAATAATGCTTGGACTCGACCGCCTTGCCCATAGAAGTGCTGAACTTACCACTATTAGAAGAACCACGTGGGTCAAAGTCATCAAAATCTTCCTCAACACTGTTTGAAGGTTTACTCGAGCTTTGAGAAGAGGGGACAGGACCATAGTTATCATCTTTATCCCTATTAAAGAACAACGTGGCATTAGCAGAATGCAATGCAATGACTTCCTTGAAGGCTTGAACCCAGCAATTTACAGAGAGACTAACATGTTCAATCCATAACCAGATAAGATGTCCAAACTAAGGCATCATGAGTTTAATTGGAGTGCAAAAGTAAGAAACCTATAGCTGCCTACTGTATGTCTGCTTCTGCCTTCATTAGAAATTGCCCCTAGCACCCAAGAGTTTAAATGCTTCAATAAAATAACTAGCAAAAAGTAAACCTGGTAGACCATAGTTTAATTAAAGAAGATTAGTTTAATTACAGAAAATTCCTTGGACATGTCCATTTCAATCTCTCGCACTGTTGCACATATGCAAACTTAGGCAAGGCATGCTGAATAATTCAGTCATTTCCATCAAAGCAAAAACCTTCCCTCTAGTTACGCTTTATGTTCTCATCATTCTATACCTATGCCAGATTTACTTACTGACAGTAATTGTATACATATATTATGCCAAGACAGTGATGTGGTGAATCCTGGGATTTTTTTTTTTCCTCATGACCAAAATGCATTCTTCAATGGTCACTTTGAAATGGGTAAAGAAAGGCAATTTAGTCTTTCAACATTTCTTCATCTTTCATAAATGACACCTCATTGACTGCTAGATTAAGTTTTCTGTGACTTCTGAAACTTGGTGAATTACAACCAATGTAATGACGAAAAAGAAGGGTGAGACACATAAACTCCCGATGCTAGACCAGCTTACAGATACAGAAAAACTTATACGACATTTGCTATACTAGGAGGTAATCATCTATAGGCATTGTCCAATAGGTTAGGCTCGATGGTCTTGGGGCCTGTGGGCCTATTTTCTTTTGGGCCTCCTTTTTGAAGCCGTGTTTGGATGGATGGTGAATTGAATTGAGGTGAGGTAAAGCCTCCATTATCTAAACAACTGAAACAAGAAAAGAAAATGGGTCATATCAAAAGTACACAAATTCAAAATTCCCTCCTTTCAAAAAAAAAAAAAAAAAAGACAACACTCCTTTCTCCACTAAATGACAAAAAAAATTCTCGTAAAAAAGATTCCCTATCAAGCCACTAAAAACAAAAGACCATCATAACCCCCTTATATTTTATTCTCTCTTGATTTGATGTTTCACCTCACTTTACTTCAATTCACTATCCATCCAAACACTCCCTTTTTAGGTCTATGATGCACTAGGGTTGTATCGAATGGTGTCCCACTCAGCATCTAAAATCAAGGTAGGCATACCGACTGAAAATACTATTCAGTGCAGTCAATGATGGTGAGAAGCCCATCCATGGAACACGGCAGGCTCCACCAAATGACTTTTCTCATTAACGATTGTCCCCGCCAAATTTCCATCTATTTGGTAAGGCCACAATGTTTTCATCACTGGTTGGGCCTCACCATGCTTTCGATTATTGGGTACACTCACAATTTTTCATCATATGATGACTATTTTTGTCTCTTGAAACGAACTCCATCCATTATTAAGTGGACCCTCTACTTGCCACCATTGACTCTTTGGATGGCAACCCATATTCCTGGACATAATAAGGTTAGTTTCTAGTATTGATGTGTGAGGACGTAAACGGCAATCCAGATTCTAACCAAAGTCCGAGGACAACAAGCAGGCAAGGTCATTTACTTTAAAAATCATCAGGAAAAAAAGTATGCAACTGCATTTACCTGCCATAGTTTGCCGATCCCTTCTTCGAGTAGTTCTCTTCATTTTCACTACCAAGACCTCTTTGGGACCAGGTTTTTTCATGGCCATCCTTGCCAAAGCCATTTTTGTTCCCATGGTTCCACTCAGTTTCATCTCTAAATTGGTCTCTGTCTTTAAATCCTCCCTTGAATGTTTCGCTATCTTTTGAGCCACTTAATCCTCCATAGCTGCTGCTACTGTATGAGGCGGAACTTGACTTATAAGATATGCCTGTTGAGGACAGTCCAAAATACCTATAAAAGATGGCAATGGGACAGTTAATTCTTTTGTTTCAGATCACAAGGAAAAAATTTGCAGGAAAACTCAATCATAAGATCTATCTCAATTTGAGATCCATGCCCTCACTTGTCGCGGTTTGCAGCAGCTTTATTCCTGACTTCTTGTATTTTATCCTTATCATTCAGGAGGGTCATAATGGTGCCAACCTTCTTTCTTACATTAATTCCCATATCTTTTCCATTAGGTTCAACATATTCAAAACCTGAGAGTGACTTTAAGAATGAAATCAAATCAGAAAAACAGAAGCTACGGAAAATTGGAGATAAACTGACTACCGTCATAACTGAAGGTTTGATTAGACAAATATAGAAGAGAAGCCTTACTGAAATTTGGAAAGAATGTTCCAGAATATCATCCATTGCCCTTTCCGATCCATTTGCCAACAAATACTCTACAACAGCCAATGCCTGCAGGAAGAAATTCTCATATAGACATAAAAATGCTGCATCACGTGTCTATGCACACACCCAGTTTTCCTAGTTCAGGTCCTTCCGGTATAAGGGGTATTAGGGATCCAATTTCATCCCAAACCATCATCCAATGGTGATGAGTTTTGGCCAACCTTTTGGGGTGTCCACCCCAATATCTTCCTCCCCCTACTGCTGTATTTGGCATGCATCAAGGTGGACTCCATAGACTATGGTTGCACTTTTCAAAATTAAACCCCATTTTTGGAGAAAGTAAAGAGTGGAGATGATTGAGTGGTGATAGCACCTTGGTTTCACACACATGCCTAGGGATCAAACCTTGGGTTGTCAAGTTTAAGTACCACTTGTAGACCAGTACCCCAACATAGCAGCAAAGAAGAAGAAAAAAAAGAAAGAAAGAAAGGGGGAGAGAGAGAGAAAGAGAGAGGGCTTGCGGGCCCATCTAGATGCATTTCAATGGCAGTATAGTGGAGGAGCGTAGTGGGTGTGTGTGGTGGGGGTGGGGGAAGGAAAATCATCTGTGTATGAGTAGTGGGCAAAAGATAGTCTCCGTATCATCATTCTATCCCTTCATTTGATGCATCAAAGTTTAATCATAACCTTTTCCACAGCAATTTTATCATGATTGTATATCAAATAATGGATAGCACAGGTCATTATCAAATTTAAAAGAGGGCCAATTTTCATCTACATGCAACTTCGTAGGTGGGTGAGTAGTGGTGGTGGGGCAGAGGAAGGAGTTTGGGTTGGTCATAGAAGGGCCCCACAAAAAGATCGTGGACCATGATGAGGTACATGCAATATGCACCTCCATTGGTGGTCCACTTAGATTCATGCCGGTCATGGGGATAGGAGAAGTCTTATCATGGATTAAGGTTGGTGAAAAAATTGGCTCCATTGGATCATGAGAACCATAGTTTTAAGTCCACACAGTGTGTGGTTTGAGATTCAAACAAACTGTGATAAAGGATCAGAGTCAACTTGGGGGAGTACCAATACATAGAGATTAGAGGGTGGTGAGTAGTGACTGTCACCAACATCATCATTGAAGCTCTACCCCACCCATCTAGCATTGACATTTTGAGTACTACTTTTAACAGTCGACCTTGTTTATAGCATGTTCTTTGTAACTGCACAACCTATAATGTCTTTCCTTAATACTATCAGGATTGGGTTTGCATAGGGGGCAGGGAGTATGAAAGGGTTGAATTGAGATGTGGGGCCTAAACAGGAGGTGCTCACTATAAGAGGTGCCCATTGAATCATGAGTGTGTATAATAAAAGAAGGAAAGTTTATCACCTTATAAACATGGCGCCAATTTCGACCAGTATCAGTCAATCTTGTCCAGAGTACATTCATAATCATTTGGCACTCAGTGCTGCAACCACAGTATTAAATATATAAAGGCAACAAATTATGAGCTCCTAGAAATGTACAACAATAAGATCATTCAAAGAAGACAAAAGCTATAAGTTACAATTTTTTCGTGGCCTGTGCAATTTCCGCCAAAGCAGATCCATGAGGGCCCCAAGGTTCATCACTTGTTGCATCAAGAACCTGTGAAATGCAGATAATAAAAGATCAAGCCACAGATAGCATCAAATAAAATGCCAATGAGCATTGACGTTCTAGATTCTCCACTATTAAAGTCAACCTTTTTATTTTATATTTCACTAGAAAGTTCTTTAATAAGGGGAAGTTTTCCCCTAGTTGTATTTCCTCCTCTATTTTAATAAAGTTTCCACTTGATATATGTATGCATGTATTTAGATATATACATATAGGGAGATGCTCCTATGAGAGGATTTCTCACCTTACTATGAGAGATAAGGTGGGGGCCCTCACATCCATATACAATGCCAACAATTTAAATGTGAGGGCCCCCACCCCTATCTCTCATATAAGGTGAGAGATATCTCTCATAGGAGCATCTCCCATACATATATATAGTATTTAAATACAAGACCTTTTTGTGTAAACAAGAAGTTTAGAAACCACATGAATACTCATATAAAAGAGCCCCCGGAAGAGGATAAGAAGAGAACATGAAAAATTAGGGCAAGAGGAATGGAAGGATATGCGAAACTTGGAAAGTAGGATATGCTGATGGACTTGGTAAGTAGGAAGGATAAGCTAAACTTATACCCAACAAGTATCAGAGCAGTATCAAATACAGATACAAGTGTTGAATCGTCCGACATGGATACGCTTGGGAAATGCGAGTCTATCATAGATTAAAACCCAACTTACTTTACCTGTTAGATGCTTGATCTCATGATCCCATGGGTTTCCATGGATTGCTTGTTTCTTTGGACAGTAGTATCCACCTTGGAGGAGATAGGTGAGCAAGTGCGTTCGATCGCATTTTATCTTTAAGCATATTCTTTTTGGGGCAAACAATATAAAAGATTCGATCACTAAAGACGGTAGTAATTCATGTACTTTGTGGTATATGTTTGATTTTGAGTTGATTTTGCGCTTTAACCTTTTACTTCATCAAAATTTCAATTATCATCTAAAAAAAGAAGGGGAAAATCGTTACCGAAACTTATGATATGAGTACAAACTTGTAAAAGACAGCATAATAAATACTCCATATTTGTAGCTATACAGTGTACATAATATAGAGAGCGGATTTTTCAACTATTTTCATCCCAGTCCTCTATATCATCCAACTGTGAATGCTTATCCGCATATCCCCATTTTCAGAGGGGGCTCCACCCTCAAACAATGGTTGGATGATGTCGAGTGCCCGGGATGAAAAATTCCTCAAATTTAGAAATGCAACTAAATTATTTAGATACTTAAGAGTCAACTTGATCCGCTAGAGTTCCAATGTTGAGTTTTCAGGTATATGAACAATGATTCATAGTAGATGAGACGCAGAAGGAACTCAAATGGCTAGAATTACAATGATTCAAGTATTCAAAACACAGCTCGAATTTGCTTCCTTCTCCTATCTAATTCAACGCATCTAAATGCTTCCTTCAAATTTCAAAAACACAAATCTAAAGCAGATCTACATCAAACAAATGTAATCGATTCAAAATCTCACTTACCTTCTGCTCCAGCTCTGGAACCTTGAGCACTTTCATATTCACCTCCCTCTTTCTACAAGGAAATCAAACAAAACAAAAAAGAACGACAAAAAACGAATCAAACATCGTGTTTTTTTACAGATCTGATCAAGAACATCAGAACACTTGAGAAACTCACATTTCTCGAACTGTCTGATCGATAACCTTCATGAAATCCATGGCAGAAGATGGGAACTGTGTATCCCTGCCGATCTATCCCTCTAAATCCTGCAAGTGATGATGTGATTAGGCCCGTTCGATGAAGGAAAAGCTCCAGATCTGGAGAAAGGCTAGGGTTTTGGAGAGAGGAAGAAAGAAGATATTTTGATTGAAAACCTGTTTTGTGGAGGATATCTGATTCAGCAGATTTTCAGATCCCTTTGTGTTTTGAGATG
The DNA here is from genome assembly GCA_003546025.1 of Camphora micrantha. Lineage (NCBI taxonomy): Eukaryota > Viridiplantae > Streptophyta > Magnoliopsida > Laurales > Lauraceae > Camphora > Camphora micrantha. The sequence continues at coordinate 19,323,008 of QPKB01000004.1, forward strand.
TGGAAGATTTTAGAACTTGGGATGTTTGTAGCGTGCTTGCTGCTCTTTAAATAATAATAATAAGAGATGTGGGAAAGGAGTGGAGTCCAAGAGAGTCGATAAATGGTGAAGTTATTTTGACGATATTTTGATTGATGTCCGTCCGATAAATACACATATACCTCGATTAATTAATCAGGGGCTTCCCTGTGTTATTACTGTATGAAAGTGAATGTACGGACCAGATTAGAACCCAGATCCAAATAATGTAAATTTAGGGCCCTATTGCAATTTCTACCTATTCAGGATTCCAGTCCAGATAGGGATCCTTTTTTGTTTTGTTTTTTTTCCTTTTTGGTTACATTCATGTATGACTTGGAGCCAAAAATTACTACTTTTTCCTAATATGGTTATTGATCCTAAGCAATGAATCCAGACACAGCCAGTGCCCAGGGGGTTGGTTTCATGTAAGAAATTCATAAAATTCTCCTAATTAGGGCCAGTTTGGTAAAAATATTTATACGGTAAAGTGAAGTGAAGTTTCAAATCAAGATAGAATAGAAAATTGGAGGGTCTAATCGTAATATGATGAAATTTTAGGAGTCATTTGTTTCACCCCATCTATATATGTGAACGTCCCACGTGTGAAACGGTTCCACACCATTTATATACGCGAACGTCCCACGTGTGAAATGGTTCCTCACCATTTATATATGCGAACGTCCCACGTGTGAAATGGTTCCACACCATTTATATTAGTTTGTAAAATTTAGAGGATTTTATTGAAAAAGTCTCAAAATACAGCTATTTATCCCAAAGAGTCCCAGCAAATATATGCAACACTAATGGAGTCCGTCAATACTAATTTGGTTTTTTTTTTTTTTTTTTGTTTTAAATCTGAGATAAGTAACGCTAGCGTCACTGTGTTTCTAACGACAAACCACAGTCACGCTAACGTCGTCGTTGTGGCAGAAACCCAATCTTTCTATCTATTCAATTTCAATCAACCAAACAATGGGGTTTTTCTGAAACTCCTCTTCCGCATCTCCTTCTTATTCTCCCATTCTTGTATGGCAGCCAGAAAACTAACTGCTTTAGTCCAAAACCAACCCATGCCTTTACAGTACCACAACGGTCCACTTCTCAGTGGTACCATATCTCTGAACCTAATCTGGTAGAGCTCCTTCAAGCCCTCCCAGCAAGCCATCGTTACCGACTTCCTCACCTCCTCTCATCTCCTCCATCCTAGAGCCAGCCATCAGTTGCCATGTGGTGGAAGACCACCAAGAAATACTACTCCCTCGCCCACACCAAATCCAGCAACAAGAAGCCTTTCATTCTCACCCTCGGCAAACAGATCCTTGACGAGACACGATCCCTGCTTATCCAAATCGAAGATACCTTACATAAAACCCACCTTCTTGAAATAGAAGAGATAAATGTAACTGAATCTATACTAGTAATGAATTTCCCACAGCTGGTTTTAGACATCAAAGGTGCTAAACCAGTTACCTTACACCTCTTCACCAAACGAAAAAAACACCGGTGTCAAAACTATGTGATGATGCTGCGAAACGTGGTGATGCCCTAGGAGAACAGGACAACAAAGTCCAAGATCGTGGCAATGAAGGGCTTCTGCATGAGCAGGTGTAGAACCCATGGGGCATCTCCCAAGGTTGTAGAGGAAGGGAAGATCGCAAGCATCTGAGTTGGTAACTCGCAAAGAGATGATAGCGTCACTCAAATAAAAATAAAAATAAAAATGGCGGGAAGACTCCATTAGTGTAGCACATTTTACCACGACCCTTCGGAATAAATGGTTGTATTTCAGAATTTTACCGATAAAATCCTCTAAAATTTATTACATATGTGGTGTGTAAATTAAATGTGATTTTGGTGTGTAAATCAATTGGAAAATGGCCCTTGCATTTTCATATGGAATCACACCCTCTTTACTTTTGTGGTGCTATAGTGACATTTCACCCATCAAACTTTTTTCATTCTTTTTTAATTTTTTTGGGCTCCTAAATTATGTTCCGAACCATTAAACATGTTAAAGGAGGCCAAACATGGTTATAGTAACAAATTTCAATTGTTGGATCATCATGGATTGTGAGATACTTCTGAAAAGGTCAATAACATTAATCTCCATTTTTGGACTTTTGTGGGCCCCAATTTCATCATCTGAACCGTTAATTCTCTTGAAAAGGTCATTACAAGCTAGAAAGTCAAATTTCAGGTGTGGATTCAACATTGATCTTGAAATATCTTCAAAAAAACATGTTAACCATTGGATGCTCGCGTTGTTGCTGCAATGCATTCGAAGGGTTGAAAAAATCAGTCCCTTTTTTCAAACTTTTGGATCATCTGGACCTCTAATATAAGATTTGAACCGTAGACCCTCCTCACAAGGCCAAAAAAAGGCTAGTAGCTCAAATCTCAACCATTGATCCTTCATCGATGTGAGATATTTGTAAAAAATATACCGTTTGATCTTCACTTCTGATTTATGTAGGCCTCCTTTTTCCAATCTAGACCCCAAAAATTCCTCTTTAGAGGGTTGTATTGAATATCATCAGTTGACTCATCATGGATTTTTCGAAATATGTAAAAATAAAAGGCATATGAAGCATTGGAGCAATTGGATTCACATTTGAAGAGGTGTGAAAATAACACACAATGAATTATTTTTCACATGTAACTCATTTGCATATGTAAATGACTCAGAAGTTTCTAATTTACATAAGTAAATCATTTTCACATCGCACGTGAAATTGACAAAAACGACCCCTTAACAATCAAGAGCTGTGAGTGATGCACGTCGGATCCAAATTGAAGCTTATTCCCACGACCCACTTGGCAACACCTAGTCCAACTGAGCGCAAATTTAGGTCCCTGAAGCACCTATTCCATAATCTTAGTTTAAAAGGGGGTATTGAATATGGTATCAAGGGCTAGTTTGGTGGAGAGCAGTTCTGACAAAATTTAGATGCTATCTATGGGAATTCTGAATTTCCTGTTTGATTGACTTTTGAAGGATAAGAATAGCTGACCTCACGATGTAAATCACTAAATTGTCACCTTTGCCCATCAGAATTCTCAAAATTTGGATTTTTGGTTGCTGCTATCAGCATGGGCATTTCAAAATTTCACTTTAGGAATAGCGTTTGGAATTCTTCGAATGCTCTAGATAGGATATTACCTAATACTTGCCACCAAACATACCCTAATTAACAGATGTTCCCATGTGGATGAGATGATACTGAGCAACTAAAAAAAAAATCAACACTTTCACACCGTCTCTTCCCCATTTGCCTACTTGTCCATCTGCAGCAATCTTCACCGTACAGATGGCAATTGTCTAGCCTGCTGATCGGGTGAACAACACGTGTTTGAAGATTATTATTATTATTTTATTCTATTAGAAGATTCTCAACCTTTAGGACTGAACTAATCCCTCCGAATCTAGAGAAAAGTCAGATAAACTCCCCTGTAGCCTCATTGTGGTAGTACAATTTCGAATCTAGTCCTAAGCCAACTGAGCTACTACTTGGGATTATCTGAAGGAAGATTATAGCCACCCGAAACTTAAAGCTTTGCTTTTACTAAACCATAATGACGTATGGACACACTAAATCAATTCAATTGCCTAGACGACTGAAACATAAGCCCCATACAAACTGCCAGGTGATACGGTTCACATACTTAGCTGGCGTAACGCATACTTCCATCATACACTCACCTGGAATGAACTTGACTCAGTCTCACATTCACTTCATTTTTGGCTTAAATTTTTGTTTCTCCCAATTTTGCTAAGCCAACTTGCACCTCCCTTCTAGCCCAAATTGAAGAGGATGTTGGGGGGGGGGGGGGGGGGGGGGGGTTGCGGCGTTTTTTGGGGACGGGGTTTTGGGTTTTGGAGGATGGGGGTTGTTTATAATTTAATATTTTTCTACATTTAAATTTTATATTTTGTGAAAGGAAACTCCAAAATACATACTCCTTAAACATTTCAGTTTAAAGGTATCTGAATCGAGATTGACAACTATAAGTTGGTTCATGTTGGAAGTAAACAGGGTTGGCATGCATCCATGGCATGGATCAGCTAACATTTCAGATTCGGGCAGGAGCTACCTAGGCCACCAAGTCTGGACTCAACAAGGACCAAATGGTTCGAGTCCATATCCAACTCATACAATAGATCCCAGGTCCAACATACACCATTCCAGATTCTAGATTCTGGCCCCCATGCAGATGGAGCAAAACTTGAAAATCACTGGCTCAACAATTGAGACCATCCACTTAGTTTCCATCCAATGTACTGTTGGAAAGAAAAATGATCAACAGTACAAAGTTCAATTGGACAGAACAGAATCATTAAACTGTGGGATTTGAATCTATACTCCATCCCTGAAAGGGCTTATGATTTGAACAGTCTGAACTGGCTTGCCCATCTTCATGCATATGGTTTCACCGAATACTTTCCATTCAAAAGGACTGAACCTGACTGCACCCAGTCCCACATGCATCATGACAGCCACAGGCCAGAACTAATCTGACAGCTCTTTATCATCGGACTATAGAGGCTGACTCTTTCTAACCATCATAACACAAGGTTCAACAGCGTTTCATTTGATTTGGACATAATGCCAAATCTATTTTCACTCAACTAAAAGATCACTTAATAATAGAATTTGACAGGCCACCCTCCAATTTTTCGCCCAAGATCTAAACATTGTTCGGAGCATCACTTGTCAATTATGAGAAGATGACATACAAAAGAACTTTAATTCTACCTTTCACTTTCCCTCCTGGGGTTTATTGAGCAACACTTCTCTACAGTTTTTTTAAGAACTCAACAGTCTGAAGTATCAAGCCACCACATTACCTTTTGATTACTTCCGGTAACTGATTGCTATCATCTTAAACAAGACCGATCGATGATGATCATTGCAAATAATCCAAATCATCTGATATTCCTACCTGTAGAATGATTAAGAAAAAGAACAAAAATTATAGCAGGAAATCCTCTTAAAAAAAAAAGCCGCTTTCATATTGCAGAATCAAGGTTTGAAAATGGGCCAAGTCTGATGCATTACACACTAGAGCAAGGAATCCATGTTAATTATGTCAACCTTGACAATCCAGAAGTTTTTTTACTTCAAAATGCACCATTTAATATTAAATGATGATAATAGGAGATCCTGCAACTCATTACATGAACAGTTCTCTCTTAGCAATTTCATTACATGTATTGTCAGCTATAGGGATGTAAACAGGTCATGTTTAGTCAGATCCATGGTGGATCGAAACATAGAGCCAGACATCAATTGCTGCATATACCTAGTCCCAGCCCAACTACAATGTACAGACTGTACCTGAGTCTAGGCCCAGGTCAAGACCTCTATATAATGAAAAAGTAATCTAGATTTGAATCCACAACACAACTTCTTTTTTTTTTTTTTTTTATAACGGAGAGTGTCTCAGCCCTTTGAGCCGGACTAATCCCTACGGGACCAGGGGGAGCCCGGTAAATCCCCTGTGGCCTCAGTGTGGTAATGCAGTTTCGAACCCTCAACCTCCGAGAGCAAACCGTGGTCTTAGGCCAACTGAGCTACCCCTTGGGGTTATCCACAACACAACTTTGCAAGGGGCTTCAAGTTTCACCTCACACAAGGTGTGAGAGGTACATCTCAGAAGAAGAAAACCCACAGTAATCAGATATTCGCATATAGATCCAACTAGACCCAGACCCATACCCTATTATCAATTGGGTAAAAAAAGATGGTCCACAGTGAATTTTTCAGGTTCCAACCGGTAACCGGATAATTGGAGGTCCATTGACCTCCCTAGTCAGTTGAAACTTGCCTGCTGCCAATGAAAATTGGCAGACACCATTCCAGATGAAATGAAAAAATGAGATATGCGCATGGGGTTTATATATCCAAGGGTTCTTTTGACATTATCAGGAATGCTCATTTCAGATACATTTGAACTTTGACTCTTAACTTCTCACTCCCTACAATAATTTACACTTCCCTACATTATCAAAGAACTCATAATTCCAAAGTATGAAGCTAACACAAAACACGTCACCTTTTGATGACTTTCAGCATCTGATTGTAATCATCTTGAAAAAGACTGATGATCATTGTAGGTAAATCAAATCATTTGCTATTCCTAAGTGCAGACTGATTAAATACGAGGAGCAATAATCCATGAAACGAAATTTCTTTTCAAAAACATGCCTTTATGTTGCGGAGGCATGATCTAATACTGGGCAGAGGCTAAGATATCACATGCCGAAGCAAGAATCATAGTGTTATTTTTCATATTAGTCTTCATAAAAAAGAAATTCTTTTGATTTCACCATGCATCATTTACACTATAATAAATGGCAACAATCATAGGTCCTGCAACTCATTACATGAATTGTTTCATTTTTTCTTTTAGCTATTTCATTGTCAATGAAAATAAACAAATTTATTTCAGATGAAACCATAAATGAGATCTGATCATAGGGGTATATCCATCAAGGATACTTTTGACAATGTAAACGGGGAACTCTGAACTGTTTAACTGGAAATTTGTAACATGTAATGAGGGATGGAGGTGTTGTAAAGAGAAGAAAGGATATTCAAGATTATTGAGAAAGATACAAATCAATGAATATAGTCAAATATTATTGAAGATGAAACCATAAATGAGATTTGTGTAAGAAGCCATGTACCAACCCAAAAGCTTATATTAAGACATGTCAAGCCTATTACTTCAGTGATGTACACTCCCCCTCACGTGCAGGCCCAACAAATTTAATGGACGGGCAGGCCTGTCACGTGAGCTACACACAGCAGCCAGGTGGGCTACACAAGAACGAAAAACGGGATCAGATTATGCTCTGATACCATGTAATGAGCCATGTACCAACCCAAAAGCTTAAGCTGATAGGTGGAAGGCCCATACAGGTGTATTAAGACATGTCAAGTCTATTACTTAGGTGATGTGGGATGTGGGACTTCCTAACAATCTGAACATAGGAGTATATCCATCAAGGATACTTTTGACAATGTAAACGGGAACTTTGAACTGTTTAACTGGAAATTTGTAACATGTGATGAGGGATGCAGGTGTTGTAAAGAGAAGAAAGGATATTTAAGATAATTGAGAAAGATACAAAGTATAAAAATATCATCTATTAGAACACACATACAAGTGATATATAGTATGGTATAATTACTAATAGAAGTTGAAAAAACTCTAATATATTTTGCTCTAGAACTATGGGCATGTTTTTCTCCACAACTAGGTGGAACAGCAAGTCAAACACATTGTTTTTCCTCTTTTCTCTTCTGTAATGGCATTCATGCACATTGTTAGCAGAAGTGTGCCAGAGCTTCAATTACCTCTGGGAATTTTAGGTTACGCAACAAGGATGTAACCCCTCAGTGCACATTTCATAGACATCAGAGAATGTACACTTCAAAAAATATCCCCTAACATTTTGAGTTACAGCAATACAATATTTAATTGTATCCAGCATTCGAAGCCATAAAGAAATCATTAGACTTCCCATTAAGTATAGCCATACATAAAAGCAATAAGCTTTCACCTCCTTGTACATGTGTTCAAGCTGTTCTTTGGCTTCAGGAAAATTGCTTGAGCACCAATGTTGCAGGATGAATATGTTCTCTGTAGAGTAATATCTGGGTAAGCAGTTGACAAGACTCGACATGCCTAGCGATCCTTTTCTGAACTTTCCTTTTCTTTTTTTTTTTTTTTGTTCTTTCTGTTACTAAGTTTTAGAAAGAAAAAGCTAGGGTATCCATTTAAAAGCAGAAGAAAAGAAAAAATTAAGAGGAAGATTAGAAGAGAACCAGTCCATCTGTTTGCTGCTGAATGTGCAACCTCAATCGCATTTTCTGCCATGAGAGATTAAAAATCAGAAGGGAAGTTCAGAATACTTCAGCATGCAGAACACCTTTTGTATCTACGTATACATAAAAAATCTAAAGAAAAAGAAAGAAAGAATTATATATACATACATATATATATATATATATATATATATATATATATTTCAGATGAGAATATGAAAAGCCCACCCTGGAATCAACAAAATGCAACATGGGCCTGCCCTGAAACTGGGTGCAAAAAAGGTGCTACGAAATGAGTCATCACAAAATGAAAAGGTAATGTGCATAAATCTTTGTTGGCCGACCAGTGTCTAGAGTTTTGAAGGGCCAAAACTGGTGTAGAGTCAAATGCTAAGGAGATCTTTCATAGAGATGGGGTCGAGTGAACATGAGTCTTTGTTATAGCTCCTTAATGATGCTTTCATTTGCAGTGAAAGATCCAAGATCCAGACAGAGGATTTGGTCTACGGACCAGTGGAGAGGTTCTCATCTAAGTCTTCCACAACCAACCCCACCCCACCTCCACTCCCCGGGCGGCGGCGGCAACACACACAGTTGTCTCCCCTTCTTGTGCTCTTGTGCAGTGTGGTCTAGCACCTCCTATATGGGAGGCATTTTGCTAGGCAGCTTTCTCAAGTAATATTATCACAATGGATATGCTACCACATAGAAAATTTATGAAGTAAACGCCATGTAGAATCAGGAATGCGATTTCACATCAAAGGTATGGTTCAAGAGTTTCAGAATGCTCAGAGTCAGTCGGGTTAACGAAGGTACTCTACAACATTGTTCCGGACATCGGGGAGGGATCCATTCTAAAAGACTGGAGGAATACAGTGAAAGTCTGCACCACAAGAAGTCATTGGGTCAATTTGGAAAGTAAGAAACAAAAGCATTTTCAATAACAAACAGGGTCATGTGGAGGAAGTGGTCGATGACTTGATTCAATTACAGTTGGAGTTGCAAGTTGGGGGTCAGAGGGTTCACATGAAAAATTGTTCAAATTGGCAGCATCAATTTTAGAGGAGGAAAACAAAGAAGACCTTTTATAGCATGGTAACTGCCAAAAAAAGCATGGTAAAAATATAATGTCAGTGGCGCGGCAAGAGGAAAAACAAGTCCTGCAGGAATAGGAGGGGTGTTGAGAAACGAGGAAGAAGAAACATCATGTAAGTCCTCACATTGTGCGGGACTCATGGAATAAAAAAGCCAGAGGTTTTTGGTTTTGCATGAGGCACTAAGGACTAAAGAAAAGGTTGACAGACATCTATCAGTTGGCATCGAGAAAAGGAAGCATACAATGGAGGATGGGTTTGGAAATGAAAGAAATCTGGTAGAATCGCAAGAAGATTGGTTGTATGTTTCAAGTGGTGCCAAGAAGTGTGAGCAAGGAGGCAGATGTGATGGAAAAATATGTGTTGATAGAAAACAGATGATAATCATTTAATGTTTTTATATTGTCACCCATTCTTCTCACTGCCATGGGAAGATGAGCTATATACCCTTTGCTCAATTCGTGTTCCTTTTACTTTTGCCTGTTTAGTATTGTATGTACTGTAATCAGTATTCTTCTCTTGATTTTGTACTCTTTTCTTCTTTCAACGAAAAATTAAGTTGACGATAAAAATAATAAATAAAAAAACAACGAAAGAAAAAAATTGCAATTCTTACTCATTGCTTCAAGGGCAGCTGGGTCATTGTCTGCATACAGTCCCATTTCATCCTAGACATAGGCCATCAACTTGTCATGCATTTGCATCAACATTATGCAGCCAATTTTTTGATTTGTTGATAATCCAGAAGACAGAATTTAAAATACCTTTAGCATACTATGCTTTAGCTCAATGGCCTTCAGCTCCTCTAGAGCTACCTCTCGTTCGTCCTAGACAAAAGACTGAATGCTAAACTCCAAGTTTAAACAGTCACTAGACTCTCTAAAAGGGTACTTCAGTTCTAACAAATGATCAGAATGGAACAGAAAACACATACAGAATCCTCCCTGCCTTTCTTTAAGTTGTCCCTCTGTTCAACCAGTTCTCCTAAATTCTTTTTACTGCTTGCAAGATCAGACTCAAGTTTGGAGTATGAGTTCCTCAACTGTCGCCAAAGACAACCAATAGCAAATGAAGGTTTAAGAGAGACCGATGTTATTATTTACAAATAGTTCTTGTAGTTTTTTTTCCCCATTTTTGTCATGCCAATTGGCATCTTCAAGTGGTAGCTGTAATTCGAGCATGAATCTAGGTCACCTCTGCAGAGGGACAGCAAATCTGCCAGCTCACCTATGGAGCAGGGGAGACCAGCATTTATCTGAAGATTGTGAAAGAACATAAATGATTACCTGATTTCCAGCACAACTAGGAAGACTCCAAAAGTATATCTGCAAGATCAGAAAGGTAAGCCACATCAAGTTACTGGATAGAATAACACAAATAAAAATTGTTGATTAAGATATTCTCAGATAGCTTCATCCCTTGCAGCCTTGTATTTAACATGAGGAGATGCTGTGAGTGGGCATGGTGCAGCTGGCAAAAAAGTCCAATATAAGCAACAATAACCAGAGAACAGCATGCAATGTGAAAGGCATGCATGCCTGCCAGTGGTTCAATACACGTGTTTACTTTTCAAGAGTAAAATCTGAAAGTGGCTTGAAGGAACCGGCAGAGACATTCGTATGCTAAAAATCTGAAAGTGGGGGGAAGGCACTGGCAGAGATCCTCATATGCTAAATAGAAAATCTGAATCTCATGAGTGGAACAGTGATCACACAAGCAATCTTACGATTTTGCGATTCATGATTTATCATTGTTACTGGTGTACTATTGTATCATCCAATTTGAATTTCAGAACATTGGTCTATGGAGGAAAAGCGCGAGTTTATAACCTGATTAAGCAGTAAACAAATCATATGCCTCGGCACATATTTGTCCCAAGACTTGATACTAACTTTGACCCAATTTTGAAATGGTCCAAATTGTCTGGGTCCATTCCGAAGAAATGTGTTTTTCAAATGTAAAAAGATGTTTCTTTTATGCCGTTCAAAAAATAAATAAAAAAGATGTTTCTTTTGTCCTGTGCAAGAAAAGATACAATAAAATTTTCAACTTCAACTCTTCAGCCATTCTGATATACTTACAGAACTGCCTATCTTGTCCTTGGAGACAAGGTCATCATCCACTAGACTCTGGACAACATCTTTCACAGATTGGCTGATGACGCCTTTCTTGGGACCGAGCTTCTCAAGTTCTCTGAGCTGAAGTACGTTTGGAAACACATGAGACTTAGAAGAAATAATTTAAAAAAAATCAAAATACAAATAGCTCTTTTTGGCAGGCATAGATTTTAAGCAAGTGATGGTCACACTTAAGTGCTGATGCTAGAAGGAAAAGAAATGATATTTAAATATGTATAACCTAATAGAACATAAAAGGTTAAAAAACAAAAAGTTGGAACAACAAAAAAAAAAAAAAATTGGGGTAAAAATTAAGATGACATAAATATTGAGTACTGTCAGACAGGTAAACTGCAAAGGAAAATGTCCACAGCATTGAAGCAACTGGGCCACAACCACAAGACAGTGTTCCTCCCTGTTTCTGAGATGTTTTCATAAATATTGGTCAAAGTACAAAGAAGATGAAAAATAACTTAGCAGAATACATGAACTAACGCATAGGGAACAAATGACCATAAAAAATATGGAACTGGACACCCTAAGAGCATTTCTGTTAACAGTCTAATCTTTAAAAAGATATATCAAGCATAATGTGTCTATCAACTGCAAAAATTACACATACACGTAAATGGAAAACAAAATATACATTATCACCAAATTCTATAAAACAGTAAGAGATAAATCATTTATTGCTCAACTCACAAGAAAGAAGTCTTGGGACTCATAAAATATTCGAAGAATCTGCTCACGCTTCTCTTCCAAAGAAAGACCTCTTTTCTTTGACTAAGCAAAACACAGGAAACAAGTTATCAGATCTCCAGTTTTTCACATCACAAATGCTGCCTTCTAACAGTAGAGAAAAAAAAATTTTAATGAATAAACTAAAGAATTATGAAAGCTCTACAATAGTAAATAATTGGCCAAATGTATGTAGCATGAGTATCTAACCATCTATCAGAACTTAACACTAGAAACGGGGTGCCCCATTGAGAAAATCCTTTCTTGAAAGACAAAGGAGAGATTTCTGGGTAGACAGAAATGTCACCCTCAAAAGGGGATATCTTGAGTTGTAATGTGAGGATACCCCCATTGAATCTAGTTTATACAATATTATGGCTCCTCTCTGGTAATTAAGGATTTCCAAAATTTCTGGCGTGTCATGTGGTTCAGAGTAAAGATGGAAAAAACTCTCCATTTATTGTAGCACAAGTTTCTAGAGATTTTAGAGTTTTATGCGTCAATGACTTTGGCACCCATCATACATGTAGAAGAAGATAAAGTTCGTCAAATTTGCTAATGGTGGAGTTAATTGCATCTTATCTTCATACTCATCCTCGTAAGTCCTACCCCTTGTTATATTTTTGGATATTTCTTTCCCCGAATGATCCGCGGTGTTCAGAAGATCAATGGCGTCCTAACACTTGGAAGTAGTCATTCATATTGTGCCATATGTGACACTTGATACAATTGCTGAAAAGAAAAACTGAATAAAACCAAAAGTGAAATGTTGAATAAAATGCAGTACACACAACTTCCTATGAGAATGCGCAAATAAGAAGAGAATGATGTGATGGCAAATTATTGGCTTCTGCTTCACTCGCATCAAGAATAAGCCGGTATAGCAATGTAGCATTTTTATTTACTTGTTACAGGTCTCCTATGCGACACATCCCAATAATGTTCTTCCTACTCAATCATGCCTGTCAAGTGAGAAATCCACAGGAACAATTGAAATGCAAATAATTTCTTTCTGTTGATTTAAAACTGACATACTGAACCTGTGAACATTTCCCATCCAAGCTAAAATCGAGATCGGGCGAAATTTAGGAAATTTTTTTTTATCAGTAGTCTCTAACAGACAATTAGGTAGACTTTCATCAAATCAAGAATCCTACAATCATGCAGAACAGCATACATCAATTCAATAGATATGCATACTAATCAATTCTACCAAAAAAAAAATATATAGATATGCGTACTAATAAACTCGACCTTTCTGAATTTCAGGGTTTCAATGCACAAAACACAAAAGAATTTCAGATAATATGCTCAAGTAGAGTGGTAGAAAGGAAAACCCTAGAAGAGATCGAAATGGTTGGAGGTAGAGAAATCCCTAGAAGCTCTTAAATCAGACGAATACAGATGAGGATTCTCATCAAAAGGAAAGAGATTAAGAGATTTTACTGATTCGAGGGCAAAACATATAGAGGGAACATGGATTAGGGTTTTAGAATCTTGCCATTTACGCTTTCTGGAATTGGGAGCCGAGCAGCGACGAAGAGAGCGCGCGGGCGGGAAACGAGATGTCTAATGGAATGGCGGGAGATCAAGAAGGGTTCAAGGGTTCAAGAACAGGTAATTTATTTAGTGGTAATTTACTTTTAAAATAAAGTGGAGTGAAGTGAAATAAAAAAAATAAATAAAATATAAGTGAGTTATAATGGAATTTTATTTTTAGTTGTTTGGGATGGAATATTTTTAACTTTTTGTATGGGAAAATATAGGTTTTTTGTATTTTAGTGAATAAATGTAGTTGTTTTTTGACTTTTTTTGGAAAAGATGGAAGGAATTTTTTGGAAAAGTACTTTTGAAGGGATATTTAACTTGACTTCACTTCACTTGACTATATTAGTAAAATTACCAAACGGGGGGCCTATGCTACTTAGGCCCTAGCTCGGTCCTTGCCGGAAAAGGCCAGGCCTAGGGCCTGAAGAAGATAAAAAAAAAAAAATTTCCTTCACCGTAGTGTAACACATGGTGTTAATGAACCTTCTTTTATTCGAGTTTGGGATTGACAATGCAATGCAGCAAGTACATGCCTTATTACAAATTGATGGGCAATCATTACCTTAAAAGATAAGACTATTTAATGGTATTGTTGTATATCATCTTTTAACTCAACCATTGATAGAATGCATTTTTATTGAATTCTTATAAATTAAATGGCAAACAAATAATGGATCCTCCATGGGGGGTGGGATTTTATCTTGTAATTCCCTCTACAATATTTCCCTCTACAATATTCCATTGAGATTTTGTAGTTGTGGATCACCTAAGTGTGGGAGGTCATTGAACTTAAATCTAAGTATGGGGCTAAACATTAGATCCGAAAAACTAACGACAAATGATCCCGTGCTATTAAAAACTCTCACAATAATCATGTTCAAACAAACCTACTTGAATGCTTAAATAAGTTTACGTACACAATGATTGCTTGTAGATAAATCGCTAAAAGAAAGAAAAGAGAAGAAAATGTGTAAGAATCATGCATGCCTTATTTACATAAGAAACATAATCAGATAAATTTGCATATATAAATAAGGAAAATAAGAGGGCCAAGTCAGCCTTAATGTTATCCAAGCTCGACCTTCAAATTGGAGGGCTTACAAAAATTTTGTTTTTAAGTTCTCAGACTTTCTAAGAAACTCAGAAGCCCCCATTTCGTGGCTTCTTCGAGTCAGCAGGCCTAGTTCCCCCGAAGTCTGATTGGCTGCTCTATTTTCAAACAAGAATACGAGTGTTGTGTGAAAAACGTTCAAAATATGAGTGTTGACTGTATAGTGAAAACGCTGAGTGAAAAACGTTCAAATGAGTACACTATTACTGTTAATAGGCCAACAGTACTTGTACTTCTTGTTGTGTGTGTGAGGTGGGGTTGCTTGGAAGGGAGAGGGCTAAAAACTGCCAAGCATCTGCATCTGCATCTTTCAAAACCATCCTTGCCATTATCTTTTACTCTGGTGAAAGCCAGTATTAACTGACGGTGCAACATAATTTCAACCCCAATTCCAAAGGAAATTACCGAAAAAGTCTCCATAGCATGCCATAGGTAAGATTATGACCAACTAGTAGTTCAGAGACGGGAGAGGTCCTCTGGGTGTGTTTTTGTCTTTTTTTTTGTCATTTAGTAATGTGGTCGATATCGACCATTATGTGCTGGTTCTTCTTGGTTCTTCTTGACTTGCAGAACCCAAATATAAAGTGCGGGTTTCTCTGTTTGTTGCAGGTGCTGCTGCTCCAAATTTTGTTCCATGTCCCACCTAGGCTTCCATGCCCTGTAAAAATTCCAAAGAGAACAGCAACCCAGAGAGAACCGAGGAAGAAGATGAACTCCATCTAAGCATCTACCTCCGTCGGTCTATTCAAGACCTCAATAAGAGCCGTCCAACCTCCCAGCTATAACTAAAAAACAATCATAAACAAAAATTGAATGCTTTGGGAAGGATTTGGATAAGAAAAATCTTTCAGATAAGACCACAGGAGAGCGAAAGAGGAGAGATGAATCTGATTCTGATTTTGTAAATATTAAGACCCAAGAGGGAAAAAAAGAAAGCAACCCACCTCTAAATTCAATGTTGTAAAACGGACAATCGAGGTTTTCTTCGTCCCTATCATGTCTCTCTCTCGTCTCTCGCTCTTGGTACTCCCAATCATTTTGTCGAACATCTCACCTGCGTTCTTCTCGCTGGGCTGCGGGAGAGATAGAGTGCTTTTTTTTTTCTTTTTTGCTCTAATGGTCGATATCGACCATCACTACTTAGCTTTAATGGTCGATATCGACCAATTAGATTTTCTCCAACCTATAACTGTCTTACTCGTTGAACACGACAAAATGGTCGATATCGACCATTATTACTTCCTATTAATGATCGATATCGACCAATCTGTCAGTCAGATTTGTTCCAACATGTAACTGTCTTATTTGCTGAATACTACAAAATGGTCGATATCGACCATATCGCAAAATGATTAAAAAAAAATTGAAAAGGAGCCTCAGGACCCCTTCTATCTTCAACATGAAACTGGGTCCTCGTTGACCCTATGGGGTCCCATGGAGATTTTTCCCGTAGTTTCCTCCCAATTCTATCTTTATGTACTTTTGAAATAAAGTTCATATAGTAGGGATTTTTTTTTTTTTTCATTAATTCAACCTCAACTGTGCTGATCCAATTTTCAATTCTCCATCAAATGGGCCTCATTAGCATTGCACAACTTATTTACTCTATTCCCCACCTTAAATTAATGATATTCATCACTACTTATGAAATTTGGAAACCCTTCAAAGTTGAGCTTTTGCCTTAAAAAAAATTAGCCATTATATGTTTCACATCTTTTACTATTTTACATAAAATGCTCGCCATAGTGCATTTCACAATTATCACTATCTTTGATCAAAATCAGCTTATTGCATGTCCTAATCTCATCCAAAACTCTAGGAAATTAAGAATGGCTTCTCACGGTTTTTATATGGCTGTCTGGGGTTCGAATTTCAGGTACGTCGCCTTTTCCACTTGTGTGGGCTTTCTTTCCGCTTGTACAGGCCTATTTCTCACTTAAGTGGACTAGCTTCCCGTGTGTATACGGGCTCTCTCTTGAGTCCCAGCCCTTTAATTGGGGTAAAAAAGAAAAACCTCTAGGAAATTAAATCCATTTGATGACTTTCACGCAAATTAATTTTCAAACTCTCATCTAACCACTGCAAATAGAAATCAAAAGGCACCTAGATTTTTTTCTCCTACCATCTATGAAAGAAACATATAAAAAATTGAAAAGGAAAATTAAAATAGAAAAATAAGATGGAAATATATATATGGTTTTGGACACCATTATCGCTTAGTAAGATGTTTGAATATCCAACACGAACGTACCAGTGTGAATGGTAAATTTCATCTCGAGTGCAATTTGGATTGAGTATAACTTGAGTGGGATCAACCACTCAAAATATATATATTTATATATATAGGAGAATATTCATGTGCATCTATCCCTCACCATTACTTTAACTTATCCTACATTACTTTAACTTGACGCATATATAATACTCATTCATTTCTTGACCCATATAACCTATAGGATACCCATTCATTTCTATTGATTTTCTGATTTCTACTGTCACCGGCCAAAAAAAAAAAAAGTTTTTAACTCCGCCAAGTTGATTGTTGCATTGTATTGCCGGTCCCAAGCCCGAAAAAAGGGAGGAGGGTTTAAAGTCCGGTTCACACCGGGTGTCTGGTGACAACAAGAATAATTAGAAAATGTTTTATTTCTGTTTAGGATCGGGCTAAGTCCAGGCCCGGCCCTGTCTCAGTCCAGGCCCGTATGGGACGGGATTTGATGTAGGCCCGTTCAATTTAGAGCTGGGATTGGACAACACCTGGCAAGCCCGTCCTATTTTTGGGACGGGATTGGACAACCTAAGCCCAGGCTCGGCCCGTCCCATTGACAGGCCTACTTGAAAATTCTCATTTATGGAAGTGTCCCACACCCTATGGTGAGGGATAGATGCACATGAATGTTCCTCATATATATATATATATATATATATATATATATAAAGAGAGAGAGGATGGTTATTAGGTACGTCGGGGTGGGGCCCACCTGTTGGCTGATGGTCCATCTGAATGGACCACACACACATGCACCCCCTGACTTTCATATGGGGGCTACTTTTACACCCAACTGATGTATCAGTACACCGTTGGATCAACTGTATACCAATCTGAATGGACTATACACCATTAAACTTGTAAAGCCCAGATGAAGATGATGATGATTAGGGATGGGTTGGTTCTTTGTAGAGATGAAGGGTTATGGGAGATCTTTCAATCCCCTCTAGTCCCAATCTTAAGTTGAGGCGATCACAGTCATCCAGTATGCGACTCACGCTCTAAGTGACTAATATATAAATATACGCATGCAGAGGAAATACTTAGAAGATGTATATTTAGTGTGTTATACATTTTATACATTAAATGTAGACATGCTTATAGATAGGGTTGGTACCTAAGTTGATATCTCAGTTGCTTTGAACTTAATTTACTACCAAATCTATTTCCCGGTAATTAGTAGTAAAGAACAAAACAACCACCATCTACACGAAACTTAGGTCATACAAATGCAGGGACCCTTACCGCATTATTTGCACCCAGCTTGCGAACATCCAAAAGGTGTTTTGATATAAAATGTAACAGATGGGACGAAAGATTTAATTAGTGTTTTCAGCAGATGCATCATGACCCCTTGCCCAGTTTAGCTCATGGCCTATCTTTCTAAACTACAATTTCTCCTTTGACTTAAGGAAATCGTTTTGTTTTATATGGTAGGGGAAGAGGATTTCACATTTAATTACAAACATGACTTCATCAATAGAATACAATAATTGAATGTAATTTCTCAACATATGATTTGATGAATATGGTAATGAAGTTTCTCGGTTGACTTTAACATGTGTATGGACTACGACTCTAGTTTTCTTAACTCCAAGACTCCATCCATATTGTCTAATCAAGCTTCATATGTATGATTGGCTCATCTTTGGTGTTTATCTACTTTTCTTTATTGTATTTTTTTAAAAGCGCACCCCACGCCTTTTGTTTTAATGGCAAGGAAAGTCTCAAATCTATGATAAATGGATAATATTTTAATCCTTTATTTTATAACTAAATT
The DNA here is from genome assembly GCA_003546025.1 of Camphora micrantha. Taxonomy (NCBI): domain Eukaryota; kingdom Viridiplantae; phylum Streptophyta; class Magnoliopsida; order Laurales; family Lauraceae; genus Camphora; species Camphora micrantha. The sequence goes on from QPKB01000004.1 coordinate 19,341,518, forward strand.
CCTTTAACCGAGGAAAAGGAAACTAATTGACCATTAATAAGCCAGTAAAAAGGGTATGAAGAGACTATTTTTTGCTACTTTTAAAACTTAAATTTGTAAACAAATCTCCTTGAAAAATATTACAGATGAGACTCATCATGATTTCATCGTGTGGCGAGATTCATGTGATTCCACCAATGGAGCTCGGTAGGGTAGAGAAAGTAATACATATGTAGTGTTGGACAAGGTATTTTTATTGAAGACAAAATGATCATTTCTAATGCACATAATGACATCTTCTTTTAGGGCATGTTTGTGTAACACTTTTTTTCAAAAAAGTGAACGGTTGTCGATAGAAAATCCATTTTTCTGGCATTTGGTGCAGAACAATTTCACGGAAATGCTTTCCTGCCTCATCAGCATTTTCCTTGATAATGGTAGAAATGAGTTTTCTATATAGGGTATGGAAATGGATTTTCTCGAAAAACTTCTCCTTCTTTTCCTCACTCTTGTCTATTTCAACCCAAAACCCTACAATTCTTTCATTTTTTATTTCTTTTAATATACATGTTATTTTACTTTTCTTCAAAAAATTATTTTACCAAATAAGAAAATTTGATTTTCTATTAGAAATCTACAGCCGTACCAAACAACATTAGCACCAATTCAAAGAATACAATTTTTTTTTTTTTTTGCACCAAACATGAATTTCTAAATTCTATAGAAATCCTTTTTCGAGGTTTCCATTTCTATGGAATTTGGCGACGTAGCAATTTCTCCTTTCTGTAAAAAGGGTGTGTACACAAACGTGTCCTTAGTAAAAAAAAAAAAACCATGGCCCCCCTCTTATATGGACTATTGTCAAAATTTTCTCTAATATTAATTGAATCCACCATCAGGTTGATCACATGTAACAAGCTCAATACGTATTGAGTAATTTGGGGAGAACCAATAAAAATAAAAAGAGGGAAATCCTTAGAACGGTTCAATTCTTACTTACGTGGCCCCAATGGAGATCATCATCAACTTTCAAAATGATTAAACCATGCACCATGGTCATAGACAAGCCTGTCAGGTTTGGCCCGAAGATCACAAAAAATCTTGCTTAACCCAGGGCCAGGCCAGCCTTCAAACTCTTGGGCCTCAAAATAGTATCAGAAGTCAGAACTACCGGTGGGCTTTACAAATGAGGACAGAACTCCCCAGATGAGGCCCAAAGTCCACGCTTACAGCAGACTGATTTCAATACTTCTCATGACATTAACCAAGGCCTGTCGTGGATTGAGTTAGCATGGCCAACAAATTCATAGTGTTTCGAAATGGGTTAAGAGCATAATCCAATAAATTTGAAGTGACTCTACCCAACCTAGTTATGTTGGATGTCTTGTATTCTATGAGGACAGGTTGTTTGGAATAATACCATACACAAGTCCCCGTCAGGGGCCTAATAGTCTGTTAGAGGGCTTGTCCCTGCATTTTACAGTACTTTTGAAATCATTATAACTATTTGATGCAATCTTTATATACATTTAGATTCTCATTTTTAAGTTTTAACTATGAAAATCAGAGTGTGCGAGAGAGGAAAACCCGAGAAATCTCTGTAGCCTACTTTTCTCAAGAGTGAAAGCATGATTTCACTGATGGACATATATACATTGCCTAACCATGTAAATTCATATGGGCGGACCCAAGTGTTATTACACGGGTGCAACCTTAAAAGCCTCCTAAATAAGCTCTTAAAAGATTTGATTTTATTATTTAACTTTTTAACTTGAGCATGCACCACCCATCAAACCTTAGGACGTGTTTGGAAATTAACTAGTTAAAATAAAATAAAGTGAATTCGGACAAGAAATGATAAGGGTTCATATAAAACATACATAATTTTTAAAAAAAATTCAATTTTTTTTTTAAATGTCAGAAAAACAACATCCTTTCTCTACTAAAAGATAAAAAAAAAAAAAAAAAAAAACTCCACTTCACTATACAAGAAGTCAAAAAAATACCATACCAAACAACTAAAAATAAAACACCATCATAACACCTTATATTTTATTCTCTCTTGATTTGATGTTTCACATCTCCATACTTCAATTCACCATTTGTCAGACTCGCTCTATCTGAAATATGAAGCCGGGTGACACTGGTGTCTTCCATGAGCCAGAACTTTCAAACCATGACTCAATCAATTAGTTTTGGCTTGGTATCGACTTTATGTCATGTTGGAAGATCATATGGAAGGGCCGGTTCTGAGCTGTCTCCAATTCGATCCGAATCCGACAAACTTTCATCCCCGACTTAGAAGACTTTATGCAGGAGGATATTCACATGTAACATGACTTTATACAGCCGTGTAACATGAAACTGGAATCAGAATTTTTAACTTTTGCCATTACAGTGCTTTTAGGCCTTTAAGTCCCAATTTGGGACAGTAAAAGCTAAAAGGAAACAAATGTTGGGTCGGTTTGTTTGGACATCCTTTTAGGCCTTTATGGGAGGACCCCCACTTCATGCCCATGTCTTCAACCATCAGCTTTCAAATCCAAAAAAAAGGGAAGTCTAAGGTGAATCTAGAGTTAAATTAATAGAGGATATAAAATGAGGTCGCTTCTTGTTGCAGCTTATTCAAGTAAGTGCCACAGGTAACCACTGATTTTTTTTTAAGGTACATAACAACTGAGCTTTTAGTGGCCGGTTGACACATGGACAGTGGAAAATTAAAAAAGAGATTTACTTTATAATTACTTTCCTTTCGGCCTGATTATTTAGCCGTCCCTGTGTTCTAATTATTTATTAGTTTCTAAGTTTTATAATATCCTGAATAATGGTTGTTTTGGTCAAAGTTTTATTGGTACAAGACAACACAAATGTGTCCTTCAATGATAAACAACGGTATATGCTTTTTATTTTTTACTTTTAAAATTATGTTTTTTTTTTTTTTTTTTTCATTTTCGGTGCTTTAACAGTTCGGTGAGGTACTCATGATAATTCTTGATCTGATTTAACCACATCAATATGACTGTTTTTTTTTTTCTTTCTTTTATATGTTCGTTAGATTGTAGGGCCTTCTTTTATAGAAAGGGTTAGTAGACCCCACAAACTCTTTTCTTTACTTATCATTTCCACCACCCACCGCATGGGGCACCCCATCGAGGTGTGTCATTTATGAGTCTGGATCTCCTCTTTTGTTTGAACAAGGAAATAATAAAATCCCATGCCAATGCACCGTTTCAATTTCTTCCTTTGAATAAAAAAAAAAATAGATTTTATACAATTGAAGAATCTTGATAGGATTAAATGTTATTTTTTTATTTCAACGAAACAAAAGATCCAAACTCCTCATTTATAAGGTGATGCTTCCAAACAGCTTGCCACATTTCTTTCAAAAACATCCCCCAATCAGGAGTGGGAATCAACTATAAAAGCTTAATTGGCTTCAATTAAGTAAGCCACTTGCATAGTTTTAAACTACAAAAGGCCTTATGCTTCTTAATTAAAAAACATTAGTTCATTGACAAAACAATGATCGAATCTTAGAAAGATAGGAAAATCCAAGTAAAGGACAAAATGTGAAAGCTTGCATCTTCTTGACTTTTGACATAGGCACATGGAAGAAATCTTTTTTGTAGTTAGAAGTTTCCCATGCGGCACGGATGGTGAGGCACGTGGATTGGTGGTAACGACCATCAACAGGACCACAGTCAGAGAAAGCTCACCTCGTTGTTTGAAGTTTCAATAGTGGACTTGACCATAATAGTGTAAATACTGCAATTGAAGTCTTGAACAAAAACTATTGAGCACCCTGCAATTCGTAATTAGGGTAAGAGGTGCCGGTTCTAATCTGTCTGTCCTGGATTCCAATTCGTACGAATTTGAGACTAAGATATCTCGTCAAAAGTCTATTTCTTTTATCAAAGAGCCCCCACCTCAATTGAGACTTGCTCCTTTCCTCACTTGAGATTTACTTTTTTTCTTGTCCGAGAGTCCAGTCCAGTCCAGTCCAGTCCCGCCCTCCCCCACCCCTCCCCCACCCAAAAAAACAAAAAAAAAAAAAAAAAAAAAAAAAAAAACTAAAACTAGGTACTGATTGAATGGATGGACTTTTCTTTTCTTTTCCTTTTTTTTATAATGCACAGTAGAGACCCAACAAGGGCTTATCCAAGTGAGTCTCATATGCAGAATAAGTGGCAGAACAATTTCTGGCAGCGAAGATTGTAAGAATTCATGTTAGAAGAATGATGTTCACTTCAAGCAACCATACCTTTTGATTTGGATGTCGTATTGTGATGTACGAATACTTGCTTTTAAACTATTGATGTGCTCTATGACATGAGCAATACCAACAATCATATGTTGTTTTCCAGGCAAAATGAAACCATTTCAAAGGTCAAAAAAATACGTTTGGAACAAAAACTATATGAGACATCAGCGGTTGATCTTTGACATTAGAGCCGTTTTGGGTCTTCTAAAGATGGTGAACGGCTCGGATGATGATTGTGGGACCCATAAAAAGTAAAAAATCACAAAACCACGGTGAGCCCCAAACTAGCATCCGAACGCTGTGGCACCGCAAATTCCTGCCCATGCGGATTGTCTATTTCAGAGGCGGGGAGGTCCCATCTTCAATATATTCAAAAGCATAGATTCATGGAATCCTTCAAGGCCTTTTCCTCTTTGCACCAAACATAATTTTACTGTACAGTCAATGAAAAACGCTAGAAATCCTCTCTGTGGACTTCGCCAAACGTGCCCGAAGAATAGACCTTTTTACTCATTTATTTCATTCAATTTTAGTCTCCAGAAGCTCAAAATTTTAATAACCAGTGAATGTGCAACTCAATGAACATGAAACTTCATTTTTATAGTCATAGTCACTAGAATTGTAAAGAAACAGCCAAGAAGTTCCCTGTGTGTTTCTCAAAGGATGAAGACAAGCCATAAAAAATACCATTGATGGACTAATATGTTCAGAAAGAGATTCATAGAAAAGAGGAAACAATTTCAATTAAATCTACGCATAGATACTATCACAGAGAGCTGTATCAGTTACTATATTCAATGATTTCCAATATAAACTATCCACCCAAAAAAGGTCCTGCATCCGGAGCATTTCAGAGCATAATAAGGTCAATAGGCTATAAAATCTTTTTTAAGGGTCGATTGGCTATTATATATAGTCAATCGACTCTCTGTTTTATCTACCTTTCATCCTCATCTAAACATACAACTTCGGTGGCCCATAACCCAAAAAACAAAAAAGCACCAACAAGTGACCAACTTTTAAACAACCGTTGGAAGTCATGGGCAGCAGCAACCCCCAGTAAAAGGCAGCTAGCATAAGTCTATAGTAATAATTTTGGGGCCCTGCTGATGAATTGAGTGGGATGGTGAAAAGAAAATGGATCGAGACCCAAATGATGCACATGGTCTACATTGGCCAAACTCCCAAGACTCGGTTTAAATGCAAATTTGTATGCTACAGACCTCTCTCTCTCTCACACCCACACACAGCTTGGCTTGATGATCAAAGGGCTGCACAAATTTGATGTTGCATGTGAATCATATTTTTAGGTTTTAAGAAGTTATGTATACTAAAACAAAATACCGAAAACAATTTTTACACGAAATAAAGACTGTGGATGAAATGGTATATTACAATATAATAGATTACGGATTTACAAAGAACATGACTTTTAACAGAATTAGTGAAAAAATAAGATTCACAAAGACGAACCCCTACAGATGGAATAAAGTTTTGTTAATAATGAAGTGAATAATAATCCTAATGATATATATTTTAGAGGAATTTATGGAAAAAATCCCCGTAGGACCCCATAACATTCCTCGCTCCCCTGTATTCCTTCGCATCCTCCTTCTTCCTACCTCCTTTGGTCCCATCCACCGCATCCACTACTCTAAAGCAGCACTGGCAATCAAGAGAAAAAATAAAAGCAGTTTTTATTTGTATTATGCAAATCGAGAGCAACCACAGAATGATCGATATCAATCATAACGCTAAATTAAAAAGAAAAAGAAATAAAACTACAACAAGAGGACCCCACCAGTCTATACTGTGCTACCAGACCTCTTCATATTTTGTAATGATGTTGAGAAGATGGTTCTACTAGAACCCGTTTTCCACTTACGTAACAAGAGGGGGACGAGGTTTTCAAAGACCAATTGCAAATGACATGATTCAAAATTGGACCGTGTTTCTTGGATGGAGCTGAGGAGACATAAGATGCAGAAATAAAATGACGTATGAAAAAAGAAAAAGAAAAAAAAAGAAGAAGCAAAAGGACATTATCTTTTGCAAGTTAATGTTTGATGGGTACGTTTCCTTCTTTGAATTGGCCATCCCACGCATATACCGTGACCTCTGAGCACTCTGAGAGAACAACCTTGCTGACAATACCCACGTCATTCAACAACATTTCAATTGGAAACACACCAATCAAAACCATTGGCCAGTTCTTTCCTATTTTACCAAATCAAACTTTCTGTAATTAAGTTGTTCTCTAGTTGATTTGCTTGAGATTTTCAACACATCGACTGCTCCCAATGCCCACTACAAGTATCCAACAAGACGATATGTTTTGAGATAATGAAGCATCAGATGCATCAGGGCATACGGAGTGTTTGGATGTGCCTTTTAGACTAATGGGTCACACTCCACATTGACAGCTTACCAAAAGTCATTGGATAGTCGGTACAAAATACTGTTGAGAATTTGGTTATAAACCTATACATCGAGTGCCTGTGCATATAGAATATGTAGAAACTAAAAACAGAAAAATTCATGGTCAAATGAGCTCATACGAAGATTGAAGAGGTAAAGGGTGAATTACAAAAGATATCAATATAGAGGGACTTTTCTTAATTAGGATTTGATTTACTAGTGATGACTGAGTATTTATTCTTATCTTCCCTTGGCTCAATTTCCATTCAAGGGGAGATTGATTGATGGTTATTTTTGAAAATTCACCTTTGACCTTCATCTTTAACCATTGAAAGTTATGAATTCCTATATATCCTATGCAAACATATATGTCCTAAAACAATTTATGTCCCTAATTTAAATTTTATTTCTAGCCATTTTAGAACTTTTCCGCAACAGACTGTTTAGACTGATGGCAGATCAAGCAAGATCTCCTCAAATATAGAGACATACAAGCGTCCAAAACAACAATCCAGAACCATGGTTATAAAGAGAAGAGTATGTGAAATAGGACTGTGAAATAGGACATGGATGGTAGTAACTAGCAAGGATATGTATTAAGTAGTGTAACATATCTAAGGATTTGGCACATGATAAACTGGAATGGCAAAAAAAAATAATTTTTTTTTAATATAGCTGAATCAATATAACTAAGACAAGGCTTTGATGATGATGATAGTGCTTTTTTTTTTTTTTTCGTGGTAAAAATGATGATGATGTTTATAAGTTATAACCCACCGTCAATACGAAAACATACAAATCAAAATCATGGTACTAGAGAAACAAAACAAGACAAATTAAACATAAGTTCTTCATTTTCTATTTATTAACACAAGGATTCCAGGTAACAATACAACCATAACTTGCTTGCAGATATCTAACAAAACGAACTTTCCTTTCAGTGGTTGTATGACTACAATGTGATACTCTGGTGCAGCCCATGTGGTTTTGTTTCAGCACTAGCAAGCCACTTAGAATACGAGGAGTTAGCTAAACCAGGAGCAACTTCCAAAATCTTCTCTTGAGAACTGTAACCATGGAGAGGATCATATGCAGAGCCATATCCCATATCAACAAGAAAACTGTCAGCTTCACCATAACCATTGCCCGACAATGAAATGCAGCTGTTGTCCACAGGAAAAGAAGAAGAGGAAACTCCATAGCTATTTGCTCCCACCCCAAAATCAGATATTTCCTTGAGACCCCGAAGAGGAAACTGGTTGGAATCTGAATACAATCTCTGAGACTCCACATTACACCCAGAACCAGTCTCAATTGAAGAAGCTGCATCGAGGCTTTTATCAATTGAAGTCGAAACACAATTAACATGGTTTCTACTCTTAATACCAGGAACAGGGGAAGTTGAAGTACTGAGCTGAGTATGGTTATTAGTTGTAACGTGAGCACCGTTTGCCATCACCGCTAGCTTCTTCTTCAATTTGGTATTCCAGTAATTTTTCACATCATTATCTGTTCTTCCTGGCAAATGAGAAGCTATCACAGACCACCTGAACAAACACCCAAAACAATAAAATCATGCCAAGTGAAAAATAAAGATATGGGGAAGTTGGATTCTTGAGTTATGTCATATGTGACCTGCTTCCAATGTTCTGGTAGAGAGTGCAGATGATATAATCTTCTTCTTCAGTAAAACCTCCATGTTTAATGTCTGGTCTGAGATAATTTAGCCATCTCAAGCGGCAGCTCTTGCCACAGCGTTTAAGGCCTAAAAGAGAGAAGCAGGAAAGGGTGAGGGGAAAAAAGGGGTCGAATTGGGAAATTGGCAGAAGAAAACAGAGAAAAAGGAAACCACCTTGTAGTGAGAATTGAAGAAAAAAAAAGGGACAAATGGAAAAAGTGGGTACAGGTCATTTGAGTACTGTATAAAAGATGAAAGAGAAAAAAAAAAAAAAAAAAAGGTTCCTTCGCTGGAATAGAAATAAATTGGTAAATGTGCCTTTGAGTACTGGATCAGGAGCAGAAGAAAATATGCTACTTTTGGATATATTCATGTGCAAGGAATGTGAACATTGACATTTTGGTGCTCTGAGAAATCTGTCAAAAACATTTAGAACCTCGATATGTGATAAATTGGCTAATATCATAGTAATGAACCAGTAGGATTAGATGTTAGCAAGAAAATTAGAACAAGAAAGATGTCAGCCTAAAAAATATGTTGGGTCATAGACTGGCTTCAAAACTAAGTAAGAAAACCACAACATTTGAGCACTCCCAAGTCCGACCAAATGAAGTGTGTAAAGAAACGGATAATAGAAAAGCTTGATCAAAACCAATTTGTAGGTTCTTTGAGTTAGAAAAACTTGGGCTTAGTGAATTGAAAGCAGGTCAGATTCATCCAGAGAAAGAGAGAGAAACAAAAACTTGGGCTCAACGACTTGATTGAATCAGAATCGGATTCATCTAAAGAGATGAAAAAAATGAACATCTTTTGCCTCCTAGAATTAAAATAAGTTAAACTATGTTGAAGTTGGGGATTGGAAAAGACCAGACATTAAAGAAACAGGGCAAGAAGAACAGTTTTCTGGAATCATAGAGTGAAAGATATGAAATGAGAGTTCGGTTCTAGGGAGAACGAATAAAACTGCGAAAATAAAACTATTGGGATAGAGAAACAGCTAGTAGAGATTTCTTTGACATGACACAGAGATAAGCACTATCTCTCATGGTTCTTGAAGAGGAAAAATGAAAAGAAAAAGAAATACGACCCCTAAGCATGGGAGATGAAAAATGCATGAAAGACACAGAAAAAAAGAGTATCTCTGCTCCTCAACAATTTATTTTTTTTAAAGGAATGCCATTCCAGATATGCAAAGAACCACCTCATCTCCTGGCTCTTGGTGTTGAATCAGTTGTAAGGATATCAATTTAAAAATTTCTTTGCAAAAAAGCAGGTCTCTTCCATTAAAAATTGTAAAATCTAAAAATAGGTACCCCAGAAATATTTCAGAAAACATGAAAAAACAAAAATCCCAACAGTCTTGGTTAAGTTTAGAACAGCCAAAAAGGCACGATTGTATTGAAAATGAAACATGAGTAATACTGTGATTCTCCCAACAAGAAGCCCTTGTGATTGTATTTGAGACTAAAAAATGTATGAAACAGGAAATGAGTGTGGAGTATTCATGAGGAAGATGGTTAAAGGACCTGCCTGCTTTGTGGGGTAAGGCAATCCAGTTTCCACCAGTGCCATGTTTCTGGACGTAGTTCCTGAGGGCAGTGTCTTCTTCAGGAGACCAAGGCCCCCTTTTCACATTGGCTTTGTCACAGCAAGGAGCCCTTCCCATCACTCCACTCTATCAGCGATTTCGAGTAATTGAACACAAAGAAAGAGAGAACCCGAGGCACACCAACCATATAAAGATCATTCAAGGAGTTCCCCCAAATAGTTAGGATAGGCAGGAAGAGTAATAAATCAATGACTCAATGCAGCATTGGTCTTTAGCTCGTGTACCTTGACTTTGTATGACCTTACTTTCCACGCTTTAGCTTTAAATTTTTCCTTTTCTTTTACTTCTTTTTTCTCCTTTCTTCATTCTATCTATCTTTTTTTTGTTTACACCCTAATTCTTCTTTCTTCTTTTTGTTTAGAATGTGTTTGTGAAATCAGAAATGCATTTTCTGCGCTAATGTAATGAGAAGTTCCTCAATGCATTTCGTACAACACATATAATTGTGCAAAATCCAGCAAAAGAAAAAAAAATTATCCTTACTTTCACATAAATCAAAATATGATGGTTTTTTTCTTTGGCACATACGTCTGTTTTTGATATTAGAGGATTTCATAATAGAGAAAAAAATTATTTTATTTTGTCATCCAATCTGTTTTGTTGTTTGATAGAATATACCTTTCTTGTATTGAATTAATTTCATCGATAGAAAGGATTTTGATTTCTTATTGGAGAGATAGGGATAATATTCCTCACTCAAATAGAAATAGAAACCTACAAAAAGCAAAATCCTCTTATATAATGAATAAACAAGCTCTTGGGGTGTGCTTTGCACTTTCTATGCTCAAGGGGACAAGTGCTGTGATTTGCTATACCCAGTATTGTCTTATTGTTTGATGTGACATTTTTTTAACAAAAAAATCGAAAGATACTAAACTAATTTTTCTCAGTAAAGAGCTTTTTAAATGGGGGTTGGAATGCAAGATTCCCCTTAAAAATAAAAACATGCATAGGGCTAATTCTTGCATGAGAGGAGGAGTGGAGTAAAATTAATGATCAAATGAAGAGTACTGAAAAGAGGAGGGGGCTGAGAGTAAAAGACAATAAACAACAAAAGATTACTCTTTTTAAATTACATCTTTTTTTTTTTTCATTTAATGCCTTAACAGTTTTGTCTTTCACTCTAAACACCCTCCTCTTTTATTTTTTTCATGATTTGACACTTAATTTTATTTCATTCATCATCCCATGCAAATAAATATGATGTTAGTAACTTCTAGTCATTAGCATATCACAGTTACGTATTCATGGGTGGACTTAGTGTCCCATAATCACAATCAGGACCCTGGTTTAAAATTTGATTTTAAATTTTTTTTTTTTTTTTTTGGAAAACTTAAATTTGAGGCCTGCAATCTTATTAAAGAAAATGTTCCTAATCTGCCAAAGTTATCTTTCAAGGTACAAGAAATGAAGGGTTTTTTTTTTTACTTCTTTTGAATAAAAGAGAAATTTCATTAAAAGTACAAACGTACAATAGGAAAGGCCATAACAAAAACCAAAATAGACCAAAACCGTGATGCCAATGGACATTTGAATTTGCACAACAGAGACTGTCACCATCATATTACTAATAAAGAATGCAAACATTGTCAGATCAGGCCACCGGGTCTGACTCCAATGGACCCCATGACACTAAATCTGGGCCCAGACCAGGACCCTATTATCAGCAGGTAAGTAACTAGGAAATTTTCCTTCGCGGGTGTGGGCTTTTTTTATTGGGTTGGTGGTGTTTTGGTGTGTGTAGGGGGTGTAATTCTTGGAAAGGCCATATGTGAAAAAGGATAGTTTCCTAAAACTGTCCAGGGTTTTCTTAGGGCTTGATTCTTCCTGTTATTAGGTAATTAAAGGCCCATTGGCATCCCCATTTATGTCATGAGTCAAGCTCCACTTGGCTCCACTAGTATTCACCCCAAGTCTAAGCTGGTTAACATCCCTAACGATTCCTTCATCCTCAACCTAGCCATGGCTTTAGATTTTATTCATGACTAGGATTCTATAATAAATGGATGGGTATGATCTGACCATCAAGATAGCTGTAGATATTTTTCTTCATTTGTCTCATACGGGAGCTCATCTAAACTTGACACCAATCCAAATCAAGTAAAATCCTAATCAAACATGCAAAGATGGCATCCATCTGGCTTTGTCCGACCGTTAGGATTTGGACAATTTTGAAGCACTCATAAAAATACCACTCATGGTGTTTCCTATTTTCCTATACCATTAAAAAAAAAAAAAAAAAAAAAAAAAAAACCAAGAAAACAGCCTATGCCTTCAATATTATCATGTTTCTAAGAGCCCCCAGGGCCCCACAGGCTTACGTTGTTCCATACTTTGAAATGGCGAACCATTCCTGAAAAGTAACTTGACAATGAGAGACCAATTATATTATTTAAAAGAAGAAAAATTTTCAAATAAGGCCTTAGGTTTTTGCCTTATTTCAAAAAAGGACATAAATTTCAAAATTTTTCAAATTAGTTCATAAGTTTTTCAATAAAACTTCAATTAAGGCCATCTAGTCATTTAAAGGTATTTTTTAATGGCATTTTTTCTCAGTTTTTTTAAAATACCCAGAGTACCTTCATTTAAAACCATGACATGGTTCTGACAGCCACTACATTTAACCAATCTCTGTCGAAATGCTAGTTCTTCTCGATCACTATAATGATGCCAGTGAAAAAAATGAAGAAAATATAAAGGAAGTGAAGGGGTGTTTATTTCATTGAAGGATAATTTTGGTAGTTTAAGAAAATTGAAGAAAAAAGTTGCCGGAAAATAGGTTTAAATGGATGAATGTCCTTAATTGAAAACTTTGTGAAAAACTTATGGACTAATTTGAAAAGTTTAAAAATTTATATACTTTTTTTGAAATGAGGTAAAAACTTAAAGAACTTATTTGAAGTTTTCCCTTAATAGAAAATAACAAGAAGCAAGATTTTCTAGAGATGTCATAGTAGGAACCTCTCTGCTGCTTTCTATCAAATGGAAGGTTAGCAGCCCCTCTGCCCCTTTAAGTATTAACCATATACTAGATATTATGTGTATTATATGTTTCTAGCTATTCAATTTAAGGCCATGCAACATGTGATAATAATAATAAAAAAAATCTGATGACTGTATTTCACGGCTTTAGATAAACAACGAAAAATATCCGTTTGTACTGGATCTTATATATATATATTTATTTATTTTTTTTTTTTAACATGACAAATGCACAAACACTTGTAAGATTTGGTGGGAGCAGGTTCAGATTTGAAGCCATTCCATGAATGCACTAGGCAAATTGGGAAAAATTGCTGGCCGGCACTTTTATCTTGACTATTGTCCTCAATTATTTTTATGTGGTGTACGCTCCAAACACCACCAACTTCAGTTCTTTAGGATCCAAGTTGATGTTTCTAATATCTAAATGAAATAAGTTGGACGATGGTTTTCTCCAGGGCCACTGCCTGAAATAGTAGAGTCAAGATCTCTTGTCCCTCTCAAGCTCCATCACCCCACCTGTAAGTGGAAGGAGCGAAATTTTACAGTGGTACCCACCTATTTGAAATTTGACATGTTCAAAATGTACGCTCTCCCTCTCCCTCTCAACATGTTAGATAACTTTATTATTTTATATCGAAGATAGGGTTGGTCTCACTATAAAATTGTAAATGGTGGGACCAATACCTAGGGCTAATGAGATTTGAAAATCTTTTTTTCTAAAGTTGAATATTTGATATACAGGAGGGTATTCATTTATTTTATGGGGCTCAGAGCCTCGGACGTTCAAGTAAGTCTGCCCACTCTGGAGTTCTATTCTTACCACTGTAGGTATCGTGAGGGCTTGTGAAATATTAAAGCAGGATGTTAGGTGGATGGGGACAAGAAAGGTGTATAGTCTGGATCCTGTTGCAGGCATTATATTAGGGGCTGTGAAGAAACTCTATCATGGGGCCCAAATAGAAATAATCCAAATCAGTTAAGATGAATTCTACCCCTTTCAGAAATATATTTTCAGATGTCACTTCAATATGAGTAGGGACTATTGTCAAATTGAACAATTGATTAAAAACATGACTTACACTCACTGGCATGCAATTAATCAGGTTTGGATTGTGTGCTCATCGGAATGGTGAGATCCACTTCAATTATACTGAAATTTTAGGAGGGAATGACATTTTTTTTTTTTTTTTTTTTTGAAGGGTTTGTATTACAATTGAGTGGGCCTATGATAGAGCTCTGGTCCTGGATATAGCAAGTAATAGCTGTAGGAGAGGATTCGGAGTGGACTCGTCGGCCAACAACCGTCCAAAGGGGATCATGCCGCCATGGCCCACCTCTGACATAGTATGGTACAATCATTAATACTCATCCTACACGCGTTAAGCAATGGATGCTCGAACCGAAACGTTTGTCGATTGCAAATCTGCAAGTATCACGAGAGTGCTGCTAAATGAAATTAAATGAGACTTGAATGTGAGCCTTTCACATGTCACGGGAAGTTAACTTGATGTGCATTTTGGTGGAGCCCACATATCAAAATCTTGAACATACTGAAATAGAGAATAAAACCGAACTTCTTATAGGACTGTCATTTGGCCCTCTGATGGGCGGGTAAAAGCTCGTTCAATGAGGACTTTAATTTTTTTTCATTAAAAAGTTCGACGGCGGGGATAGAGTCGGTCTTAGACAATACTAAGGTCGGCCAGCCCTTCCTCCTTTTTTATTATATATGTATGAACCGTTCCGGTAAGGATCGTTTTTAAAACTTACAGTACGGACCATCTAGTGTGCCCCCATCACGAGACTCCATTAGTCATGGGACAGAGGGGGACGGAAAGATTTAAATGGGGCCAACCTATTTATCAAAATTAAAGTCAATCTAATGCCTCTAATCTCTTCATCTTTGGTTCACAAGTTTAACAACTTTATATTTACATATGAATCGACGCTACTATCAACTCAACTCGAGACTCATCTTACCATTACTCAAGTTGGATTGCATCTTAAGGAATATTTTATTAAAAGATGATTAGATTTTAAGAATATTAAATCAAGAATTAGGATAATCTAAACGAGCTAATTATTTGCTTAATTCTTATTTACAATCAAACCTTTCCATCTCCTCTACCCTTCCATGGCATGTAAGAACTTGACCGGATATGAAGAATATATAGTCCATTTGGAGGAGAAAATTTCCCATCACTTTCCTACATGAAAATCTCAATCATCCATATTGATCATTTGTTAATAGAGGTGTTAATGAGAAAGGATAGGCTGGTTGAAGGTTGCGTAAGCCCAACCATCTAGTATTGGGCCTAAATTCAGGCCTTAAACATTTAGAGGCCCATAGTCCACTTAATTTTCGGGCTAGAAAATAGGGCCCAAGGCGGGCCAGGTGAGCCGTGCCTGGTGGGCCTAGTGGGCCGACTGTTATGGATAGCTCGGCCCAGGACAGGCCTCGCTGAAACGGGCCGGGCGTGCTAGTTCCCTCGGCCCAGGACATGGGCCGTGCCGTGGGCTGTTGACTGCCAGCCCGGCCCATTTGACATCCCACGAATGCTACTGTTTAAGTTCACTTCGTTTTTATTTTTTAATTAAAACTAGTGGAGCCCTGCACGTGCAAGGCACGTGCAGTATCCAAACACTACCCTATGTAACAAAGAGAACACTACCCTATGTAGAGGAGTTTTAAATTTGATGCTTGTTCACTTGTTGATGTCATTTTCTGAAAATCTACAAGAGTTATCAGAATCTGAAAATGAATATGAAAATCATATCATAAACGAGAAAAGTGGCCAGCATAATTATTAGCAATAGTCCAAGCATATTTTACACTTGAAAGAACTTAGACAACTGGTAATAGTTTGCAACATGGAGAGAGAGAACTAAGATCTACTGCAATAAGTTTTAACCAACAATACTTTCAATAATATCATGATTTCTCTCAATCAGATACAAATAGATCCAGGTCAATCAAACAAAATCATTCACCCTACCCTAAAACTCTACATAAACCATGCGTAAATATACACTGCTAGATTAGAATACTTAAGTATTTTAATTAAACAGGATATAGATAGGAAACAAATGAGTCACAAGTAAGCGTTCTTTATTAGAAAAAATCTAAAGAAATGATTCTTAAAAATATTTGCTCATATTTGAAAAGAAATAAGCACACACAAAAATGGCAAAGTAGGGCGAATTGCATCATACAATGAAAACACATGATACAAAGAGAAATTTGATTCTCAAGAATAAAAAGAGAGTCTTACAAAGTTCTCATCTTTAGTGAATTCGCAACATACACATCAGTGTCTACCAAGTTCCCATCTTTAGTGAACTCGCAACATAAACATAGGTGTCTATGAATACATTGTCAAAGTAAACTTCAATTGAAGTCTGAAACACAATAGACAATACACCAGGTCATCAGTCGACCAGATTTGAGTAAGCTCCAAAAAAGAACAGAAATCTTCAATATCTCCAACTATATACATAACTAAGCTAAGAGATTTAGCTACAAAGAAAGAAAATTGCAGAAGAGGAAAGGGTAAAGAAGAGATTTTATATAGGGTCTTCAACATATGAGAAATCCAAGCAAAAAATCATTGCTTTACAGCAAATAGATCATACCATTTATATATACATACTAAACAACACTGGGGAGTTAGAGGAATTTATCAAACTAAAAATTTAGGGGTTAAGCACACTCATATTGTAAGTTGCCATATAGTAGCGGCTTCCATGTTAGTAAGCAACTCAGAGCATGCCCAATGAGTCTTGTATTGTTGAACATTCATCCATCCACTTTAAATATAATCAAGAAGCACCTTAGACTTTATTTATTTGCTTGACTTAATATAAAAAAACTTAAAACAAAAATAAATATATGAAGGTAAAGTGAGATGATCATATATATCCGAATGTGAATATGCATTGTGACCTGTGAAGTCATTTATAGCTAATATAAGGAGGATGTGGTATGGGTGTTATTTGCCTTGCACCATCCTCATGCTTATCAGATGCTGGTTCTTTAGGTCTCATTTCACAAGAAAAAAAAATAATAGTTAGAATTCTATAAGATTTATGAACTACTATTACAAATGAGAAAGAAGAGAAAGCAATACATAATTCAGCTTATTCCACAAATCTATGGCCACATAATCGAGAGGAGATGTAGGTGTAACACTTGTTTGTTTTTTGTCAAGCATGAGAAGGCAAACACTCATCTTAAGTGAGTGTAAAGTAAAACCCCAATTTCTATAAAAAAATTTCCCACCAAAACACTTTAATTCAAATTTCTCACCATATTTTTTCCAAAAAAGTCAAAAAGTAACCTCATTTCTTCACTAAAAGACAAAAATACTCCACTTTTCAATAAAAAAAAGTCAAAAAGATTTAATTACAAATAATTAAAAATAAAATACCATCATAACTCACTTATATTTTATTATTTCTTCAAAATAACATTTACTCCACTCAACTCTACAAGTAAAGCCCCCAAACATGCCCTTTGGGGAAGTTGTAGTGTTTCATTCATACATGTAGTAGTTCCTCATGGCCATTACCATTTCGTGCTTAATGAAACATAAACAATCATTTAAAAGACTTATTTTGTTAGTTTAGATCTTCATGTTGGTTTTTTAATTTTCTTTCAACTTGAAAGTTGAAATGTGGGGTGTGTAGAATCACGTGAAAAAGATGCCACTTTGAAGAGTTTCGCATGTAAAAAGGACCCAGACTCTTGAATTGGATTTAAGCCCGGACTGGAAACCAAATCGGGGAAAAATTCTGAGTTGGAAGGTAGCCAGACTGGGTAAGTTGGTGAGTCTGGCTGAGAATACTCAGTCACAAAAGGCCAGACTCGTTCAACTCGCTATACTGGTTCGATAGCAAGCTCAGGATCTTGGCCCAGTTTGGGCAACTGGAAGGACTGACCGAGTTTTTAAGGTTATGATCCAATCTGATTGGATATTGTAAGGTTGTCGCAAAAGCTTTTGGCTCCTTTTAATTAAGGTATATTGGCATTGTGCCTTCTCGACATATATGATAAATATGATTATGTATATCAACTCGAAAGTGGCCCCAGTGCAATTGATGGTAGCAACCAAGATGATACATGGTGGTATTATGGGAAGGTCATATTAAAGGGTGATCAAGCAGTTAAAGAGGGCACATATGTAGGGCAACCCTGAAAATTGTTCAATAGACCTATTCCTAATGATTGGCCACAATGTTATTCCGAATGTACAATGGAAGATATTAATCACAGTGTAAAAGATAATCCATTCTTATCCTTGTGCAATGGCAACAAAAGATGACAGAAAACTTACATTGGTGATATAATCCACCCAAAAGCGAAGATGTTCCCAGTGCGCAAAACAACCATATGGTTATCCATTCCTTACTGAATGTAAGGATTGTGAGCATCATTTTATAATGGGTCCTTGCAAATAAAGGTAGAGGAACTTCCTGAAGTTGAGTGTGCTTTTGTTCATCTTGACTTTGAGTTTGATCATAAGCTAGAGCACTCTGTTCTCAGTAGGCTGTCCAACAGTCAACCTTGACATGGATTTAAGACGTCTGAGCATTTGTTTTCTTCCCTATCTTCAGTTGACATCCCTCCATCAAGTCAACAGTGTTGAGCATTTGAAAGTCAAGTGTAGTGTAATAAAACAGAATAGGTGATTTACCTACGGGTCATATGTGGTACATGGTTATTCAAGTGATATGTGGCTACAAATGGGAATGATGTGGCTAACAACAGAATTTTTGTTGCTCTTCACCAACAGAGCTTTTGTTGTTCATCAACTGTCACTACTTGAGATGAGTGCGAATGCTTGATTTTTTTTCCTAAAGTACCTTTCTTGATACTGTGGACCAAGAATTTCCATAAAAACATGAAATGATTTGAAAAAAATAGGTTCAGGTAGTGAGAAAATGTTTGAATTCCACTATTAATGATTTCATTGTGTAGTCCAAGTAAAGTGTTCCTATTTTCATTTTTTTATTTTCCTTTTGATGGATTGATTTATGACCCATTGGTGAATGGTGAGAATCTTAGGTAGAAAATAGCCATTTCTGATATTTAATTTTCTAAGGATTCTGTCCATAATGATAAAGATGGAGAGAATGAGAAAGAGAAAGGCAGTTGCATGGCTACATGATATGTACCATTCATTCACATAGGTCTACTGCAGATGGTCAATGAATAAGGAAGTATCCAACGACAATCTGTGATTTTAAACATTTACCAAAACTTGTCTGTCAATTTTTTGTTGGGTCGGTCTACTGGCCAGGAGTGTACTACAACCTGATGACCCAGGGATCGATCTGTGGGCATGTGAGTGATGCTGAGGTGCCAACACCACTCTACCATTAGTGTGTTGGCTGACTCTATCAATTTTATAGCATATTAGCAGAGTTTCATTCTATTACATATAATCTCCACTTATAATCACAGAAAAACATTGGATTTCAACCTTCCCAAGTGAGAGGTAATGTCCATGAATATAGTATAGTTCTTATCCATCTTTCCCTTATGTCCAAGCAATGTCATTTCTTAAGTCACCAAAACTGGATGATGTAGGGGCTGGTAATATTTTAAGCTCTTTCTCATGCCTTAAACTTCTGTTATATTTGAATTTCCAATTCTTAAGGCAACCCAACCCAACTAAATTTTAGGAAAGTGAGGCTCTAATCTACATTTGTATCTTATATCCTTCACTCGTTACCCCTTTAACATACTTTCATTAGACCTTACTTTATTATGAAGCTTTAACAATTCAATATAGAACAAACAAATAGGCCATTTACATATAACTCAAAGCTCATCTTCTCATCAAACAGTATTATAGCAATTCAATGAAGAGATAATAATAGTGAAAGCTGCAAATTTATTATATTTCTTTCAAAAATGAATAAATGATCAAATGCTAACAAGTTATGAGTTATGTTAACCAAAGTAGGTTGCACCCTTATTTGATCAGAGCAAATCATATGAGATGCTCTCTACATGTTATATGTACAAAGCCATATTTACTAAAAAAAAGCTATATACATCATAAGTAGATCAGTGAGTTGCAAAAAAGATAAGACAATAATTAATTAAGTTTTTCATATATTGATTAATCTCTTCACGAATATTCCTCTGATTGAAGTGAAGTGAAATTTGAGCTACATCTTATTTTTCTATAGACAGGTTTCATAAATGGTTAAATTAGAACACTGGAGCCTACATAAGCCACCGATAGAATTTATTCAATAGAAAAAAAATAACGAAAAAGAGATCCATAAAACCTATTTTCTTTCCCGAATGCCTCTTTGGTTTAATCTAAAGACAATAGTGAATAAAGTAGATAAAACCTAAAACCAAGTAATAAATCCAAATCTGACACAAATAACAATAATTTGATGAACAACCATTAAAATGTAGAAGAAAGAAGTAATCCGACCATCAAGTCAAGCGAAATCAAACAAAGAGTTTTTAACAAATATCTCATCTGTAAGAATTCCATTCAGAAGAAAAAGAAAAACAAAATGCAAAAATAAGCAATCATATGAATTCCAACCAAAGATAGTCAATAAATAAAATACCCACAGCAATTCAGCCATCAACTAAAAAATAATAATAATAAACAATTTTTCACCAGATGAGCCAGGTTGCATGTACGTGGCCTGACTTTGGGTTTCTACGTGCCCTGACTTGGGGTTTGTAGATAACTGAAATAAGAAGTGCAAGAAAAAAAAATTAAGAAAATGAAATAAGAAGCCATGAAAATGGAGTAATCAAGAAAAGAAGCAGTTTTCTAACCCTTGAGCTTTGATTATTGAGAGATAGGGAGGAGGAGAGACGAGACGAGACGAGACGAAACTGATGCTTTAAAATTCTGTGTTTTCTTTGGGAGATTTAACTTCGATTAAAGGTTTTGAGAGAGGGCTATCTTCATTCAGGGTTTTCCATTTGTGCCCTCACACATGTCCCTTAGCAGATGCCACACAACTTAGATCCATGCAGTGGGGCCAACTTGGGTGTGTAGAGAAAGCAATAAGCATGTCGTTTCTTCTCTTTTATAAGGGTGTATAGATGTCGACCTACCATGTTTGAGTGGCCTACCAACTTTACCATTAAAATCGGGTTCTTACATAGCCATCTATTAGAAATAAGATAAAATAAATGTTCTAGTAAAAAAACTAAAATCATACAGTGAACTGCATGGTCTCAAAAGAGAGAGAGAGGAAAACTTCCAATTTTAAGAATCCGTTTAATAGACATTGTTGGGTTAACCAGGGGAAACAATTTACATAAATCTGATTATTACTGGCCCCATAAACATGTATTTTCATTATTGCTAGATTGAGTACCTGGCAAGGGCCTGATTTGGGTCAAATCGACATGTTAGGATCCTTCATTGTATTATATTTGGGTGAACCAAATCCTAGTCTAGTTTCACTTCACCTATCTAATAAATGGGTCGGATAAGGATTAGGTCTCAACTATTATCTCTGGAGTAGTGCTACTTGGACAAACTTTTTGGACGGAATTTTGGACAAACCCTATGGTATGTCATGAACATCATAGGGGATATTCAAGCCATACCATAGGGTTTGTCCAAAATTCTGTCCAAAAAGTTTGTCCAAGTAGACTTTTTGTTATCTCTGTTACCCAACCCATAGCTTGTATGGGTCATATGCGCTTGTAAGGCTGGATATTTCCTGTCTAATAAACAATTCAGATATGGGTTGGGCCTCAACCATCTGATCGTTCCTCTCAATCTGACCCTCATATCAGCATGTCCTGTTTTCTACCCAATTTTCTTTTATCACAACTTTTTGATCATTGATTAAGACACTTACCCAATTGTAAAAGCAGCACTTCTTACCTAGCTATTCAAGATTCGAATCTAGGTAGTCACCTTCTCTCACCACAGGGTTGTCCTACCTCACCCGAGGTCTACTTCCCTCACGAGAGAGCTAGTCCCAGCTCCTATAAGCTAGGTATCAATAAATAAATAAAATATACAAAATACAGTTTTTTTAAATTATTTATTTATAAAGTTACATACAAAATACAGTTGCCTACATGTAAACTGCATTCCCTTTTTGTTCCATAAATTGGGCCATGTGATGCATGCTATCTTTGAAGACAAAAACAAATATGATTATAAACTGACTCTAATGTGGTAAGATATTTTCAAAAAATTATCATGATCTTACTTTGGTAATTTTGAATATGGGCAATAGTTTTAACATTGGTCTAGGTTCCAATGTTATTCTGAGCCTCCGGACCCTACCTGGTCCATATCTGTTATATATTTAGGCCTTTGCATAGTTATAGCCTATTGGTCTCTAAAGACCAATTACTGGTCCATATTTAGCCTGACATATTTATAGGGGTTTTCATGGGCCGAGTGGAGTGAGATTAAGTCATATCTAGGCCTGGGTCGACTTTAGAAACACAAGCCCATATCCAGCCCAAGCCCCATACTCTGGTAAGTGCATTGCTGGAGCCCACCCACATCAAAGATGTCAGGAACAGGCCCACCCATCCAGTCAATCAGGCCGGACTGGGCCAGGCTTTCTATCCACTTAATTCGGCCAAATCAGTCACTAACCTACAAGTATTACTTTGTTTACGCCTGGACGGGCCAGGCTTATGGTTTTCTATCACTTAATTGAGTTTGGCCAAATACTAAATGGACCCAATTTTTTACATCCGGCCCCCTGACCAAATACTAAAACCCAAGGTCAAAACTCGGCCCAATGAAGGTTGGGCCAGGTTCTTGAGCAATCTAGATTTCTAATGCCAGGGATGGAAATTGGTCAGGTCAATCCATCCACTTTTGTAATCAGGCTGGAGGTTGTAATCTAAACTGGGAATCACCAGGTTGGCCAGCTGGGTCAGGAACCGACTCCCTTATCGGTCCGGGGAAAAAACAGTATGGGTTACGTTCCATTCAAGGGCTACTGTTGGGACGACAGACCCAATTACAAACTAAATACTGCGAAAGAAACTCTAAAAGCTGGATTCTATGGGCTTTATCCTGGTTTAGCCCATCCCATATGCAACCCTGTTTCTAAGTGCTTTGTTGACAACAAGGGGTAATTAGTTAGTTGGTTGGCAACCCCGCATTTCACCCGGCTGCCAAAAGATCGATCCATGGGTATGCCACTCTTCTCACTTGTGTGGGCTTTCTTGGGTCCCAACCCCTAAGCTGGGTACCCAAAAAAGGTGCTTTGTTAGGGGTGTGGATAATCCCTGTGCACTCTGCTCAGCTGAAATGGTTCAAATGTTGAGCCATCAAGGGTTTAGCTTGGCCTGCATTATAGGCTGATGGACTGGGCTTGATTTCTGGCCTAAGAATTACAGAGGCTAGCTGTGTACAGTACACTAATGCACAATAAATGTTGGACTACAAGCTTCAAGCTTTGCCTCAGCTCAACATTTACAAAAATATTTGGAAAACTAATGAATAGACATGAAATTTTGAAAACCTGTGATTATTTACCTCTAGTTGTGTGTGTGTGTGTGTTAAATTCACAAATTTACTTTCTAGCATCAAGTTAAAGTGCCCGAAACTCATTTGGAAGGCTTGCAGGTTGAATTATGTTCCCAGCAAAACATAAACAGAAGCATGCATTAGGCGCAGCAAAAATAACTATTAAATTTTCTAAAATTAAAAAAAATATACATATAAAATTTTATCATAGTATAAAATTCTATTAGTTTAGAGTGTAAGGTCGTATAAATATTAATGAATTGTCGATATTTATAATTGATGAATAGAATCGGCTACTTGTAGCTCAAGTGGCGGTGAGGCATCTCCCTAACCACACATCGATCCATGGTATTTTAGACAGGGACTTGGGTAGTGTGAGTGTGTGAGTATGTATTAGAGCGCAGCGGCGGACTCAGTATTTTCGATTGAGGGGGGCTTGAAAAATATTTATTTTATTTAAAACGATAACTTGAAAAATGAGTTTATAAGTTTTAGTGAGTTTATAAGTTTTAGTGATGGCCAAATTGATACGTGTCGGTTGAGTTTATAAGAGCTATTCAAAAACCATAATAATTTTTTATAACACTATATGAGATAAAGAGCCAACACTATATCAAATTCTCTATCATCCTTCTCCTATCCTTCTAAATCGAAGCTCTCTTCTTGAAATGAATGAACACAAAATAACCATTGGCTCGTTCTTCTTAGCCATTGTGTATAAGTAAATAAAAATAAAGAAAATGGCCAAAATTTCATATCTTTTACATTTTAAGTTGAGAATTTTGTGAAATACATCCAGAAAAATCCAAATACATTTAAACCGCTTAATATACTTTACTCATTTGAAAAGTGAAAATGATAATTTTGATAAAGACGATAAAGTGCTGAATGATCTCAAATTCCTAATTACAAATTTTGGTTTTAAAAGAAGAAAATGGAAAAAAAGCCCTACTTCAGTTAGGTCTTGTAGTGAATCACAGAGATCTTTTGCAGATCTCGAAGTGAGCCACCCAGTTTGTGCTTATATGCAATTATCTGCTTTCTATTGTAGAAAATCATTTTAAAAAAAAGTCTTTTTTCTATGTAGAAAATTATTGTATTGATCGTTGGAAAATGAGTCACACTTATAATCCGTATGATTTTCCTCATACTAGGCAAGTGTTCCCCCAAAGACTCCATGTCAGTATGGTGATAGGAGATGGTGTCAAGAGGATAATAATCTAGCAAAAGATAAGAAAATTGTCAATCAATACACGAAAGCAAAGAAAGTGAACAAATAAGGGTACCTACTTAGAGATGAGTTTTTAAGAACAAAAGAAGGAATGGGAGGTGGGGCGGCGGCTGCACGTTACAAGGAATACCGCCTACTTAGAGAGGGACAACGATGGCGCGCCAATGTCAAATACACCGCCTACTTAGAGAGGGACAACGATGGCACGCCAATGTCAAATACGGAGTGTGATTTGAAGGTCTCATCTAATTTGGTGTTTTGTGATAATTTGATTTGGTGTTTTGTGAGAGAGAGGGAGAGAGAGAGAGAGAGAGAACGGATTGGGGCTGGACAAATTTTTAAATGGGGGTTGGCCTCAATGTGCTTTAGAGAGCCCATTGGCTTTTTCCCAGTTGGGTGGGGGCTAAAGCCCCCAATCCCCTGTGTAGGTCTGCCCCTGCTAGAGCGGGAAAAAATGAAGATGGGGCTGATCAACTTTCTAATAAACCAGCTGTTCAAATAACAAATCAACTAATGCAATAATTCTGAAGGTGTTTATGAGGCCACTGGACTATTTAATGGAATAGGCTTTAGGAACTTGCAATTTGGATGGAGGGACTAGGGAGGGAGAGAGACATCATGTCCTCCGCATGGTTCCAACTGTCCCATGTAATTTCACGAAAAATTTAGTAATTAAAATTCTTATTCTGACCATTCATTTGATGATCTTTGGATTTGATATCTGGTTCCATTTAATGGACTAATTTTCTTTTTTAATTTAGCTAGATCATTTAGTCTACTTATCAAAGGAAGAACAATGGGCTCTACATAGCTTTAAAAAAAAAAAAAAAAAACCAAAGGGGTCCACAAACTCTATCACATGTATCATTCGTTTATTAATGGATGATCCACTCTCACACTAGGCTATTAAGAATTCCAAGACAAAACAAAAGATACATTCCAATGAATACGCTGGGGCACTAGGATAGAAGGCTCCAATCAAGGGAAAGGATGATTGTAAAAGAAGATTTTGTTAAATTCCCAGGAGATGGACCTCTACATCCTCTTTTGTTAGAATCATTGAACATGGAATGCTCAAGATCACTTTGCCATGTAAAAGAAAAAAAATAATTTAAGGACTCATTTATTTATATGAAATGCATTACTAATTAATTATATAGGAATTCAAGGCCAATTTATCTCCACATAAGGATTATTAAAGAGATGGGGTATAGGATATTAGGTATCGATCAATGTAGACGCAACCCTCAATTCCTATGATTTGAATTACTAACGGTGGTGGTTAAGTATTCCTATCCCACCTTTACTTAATTTATTTTTCATCGTAGGGGAGATAATTTGATGGTTTTTTTTTTCTCAAAAAACTGAAATTCCACCTCTCAGCCCTTGGTCATCCTAACAGTTACATTGCATCTGTCAATATAGATGAGGCATATCCAATGCGCCAGGTGTGGTGGAAGCTTCTGTGAGTGCCTTGCTGTGGGCGCCACTTGGGGATGGGGCCGGAGTGGATCATTTCATCTGGGTGGGCCCTACTGCGGTACTGCAGCATAAAATCATGAGCTCATCCTCCCCCCTTGACAATGGTCCACAATTAACTATTTAAAAACATGACTCATCGATCCAACGGTGTAATCCATTTGGATGGGTGTAAAAAAGAGACCGGTGGGTCGGTGAACAAAGTGGGAACGGTCATGATTGTTTCGGATGAGTCATCAGGTGGGCCCCACTGTGAGGTTTGGAAGGTTTGAGGTGTAAATAGAGGGTAAATATAGACAGATAGGGACACTAGCGCTTGAGGATTGAATATTAGAGACAAATATGCGAGGCCACTTTCAGACCCGGCCTACCATATAATATAATAAAAATATCACCCACTTGCCTGTGGATAATACCAACCCGCACAAATAAACAATGATTGAGGGATTCGAATACAAAAGAAGTTAAAAAAGAAGCTACTGTCAAATGCAAATATCCATGGGCCTGGACTGGGCCCATAAGAAAAAGGTCTGCACACTGAATAAATTTTTATTCCACCTGTCTCTTATCTTATCCCTTCCTTTCAAAAGTGGGCTCGCAGGTCAACAAAAAAGCAGGAGCCTCGTCCTATGCACCCTGAAATGGGAGCTCACTTCAAGCCATATAACTTGAGCAAAAGCACAACTTTTTAAGACGTTCCATCCATCTCAAGTTAAGCTCAATTCAAAAAAAAGTTGAGCTCAGGTTAGCTCAAGCTCAATTCATTTGAAAAGTACAACAAAAAAAAAAAAAAAAAAAAAAAAATCATTGTTTCACACATGAAAAAATTAGACAATGGGGCCAACACTGGCTGATTTTTATAGGCTTGTTATAGGATTTCTCCTATTCCATGGTAATACAGTATCCAAACCCCCTGTTTCTTTGTGTGTGCGCCCCTATAAAATGATGATTGAGTTTGAAAAGTCTTCACATGATCTCTATGAAAAAATATATATATAAAAAAAAAAAAAAATTCAAGAACCTTCCATAAAAATACAGATATAGTTTTTAAAGTTTGAAGAATTTTTTTTTTATAGAACTCCCAGATTAAGCCAGATACATGCTAAGCTTCAAAATTGTCCAATGTAGTACATAGCAGAATGTTCACTTGTGGGATTCTTGCATATGGGCGATGTTGGCTTTAAATACAAAAGTTTGCATGTCTACCAATTAGGATCGGTGGTAATTCAGATAGAGCTAATTAATGAGTATAAGATGAGTGCCAACTAGGATTAGTGTTATTCAGATATAGCTAAGGAATATAAAAGGCATAAATTAATGATAAAAGAGAGGGCAAGTGCCCCTCCAAGGTAGCAACGTATCAAAAATTGGGACCATGGGCTTATTTGCATTGAACGCATGATATCAAAAATTGGGACCATGGGCTTATATGCATTGAACGCATGGCAGATGGGGCTCATAAAAACGACGACATGAAAAGCCGCTTATATCCTTTGAAAATTTTTAAAATTCTAGCTTTTTAGATGCGGACAGAAAGAATTCACCCACACATAAAAAAAGTTTGCCCACACATTTGAAAACTTTCTTCGAACCTTGAGCAGCTGATTGAGAGACACACTTGCTATTTTATTAATGAATTGAGCAGCCTCTTTCTCATATTTGAGCTATTCAAATCACTTGAAAGACACTAATACGTGAAAAGTTATATAAATTCCCCTGCACAAAAACTCTTAAATCCCTCTAACCAAACTTGTCCTGAGCTAATGCCAAATCAAATATTGGAACAGTTAATAGTGATTTGTATGTGGCCAAGGAGACTGTCATTACGGACAGAGACAAAACAGGATCTCTTTACCACCAGTAAGCCTAGATGCTGTAAGCAGACCCCACTCTCTACCAAGGGAGCCTTATCCTGTCTGGATTATCTGCGACAGGCACATGCACCACTTCTCCTCCAAAACCTACTTTTCAAATGGGAGAGACAGATCTTGCAATTATAGCATCCTCTACAACCAGATAAGGAAGAGACTTGAGCCTCTTTTATCTCACCTCCACACCCCATCATCAATGAACCCGGACACTTGTCTATCCATCCATCTACATCAGCTACAGTGTCTGCAACAACCCCATATTTTCTTATCCCCTACACTACAACCGAACAGGACCCAACCTTGCTTTATCTAAACCGTACGTCCATCACTATGATACTAATCAGATAATGGGCAATGGGTCACAGTGATAAATGTAAATGGTCAACATACACATTTTACTTTACTTTAGACAAAGATAGGTCCCATCTGATCAAAACAATCACAGCGAGCTCGGTTCATCCCAGGTAGAGGTTTATATTATACCCCATGTCTAAAGCAGAACTGAAATAGTTGCAATATCAGCCACAAACATCATTTGAAATTGTCAGGCCAATGCTAGAAAATGTCACCACTCAATAGTACCCTTTCAATAGCTTCAAACCTAATCAAGTTATATCCTGTTTGGTTGGTGGCGCCTCTGACAAGAATGGGCCTGCTGGAGATTTCTGATGGTGGTTTCACACCAAATCCCATAATCAGAATTTGATATCTATTGGAAGGTGAATTTTTGAATATCAGCCCATCTGAAAAGCCATTTATGGGAACTGTTTGGTTAGTGGTATTTTTGATGAAATTTTATTTTTATATATTCTAAATGTCATGAAAAGCCACTTTTAAACACACCATTTGAATTCTCATAATTCTGGCATTTTGAATGCCAAAGTGGCATTGAGCATTTGAGTTTACACCTGAAGGAGATTCTCCAAAATATAAAGAGTTCTTAGAACTCTCATAAAAATAGGCCTTGTTTGGATTTAGTGCTAATTTGGTTGCACACATTTGGTGCCCGTTTTGGTAATTCACTTGTAAAATGATTTTAAATAAATGGTCATTTTAAGAGATAAGAAATAAAAATGAGTCTTATTAAAAAGAATAAAGTTTCAAAATCCACATTCTTGACTCAGTCACTTTGTGGAATGTGAAGAACTTTTTTTTTTCTTTTTTGACCTTTTTGGATAAAAATAAGAGGTTTTATTGTCTTTTAGTGGAATGAGAAATTAACATTTTTTTTTAACCTTTTTTTTTTTATAAAAAAAAGAAGAGATGACTTTGCAATGTTGAACTTTTTTATAAGACCCTTCCTCTTTTCTTTTCTCTTAAAGTAACCGATCACTTGAATTCACCTTACAAGTGAATTGTTGTCACGAGCATTTAGAAAATGAAAATTCCAAGCGACCTATTGAGTTGTAAGCATTTAGGGATATTTTATCTTTAGAATTTGAAAAACCTCAAATGTTATCCCCCATAGTAGAACCCCAAAACAAAACTAACGAGTATGTAGTAGCATTCTAAAATCCAAAATTATAAAAAAAATTCATAGGCAAAAGTAACTTTTCACATACCAACAAAGCAAATTCTCAACAATCAAATTGTATCGAATGAGGAGTTTAAAATTCTTAGGGATAATCCTTGCCTTTCTGACAGGAATTACCGATAAGGAAGATCACCATCATAAATGCTCTCAACCAAACAGGCTCAAAAGCTTGTCTCCCAAACTAGAATTCCAAAATACACAAAGCAAAGCAAAGTTGCTTTCTTAGAATTCCACCAGCCAAAAATAACTTTTTACATTGCCAGCTCAACAAAATTCTTACCATCTAAAGCTCAATTGAAATAGGAAATTCATGATTCCTAAAGAAAGCCTTGCATTGCGGTTAGAAATTCCAAAAAAATTGCTTGGCATTTGAGGATATTCTGCCTAGAGAAACCGAGAAAATTTCAAGTACAATGCCATAGACAGCAAAATTCCAAAATGCTGACAGTTTAAGAGAATTTCAAATTTTGAAATTCATAAAATTTATCTGGCCAAAAGTAACTTTTCACTTGATCAGATCCCCAAATCTGACAACCACCACATTTTGTCCGAAATTTCAAATAAGGCAAGTGTCAGGAATGCTGTCAAATAAAAAAAGCTCTTTATCTGAAGATTTTACAAATTCTCCAACTGTTGTCCTCTACATTGTTCCAAGCTCATCGCCGTAAAGCATTTACAAATGCTAAGGGCCCGTTTGGTAATTTACTTTTAAAATAAAGTGGAGTGAAGTGAAATGAAAAGATTGAATAAAATATAAGTGAATTATGATGATATTTTGTTTTTAGTTGTTTGGAATAGAATATTTTTGACTTTTTGTATGGGAAAATAGAGTTTTTTTGTTTTTTAGTGAGTAAATGTAGTTGCTTTTTGACTTTTTTTGGAAAAGATGGAGGGAATTTTTTTGAAAAAGTGTTTTTGATGGGATGTTTAACTTGACTTTACTTCACTTGACTATACTAGTAAAATTACCAAACGGGCCCTAAAGGAAATTGAATCCTTAAAATTTCAACATTCTCAGTTCTAGTGCGGGCTTGAGTATTTGGAAGTTCACTTTGGGGGATAGCTTTAATTCTAAGGTATGCTTGTGCAATTAGAATTCCACTCGAGGCATGAATATTTTGGAATCCCATTCTAAGAAAGGATACGAAGGATTCCATATACACAAATTCAATGTTTTCAATGAAAATAGATCTGTGGCCATTCTTTTGTAGTGAAGAGAAGTTTAAGGGAACATTTGTGTAGTCCATCTATGCAGAAAAAGAGGTGGCTTTCCGCGACAAACTCATTTTTCATGTGTTTGGTGTGACAGTTTTCCGCAAACTGCTTTTTCGCCGCGTCGGCTTTTTCCTTCCTAGGGTTGGAAAAAAATGTCATATGAGGGTGTATGAGGCGTCCATTTTCACATAAAACTGAAACCCCTCACCCCCACCCTATTGAAAAATATTTTAGCTGCTTCTACTAATGCCTTGAGGTTTTGGTAGGAATAACTAGCTAAAGAAATTCAATATGGTATTGGAGCCAACTGGTCGTAAGTTCAAATTCTAAGAGAAACGACTAGGCGCAAAATAAAAAAAGTGTGTCGCCAAAAGTGTGCCGGCCGGGTTCCACCTGAAGGAAAGTATTGAGAAATGGGCTCCACCTAAAGGGGAATATTGATGCCTCTACTAATGCCTTGATGTTTTGGTAGGAATGGCTAGCTAAAAAAATTCAAGACACCCCCACCACCACTCCCACTCCACCCACCCAACTAGCCACTCTTTCTTCCCCCTCCCCTCCCACCTTAGTAGTTTTCACTAAAGAAATCCACTTCTGCACCAAACAACATTATCACCAATTCATCATTCATTGAGAAAAAATATTTTACACCAAATGTGAATTTTTAACTTCCTAAAAAAAAAAAACCTTTTCCAGGTATTTAAAAATCAGATAAAATTACCACACTAGCAAATTCATCTTTCTATGAAAATTGCCTCTATATAAATGCATCATAAGGTATCGTTTGGGAAAGAAGTAAAATGGGGCGAATGACAAAAAAATAAAAAGAAAAAGAAAAAAATAGAGAGAATATTGAAATTGAAGGTATTTGAGAAGGAGAGAGGAAAATTTAGGAGTAAAATTTTTGAAATTTGCTTTCAAAATTGAAGAGAAAATATCAGAAAAAGAGAATTTTTTTTGTTAAATTACTAAACTGCCCTTTTGTTTGTGAAATATAATTTTAAAACTCTTGCAAAAATAAAGATAAAATGATAATCGTCTCTCTACCTTACAAACAAATAAAATTATATTTTTTCACTTTTCTTTCCCTTATTTTTTTGACCATCCATACAAACAAAGGTAAAATTAATTTTCCTCTTCCCTTCCTTGCCACTTCCCCCTCAAAATTTTCCCTCCCCTCCCCCTTCCCAAACATAGTGCAAGGAACGCAGTATAAAATCCAATTTACCCGGTATAAAATCCAATCAGAAATTGAATCAATCACATAAAGAAATAAATAAAAAGCCAATTACATGGGGATTTAGAAATTCAGCGAGATTTCTACATTCAACAAAATTCAACTTAGACAGAGAAAGAACCAGCAAGTTCTTTCTGAATTATCAGGACCTTCAAAATAAAGAGAGAATATTTACAAAACAAAATCATCAATGTCTTCCCGGATCTACACTTGGATCATGATCAGAACTACCCCATCCAACCCCAAAAACACACAGCAAATAAATTCACTTCACCAGATCCGAAACCCAACCCACATCTGGCGCAGCCGCACTCATCTCCACCCAACTCTCTCTCCTCAATTTCTCGAATATGTTGGCACGTAGATTCCTACCCGACTCCACCCTCTCCATACCCGTCTCATCCTCCCAAACATGCATCAAACCCATACCCCCCATCTTACCAGTAGCCATTGGCTCAGTCGTATTAGAAGGCAAGCTTCTCAACACCGAACCCAGATCTAACCCTCCTCCGGCTCTAGGTGACCCACCCCACGAATTCCCCTTGTTAATCTGCAGCCGCCCTAACGAAAAGGCAAGTACATCATCCACAGCATCCGACAACAGTGCCCGGCGGGTCGACAACCCGTCGGGCGAGACCGGGGGAGAATCCGAAGGCGATGAGGAGAACGGACCCGATACCAGCGTCGAAGTGGGAGAAGTCACAATCGAAGACGATTTGTAGATCGCTTGTCGGAGCGGAGACCCGTCATAGGATTCGACAGCGCCCCGCGGACTCTTCTGCTGCTGCTGGAGGACCCGGAGCTGGTCGTGCGTGTGTGCGAAGAAGCAGACCCGGCGGCGGCATCCGGTTCCGTCCTTGCATGGCTGGGTCCGGTATCGGGCCGGGTGGAGCCAGCATTCGAACACGCCGTGCGCGTACTCACACGAGTCCCCTCGCTTGCAGCTCCCCTTTCGGAAATCCGGGCAAGCCGTGCCCGAATAGTGGAACTTCCTCGGGTCCCGCCTCTTCGCCTTCTCGCCCGGGTGCGCAAACGGGCACTCGGTCCAGTCGTGGGACCGCCCGCGGGCGCAACGGCGGATCTTGAACTCGTACATCCGAAACTCGTCGGATGAGTACTCGTCCACTGCCACATCCGACCCGAGACCCGGAAAGTCCGGTTCCGGATCGTCCAGCATCATTTCATTGGAATGGAGATAGTGATGTAATGCTGGAACTGGGTGGTGAGGGTATAGCATGCCAGCCGTTGGATCATCAATTAGGGTCCAGGGAGGTATCTGGACCGTCGGATTATGTCTTTCTCCAAGCATCATGTTGGTGTGGAGTGAGGGAATTTAGGTGGGAGAAGGATTTTGGACAGTGAAGAGGTTAGAGAACAAAAGCTCTTTATATATACTGCCTGGGGAGGGGAGGGGAGGGGAGGGGAGGGGAGAAGAGAGGAGGTGATGGGTTGACTGTGGTTGGGTTAAAGTAACTAGTGAAGTTAGGGTTCAATGTAGTGAATGGTACGTCCACTCAGGTTAAAGAAGTAATAAATAAATTGGAACTGATGGCGTTTTAGGTGGGCATGGCTGCCAGTAACAAATATCCATTAATCTGTGGTTTTGCTCAGTACATCGAGGTAAACTGAAAGATACATACCTTTTCTTTCTTTTCTTTTCTTTTTTTTTCTTTTTTTTGGAATTTTTAAAATAGTTAAAGATTTTGGGCTCATTTAAAAAAAATTAAACAAAGAATTAAATTTAAGAAAATGATAAAATTTATCCACCATTCTTTTAATCAAGTTCTTTCCATATAACTTTTTTAGAAATGATAAAGACATCCGTCCCCTAAACATATTTTTTAATCTCTTTTCTTCCTAAAATTGATATATTTTTTTTAATTTTTGATGATAACAATCATGTCAGGAAGCTAGCTTTTTAATTTAGTCATTGAGAATTCATTTTTTTCAACCATTCATGGATAAGGAAAGATAAAGTGGGCCCCACTAAGTCATTTGATCGAAACTCAATCATTTCTTATAAATGATTTACAAAATGAAAAACTTGAAAAAATGACATAAGAGTATTTTTGTAATTTTTAATCTTAATTTTTTTTTTTTTTTATGAAAATGACTTGATCGAAAGAATTTTTTTTTAATATTTGGATTTTTATACACTTTTTTAAAAATAATCCAAAAGTCATATACTTATTAAATTTCATTTTTGTAAATGGGGTGGGGCCATGGAGGGGGTAGGGCCGTTGGTGGGTTGGTGAGAGTCAGATCGGACCATTCTCACTGGGTCCCTCCTGTCAGGAATCGTTTCAACCAAGCAATGCTATGTACGGTAATTTTGGGTGGTTGCGAAATGGATAAGGTTTGAATTGCTCTGCAGACGTGGCGATAAATTTCTTTTTCCCGATAAAAACGCGATTAACTCGTGAGTGCGACACGACATATTTCACAGCGGGCGGAATTTATTATTATTATTATTATTAAATGTATATCATAATCAGGTCAAGTGAACCATCAAGAGGTCAACGTGAGTCTAAGTGGGTGTTTTGGTTGGTTCACCGTCCATTTCAGATTCACAACTAAGCTCATATTCCTATTTAAGGGCCTATCCAAATCTGCCACACAACAACAAAAATAAGCTGAACAAATATGATGGAAATGGAGTTTGGTACAACTATAAATCACACCCACACATCTATCTACAGTTAGGGTTGTAAATGAGACGGATCTAGATTGGAATCATAGTTAAATCATAGTTAACTCATTTTTAAATAATGATTCTAGTTTCAAATTCATTTTTGACTCAAAATTTATTTTGTTGGTCTCCAATCCAGGTCCGATAAGAAAATTTGGATCCAATTTCAGAAAGGTTATTCCTATTTAAGACTTGAAACCGTCAATCCAAAACAACCACAAAAATCTGATGGAAATGGAGTTTGGTGCAACTACAAATCACACCCACACATCTATATGCAGTGGATCCACTATAATTACAATGTGGGTAGAATGAATGTTAATGTATGGTAAAAAACAGGGAGAATTGGGTGGAGGTCCATGAACATTTAATTTTATGGCCTTAGATCAACACTTTATTTTCATAGTGTTGTAAGTTCTTCTTCCAAATTTAAAGATCTAAAATGTCCAAATTGCCCTTTCTTTAAAAGCCCTTATCTATTTAAAGATAAATCATATCCCATGATTAGTGGGATATGCCATTAATAATGCCCAGCTACTATTTAATTGGCCACTATTAATGAAAATACCATTAATGAGATTTTGAAATAAATTAAAAAAAAAAACACAAATAAAATTCAAAAGACGCAAATAAATTTTAAAATAATGCAACTAAATTTCAAAAAACGTACATAATTCTCAAAAGAACACAAATAAATTTAAAAAGACAAAAACAAATTTCAAAAGACTCAAATAAATTTGAAAAGACATAAATAAAATTCATATAACTTTTTTTTTATGGTACATAACTTTTTTTTGAACTGGTCACATCAAAGCTTAAAAAAGTGCAGATCAAATTAATATAAATGCACAGCAAGCTTAGATAAATTACTTTTAAATTCAGATAAATTGAAGTCACACTCAGGTTAATTGATAGTAAACAGAGATTAATTAACATAAAAGACATATAAATTTATATAAATATAGAGATAACTTTAATTTAAAGTTAGTTAACTTCGTGACAAAATTAGATAATATATACAAAAACTCAGCTAAATTAATAGCAAACTCGGAAAAACAGTAAATTTATCTGAGTTTTCTGAAAACTTATCTTAACTTCTGGCAAAACTCAAACAAAACTCAGATTAATTGACAGCAAGCAGAGATTAATTAACATAAATGACAGATAAATTCATATAAATACAGAGATAACTTTAATTTAAAGTCAGATAACTTAATGACAAAATTAGATAACATATACAAAAATTCAGATAAATTAACAACAAACTCAGAAAAACAGTAAATTTATCTGAGTTTTCTGAAAACTTATCTTAACTTTTGGCAAAACTCAAACAAATTTATGTGAGTTTTGAAAAACTTTTCTGAGTCTCGAACAAATTTATCTGAGTCATGACCAATACAAATTTATCCTTTATCTAAGTTTTCTAAAAACTTATCTTAACTTCTGACAAAATTGATATAAATTTATTTGAGTTTTGAACAACTTTTCTGAGTTGAGAACAAATTTATCTGAATTTGGACCAACACAAATTTATCTGAGTCTGGACAAACACAAATTTGCTGGCATATGGACTGAGGGGATGCTGGGCATCATAGCCGATCACATGCAAAAGCTCAGTCGTCCTCTTCCCCTTTTCTATCTTCTTCATGTAGCTTGACTTGAATTAAGCCAACTTCTCTCCTATCTCTTTTCCTATCTGCCACTTGTCAAGATCATGCGAGAAAAGGCCATGTGCTTTTTCTGATCATGCAAATTGAGAGAAGAGAGATGCAATGGAACTCTACAACCTTTGAGATCAGTATTTGGAACTCTACAAAACAAAGAACCTAGACTACTTCTCTCTTATCCGACTCCAACGAGTCTATGTGGCCCATTAGAGATTTCCTCTACAACTCTTCTTATCTTCTCCAAAGAGTTATTGTACAAACCGAAACCGAGAAGCACCGAGTCAAACCAGTTTGTCTCCAATTGATCGAAGAAGACTTTAGGGTTTTACATAATTCTAGACAGAGGGGGAGAATAAAAGATTTAAAATTTTAAAATTTAAATTTTTATGCTTAAAAAACTATAAGGGCAAATTTATTATGAAAATGTCTGTGGTAGGGACCTCTTGCCAAACTATATACAGCTTTAAAGGAAAAGTCGTTAGACCGGATGTCTTATAAGACCAATATAAGAGATCCATGGCTAATTTACTCTAAAAAAATATCTACAAGCTGGGTAGTTGCCAAATAGAGAGACAGTTGGGAGGAGGGGACAGGATATAGGAAACGTGCAGTGAGGACACGTGTCGACGCCTGGGCAAGTAGAATAACTCTGCCCCACAACACTTGGCGTAATTGTTTTGTTAAATGGAGAGCCCCCAGTCTTGTCAGTAGTAATAATCTGGGGGTGGGTGTGTTCGAACCTGGGTTAGGGTCGCAGTCGGTTTTAGCAAGAGAGGCTTGTGTCCGGCCCAATTGCAACATGGGACAAAATCTTCCGGACCAAGCCTGACCTGTATCAATCATGTCAGGCCCGAGCCTGCTATTTAGTCTTTTGGGCTGAGCTGGGCTGGGTTTTTCTATGATTTTCTTTTGACCCTTTTGTCTCTCGTTTTGATAGATAAGTCTAAGGTCTGAAAATTTGCTACTCAAACTCAACTCGTCCATTTCTTAAAAATTGATTCGGAAAGAGTCGATGCCACTGATTGAGAGTGTTTTGGAGAATTAATACACCATTGTACTAATTTAAGGTTGTTAAATCAAACGTTAGGATGATCTAGTGGGGTTGATTTTTTAGATCCCCCTTCTCCACGAAGAACCTTTCAATCAACCATCCTCTCATTAGCAAACTTGTATTTCAAGTGGGCCCCACGAGCTAGGCTATACATAAGATAAAATGCATTCCGTGTTAGAGATTAGTATCTTAAATAAGATTACTTTGATTGTTAAGGACTTTAGGTAGTTTGAAATTTGAATAATTGTTGATTAGGCTTGCACTTCATTATACGCATTGAGATGATTTCTTAATTGAATGTCACGGTGAAATTAATGCAATGGATAGTTTATTTAAAAGTCTTTATTCTGCTTGTGGGTGAACATTTCCTGCGTATATATTGATAATAATAGTTACGACCAATCTACTAAATTTATATATGCAAGAAAAATATAACAAGAAGAAAGATCAAAGGAAAAGAACTTGCACATTAAATAGTTTCAAGTCCAAACATTAAATGTAAAATATCAAATATAAGTCCCAAGTTACATTTTAATTAGTCATTTTAAATTGCTAACTATAAAACTTAAGCATTAATTGCTTAAAAAACAAATATTACTTGTTTAAAATGAAATCTATTTATAAAAACTGTTAAAAAATGCATACAATTTATCAAAGTATAAGTTGACTTGGATGAGTTTTGCGGGCCTTTTACTAAAAAATGAGGTGAGTTTGCCAAGTGAAGAGTCAACTCACTTAGTTTTCCTACTTGGAAATAAATATTAAACTATAAGCAATGCTTATTCACACTAGGTTGAGCCAAGTTGAACTAGACTTTGGGCTTTTTATCACTTAATTTAAGTGTGATTTAAATATTAAACAAACGTATATTTTAATCTCAATCATGGCCTGAATATTAAAATCGAAAGTTGGAACCTGGACCAAAGTGGGCTGGGCCTGCGTTGAACCCAAGCTGGTGGAACTCATGAGCACCCCAGTACTAAATTTTGGCCTATATCCCATTCATCTCATTTTCATTCTCGTCGGGTGTAGTTGTAATTTTATTCCTATCACTCAACGTTATTGATGGAGTGCTTCCTATAATTTTTTTTTCTAGGTTGGGTTACTAATTAGGCATGATACATTTGAACTTGACTCACGAATCCATCTATGTGATTGTAAGGTGCCAACACCATTCAGTTATGAGTGTGTTGCCTAGTGTTTCCTATCATTGATTAGTAATGAGTTTTGTGTCTCCAAAGGCTATATTTTTTTAGGCCTAAGACACAACAATATTTATAATTAAAAATAAAAATAAGAGGTGACTATATAAAAATGACTATTAACTAACACCCCATTTATTGAAAGCTAATTTGAAGGGAAAATGGAAAATGATATACCTAGGCAACACCTTGGAAATTCAAATTCTAGGACACTCAAGGTCCCATTTGCACTACTACTTTTATTCTTCACCCTTGCCTTTTTTAATAGTCCCTAGAGCAAGTCATTTGACCATGAACTCGTATTATCAATTACAAACAAGTAGATCCTAATGATGGAAAGCCATAAATTATATATTATTGTTAATGGACTTGTCCATATAACTGATGTGGGCCCTCCTAATGCACAAAATGGAGCCGTTGAAATTTGTACCATGCTTTATCCAAATTCCAAATAAAAGAGGTGATTCATAGCATTAAATCCAACATGAGTTGGGAATGAGGGGTTGCCTTGTCGATAAGGAGCCTCACATCTCACCCAAATGACAAAGGATCGATCTGTGGGTCTCTCCCTCTTCACATGAATGAGTCTTTTCTACATGCGTATGCGTGTCCTGCTTTCTTCTCCTCCCTGCATGTGTAGGTGCTAGTCGGGTAAGAAAAGCAAAAGGAAAACCAACATGAGTATAATATCATCCTTGCCTTTAACCAGTGAGAATCCAATTAATTCGCATACGAGACACAATAATTTCGTTAACATATATGGGGGACATGATCTCTATTCAATTTGGTTTTATGTCTTTGTCCCATCTATTACATGGACCACCATTTAGACAGTCTGAACTGTGTGCATGTATTGGGAGGTAGCACTTAACATTGTCCAAGTGCAAGTGTATGGACTATGGACAGCCTTTCTTAGTGCTCGGATGGCCATACTTTCTTATTAACATGGTTGCCCCTCTTTTAGATGGTCACAAGCCCTACATGGTTGCCCCTCTTTTGTGATGAATTGCTGAACTCTTGATATTATTCATGGGCTCTGATTACCATTAAGTGGGGTTCATCCAATTATTGAATCATTGTGGTCATTTTGATGACTCCATAAGTCTAGATAATTGTCATAGTGATCGTTATCAAATCATGCTTTATCTCATCCATCTAGAGTCAATATAATGAGTTTTACTTTTTTTTATTGAAGGGATTGACTGCACGCCTGGAGCATAATTCATGCTCCATTTTTTTTGTTAGAACTTCATTTGTTCAGAATCATCTAAAGGTCACAAGCCCTCTCTGCCTTCCTCATGGATTTTTTTTTTCCTCGGAGACGACGGACGGACTGGTATGGAAGGCAGCTGTCATTCCAATATTTCTTGTTTGATAGCATTGATTTGGATTAGAGCAAACAGAAACCCAACCATGTGAGCTGTGAAGCGTAAGAATGATGTTTCCAATAAATATATAAATGAGTGAAATCTAGACTTGTGGCTGAAGCTCTGGGTCTTTCAAGTTGGAGTGGATAAGGCCTAAAGGGTCAGACACAAGAAAGTGACTGCAGATTTGGATCAGAACAAAGGCATAAACTGGTATATTATTATTATTATTATTATTATATATTTTTTTCATAATAGAAAGTAAGGTCGTTAGCACTTCAAATGAGACATGTGATACAGTCAGATGTGTGGACCCAAAGACAAGAAATCTTATAAATAAATCTCTTGATATTGAAGCATCAACCAAACCAATACTCCCTCCCTCTCCCCGCCCCCAAAAAGGCCTCCCCCAACTCCTCTCCCAATCCCAATCCCCCAATCCCCCCCCCTCCCCAACCAGGGGCGGCTCTAGGAATTCAAGACAGTGGGGTCAAAAAATACTTATCTTCCACAACCCTGCCACTAGGGCTATCAAAGGGTCAGACCCAGGCCAATCCGAGCTTAAGCTCTTATCCTACCCTCTCATTTGCGGACCAGGTTTAACCGAGCAAAAACCTTCGACTTTCACATGGGGGGGGGGGCGCTGTAATTTTTAGGCCCTTACCCTACCTTCAAATATTTAGTATTAGAAAAATGAGAGAAAAATGATAAAAATAAAAGGACTTGAGATAAAAATACTATTTGAACTTCCTATGAGTTAAGGCATATCCATTTAGATTTATAAGCCATTTAAAATTATTGGGCTGCCCATGACACAAAGGTATATGGTTTATCTTAATTGGATGTTACAAAAGGGCTAAAAATTTATAAGCCATTTTCTCTCCTTCAAGTCAAACTCTTAAATTAAGTTGGTTCAAAATCTTCTCATAAGATTGTTTTTAGATTTCAGTGGGGTTAAAACTTCCTATAGATATCTTTCTTTTTTAGATTTCAGTTGGTCAAAAGCTTTTCACTCAAAAGTCCACAAAATTTTTATCAATATGTATTCAAATCTCAGTGGGGTCAATTGACCCCACTGAGAACAACATGGCGCCGCCCATGCCCCCAACCCTTCCCATGGACCCCCACGCCCACACCCACACCCACACAAAATATGGGCCACAAGTTTAACAATTATTTTTATTAAAAAATAGAGAGTTGACCTAATGGTCCAGCCCATTCAAATCGGTGTTAAAATAGGGGATCAGTGACTATTGGTGTGGAGGGAAGGGGGCAAGGTTGTGCGTACAGTCCAATTGGACTGATGATCGACGTTCCCTCTATGAGATGTGCACTGTAAGATCTAAAGATAAGGTGTGCATATGAATTTTTTGTATATGTAGTAATGTAGATGACCAACTGATCACCAATCTGAATAGGCAGCACACAATCACCCCCTTGAATGTTATCAATCTCATTATTTTTTACACTGCTTTGAATGAGATTAACGTTGGATCGACTGTCCGACTCTTTTTATATTAAACCGTTTAACTTGTGGGGCATGGATCATGAAGTTAAGATGGTTTGATGGGATTGAAATTTATACAAAGGTAGAAGCCATGTAGATCTTTGATCCTCCCATGTTCCCCTTGATGGGTGGGTGGGGCCCCAAACTCTCTCTCTCTCTCTCTCTCTCTCCCCTAAAATGGCCCATTTCGCCCCTATTTTTTAAGGTGTAGGGCTCACACTGAGCCAACCCTATCTTTTCTCACTTTATTACCTCCTGAATTAGAACAAGCATAAATTTAATGCTCGTCAAACATTTACTCATTGATGGATAAAAAATTAAAAAAATGGTGCCTTTAAAAAAACTAGTTTTAGGGCCATTGATCAATAGGTTATGATGAGCTAGTGGAATGATTCATGATCATATAAATACAAGGTTAAGTTGCGCACTGCAAAAATCTATTATCAATTTTGGTAATGACAACAAGAGGTTGCTTAGTTGATTGGCAACCCCGCATGTCACTTTACTACCCGGAGTAGGGGTGAGCGTCTGTCTAACGAACCGAAGTTTCGAATCGAACCGAACCGAAATTTTTTATTTGGTTCGGTTATACGGTTAAATTGGTTAGGTTCGGTCAAGATTTACATCAAATTTGGATAATATAGTTCGGTTCGGTTTTGGATTTTTTTCACCGAATTAATCGAATTAATGTTATTTTTGTTTATATAATCAGTTGTAAACTTGCTAGATGCCTAAACTCTTAAGGCTGATAAACTGTTAAATACTTGGCTTTAATATCTTTTTTATTTTGGATATTTAGAATTTACTAGTTGTCTATACTTTGGGTTTTTTATTATAGAAATGTTCCCAACAAATTTGGGCCCCATAACAAAGCCCAACATATGGTCTTTTGACCGAATTGACCAAAATTTAACTGAAATATTTTCGATTCGGTCGAATTCGGTTACAACTCATAATTCGGTCGATTCGGTTTAGAATTTCTTCGACCGAAATTTTTGGTTCGGTCAATATTCCAACCAAAATCGACCGAACAGACCGAATACTCACCCCTAACCCGGAGATCAATCTCTGAGCATGCCACTCTTCCCACATGTGCATGCTATCTTTCTCACTTTGTGGCTTTCCCTTCTGCCTTGTGTTAGCTCTCCTCGTGTCCTAGACCCTTAGATTGGGTACCGAAACAAAAAAAAAAAAAAAAAAAGAGAGAAAAAAAACTGTGGGAATGATACACGAGCGTATTGAAAAATTAGGAGGATTCATTCAAATACTCATCTCATTTGTGTATCACATTCCATTAATCGTACAAAAATTGGGACCCTTGTCACTTTACACTTGGATTTTGACAACTTTAAATCATTCGAACAGATATAACACCTATTTAGATAAGAAAACTCTTATATTTTACGCATAGATAGGTCATGTGCATACCTTCTAAATGCCTACCTCTTCCATGATTGTCATGCTTTCTGTGGGGCTACACATACAAGTTTGTTCCTTGAAAACATAGGCAAATCATCCGGGGAAAGGGCTTGGAGATATTGTCTCTTAATATCATCCTTAAGTATGAAGAGTTAAATATTCTGGTTTAGCAGACTGCGCGCAAATCTGCATATAATTAACCATTGTCACAATATCATATTCTCTAGATGTTATCATCTTGGAAAACTATTAAGATATTTTCAAGTTTGAGGTTTTTTTTTGGGATATTATTGGAACAATGTCATAGAACATGTTTATATCTTTTAACTGAAAAAAGAACATATAACTACAAAGATCATTCGAGGTGGTGATTGCGTTTTTGGACATTATGGATCATGTGGATGGTTTTCATTTCACTAGAACTTTTAATGAAGTTGCCAGTAAGGCAGCTAAGTTGTGTGGTCTGTTTGATTCTCGGACTTTGGTGAGGTCATTCCTAATGTTATAGGTCCTTTTGTTTTTCTGTAATATTTCCGCCTTAATGTAATTTTCCTTTCTATAAAAAATTAAAAAGATCGTTGAAAATAATTTCTTTTTATAGATTTCCATTTTTAAATTCTGATCATGTGTTATTTTTTTCTACATATATCATAAGATTATAAAAGAAATTTGCAAAAATAACACTAATATTTTTTACTGAATAATAACAATAAATAAGAATCTGTATCTTTACTTTTTCTTGCAGTTGATGCATTGCCAAAGGCTAAATAAGTTAAATCATTAATATTTTAGGGACTGTTTGTTTATCACCATTTTCTTTTGCTGAAAAGCATGCAACATTCACTTTTCAAGACCCAATTGACTAATCAAGTGTTTTAAGTTGCACTTAGCTCAACTTGTATTTTTTGGGTGGTTAGACATGTTGACTCATTTCTTGTTGTGGTAGCCTAACTGCAAGAAAATGACATACCGATTAGGCTTGGAAACATGCTAATTGTAGGGTTTTAAACGGGTCGGTTCCGGTCCGGATCCAACACCGGAACCGTTAAGGAGAAGGTGGAATCGGAATGGGACCCGGAACCGTTTTGGAACCAGTTTTTTGGCTCTGGAACCGGAATCAAAACCATATATGGGTTGGGTTTGGATCCGGGTTTGGGTTTAGGTAGAGAATGATATTAAAAAATATGATTTTTAGGAGAAATTTTCGAAAATTGAGGTAATACGTTGGGTCTCAGGTCCACGGGTCCGAACCAAGGTGGAACCGGACCTAGACCCATTTACTTATCGGGGCCTAAATAAGGACCCATACCCGGTTTTTAACGGGTCGAAACCTTTGGGTAATCGGAGAATTGGGAACCCATTTTCATCCCTAACTAATTGACCAAACAAACACACAATCGTGAAAGGAAGAAAGCTAAACTGTCAGGTCTACTTGACCCTAACTTGCTAATTGCTACTCAAGCTGCCACCCTATATGAACCTAGGATTAGCAATGGCTTGGCTGGGTTTCGACCGATTTATGTCACACAGCCCAGGCTAAAATGAAGAATCATCTAATAGATGGGCCTGCCTCCACAGCAACAAAAAAAAAAAAAAAATCATTAGGCACGGCTCAGCCCAGTGAGACCAACTTTGGCCTCATGTTTATGGCTTTCTAATTTATTACACACACAAGCAGGATCTAAATAATAGATACTACGCCCCACTTATGGTAATAGTCAAAATTGATTTGGATATAT
This sequence comes from Camphora micrantha, assembly GCA_003546025.1. NCBI lineage: Eukaryota > Viridiplantae > Streptophyta > Magnoliopsida > Laurales > Lauraceae > Camphora > Camphora micrantha. Next base: position 19,386,155 of record QPKB01000004.1, read on the forward strand.
GTTGGAGAGGAAAGAGAGAGACACTCATAATAACTTAGAACTAGAATCAATTCAGCTGAACAACCCATCTAATTCTAATTCTCCGAACAAGGTGTCCATCCTAGCTTTCTGATTAATGATGCACGGATACTTTAAAATAGGTAACGTATCGTGTCGTATCGTATCAGATACTTCATTTTTTATGTGTAAAATCTGTGTCCTTGCCCTATCTATGGTGTGTCCTCACCATGTCCATGACATAGCTGTCCAGCATAGTTTCTAATTGATAGGAGTGATCTTGTTGGTCTCTAGTAGTCTATCTCCAATCTTCATAACAATTTCTTGATCATTCTACTCAATATGCGATTCATCTTTGTGTTTGTAGTGGCTAAAAATTCTTCTCCCATCAAAACTTTCTTGACGCCAAAGCCTAATTACAGCACCAGAGAGTCTCCATCATGTTCGCTTACTACATCTTTTAATTGTTCAATTTACCAAGCTCCACAGCTTGCAATGTATTGGCTGCTTGAATTGTAATTATTTTCTTCCTTTTTGCTTTTGTTTATGGCTCTTCTTCTAGCAACACATAGCTGACCTTGCAATTATTCCATATTTCATTTTTATTCAACATTTATGTAGAGGTAACAAAAAATTCTTTATAATAGTATTGGGATTTCTGTGACTCACCAGGTGGTTGTGAGCGTTACCTTAGCTTAGGGGTGTTCTTGGATCAGGCCAGCCCGAGCCCGAGCCCTAGCCCGGGCTTGGGCATTAATTTTCAGTACTCGGGCCGGGCTCGGTCTATTTGTTATAGCAGATAGATGGTCCGGGCTTGGATTCAGTATCAGAGAGCCCAAGCCTGACCCGGCCTGACTTAAACTGAAATATAATATCATGACATCTCAAAAGGGGTAATCACAACCAAACCCACCTGAGCTTCAACTTTGTGATTGTTAAGAGTGTTTTATTTTATTTTATTATGTAAATCTGGCGGGCTCGGGCTTACTGGGTCAGCTAGTTCTAGCCCGAATCGGGCTTGGGCGGGGCAAGGAACTAGAGTTTCTAAGTCGGGCCGGGCCCATATTTCCTTGGCCCGGCCCAGCTCGGCCCATGAACAACCCTACCTTAGCTATTTTAATTCACTTTTCGTTTAAGTTGTTATTAATTAATAATTTCTATAGCTATCATTTTTCATATGATCCAATAATGTATGGCAGACGCCCATAAAGGATGATAACATGCAGGAGTTTAGAGAAGGAGTATATTCAGAATCTTGCTTGTTTGTTAAAAGACATCGACTTTGCTTAATCACTGCATGCTATACTCCTTTTTATCCTGAGAACTTCAGTTTTTAAATCTTTCTTTGTCGAGGCTTTTGTTAGGCCTTTTTGAAGATTCTCTCTCTCTCTCTCTCTCTCTCTGTTGGAGGAGTCTTTTATTTACAAAGGAGATAGGAGAAAATCCGAAGGTTGTTGATCTCGCAGTGGAAATATTTTTTAGATCAATCTAAATGACTAAAAGCATACCTTGAACCATGATCTTGATGATGATCGATATGAATTGATATAAAGCTCTTTTTCGCTGAGAGATCCACAACTTTTGGGTTTTCTCTTATCTCCCTTGTCACTTACTCTAAAATGAAGATGCGTGAGAGTTAATGGGTACTTCTCAAATGATGTGAGTCGAGAGAGGACAGGAAAACCCTTTTTATAAATAACCCGAAAACCCTTTTTATAAATAACTCAAGAAAATTCTTCCCATCAAACAATAAGTTTCCTTGGTTTTCTTAATTATTGGTCAACCAATAATCTTGATTGATTGGACTTTCCTAAAACTGAATCCAAGAAAGTCAAAACTAAATGGGGAGAGCTTATGAGTTGACTTAGAATGAGGCTCTTCAATTATTAAACATGTGGTCATGGGGGCCACTTAGGTCTAACATTTTATTCTAATGTTCTAGTGCAAATTTCTTTATACATATGTTTTGGGCAATTGCCAGATTTTCCTGCCATCACATAACAATTTGACTGTCACTATGCTATTTTGAAAAGTCTCGTTAATTCAACTGGTAATGCCATCTGTTGCTCTGCCACTATGGCATAAACCATTTTTATACACACCCTCATCCAGTGACAGCTACGGGTTGCCAAAGGGGCTGTCATAGGAGCTGTAGTTGAGTTGGGCGTTTTGGGTGCTTTTGTCTAAAGAAACATCATTATCAACAATGTGGGGTAATAAGTAATTCTTATCTACCCATAAAACAGAAAAGCCAAATTTGTGCCGACGTCAACCCTGGGCTGAAACAGTATGTAGCAAACATAGTTGACATCGAACCTCGCTGCAGGTTGAAGGTTCTACTATGAGAACAAAATATCCAAACCTGCGTCGATGTAAACCCTAGATTCAAAAGGTACGTAGAAACCAAGGTCAACGTCGACCCTCACTGTAGTAGGTAACAAAAAAAGGACTTTTTGGCAGAAAGACCACTTTGATAGGAGGGAAACTAAAATGACTGTTTTTGTATAGGGTGCATCTAAAGTGATCTTTTTTTCTTTTTTTGGTAAAATCCTCAACAATAAAAAAGCGAAATTCTTTTTTTCCATCCATCAATTTCTCACTATCCATGTCTCTCGTAACTTCCCCATTTTTCTTTTTTAATTTCTGCAATAGTTCATTTCTACTCGTATCTCTTATTCCCATTTCTACATATTTTTCTTTGTTTTACTTCATTTCTCCTATTTTCTTTCTATTCTACCTCTCTTAATTTCGAAAATAGGTACAGTCATGCAAATTCTTCTTTCACTGTCTTTCAAAAAATTTGCTGGTGTGCAAGTATATTTAGTTTGAATTGTTTGGATAGACTCGTGCACAGCACGGGTTCTTGTGCTAGTTCACCCTTAAAGAAAGAATTCATAGGTCCGCCCCTAATATTAGTTACCTCCCAACTTTTGAGTCAGAACATATCCTTGCCTTGCAAGAAATCCCAATGGATTATTTGGTTAAGAAGGATTTTGTGAATTCGAGTTTGGGGAGAAACCAAACAATTATGTGCCTTAATTGATAATTTCTAGCATGCCTTGAGTATAATCTAGCATTTAGAAAATTGAGAATTCTACGATTTCAAAGTAATTCGAGTTTGGGGAGAAACTAAACAATTATGTCCCCTAATTGATAATTTCTAGTATGCCTTGAGTATAATCTAGCATTTAGAAAATTGAGAATTCTAGAATTTCAAAGTGACTTTTCATGAGATTATTTTAATAGTAATAGCATTCAAACAATGCCGAAATTTTTTGAGATTTGAGTATAAGTTCAAGCTTGATATTTGAAAACTAAGCAAAATTCAAATGGAGTTGTTTGACCGTCAGATATCTAAAGCGGGCCCAGAATTACATATGTATTTGTTAATGTATAAATTATAATAGGGCACTTCTCTAAAATGCCCCCACTTTAAAAATGCCCACTCTCCCCCTCTTTTTTTTTGGGCACGGCCCCACCTTGAGCTAATTCAGTCTTTTCACACACACTACTACTCTGTATGAATAGTCACACGTCCAAACTCGATACTCATCCAACTTTTCTTTACCATTAGATTGAAATCATTTTAGGGTTAAATTTTAGGACAATGGATTGAAAAGTTAGAATGATTTTCTGATAATTAAAATTTGTATATAAGTAGGTCTCATATATATCTTTACATTCAATGAACTTCCATTATTATGGTTTCACTAGATCGTATTAAGAGGGGTGTTCTTGTCCTAAAAAAAAAAAATACTCGGGTGGTTTCTTGCGCTACCCATTATATTATGAGAATATAATCCAAATATACAATAGTTTGTATAATACATGATATTCAATCGGATGAAATGAGAAGAGTGAGTTACTTGAAGATGAGGAGCCACTTGAGCATTTCCTTGTCCTCGTCATTCATCAGATATTCGTAGGCCCCTGATCGGTGCAATGCTTCATGGACGGATACATACAGTACATGCTCATGTCAGTCCAACGTATATTGTTGTAAAACAGAACCAATATATATATAGACATGTTCTTAAAAGAAAGGGAAAAAAAAAAAAAAAAACTACCTAGACATGTTAATTTAAGGGCCTCATATACATGAGTCTAGATCCTTTCAGGGCTTGACAAAAATCATGATTAATAAATAACGTAGAAGATTGTTTAGTCGTGATTTTAATTAAATGTAAATCTAACTCCTATTGAAATAAAATTTAAAAATACATGACGTTCCATCTTGAAGTGGGATTCTAAAAAATTCTCAATGTTCATGGGATTCTAAAAAAAAGTCATTATCCAATATAGGTCCCGTCGAAGCAAGATTCTGAAAGGGTCTAAACAGGAGACAGACTTAATTTTTTTTTTTTTTTTTTAAATTCTGATCATATATATTTTTTTCATCACGTGTTTCATGGAAATCTATACAGATATATAATAAACCTACCGTAGAATGAATGGAATCTGATGATGAAGAGAGCAGCTGGAGGGAGACTCGTCTTGTTCTCCTTTGCCACCTGTCATCCATGTACAACATCAGCACTAACAGAGAAAGAGAAACTCCTCTCAATCTTACAAGTTATATAGATAGATGGATAAGCTGAGGTACGTGTGAATTCTAAGTAAAAACAAAAACGTGTCGTTGACCAGTACCAGGTACATGTACTCGTCGTGGCCCCAGGACATGATCACTCTATCCAGGCCACATTTCTCCGAGTAGATTCCAAGCTTTCTGCTGAAAACCGGGTCTTGAGAATCCGGGTTTTCCTTGAAATACTGCAATCCCATTTCACAATTCCATCAAACAAACAAATTACACACTAGTGAAGAAATTTTTTTTGAAAGCAAATGTTATTGGTACAAACTATCACACCTGATGATGGACGATTGATTCGTCAAAAGCACATCCAAGAGGGAATGTATCACCTGCACCCCCACAAAGAACACATGATGATAATTATTGGCCCGGATGATAACCGCGCCAAACATATAATCAGATATACCCATCTGCAGCCCTAGGAGAGATGATCACATCACATGAAGTCCAATGGCTGAAAAGAGAGATTATAAAAGAACATACCCACGACGCACCACTGAGGCAGTCCTCCAAATGATTCGTGTAGTAAGACTTTGCCCAGATCTATCAGCAAATGAGAGAAGGAGAGGAATGAGGATTATGATTAATATAGCACAAGTAGAGAGTACCATCCAGAGTATGTGGTGTAAGTAAGATGGACGGATGGATGGTTAGGAACCATGGATAAGAGCCGTCAGATGTAGCCAATCTTGATCTGGATAGTCCCTTCTAATTGCTTCAGCAGTCTGGAGAAGGTGCTCTATTTGAGGCTCGTCTAGGTCTGGATCACTCTCATCTACAAATTCGTTCAGGAGCTCACAGCATTCCCATATACTCATTTCTGCCCTGTTCAGCTGCTCATATTCCTCTTTTTTCAACTTTGCCTGTACAAAATGTAAATATTGATCAACTCTTATGTACATAAGGAACAAACTGTTTGTCCCAGCCCTGCCGTAGGGGCCCAAATCTAAGGCTTTTGCAAAGTATCAGGTCTAACATTTTGTCAATACAATTTTGGGGGAACTTCTGTTTTTTCTTTTGTTCTTTTGAAGATGTAGTTTTAATGAGGTCTTCGATCCAACAAGACTATTCTCCTCGGTGGTGTCTGCTGAATCCACACAAACGCACACTAGCCAAAGTTATAGTTGGATTTGAACACAAGATAGGAAAAGCAAATCCATGTCTTATTCCACTCCACCAACTCCTACTCGTTAGGACATATAAAAGAGGCGAGGCATCACAACATAACTTGGCTGGGAGAACTTAGCCATCGATGATTATAAAGTCCAATAAGCACATGTCCGGAATTTTTTGTTTGTAGAATGTCATATCTTCGACTCGGGGACCATTACAGACGAAAAAAAAAAAAGGGCTTACGAATTCATAGGTCTGGTTAATATGATTGGTCCTGTAGAATTGCTCTACGGTCTCTTTTCTTTCACTCACATCTTCATAATCTCTACACAGCCACAAAACAATCAATGTTTCGGTGTAAATGTTAGTGAAAACATGTAAAACACAAAGGAAAAAACAAAAAACAGAGAAAAAAAAAACAACAAAGGGGACCTGAAGGAATGACCAAAGGCATTGTTGTTGGGTAAAAGAAAACCACCGTCAAGTTGCAATGTTCCATTGTTCTCATCATCCCTCTCAACCTCTTTGTTGGAAGAGCTGTTGCTCTCTGAGAGATCCGGCTCTATCACATGATACCCAAAACCCAAAACCCAAAAACCCCACCACATAAAAAAATGATCAAACATACTTAGATATTATATTATTATATCAAATGAAATAAAAAAACTGTAATTAAAAGAAGAAGAAGAAAATTTGAAGCTACCAGGAACAATGACCGTCATGATATAGAGGATGATATTCAAAAGATTGATGTTTAAAGAGACTATAGAGGATACAATAGAGAAACTAAGGACAGGAGGGAGCTTTCTTATAGGCTCAGGTGGATGCGATTTGTATGAGGAGAATAAGAGCCCCTCTTTTTCTGAGAAATCACAGAACATACCAATCATTGATCCATCCATATATTATTCTTTACACGATTGGTCTATTGGACGGGACATAGGAAGTAAAGGGCTTCCATCAGGGTTCAAAATATGGTGGAAACTATGAAAATGGACTTCTTACCTACAAGGCCAGCCCTCTATTCCCCCGATCCATCAATATTTTAAAAGTTACTAGTCTAATTGAGTTTGGAACCTCATATTCTCCCTGTGTCGTGACTTTCTTTTCCGGGAACAAGCAGCAGCCATTAGACCTAATATTTCTCACACAACTGTTGTGTGTATTTTTAGGGCCATACAATATCGCATCTATTATATCATGCAATATTCCATCCATTATATTGTGCAATATTCTGGAGCCGTGCGATTTTGATAATCTTTTCATTATTTGACGTCAAATGAGCCCCATCAATATCCCATAAAGTTGCAACTTGCTAATTTTCTAATCGGTAATCTTCGTTAAAGTCCCATGTGAATGGCTCACACATTGATTTAAGTATGATAAATCCTTCCAATTAACTAGGAGTGGTGACCCATTTAATCAATTAGCGGCAATCTAGATTTGACACCACTCATACATAAAGTTCTTAATGCACATCCACTGAACATGAAAATGGGTCGGTTCAACATCAATCCTATTCCTACCAAAATGGATCCTGTTCTGGATCATATATTATATGTGATTGCTGACCATGATTGGCCTCTAGTGGGCCCCGCAGGTGGAATAGTTGGAGATAGTATGAGAGACACTGGCTTCGAATGGGATAAATCAGGTTGGACTACAAAGGGAGACTGATTTAACCTATGACGAATCTGGATCTCCTGTGGCTTTAGCCTAGTGAAATCCTGTGTTCAAGGTGTATAACTCCTGAGTGAGGCCCATCTATTAAAATCCAAACAGTAAATTTCTTTCGAATTTTTGGAGTGTTCTAAATCTTCGATTAATGTATAGTTTTTTTTTTTTTTCCCCTCAATCGTCCGAGTGACCCTTTGATGGAAAAAATTAATTTAGGTATATTCATTGTCATGTTCATCATCTGAGAGTCAATCCAACGGCCGAGAGAATTCATATTAATGTAAAATTGGTATGTATGATGTATAAATAAAGGGTGCTTATTTTGAATGTTTATGATTTCAATATATGATGGGCCCCATTTTGTAGATACACCCCTTTCAACTCTGAATTTGCATGGGTTAAGCTCTCAGAGGAATCGGAATCAACCACTGACAGGCTGATGTGGCAGATGGGAAAAAAACAAAAAGCCCGATTATGGAGATTTGGCGCCGTATCTGCGACGTGTCAGATAGTGAGATGGGCTGGCAGGTTTCAGTAACCGGTTACCGCCAGTCTCCGGTCACATCTGGTCAGGTTGGAGGGCACATCAGCCAGCTGTTGCCTTGTATTCACGCACAAAATATCTTTGCTGCTGTCCCTTTTTTGTCTTAAATGACGTGTCGTGTGCGTACACCACAACCACCGCACGTATGCACGGCTGTGCAAAAATCTAGAATTCACGTGCTTTAATGCACAGCTGTCGACCCTGGCCGTCCATTTGCTGGGTGATGGGACGAGCCACAAATCTGATGATGCGGTCATGTGGCCACCTATTGTGTGGGCTACAACCGACCGATTTTGACAACTGAAGAAATGGTTGGTATCAAATGATTCATATCTATGATATTCATGTCGGTTTAGGGCATGTACCTGGCAAGTTGAAATCCCTCACTACCTTTGGCACTTTACAAAGCCAAATATAGGGAAACCCTACTTAAAATAATTAGGAGATGTCACATAGGAGAGTTGAATTTTTTTTATTCATAAGGGAGATGAGATTTGATATCTCCTCTACGTGTCAACCTCTTGATTGGTTCCAAAAGGATTTATACGATTCCCAAATAAAGCGTCTAAGTTTTTTTAGAAAAGTGGTTGCATAAATATTACTTTAATTCAAAATTTTCTCTATTTTTTTAAAAAGAAATTTAAAAATTAACTTCTTTTCTCCACTAAAGGAAAAGAAAAAAAAGTCAACTTTTCTATACAATAAGTCAGAAAAACTCCATACCAAACATCCAAAAATAAAATACCATTATAACCTAATTATATTTTATTCTCTTTTATTTTGATGCTTTACTACACTTTATTTTACATGTACGTAAAATTACCAAAGTATCAAATCAAGAGAGAATTATACAAAAAAAGGGAGCCGTTTGATAATTTTAGAAAAACTTCGTGAAGAAATGTTCGCACAATAATAGTGCTATACCACATTGCCATAGCATATCACACAAGGTGATATGTATGATATCACACGGCTCTGAAATACTGCATAGTCTGATATATGCTATATACCCTAGGATATCACATGAATATTCCAGCGGAATATATTTAGACTTTAATAGTTCAGGATGGATGTAAGATCCAAGGAACGTTGTACTGGCAATATCAACGGAAGAAAAAAATATATATAGAAAACCACTTGGGCTGTCAATGTCAGTATGCTAAGCTAGCTTACTAGCCAGCTTTGTGTAGCTTTGCTTAAGTAGGCTTGGATAAGCCAAGCTACACAAGTGCTATAAGTTAGGTTACCAGTCAAGCTGAGCTTCAGATGGCGAAGGTTCAAGCTCGGATTGAGAATGGGATTGGCATAGGACCAAGATCAAGTGTCTCAGGTTAACGGGCTTGACAAGAAGAAAGTTTGGAAGTGGATGTCGCTTACGTGATTAAAGGGCTCATTCATCAAGGACTCTTTTACCACTGCTTTGGACAATCACATTTTATTAGACACATTTTAACTTCAGTAAAATAAGTGGATTAGGCTTTGGGATTTTCTTTAATGGCTATTCATCTCTTCAAGGGCTTTTTTTTTTTTTTCCTATCGGAGGGTTTCAACCCTGAGGCTAAACTAATCTCTTCAGACCTAGAGGAAAACTGTGTAAACTTTCTTATAACTCCATTGTAGTAGTGTATTTTCAAACCTATAATCTTTGAGTACAATCTGTTACCAGGCTAAGTGAGCTACCCCTCAAAGTTGTCTCCTAAAATTCAACCCCAACTTTTATGCACTAACTTTTGAGTTTGGGCTTATAACTTAAAGTCTTAAAACTGGCCTCTCAATTAGTCTTGGGTTCACACACTCACAAGTAAACAGAATAAAAAATCGGAGAGTGAGATTTGAATGAAACACATATTTATAATATGGACCCATTTTCACTGCATGGGGATGGGGGCAGTTGATGAATTTATAGCGGTGGGCCAAGTGAATCCGTGAGTCCATCCGTACGATGATCTTGGCTTGGCTTCGCTTGGCTTCCCCACCCACCTACAGCACAAAATTTCGACGTGGCATTTTTCAGATCGTTCTTGCGTCGGCGACGACCGGAGAAATTCCGGACCACTGGATGTCACATCACAGCTAAGAATTCCTGCACGAAACTAGATTCTTCTCGTGGTGTCGTAACGTGCGGTTTTTCCTTTGTTTGTAACCAAAGAGTTCGGATCGGATCCTCGAACTCCAAATTTGGGTTGTTTGTGTGCACATCTTAATACATTGAAATTTTAAATTCAGTATCCAAAAACAGATTATTAAAGTGATAAGAGGTAAGAATGATGTAAATGTAACCTTCAATTTTCTAAAATTTGAGTGAGGTAAGAGTAGATGGGTATTCATGTTCCATCTTCATACATTTTCCATTAATGGAAAAATAATTTGATCAGTGTACGAAATAAGAAAAGGGCCCAAATGATTTTCACAATAGTAAAGGCCCTCCTGTAAATTTTATTTTCTTTTCAGCTTGAATGTCGATATCAATGTTAAAATGTACATTCTTTACGTCTTATTATCGATATCGAAGCTTAGTATAGTATTATTTTCAGTTGAACATCAATATGTTAGGGCCACAATCTGATATCGACGCTTGTGTCTTCTTTTTGCTCTTCTAATCTCTTTCTCTATGTCTCCCACTCAATTTCTCGCCCAACCTACCACATTCTAACACTTCCATCATCCTCAACATTGTCAAACACCAATATTTATCTCACTCATTTCATCACATTTCTTTATTCCACTCAAACTAGCACCTTCATCTTTTTCCTCCAACACCATAATCCATCTTCACCATTTCTATTGACATTCTATCTTTCTTCTTATGATCTAAAGTGCCTCATCAAATCCAGCCTCCATCACAAAATACGTGCCCATCATCTTTACCAAAACCTTCACACCATCATTGCATCTTTTCCTCTTGCAAACATATCATCATGTTCTCTAGATTCTGCTTCACCTTCTTCCGCCGCCGCCTCAACTTCTGTCAAGAGCGGCCTACCCATTTACGTCAACAGATGAAAACACAATACTAGGTGTGGGTGAGAATGCAGCTGGTGAAGGAGTCCCGTTGAAGCCATTGTTTCAGCTTCAACAGTAAAAAAAAAAAAAAAAAAAAAAGAAAGGACCAACGATACCGACACTGGGCTTTCACAGTTAGAAAAAAATACAAAGCTGGCCACAAGATCACAATCGTTCACATGTATCTATTGTGGTCTTTTCGTTCACTGGATATTTAAAGGGTTTTTTTTCTCGTAAAATCCTCTCTCTTTTTTTTTTAAATTCAAATTTTTTTATCAATAATAAATTATTTAAAAATAATAAAAGTGTTATGATTCCTATGCATTTAATTGCATAAAAACATTCTAACCCTCAAACTTGATTACAGGGCCTTTTTATGAAATGAGAACCATTCAAATTGATTTCTCTCCCATTCGATGATACTTGTTGAAGTTTACTTTAATGGAGGTTGGCGAGCTGTTCCCACCATGAGATTTAGCATATAATAAATAATATAATTAAAAGATTATTTTATACATTATTATTTATAGTAATTAACCCACATGTTTACTCGTAAATATTGACTTCCATTAGATGGGCCCCGACTGGTTTGAAACCATTGACTCATGGCAATGACGACTGGGCACTTAAAAAACGGCTTGAGAGTTAGGAGTTGGGACTCATAAGAAAAATAAAAAAGAAAGGGTCGTTCAGACTAATAGTACATTTGGTAAATGGAGAAGAATTCATTATCTCTAGAATTCCTTCCTTCCCCTGAAATCATTTTAGCATCTCAGAGGAAGGAATCACTGCATTCCCAGATTTGGAAAAATCCAATACTAAGGTAGTTCTTGCCTATGTGGATTTTAAAATTCGATGAGGGAGGTGGAGACCGAAGAATCAATAAAAAAGAAGACTGAAGGATTTGAAAAATGCTCTTTCATGTTCTCTCTCTTCACTCAAATGTGAATTTTTCTCGAAATCCGACGTTATCCCAACATGTCCTAAATGAATAATTAATTTAAAATATATTATTGACTTGGTGCCACATCATGTGGGCCGATTTCATTTTGTTTGGGAGTTGAAAAGCCCCACACGTTGCCATAACTGCAGCATCCAACGTAGAGCTGAGTCAGACTCCTGGACATGTCGGATCCTGGATTCTCAGCATTAAAAAGGAGTCTGGATCCTCTGAGGATACCACTTTGTGAGTGGATGGATTGGAATTTTATATTGAGGACCACAAATGAATGCCTATTGTTTTTAGTGGAATCATCCCTAAGTTTTATTCCAATACAGATTTTTCCACTGTGAAACCTAGCTTATAGTTAATAATGTGATTAACGCATAAAATTAATAATGCATAAATTACATTGATTATATTGTTAAACATATGCTAAATCTTGCTGCTAGCCACGAAGTAAAATCTAGTGATATTTCACTTTTATTGCAGTAGAATTTATTGACAACTCATTGAAGAAAAATGTTTTCCTAGGAGAGGAAACCGTGTGTGCAGTCTAGTTATATGGGGCTCACTTGCCCCACTTATGATCAAAGCATCCTATATGATAATCGTGTCGATTCATGAGGCCAAATTTTACACTAATTGAACCTTCACTTTGCATTATATTGAATATCAGAAAATCTATGGTTAATGTCATTAACATTTACAGTTGTTAAATCGATAGAGAAGATAATCTAGTGATGATGATTTTCTAGATCCAACTTGTCCCTATGGGAACTTTTCAATGGATGAATCCAACCTAGGTTTAATGGATGAATCAGTCACATAAGTCCCATAAGATGGAGGAGAACTAGGACTCCTCTCTCTCTAGTAGGGCTTGTTTAGGTGATGTCCAAAGAAATTCCGTTCAACGGACCCAAGTCCAGATAAAAAGGTTCTTTAGGCTTTTTAATGTATCGGCTTTTCAACTTTTAACATTTGGATTCCACGATATCATGGGATTCAAAGCCAAAAAGTAAAATAAAATTGTGGGCACATTAATAGTTTTTTAGTTATGAAATTGGAAGAATAGGGTTTGAGGGAAATTAATATGTCTAATCCCTTTTTTTTCATCCCCGTAAAAGAAATGCTTTACTATCATTATTGTGCATTTCCTCTTGCAAAAGTTGTTGTACAAGATGATGATAATTTTCACAGTTGACCTTTTCTTCCCTTTTCCGCAGAAACTTTGTGTGGATACGTGTACGTAGAATCCACCAACGTATATAAGGAACAGTAAAATCTGGAAAGAAACAGGATCGGCCCGGCAACGCAGAGCAGAGTCAGAATCATAAAAAATCTTTGACTATTACCCAGGGATCATCCAGGTCCTTATTTCCTCATCTATTGGTTTTGAATTTAACAGCTCACCATTTGCCACCACCTAATCAATCTATCTGTATCTATTATAAATACCCTTCGAATGCCGTCTCTCCATTGTAGCAACATCTATGCAACACCATTTGTAGAATAGAGAGAGAGAGAGAGAGAGAGAGAGAGAGAGAGTTGTTTCCGTTTTCTCATTTCTCCTAGTTGATTTTAGTCCGGAGAAGATGACTGTGATTGTTGATCAGCCTCAACTTGGTAAGCTCCATTGAAATATTTTATGGGTCATTTCAAGCACCTTCTGACTTGATCACCACCAATGGGTAGATGGACCACACAAGTACTAGATTCATTCATTGAACCTAGGTGATGGTGTAACCATTCCAACACCATTCCATACATGTTTCATGGGTGCAATAGTGAAATTAAGATAATAACCTCCTTTTCATATATTAATTTTTTATTATTATTATTACTATTTTTTTAGGTGTTGATGTGGAAGATAAGAGCACCTCCACAGATTCGAACGAGTTGGTTTTGGATGGTGGATTTGCAGTGCCAGAAACAAACTCATTTGGTCATACATTTAGGCAAGTTCCATTCTTTTAAATTTTATGAAAGTTGCCCTTTATCTAAAGCCCTGTTTTGGTGGATCCTCCACAAATGGATGTTATTTTTTCTTTGTTTTTAATAAAAAAAAGTTGTCATTGAATGGGAAAGGAAAAAGGTTTTCGGTTGTTTGAACTTCACATCAAGATTTGGAAAGCAAAATACTATTTGCATTTATGTGTTTATTCTATTATAGTCATTTTTCAGTCACATGATAAAACTAAAAAAGGAAAAGGAAAAGGAAAACTATGAAATTGGAATTATTATTCATATTTAGTTTAATCACATCACCAAAACACCCCTGATAACCTATCATTGGTTCCGGATCTTGGATGCCATGCACAGTATTGGTGCAATAATCACTACAAAGGCTCAATTACTCTATCTGTATTAGCACTAATTGTTTTTATATATATATATATATAGAAAATAGTCCTAAAAAGGAAATATTTGACAGGGATTATGACGTGGAGAGCGAAAGGAAGAAGGTGGTGGAAGAATTCTACAGAATGAATCACATACACCAGTCATTTGAGCTTGTAAGACTAGATGAATTTTTATCTTGAATATGCTCATCTACTTGAAGTACTTGATCAGTTGTTTGACTGTGGCATTTCATGGAACCTTATATTTTAGGTGAGTAAAATGAGAGAGGAGTATGGCAAGCTGAACAGGGTAGAGATGAGCATTTGGGAATGCTGTGAGCTTCTCAATTCATTTGTTGATGAAAGTGACCCTGACATCGATGAACCCCAGATCGAGCACTTGCTTCAGACAGCTGAAGCAATCAGGAGAGACTACCCTGATGAGGATTGGTTGCACTTGACTGGCCTCATACATGGTATGCAATATGCAGCACCCACTTCAATTTCATTTCTCAATTTTCTTGTTCTGTATCTTATATGTTTTAGTCCTTCATTTGAATATATCTGTACATTGAATATATGGGTCCTTTCAGATCTAGGGAAGGTTCTTCTTCATCCAAGCTTTGGAGCCCTTCCCCAATGGGCTGTTGTAGGTGAGAATCAAGTGCACTTGGTACAACTTTGCATCACAGGAGTGGAACATCTTGGCATTATATGGACATCTTAATTTTACTAGTTACTCATATGAATTAATTCACTAAACAGGTGATACATTTCCTGTGGGATGTGCTTTTGATGAATCAAATGTCCATTTCAAGGTCTGTACAATAGATTTCATTCCAGTTTTCACAAAATTTGCAACTTTATTTAAGAAATTTCACTGACTGATCTTTAATTTTTCATTTTTGCGTTTTTAATAGTATTTTAAGGAAAACCCAGATTATAGCAATCCTGCTTACAACACAAAGTTTGGAGTTTACTCAGAAGGATGTGGACTAGACAAGGTTTTGATGTCATGGGGTCACGATGATTATATGTACTTGGTACTTGCTTCATAACCTTCTAATCCTCCATGTCTTTTAAAGGAGAACACTCATTTATTTATTTAGTTTTTGTGGGTTTCTTCAATGTAGCCTCCATTGATCTTTAAGGATGTAAATCTAATTAATAGTTTTTTCTTAGGTCTCCAAGGAGAATAAGACAACTCTTCCCTCTGCTGCTCTGTTCATCATCCGCTACCATTCATTTTATCGTAAGTTGAAGGCAAAAAATGATAATTCTAACTGAAAGATATCATCAACATTTCAATTGAAAGACGTAATGACACTCGGTTTCATTGTGTTTTCTTGCAGCATTACACAGGTCAGGAGCATACAAACACCTAATGAATGAAGAGGATGTTGAGAATCTGAAGTGGTTGCACATATTTAAGTAAGATGTTTTTTTTTTTTTTTACTATTATAAAATGTAATTAAGCTTTGCATTTCTCATTTACCTTTAGATGAAAACTAGTAGTATAATGACCCAAAATACCACATTGCCAGAATTAGTCTAACTCTTATTTTCTAAATTTATGTAGCAAATATGATCTCTACAGTAAGAGCAAAGTTAGAATTGATGTTGAGAAGGTGAAGCCCTATTATATGTCTCTCATTGAGAAGGTGAGCATCACTTAAGACATTCCTTTACTTGATTTTTATTTGACTATTTTCCTCTCTCTTATTTATTTGAATATTGCTGCAGTACTTCCCTGCAAAATTGAGATGGTGAAATTTGGACACCGCATTCATGATTCAAGTAATGATCCATTGTGAAGATCAACTACGTGCTGTTCATTTAACATGATATGGAGAGATGAATAATGAGGCGAGTCGAGTACGAGTACCGTGTAGATTGTTTCTTTTTAAGAAAAAAAAAAAAGTTATCCAAATGACCTGTAGTTTATGGTTCCATTAAATGTGCTAGGCTATTACTGTAGTCATATCATTAGAAGTGGATTTGTAATTCTTTTCTAATTATGCACAATTCAAAATTTAGAAAAAGTATGATTTATCTTTTGTTCTTCATTCTAGTAGACTTCAAATCAAAATGCACACATTGATGATGGTTGGGAGAAGGAACATAGTATTCAATTTTTCATATTGGCACATACTTACCACAAACTGTCCCAAAATAAATCTACAATCCCATTTCTTCTGGACTGGTGCCCATGAAATTGTTCTTCGATTTTTATAAATAATTAACTTTGAATATGATGGATCCTATGACTTTGTGCATGATAAAAGAATGCATTCCTGCTCTAGAAAGTTTATTTTTTTTTTTTTTTAATTGGCTGACTCAAGGCAACTGCATTCTCTAAACTTCTGAATCCACAAGAATGTGTATATATTTTTATGATAAACTTGGTAAAGATCACTATATAAAACCTTGATAACTATGTGCTTTAGTGGAAGACTTGCTTTTGAAATTAAAAAGTGGACCAAATCGCATAATTTCAGCCCTTCATTCTTGGATTGTCTCAATTCTTATAAATGCTCATTATCCTTATCACCCCAGCATATCATCCTTATTTAGAAATGAGAATAATTGTTGCTTGTCCTTATATCCTAAATTCCTAATTGCCTCTAAAATTTCTTATTCTCCTGGTGACCTAACAAATCATCTTTATTTAGATATAAGATAGTTGTTGCTTCCTTAATCTTTTTGCCTACTCAGCTATGCTTATCCACCGAGTTCCTGCCAATGGGTCGACCCAACAAGGGCTGACTTGCGGCTTGCCTGACCCACTGACCTGTGGGTACTAACATGACCCTACATACCTTAATCCAAGAATGTGGGTTATTAGAGATGGTCAAATGTCATACCTTCCTCAGAAGATTGTCAAAGTGACCTACATTAAAAGTTGGCTACAGAGGACTTGTCCGAAATGTTTTTATTTCTTTCTCTTTTCTTTAATCTACATATTTTGGGGAAGATGATAAACCAAGAAAAAGGGAGAACACTCCTTTTCATTGTTTCACATGAGAAATAGGGTTCCTGCATAAGTGTCCTTTCTCCCCTTTTGGTCGCTGGTGTAGGAGCAGCAGTACTGGTATTTATAGAGCAGTAATTTTGTTGGTTGGGCAATTGAAGCTGTGTAATATCCTGGACCTCGAGGATATATTACATTACCTCGAGGTACCTCAAGGATGTAATTAGCCTAATTAATTAATCGGACCTGTTTGGTTATTAATTGAGTTTAATCCACTAACACTGCAATTAATTAGGCTAATTACATCCTCGAGGTCCGTGATATTTCAAGCTGGGATTTTGACTGGTGATTGATGAACATGAGATGGGTTAGGACTGTTCAACCAGGGTACCAACTCTTGTAACTACTGTGCTATTTGAGATGTAGCCCAAATAAAAGTTCATAACTTTTGAACCCATGAACCAATTTGGACAGCCAAAGTGGTGCAGAGAAACAGCAGATAGAATAGTTTAAAACACTGTATATGCTCAAGTTCTTTTAAAATGGTTGATACATGCGGCGACCGATGAGTCAGTGCATCCTGATTGGTCAGTGATATTTGCCGACGTTTGGAATAATAATAGAGTTGGTATTACTTGTTAACAATAATCAAGTTGCACAGGGGAGGACCTATTGTAATAACAGGCTATTCAGTATTCACTCAACAAATGAAACTCAACAAAACCCATGATGATTATGTTTCTCGGGGAGGAGAAAGTCTCCTAGGAGGCTGCTTTTGAGGTTTCCAAGTTTCCTATGAGGTGATTATGAATTAAATGACTAATGGCATGACAATTTGATGGAAAACTTTCATGGAATAATGCAGCCAATTTTGACTTCAAGGGAATAAGATCCTCTCCAACCATTTGAATCAATGAAGTTTTATTAGCAGAATGCTGAAATGTGGGGCCCACATCATGTGACCCAATACCATGGATGGAGTTTGAAGGATTTCAACCACACCGCATTTATGGTGAGTCCCATATCGAAGTTCCTGATCACAGAAGCAATGTTCTCTTGCTCATTTCCATCATCTCAGGACCCTGTAATTCCTTCATAAACAGTTATATTTCTTGGCTAAAGAAAAAAAAATAGGATGCTTTCTCTAGTTCTAATACTTCTTTCATTAAATACCTGTCTCTAAATTTTCTTGATCTTATGTGGAAGAGGATACAATTTTTCAATAAAAGGACAACTTGTATATAGCCAAACAATTAGTACAAACACATAGATCTTTGAATGTTTTATCAACTCAGAGCAAGTCACAAATATGGACTTTTTTAAGCCACAGATGGGATGAAAGAGAAGCTCCACGAGACAAATATTGACTATTTGGCATTTTTCCAATAGAAATGAGCGGCTTAGTAGTAGGTTGACATAGTCTCTAAATGTTTCTCTCTGAAATCGATGATTGGGAATTTTCATCAAATGCTTCTACAAATTGCAACTTAAATTTTTTGAAGGAAGAATTGTTTTGGAAGAACACCATCCAAGGTCTCACATAGATACAGTAATTGTGGTGTTGTCAAAAAAGTACTTGAGACATTCCCTCTGTAGGGTTTTGTTTTAAAGTTAGGCAGACAAACAGCCTTCCTTTTCGCCTTTCGGCTATTAGTGTTTATTTCAAAGGACTGAACACCAATTTACCACCCTTTACGCCATTAGGTGTGTCTACTTTGAAGTGCTAACATCTTCTCACCTTTCAGGACTACAAGCCTTACCATCTCCCACATAATAGTCAAATTCATGTAGAACACGGATTCCATAATACTGAAGATCTTAAACATTGTTCTAGCAATGCACAAACAATGTATTCCTAAAATGAACGTTGCCTTTATTAACCACCAAATCTCAAATATAAAGAAGACATTTTAAGTGGTATACATATCATTAATTTTTCTTTCCAAAACAGATCACCTAATATGACAAATCATTCATGCTAAAACATAAGCATGAGGTGTTCAGAGAGAGAGAGAGAGAGAGAGAGATAAGTCATCTTCTCTGTTAAATTTTTAAGTCTAGTTTGGGTTTTGATTGGTCCTTACATAGATAGATTCCAGGACCTGGTAGTAAGTTCCTCTAAGGGGTGGATGCCTTTATCATGGCATCGGAAGTGTGCCCGAACCTCCAAAGGGGTGGAAACAGTTAGTTCTATAATGCAATATCTAAAATATAGATCGAAACCAATGACCCAAAAAAATCCAAAATGAGGGCAAGAAGTTCTGATCATTAGTCCGAGAAAACGGTTATGACTAAGTGTGATCACCTCCAATACGGGAGATTACAAGTTACCACACTCATCATGATGCCACCAACGAAGTATGATGGTCTCATTATATGTAGACATATGCAGCATCTTAATTTTCTTCTTGTCATGGTAGGAAGGAGATAAATGTTTGAAAGATATTTCCTTTCTAGTTCTTACAAAGTACGGAAAGCATCATTTGTCTGATATAATTATTAATTACTATAGATGAGTTTGATTTAGAAACCACGAATATGCGTAATACTGTTGAATTGTGATACTAAGAAACATGACAATGTCACCTTGATCACTTTATCTGTTGCCGAATTATGTCGACTCTAGAAACTACCCATTTGAAAAACTAGAAAACTTGTAAGTAACTTTTGTCATGATTTCAAGATTAGGTTCCTCATTTGAATTTATTTACTAGACATAAACCAACTCTCCTTCATGTCTTTTTTCCTCTTTGGCGTAGTTGTAAACTCTTGACTAAAAACAATCAAGTGAAGATGTTCACAGAGGTTTGCAAGAAAGCAACAAGAGAGGAAATAGGAAGACATGACTAAACAAATAATTATAATAAAATAGAGCTTCCTAAGAAAGTAGATCGTTTGTTTCCTAGGCTTGGAGAAGGCTCTTTCACTCTCTTTCCTTATAACAAAACAAGATCCTGTTAAAACCCTGCTAAAGGTCTTCATTGAAATGCTAAGAGGATCAACTTACCCTCTCTCTCTCTCTCTCTCTCAAGATTGTCAAAGCAACTTCTTGATGTGTGATTCACCAAGTTATGCATCTCCTAGAAAACTTGTAGCACCACAACATGCCAACAGGTTAATATACTAAGTTGGAAGATTTGCTAAGTACTTAATAAAAGAAACAGTATTATTCTGTCTTTAAAAGAATATTCTTCAATAAATGTCAAATTAAAATGTGGAACACAATTTCTTATAGATGATAAACAAATTTCATAGTCAGGCTCTTCCTTGTTTCATATAGAAAAACTCGTGAGAGTACAGAAAAAAGAAAAAAAAAAAAAAAGAACAGTGCATTGAATATGCGGTACTGAAGAATAATATTTCCTGTTTATAATTCTGTATTTGGTTAAGACATTTTCAAAATACGTGAAAATACTGTATCTTACCAACAGATTTTGGGAGAGAAAAAATGATATAAAGGTTCTTTGCACTTAAATTAGAGCCTTAAAGCGTAATTGTAACTTAATGGACCTTAGTTATTAAACATGTGTGGAACTTGGACTTCAAGCAGGGTTATACCATATAATCTTAATGAAGATGTAAATTTATTTCAAGCCTACCAGAGAAACTTATGGACTCCTATCGTTAAGCATGGTTATAAAACAAATTCCTTCATCAACTATGATATAATGCCAATCTTTATAGTTAATACAGTGAGATTTCTTCTTAAATTCTTTCATCAACTATGGTGTAACGTTGATATACATTGTTACACTGTTTTATGTAAATTTAAGCTTTTAGAGTGAGTGGTTGTCAACATAAACAACTGTAAGAGGATTCTCTTGTAGAGATTAAAATTAGCCTGTAGAAACTTTGATCTTGGGATGTTCATCTTGAAATCTCCTATACATGGAGGAAGTCCTCTAGTCCATATTGCTTAGTTACATGTACCATTTTTACCACCAGAAAGGAAGACTGAGAACTGTACTCCTCGCTCTACCGTAGGCTGAAGACAAGGGATCCCACCCAAAAAGGATGGGGCCCGTACGTATCTCATCATGTGGGCCCTTTTTCCAGCGGTGGATAAGAATTATAGCCACTGATGAAATGCTTATAACGCCGATACTGAAAGATGTGTTCCTTTATGCAAACATATCAATCAAAGGGTTTTGCTGACAAGCATTAGTCCCAATTTGGTTCTTACATTGCAGCTACTATTTTAGTTTGCAGTTATATAAAACTAATTTGTGTTTATCAAGGCATCTACTCTTTCAAGTCCTGTCTCTCCACTGCAGTGGAGGAAACACTCAAAGACACAAGTTCATGTAGAAAATTTGAGATTGCCTGCCCATTGTAGAAATACTGCACCTTTGATGGCTCTAAAGATATGTTAAAGAAGAAAATGCATACTATCTGACAATAAAAAGTAGAAGGAATTGTAGGTTTTCTATTTCAATCTCAAGAAATAAAATTCACATGTACATAAGTTTCTTGAGGAGTTCTACTTTCAATAGGCATCACCTTCACCAGTTCTCTATTTTTGGATAACTAACCAACTGAAAGGGTGATAGAGTCTTGGTTGAAATATTTGACTATATAAAGAAATAGCCATAAAAGGGTCTGTATTCTCATCATTTAACCTGTCCCTTCCACCTTATCGTTGCAAATGAGTCTTCATTGCAAATTTATTGTCAGCTTATGGGTCCAATCAGGAGAGAGCTTGTAGACGTCATATTTCAATCTATTGTCTTTCGAGCGCAATGGTGAGTTCTAGATTTGGCGAATCGAGAGCAATGGCAGGTTTTGTTATTGCAGAAGATGGTCGAGAAACACAACCAGAGGATGACTCAGATGACATCCCTAAGGGCACTAAAAAAAGAGCTGAAGATGCAGAATGTTTGCTTTTCTGGTTATCTTGGACTTCTTGTTCTAATGAATCAATATTGATTAGAGGGTTATTCTTACAAACTTCATGGTATGTACTAAAAGAAGATAGAGCAGGAAATTCCCAAGGACTAGGATCTTTGGACATAGAATCAGTGACATGAACATCTGTGTTACTGTTTCCAACCTGCATAAATGAAAAAAAAAAAAAAAAAAGTCATTAAGCTGATTTGAGTTATAAAGGACTGCAGATAAAGGTTTAAAAACCAATTAAATCATTTACCATATCAAAAAGGCTGGATCGGCGATTCTTTTTATTGAAGCTGCCTATCCTTAGGAAATATTTTTGAGCATGGCTAGCCACTTGGGTTGCAGTCCTTGTCCTCACAAAGTTCCTCGAAATACCTCTCCAGTCACCCTTACCGAGCTTTGCAAGCCCGGCTAAAAATGTCCTATGTTCTGCCTCTGTCCATGGAACACCTAAGGACCACATAGTTATTCAATATCTGAAACGCCACAAATAAAAGCTAAACAAGATGTATGCTAAATCTCATATTATTTCTATGAAGCTGAACGCAAAAAGGGTTGGTGTAAGTAGTCTACCAAAGCCAAGAGAAAAAAATTTGAACTCATATTATAGTTGACCTGAGAATTATTTACTCAGTCAAACAGAGACTAGATTCTGCAATCCATCAAAGGAATCAAAGGATAAAGCATGAAAAGAATGGTCAATAGAAAAGTGAAAAACAGATGAAGAACAAGTAAAGTGAACAACACCTATGGCCTAGGACTACGGTTTGCATTCGGTGGTTGTCTGTTGTAGGTTCGAAACTGCACTACCACACTGAGTCTGCAAAGGAGTTTATCGGGCTTCTCTCTGGGTCCGGAGGGATTAGTTCAGTCCAAAGGGTTGGAAACCCTCCGATAGCAAAAAAATAAAAAATAAAAAAACCAACAACAACTAAAGAACAGAGGAAAGACAGAAATTATATGAGTAAGTTGACTATTGGAGAAAAAGAATCAGTGAATCAGAGCCAGCAGAAAAGAGTAGACGAAAAAAAATGTCTATTCAGTAGGTGAAAAGAAAAACAAATTTTCATCATGGCGGTTTTATGTTCAAATGTGAAATTACCATTTCCAAATTTCCATACCAAGATGTCCTAAATTAGAACTTTGGTTATCACAAGGGCATACCATTTATACCAAGATGTCCAAAATTAGAACTTGGGTTATCAAAAGGTCAAACCATTTATACCAAGATGTCCAAAATTAGAACTTGGGTTGCCAAAAAGCCATACCATTTTAAGCCAGTAGAGGACAGTTATATAATGATTATATAAATGAGACCATGAAACCAAACCAGATTTCTTTTGTGGTCTTTATATGCAAAAAGAAAAACAAAAAAAGGTTATCAAACCAAAAGTTTCTAGTATCAAATTTTTACTTAAAATTACTAAGCTACAGAGAACAAAACAATCCTGAAAAAGTGAGATTTTTTTTAGAGGAAAAAGAGAGAGATTACTGTTGTCAAATGAATGCTTTCAGTTTAAACTTTCAAAGAATTCAAACGAGAACAAAAGGCCCCAAAAGGAAATGATTTAAAGAAAAAAGAAACAGAGACTCTCATGAGTCATGACTGAGCATTTGCATTCTCACGCCGATCTTTCAAACAATCTAAATTTGGGTCTCAGCCTCTCAGGCAAAAGATTCAAAGAACTCAGCCTACTTCAAAACAAACATAGTAAAACTACCATAACTTGGGTACCCATAGAAACTGCATAAGAAGTCAAGACAGAATAAAATTAGTTGACAATACCAATTATGTTAGCCGAAGAAGAAACTATAGAAACATGGAAACAAAAGAAAAAGGAACTGATCATCTCATACAAATTGGTCCAAAGTACTGCTACGAACCATTAAAAACAAATCAACAGCAATAAACCAAAAGGACAAGAGCGATTAGTAAGAGAAGGAATTTAATTAAGGAGAGTGCGCACACCCTTCTTCCTCTGTTGGGTTCTTCCAATGAGACCATCAGAGTGATATCCGTAGGATATTTTGTCGACGGGCTCTTCAGTATATGCACGAGAAGATGAAGAGGGGGAGAAAGGAAAGCTATCCATGCTAAAACTCTTCTTCATAGGAGAGTCTATGTCAAGCTGCACCCCAAAGAGTCTCAGCCCACTAAAAGTTCTTCTGTAACTGCTGCAAGTCCTTGAATTGTGCCCCTTTTTACCACAATGGGAGCATTTCCTGACCATTCTCACCCAGAAAAGCTAACCACGACAATCTCAGAGAGAGACAGACAGAGAGAGAGAGAGAGAGAGACTAATGTGATATGAGAAGCTGGTATGATGGGTGGGGTTTATTAAGACTTAACACAGAAAAGGTAATTGGTTGTTTTGATTGATCTTTTTTTTTCACAAACATGATTTTCCTGCACAAAGGCAAACGGTCAACTCATGTATGCGTGTGTGGAGAATTTTCTCCTATAAGGAACGGGACCTCCTCAAGGCGGCCCCCCACCCCCCCCTGAATTTCACGGAAGAATCCATGACGAAAGCACCAATCCTGTTTCCTACATTTATCTGCTGGCAGGAGCTTCTACATACTTCTCCATGCTTTCCCTGGGTGGAGCCCACTCCTCAGCAAATTCATCACCCTCAAATTTAATAATTTTAGAAGATGTTATTTTTTTATGCCAATTCATTGAGTGGAAATCAAGAGTGGTTGGATTAATCATAAGGAGTTCTACATGCCTAAAAGGGGCGAATGTACATGATATCTCCAGGATATAAATGGATGCCTGTCACCTAATTCTCCGACTAGCAAGAGATTCCAACCCAAGAAATGCTTGGTTTCAAACCTTCTTTAGGTTCCGATAAGAGTTTGGTTCCGAAACCTATGTTTGGACCCATGGCCAAAATGGTCTGGTGTTGGAATTTGGTACCACCTAGGTTTCGACTCATGGAACTATAGAAATCTTTTTATATATAACCTCATGTTCTAGCAAAAATAAAAAGAACTATGTAATAGTTATATCATATAACTTTAGTTTCTAATATTTGTTCTAGCAAAATAAATAATAATAATAAAATGCTATGCTCTATTTTTTGAAAAAAAAAATCAACTAAAAAAATTAAAAAAAAAAATTCAACTTGTTTTAGAACTGGATCCTATATTCCATTTGGAACCAGTTCCAGAACATGTCTCTCGGTTTCAAGCTGGAACCATAAGTCATAACCCTCCCTAGGTTAGCGGTTCCAGTTTCTCTGTGGAACTAACCCTAACCCGACCCTTTGCATCCCTAGACATATCTAATGAGAGAAATCCACAAAGAGCCTTATAGCCAATGAATCGAGATCATCTAAAAGATTTCTCCCATGGTGATCGTGAGTGGATCAATTAAGGTCTGCCATGTCACTGCATGCGTGCATGGCAGGCTGCCCGAGGTGATGTGGCGGACCTTGATGGGTTCACTCATGGTTACCGCGGGAGAAATCCTCAAGAGGATCCCGATTCTATAGCCAATATGTTTGAGCTATGGGTGAGGACTGTCTATGTGTAATATAAGGTTCTAATTTTATTTGAGAGAGAGAGCTGGAAGAAAACATGATCCGAGGTAGTTGGAAGAAGACATGATCCACCAATGATTTAAGGTTGGTAGTTGGAGTAGGGTGGAGATGGTAGGACAATTATCAAGATATCATAAAAACGGACTTCAAAAAAATAGAAAATGGGACTTGAAATGGACAGTCAAAGTCTCAAAATAAAAAAACAGTCAACGAAATCACTGATCCAGTTTATCAAAATCCTACAAAGAAATTGTTACAAAACCACTTGGGGCTTGTTTGTTAGTATTGGAATACATAGGATTTTATGTCATGATTGGGCCGGGTGATTGTGATATAGAATATTGTAAATTACCACTGTGGAAAAAAAGAACAGTCCTCTCCATTGCCTTGTCATGCTTAATGGAATGCTGTATTGTTAACCCTTTGCAAGGATAGTAAGTATCATTAGCTTGTAAGTCTTGCAATCCAAACTTCAAGTTGTGCTCATATATACATAAAGCTTTAATGGAATGATACATTGTTAACCCTTTGCAAGCTTAGTAAGTATCATTAGCTTGTAATTTTTGCAATCCAAATTACAAGTTGGGCATACAAAGCTTACCCCATGTAGAAGGAACACGTCCATTTATCCAATTATCTAATAGATTATGTCTCCACTTCTAAGTTATTTGGATCAGTTCATCTAGGTTAAGCCAGAATCCAAGTTTAAGGCTCAAGGGTATTTTTGTCATTTGTACTAGGGCTTTCCAGAGTTGAAAAAGGATAATATATTTAAGCCATTTTTCCTGTAGGCACTAAATGGACTAGATCGTTGGTTCAAGGGCCTATTTATATATCTAAATTTCTATATAAGTTGTTAGACTTGGTGGCCACAAATCAAGGGGTTAGACGCACAAGAATGCCTCAAATTTGATATATGAGTCCTACCTAAGTGGATCTTCTTATTCCCCCCCTGTCCCATCATCAGTGGGGCCTTGACTAAGTGGCCCCAACAAGCTACCTTGAATGGAGCCTCCATGCAAAGCAAATGTATCATAGAGAAGAGAAGGATAGATGTATGAGATTCTCTCTCCCCATAAATGTAGGAATATTGTCGAACCATTGTAACTTCTATGTGATTGATTGCTTGATTTCTGTGTGCCTAATATTTGTGTGAGAGATCACGATTTTCCACTACGCCCTAATAATGTTCATTTTTTTTTTTAGTTGGACTAATAATATTCATTTGGCACTATTATGAAGTGGAATCTTTATCTTCTTTAATAGATAAAGAAAAAAAAAAAAAGGGAGAGAGTAGAATGCACTTGAGGAAGGTTTTTCTTTTTTATTGTTATTATTTGACCTCGTCGTTATAGTAAAGAGAACAGAGAATCTTTAAGTAATGAAAAAAACTCACTTCTTATGTGGTTGGATCTAGTTTAAACTAGTCCAAGACTCATACCAAAAGACTTAAATAAAAGAAAGCTAGTATCCAGTTTCGGTGGGAAACCAATGACTTTCTTGTTCAAAGAAATAGTACACACAGACGCAAAGGTTGTCATCAGAGGATATATATAACTACTAACCACTTGTAACTTTCCACATTCAAACATTAATAACTCCCCACCTGAATTCAAATACACTGCTATTTACTTTCCATATCATGGACTTACCTAACCACACTAGTAATGTGGAGGTTGGAGCCTTGGAGGTTGGCCCCAAAGCTAGGTCGTTCCAAGGGCAGGAACCGGCTTATCGCTTCTGATAATGACAATTCTTTATAAAGAGCACCAGCATCGTCAGAATTATTGAAGCCTTGTTTCAATTATATTTGTGAGGTACATGGATTTTGTTCTATAATTTAGTCTATTTGGCCAAAACTTTAAATAAGCCGTACTTCTTCAGATTTGTCTTGCACCTATGTAAAGAGCAAATGACCAAAATTCATGTAACCTCCTTGTGGATAGCATTGACGCTCTCTTTAGTTTTAGAAGAGGATTAGAGGCGCACAAGATATTAGGATGATCACATGATTCTAGCCCTTTGTTTTAGGTCTTCAAAGCTTTATTGCTGCACGCATTCTGCAAACTTATTTTGAGAAGGTCTAAGTGGTGATTAACCTCTGAATCTATGTAAAATTAGGCACAGTGCAATTCATTGTGTGCGCGTGGTTGTGAAGGGTAGCATCGATTACAAGCCCACCAGCACATTTGCCATAGAAGCAACTCCCCTACCTTGTTACATAAAACATATATAGTTACTGGTAGGTAAGAAAATTTCCACTATGACCAAGGTGAGGATCCTAATCAAGCAAGACCCACAAATATCCTACCAAGTCCATTAGTCCAGCTGGATGACAATGGTTGAAACTGGGTGACAAGATGCATTTCTGGAAAATACATTATCCCATGTGTGTTTGATGCAGCATAAATAGTTGAAGTCACATCATTTGGGTTTTTTTCTTTCTTTTTTCTTTATTTTGTTCCAACTTCTGTTCCAT
Organism: Camphora micrantha; assembly: GCA_003546025.1. NCBI lineage: Eukaryota > Viridiplantae > Streptophyta > Magnoliopsida > Laurales > Lauraceae > Camphora > Camphora micrantha. The sequence goes on from QPKB01000004.1 coordinate 19,414,250, forward strand.
CTAAATTGACTTGGGTGAAAACGAACATTTTTTTGACGTTTGTGAGTTATGCACATCCAATGCAAGTTGCAGCATGGGGAGGATATTTCTTCCTTAGTGTGGGCAACAGGTTCATGTAATACCCACCACAGAATCTGAGGTGATAAGTGCAGTGCCAGTGCCAGTGTCCTTTCAACGGAGGAGCTCCTTCAATGCATATACATGGTCCATGATCCTTTCATGCATAAATGATCAAAATTCATGGGGTTCTTACTCAAATCCCTGTTCATCTCTATGGAAGGCTCAATGAATATACTGATTAAGAATTAAGTAGTAGAATATTTTCTAGCATGAGAAGATATTGGTGAGACATTAAGTTGGAAGGATAGTGTCAACTTTAAACGACCATAACTTTTGTTCCAAATATTTTCTTATCATGCACAAGTAATCATTTCAAATATATGACGTACTCTAAGTCGACCTTGATAATCCCAAGGTGAAATCGTGCAAAATTTACTGATTACAATAATCTTCTATTCTACTAATTTTAAGGTTTTTTCGTCTATGTTTGAGCCTGAATTTTCTTGAAAGGTCGTGAAAAGTAATTTAGAGTTCGATTAGTGGGTTTTTACATAATTAGGATTTTTCTACTATTTTTGATAATTCTTACTACTAGAGAAAAAGTTAGGGTTTCGAAGACAATGCGAAATTCCTTATGTGGGTTTTCCTAAAGTTTTTTTGTGAATTCAGGATTTTATTTTTAGATTGAGTAAAGTGATCCTCTTCCTCAATTCTTTTGCACTCTCCCTGCTACAAGCAAATCAAAGTTGCCCTATTGAACAGTTACCTAAAAGGTGTTAATCTTTACAAAAAAAAAAAAAAAAGAAAAAAAAAACTTTTCTTTTTGAGATACATGCAAGGCATATATGTATCTGCCGCCTTGGAATTGGAAAATTTTCACCACAGTTACAGCCAATGCTATCAAAGCCTCCAACACTTTTATAAGAATATTATATAGCTAACGCAGGAAGATTCAAAGGAATCGTCAAATCACATGAAAGTCAGGATCATGGGTGCAGTGCAAAATGCAAAATATACCAGATTGGTCATCGTCTAACTCATCACCTCAACCACTTACATTGAGATCATTGCCTTATTTTATTTACTCGTATGTTGTTGCCTACACTGAAATCATCATAAGGAAATTCAGGAGCATTTTATAATTTTTAAGACTAGTGTACATGATTACATGGGCATCCTTTGTTTTATTAGTCCTTTCTTTTTGAAAGAAAAGCTTGAGGAAAAAAAGCAGCAAAAAGGCACATTAGTGCTCGTATTAGTACCAGTAGACTGCACTTACCACAATTTTTTTTTTTTTTTTAAAAAAAGGTTCAATATAGAATTTGATTTGTCTATGTGCCACCAGTGTTGTGATTCATTGCATACAAAATCTATGGGCACAGCAAAACATTAGTAAGTTTTGTTATGTATCAATCAAATTTAAAAAATAAAAATAAAATTGCAATCCAGATGAATAACAAAATACAACCCTGTTTGATGAAATAATTTCTTACAAATATGTTTCAGGAAGTAATTTGCATTCAGCAAGAAGACTTCTATTCATTTACTAGAATTCTAGGAATTCTTGTCTCGGGAATTACTGAATTTCTAAACATGGTGGATTTCCTAAATCCTCATTTGAACTTGAGCATTCAGGAATTCCACCAAAATACAAAGAAAATGGAATTCCTGAATTCCTAAAGGCCAATAGGGACTTATCATGTGCTGGAATTTATAAATTCTTGTCAATAAATAAGGGATTTGGAAATGCTATCATGTCTCAAAAACCCCAACCACTAGAATTCTAGTCAGGAATTCTAGTAAAGAAATAGGCCCGTCTGACAAATAGGTTATCCTGAACTATTTCAGAAACAGCTCTCTCTCTCTCTCTCTCTCTCATATTTTTCCCCTGTAGTTATAGGTAAATAATAGAGCAAAATAGTGTATTAGTGGGGTTCAGATCATGCTTGCACTAAATCAGGACCGTTGATTGTGACAAGGAGAGTCATTGTATCCCCTGGAGAAAGGAGTTGCGAATTGCGACCCATACATCCAAAGATCATTCATTGTATCTGTCTCCCTTTTTTAGTCAAAATATACTCGATGTAATAAATCGTGCTCTTTACCAATGAGCGGGCCTTTTATATCCATTTTGAACTGCAGGTCAAGCTCCATTTGCAGATGGTGAAATTATATGAAATCCTAGACCCATTAGACGGATAGTGGGTAATCTCGTTTCTCACTTAACCTAAAATTTCTTAGATTGTGCATGTTGGTAGTCATGTTGTTCCTGATCCTTGAAATGTAAATAGGACAACAATCATTTAGACCATTACAAAATATATATAAATAATTTTTAGCGGTGGACAAACCAGCCTTTAGCGCCATTTTTTTTTTTTTTTTTCGCTGCTAAAAGTGATATTTTACAATGGAATTTTTTTTCCGCCACTAAACATCCCAGATATGCTTAGATGGTGATTTAGCGGCAAAAACTAAACCGTTGCTAAAAGTTCTTTTTTTTTAGTGGATCAATAGAGAGGAAAATTATTCTGATTATTCATGCAAGTTACTGTTGTGTTGTTTGGTGCAATGCATCTTCCTTGCAGAAAAAGAAAAGAAAAAAAAAAAAAAAAAAAGACACTGATTGAACCCATTTATGGTTAGCAGCGCAGCTGTCACTCCCATAGACGGATAGGTTCTATCCATACACCACAAATAGAAAACCTTACCTCCAAGTTTATTAGGCCGAAGGTCTACATCCATGAAAGATACATACGCTGGAGGAATGGATTCCAAATACAAGGGGTTGGGACTAGAGGACACCTGCGGCCGGAACTCTACTCTGCCTAGCAACTCATTGATAAGTCAAAAACCCACAAATCATAGATGTAACGAGGGCTAAAATCACAACAGATGACCCCATTCATAAAATCTTTTTATGAGCTCTCTCTCAACACACACACACACACACACCCCTCACAACCAGATATTTAAATGGGGTCAAATCCTATAATGTCTGATGAGGACATAGCCATCAAAGTGATTCTAGGGGAGATCAAAGGGTTAAAACTCAATTAAAGAATGACCAAGTTTATCTAGGAGACCAGACCAATATGAAAACATTGTTAACAAAAATCAACATCAGCCCCCTTTCACTTCCAATAAATTAATTACCTCATAATGATAATTGCTATACAAGAGAGAGAGAGAGAGAGAGAGAGAGAGAGAATACACATTTCTTCTCACAAGAGGTGTTAAGTGTGTACCTATCAGCTTACAATATTACATAGTATCATTGAAGACCGCGCTCTTTAACTTCTCCCTGTTCAAATAAGCTGCTCTCAGTGTCTCATAGGAGAGTTTCCCACTAAACCCCTCGGGCACCTCATATTCCAGCTGTTGCTGCTGCTCCAGCCAAAACCTTCCGCTCCTGCTTCCAGCATCGTTTCCAGGAATTGAAATGCAATTAGAGTCCAAAAACATGTCACCCTCCAATATGCGTAGCACCTTTGATCAAATTAAAAAAAAAAAAAAAAATCAACAAAATGACACAACACTGAATATTTCTATAAATCATTGACCAATCATACACAATGGTTGCAGTACATATCGGCTGGACCGAGCCATCAGTATGACATACACTAGAGATGCATTCAGTTACCAGTTTCCAGAAAATCTTTTTCATCCGTTCACATTCAACAAGCCTGCAATTTAGTTCAACACCTTACCTGAGACATGCGAGGCCTTGAATGAGGGTCACGCCGAATGCACAGTGATGCTGCATGCATCATATAATATACCTCATCTTCTGAATATTCAATTCCCAGGCGTGGATCCACCAAGTCATCAATTGCATACTCTTCCAGCAAAGGGCGGGCCTGAAACACCAGTATGAAGTATGAGTACAATCAAATGGTTGAATCACGATGAGATATCATTGTAAGAATTCCCCCATCTGATTTAGGAGGAATTATATGATATCCAGATGATATATATGCATGAAATCCTCATCCACTAAGTATATGTATACATACAAGGAGGCCAGTGGTTTTGACATCTAGACGCTTTATCCAATGGTCGCACAGTGGAACACCACAAAATTTCTACAATCCTAACCATCAACTTGCCAGGATTTTCAGATGTGCAAGAAATTTAGAGTGAGGGTCAACAGTGATTGAAATAAAGTCCATTCATTGGATGTCTACAATTCATTTCTAGCCTTTTTAAGAGGCATCGCATACATGACAGGCCCCTGCATCATGTAGATCATCCATATTTAGAGTCTGCGATCATATATATAGTCACTCATCAAATGCCCTTTCTATTCTGTCATAATGTTTAAAGTGGATTGCTGGCCTTTGAGCCTGTTCTCTACCCATTCAGTAAGAAACTGTTGGCCCTTGGGCCGGTTAATGTCCACAGCTTTACGCCCCGTAACAAGCTCCACCAGCACCACACCAAAGGAATACACATCAGCCTTTTCAGTAATTTGGCCACTCTGGGCATACTCTGGCGCAAGGTACCTAGCAGAGGAGCCACATAAGTATCGTCATTATTCCATTATTATCAAGATAAAAAAATATATATTTCTTATCCCTGGAGATTTACCCAAATGTTCCAATCACACGTGTGTCCACACCCATGTCTCCATCCGGTTGCCACCTTGCCAGACCAAAATCTCCGACCTTTGGAAAAGAAATTCTGAAATCAGATTCCAAAAAGTTGTAACTTATCCTATAGTAAGAATAGTCGTATCAAGGGTATTCATGTGAAGACAATATGGAAATGATTAACTCTGCACAAATGGCAATATCATACATGGGATCTGAGCCAAACCCCAGGGATAGGCCCATTGTGCAGATGCCCAGCCTCATAACTCAGGGTGATGACACTGATCGAGTCTGATCAGGTGGGTCACAAAAGTAAAATGAATGTGCCATTGGTCTTCATCACTATGAATATTGTGAGGTTTGCTCAGAATACATGTCCAAAACAAATGCTTAGATGAATCATAAGCTGATTACTCGCATTCCATTAAGTGGTACTTTGTAGTTTCAGGTGTCGAAAATGGCTCATAACCTTGAGTCCATACCAGCAGCTGAAATCATGGTAACATGAACATTGTTTGGCTTCATGATTCATATACAAAATGCATGGAGAAGTATAACTCATAAAGCTGACCCCAGCTTGAGAGACAATAGGTCACCACCAAATAGATGTCATAAATCATTGAGGATTATGACGACCCGAAATGTGTCTGAACGTACTCTAAATTGCTGAATAGTTATTGCCACATGCGTTGCCATTTAGATGGTCATTTGGATGAATCCCATGCTGATTCATTATGTTCCACACAATAGAGTTTTGTAGTTACAATATATTGTTGAGACCTCCCAGATTTATCCAAAAAAAACAAAATCATATATTAGTCAAAATGCCAATCCCAAATAGATTGGGTAAGGTTAAGATGATGATGGTCATGGTATATTAGTCAGGCAAAGTTCTGATCAAGAAAATTTTCTCACAAGACTTGATGAGAAAAATGAAATTGCAAACCAATGCATTTTACTCCAGGGTGATTCAAATTAAAGGGGTCCATACCAGTGGCTCGAAATCATGGGTGATGAGAATATTATTTGGCCTCATATCCCGATGGACGATACAACCCACTCTACATTCTTCGTGAAGGTATCTCAACCCTCGAGCAGCTCCAACTGCAATTTTTTGACGTGCTGACCATGTCAATGGATCCCGATTGAGCCCTGCAATTTTTCAAATCCTCAGAACCATAATGTTTTTCCATGATATACAAACAAGAAACATCAAAATTCACAAATAGCAATGGATATTGGCATATGAAATGTAGTAATGTACCCATATTCCAAAAGGTGATGCAGTCAAAGTTCAACCAAGTTCTAAAATATGATTGACTAGAAATATATTGAATAAAGTCACTTGGTGTTTAACAGAACAAAAAAGGCTCTAAAAAAAAAAAGTAAATAACACCATCAAACCAGGTGAAATAAGGTGTGTGTAATGCCACAAAATAAGTGAAATTATGATATGTATCACTCACAAGTTTCTATACTCACTTGGATATAAATACAGTAAAAACTCAATGCTCAAAGCCTAGAACCCACAAACCACTATCCCTAAAGTTTAAATAGTCTTGTGAGATTCTGTAATGCCTTCGCACGGAACATCAGTCACTCTGAACAATTTTATGGTTTTTGCATATCTTGACTAAGATTGGTCATCTAGTGAATGTAATTATGTTTTTCATAAATTTCAGCAAGGGTCTGTTGGCCTATTTTGTATTGAATTCCTATGAGTTCATGGCAAAGGGCATTTTAATCGAAGGAGTACTAAAGAGGTGAGGCATGAAGGGTCTATAGTGCAGATCCAGATGGGATATAGGATTTAATTTACTGGATTGATGGGTGGCTAATCATTTCTTATCAAACAGGAAGATTATTTGATGGACCGTTGCAGATCTTCACCATTAATTCTTCACTTTTAGACCCCATTAATAGAGAGGCATTGCTAAATATCCCAGGAATTCAAATAACATTTAATGGGCCGGAAACATATCGCTTGCCATAAATTGTTAAGGAATTACCATAAAGATGAGAATCCAGTGATCCGTTGCAAATATATTCATAAACGAGCAACCTTCTCTTGTCCTCGACACAGAAACCAATTAACATGACTACATTTCGGTGTTGAGCACAGCTTAGAACTTCCACTTCTGAGCAGAATTCCTGGTCACCCTGAGAACTAGCTAGTTTGTGTTGCTTGACAGCTATTGCCCGACCATCTGGTAAGACCCCTCTGTGAACAGATCCAAAGCCTCCTTCAGCCAAGAAATTTGCTTGTGAAAACCCACCTGTAGCGAGTTCCAGCTCGGCATACCTAAACCACCTAGGAGGTTTCCCAAATACAGGAGCCTTGTGCTGGCATATTGAACATAGAGGAGGTGGCCTTGGAGGTGCATTTCTGGAGAGTGCAACTGCTGCTCTAATGTTTCCACTGACGCCCATATCTGTTACAGAGTTCTGCATGCCAATTACAGATTCTCGATTAAGCTTGGAGAATTTCCTCAACAAGGCTTTTGTTGTGAAAGTCTGAGCATTATCATCACAGCTTTGTGAGCTTTTTTCACTTTGTTTTGAAGATGTGTGGACTGCACTGAGGATCTCAGCAATCCAAGGATGGAAGTCTAAGCTCCTTGAAGGACTTAAATTACCACCATCTGTATCAGAGCTACTTGCATCTGAATTACGATGCTCCTTTAAAGTGTCCATTATCTCCTCTTTCTTCAGCCTTCGATTTAGTTCAGAGATAAATGGTGTTCCAGGATCGGAACTTGATACTGATGACGTCCCAGCCTCGGTTATGGTAAATGGTGTTCCCATCTCTGGACTACTAGATGGAGTCACAGCTGGCCCCCTAATAGAATTCAGTGGGTCGCTACAATCTTTTGTCTTCATTACAGATCCTTCTAAATCTGGAGGCAAAGGACAAGGACAAACCATTTCAGGCTCTGTTTTAGGTGATCCCACCAAATTCAGACGAAGGACTTTTGGCTGAGTACGTTTCATAACCACAATATTACATTGCAGCTCTTCCAAGCAGTGCTTCTCCTCTTGTTTCAGCTCTCTGTACAAAGATGCAAAAAAATTACAAATGAGCCAAGGCAACAAAAATGAGCAAAAAGATTGGTAGCTAAAAACAAATGAAACTCAGTGCAGTAAAAAAAAAATTTTTCAAGACCCACTATTCAACAATCCAACTAAAAGCGTTGAGACTAAACACAATTTTTTTTTACAAGTATTACTTGTCCAATACCACCCAGTTTGCTTGAGCCCTCTTAGATTCAGCAGCCACAGCTCCACTTGGTGATCCAGAAATGACCTTTATCTTGACATCTACCTATAAAAAATCAAATACATAAAACATAAAATGGCCGCAGTAGCAAAGAGTAAAATTCTTTAAACCATTGATTGCAGTAGCAAAGAGAAGCATGGATGAGTAACATATGGGAACACTTTGAACTAACCTTTTTTGGGTCATAAACATCATGGAGTTGAAGCATCATTTGTGAACAGGTATCTGCAATATCACACTTCTGCTCTGAAGTATTTCCTGAATGAGACCTCGACCTCCTGTGCCCACCTGCACAGTCTCCTGCAAACCTCGGGAATCCCCATAGTTTTCTACCTAAGAAAAGATATCAAGCACTCTTATCAGCACCTATTGACAACATGAGAATCAGATTCAAAGGAAGATGAGAAGACGATTTTTCAGAGAACTGAATTCAATACATAAGTGCAAGAAAATTGATACAATTTTCTGTGAAATTAATGAAATACAAAAGAACTAGCATTTCCTAGGTGAAACTATGAAAACTTCTTTTGAAACAGTGAGTTCCTGGCAATAGCAAAAAGAGAGCGGGAACGGTGGTATTAAGGGCATTTAACAACATGATCCATTGCATTTATACAGAGTAAATGTGATGAGATTTACTACTAATTTTACCAAATTTCAAAAGAGAGCAAAATAGTTTGTTGCCATTCCAGAGAACCAAATACAACTGAAGTGGTTGGCCAAAGATATCATGGAAATAAACTAACCACACAAACCAGTAACAGAACAGCTAAAAGTGGCATCTGACAGGCACGAAATATCAGCAAGTGATATCAACAAGAAAAGCCATCAATAATCACCCAAGCAATAAGATCCAAATGTCATATAATCTGATAAGTCTTAACACAAAACGGGTAGAGATAGATACCTGAACTCTGTGCCGGAACAACCACTAGCAGTGTTATACAACCCCCAGGTTGAACAACATGGGTTAAAGCCCACAGAAGCGCAGTCCTTGGAATATCCTTTGATGCCTTCACGGCAACAACAATCTTCTCGGCGACATTCAAGCCCTTATCTGCCTTCCCACGTTTCTGATGCAGATTAGTGTTCATCACAACACTAAATTTTAAACAACTTTATTGCAACTCAATCTCTCAAACCCAACCTAACTCAATTTCTTTCTCTGAAAAGCGTTGGTAGGGAAAAAAAAACCCAGAAGCAGAAAAGAAGACATACACAAAACAACAAAGTTTTCCATCATTTCAGCTGGATTACTATCCCAATCCCCTACTATCCATTTAAGAGATGAAAATTGAAAAGACCCCACACGAGTATTATCCTTCTTTAAGATACTTCCAAAGGAAATGTAAATCTGCCTAACCACTATACTTTTGTTTTCTTTGATTGAACTTTCCTCCCAATCCTTTTCTTTGCTTTTATTGTCTTCCTTTTCTTCTTTCAAAGAAGGAACAATAAAGCCCACTCTTCAAAACCATCAAACGGAAGAACCTGAAGGAAGAAAAACAAGCATTTCACGATCTCCTTAACAGTGTAGGCAATGAGAGCTTCAAGGCAAAAGCATCATAACACTGTTCTTGTGAATGACAGTGGTCCCGCGGTCTAAAAACGACGCATCTAAAGCAAATCTCACTATCTTCCACAGTAATAAGCTTCAGACACTTTAAATCAACGACCCAAAACCCTAAAACGGTGAAATAAGAGCCCCAATCTCGGTAAAACAACAGATTTCCACAATAACGATCTCAAACCTTCTCGGATCAAAGGATGGAAATCCAAATCAAAAGACGAGAACATGAAAATCCTTTGCAATTCCTTCAAATCGATGAGAAAAGGCACATAACGGATTCAATTGCTTCCCACGGCCTTCTGATCGAATCGAAGTAACTGACTTGCGTAAATCAAAGAGGTCTTCTTGATCTAACCAAAGCGTTGCTTATCGTGTGGAAAACCACTTAATCAACACCTAAAACCGCAAACCTGCCACAAATCAGCATGCAGAAATCATTTCAATCATTTCAACTTCGACTGCAAATTTTAATCCGCCTGGTCTTAAAACACCAAAAGCCTTGTGAATCTTGAGACTTTAAAAAACGCGAATCTCCCCGAGAAGCAAATCCGAACGCTAAAATCGCCCAATCTGTCGAAATGATCAGCTCAAGATGGAGAACAACAACATCAGTTCCATTCAGACCGTAGCTTTCGCAGTTTTTCGTCTCGAAGTCCCAAAAAAAAAAACTTCAAATGAAAAGAAGCTCGAAAACGCGAATTGCATTCAGGAACAAATCCAGATGCATGAGAAAAACATTTAGGAGAGGTATTAATGATGATAACTCTCCCTCAATGATTACCTCTACTCTCATATGAAAACTGAGAGAGAAAGCAAAAGAGAGAGAGAGAGAGAGAGAGCTAGGGTTTCAACAACCTTACCTACTGCGTGAGAAAAGGAAAGGAAGCGTAAGCTGATGATGAAGGGGGAAAAAAATGCAAACCAAGCTACCTATCTCATCATCTCAGTCTGCAGGAAGAAACTCTTCTGTGCACTCTATCAGCTCTGTTTTTGCTGCCATCGCCGTCGATGGTGATGCTTTCTAACAGAACTGACCCTCGTATTGACCGAAATTACGAAAGTCGCCCCGACTGCTAGTCAAAATCCAATTGAATTTTGGAAGGAAATTTTGACTGCTCAGGTGCCCTCAGACTCAGCTACATTTTTGATCTAGCTCGCAGTTAAAAAAAATCAAACAGTTCCGGTAAGATGGATAGTTCTTTTTTAAAAAAAAAAAATAAAGATAAAATTATCATTTTTGTATGGTCTTTTATTGATTTGTGCTCATCATTTTAAGGATTTTTTTTTTTAAATGTTGACACTGCTAACAAGGTAAATTTTAGGTCTCAGGACTCGTATTTTCAAATGTCTCACTCGTGGGTCCAATTGCCAAAGGGGGTGTGGTGGAGACTATATATTGACTAAATCTTACCCCGTCATGTTTGTTTCGTGTAATTGAGGTTTTAAGATTGTATTTTAGAAGTAGTTAGAAATGAAGAATGAAAGATGTATATATAAAAAATGATCATTAAATATCTTCATAGATGGGAAAAAAAAAAAAACTCAAACATCAATAGTAGTATTAATTCAATTTCTAAAAAGCCAAGGTCCCATCTTTATATTATTTCCCCTCACCTCTGTAATAATTTTCTTGGTAGAGCCGATGTCTAATATGACATCTTGACTTTGTATCATTCCCCCTCTCACCTCTTTGATAATGTGTCAATGGGCCCACCTATGGATAGAATCATTGGGGGATGTAGTAAGGACTATATATTGGCATATGTGGCATGTTTGTTTTGTAATCGAATTCATTGTATTTTATAAGTGGTTAAAATTGAACATTGAAAGTTGCATGTATATCCAAAAATGGCAATTAAATAACATGTAAGATGGATATGAAAATAAATTCAAATTGTGTTCAATTCCTGTGTAATCTATGAAGACAAACAAACAAGCTGATATTTTTTATTTCATGACCTTGATTTTAGTTACAAATTTTAAACTTTACAAGCCAATCTTTCCATGGAATATGGATGAAGCTGATTTTAATTGAAAGTTATAATAAAGTTGTAAGGAACCTTTTTATAATTTAATTGAATGTTTTATGAAGATGGAGGGAGCCCTTTGAAGCCCAATGATGGTAAAATGTGGCTGAACTTGGATAGTTGACTATTGAATTATTCAGGTATACAAGGGTGGGCCCCCTCTCCACGAGGGCCTTTATCAGATCATCACATTGATCTCTCTCTCTCTCTCTCGTCCAACCATGTGGGACCCATCTGAACGTCACCGTGAAACAATGAAGCTATTGTTGATTTTTAGTTGCGTCATGGCGGCAGCCTAACGGCTAGTTGGGAAGCTGAATTGCTGACGTCGTCAGTTTGGGCGCCAGTCACGGATCGTGTTCCGGGTTCGAACCCGTTTCGAGGAATATTTTAAAGGAGCTCGTATATCAACTCCCCAGTCCCATCCATCCCTCTCGTGAGGGTTTTCAATTTTTTTTTCATACATGACTGAGTGACCAAGACATGTAGTAATAAAGAAAACTAAAGATATATAGAAAACAATGACATGCATGCACATTCCAAAGGTTGTTTTTGTATTCTTCCTGAAAATTACATAAAGAAATGGACTCACAATGGAACGACCCTCAATTTAAGAAGCAGAAAATCTCACATGAGAAATATATAAACAACCACATCTTTGCATAAAAGTCTAGTTTTAGACATGTAAAGTCGAAGCTAGCTAATTAGGTAATAAATTAAAGCGCTCTATAGAAAATAAGATATATTTATGGAATTTTTTTTGGCATATACTAGTGGGTTGCATGGGGTTCGCACAAGGGTCAAGAGGGGTTGGTAGGTTTAGATGAAGGACTCGCAGTTTGTAGGTACAAGCTGAAATCTCACTATTTTGAAAGTCAAATTATACAACTTAGACCCCACATGCCAACCTTTCTATCACACTATCCTCTTATGATTTGGAGGCATACACTTGGATCCTACAAAAGGTTGAGTTCATCTCTCATGCAAATTATATGAGATATCTCTTAGTAGAAGGTGACCCCCCATTATATATAATATGTTTTTTTTTTTTTTTAATTTATAACTGTAATGATACGTGTGTTTGCCTTCAAAAATTAAGTATTAAGTTCAACTAAAGACTATGCCCATGTATTCCATATGGGTTAGTTACCTAACATGAATGGGTCGTTCAGGAAAAAAGTTCTAGTTTAAATATATATATATATAGGGAGAGAGAATATTCATGTGCATCCATCTCGGTGAGGGACACTTCCACAATTAGAAATTTTCAAGTACAAAAGAGAATTTTTCAAGTACATAAGGTGAGGTACACTTCCATAATTCATCTACAAAAAGGGAAAGTGCCTTCACTTTATGGTGAGGGATAGATGCACATGAATGTCCCTATATAGGTCATCTTTCAAAAGCTTGAGAATCATTACCAAGTTAGGTTTCAGGTTGTTAAGAGAGGGAGACCCATAGCAAGCCTGGCAAAAGCCTCACAGCCATTAGAGATCAAAGGCCAGATGTCCCTAGTTATTTTATAACTTGGAGACAGTCCCTAGTAATTGATTAAAATGACAGAGCAAGTGGTTTTTTGCTTATAATATGATCATACAAAGAAAAGATTAAGTCAAAGTCTTACCTTTGGTTTTCATTTCCATGATTTGAATAAGGTAGACAGCAAGACAATGTTACAGCAAATGAGCTAAATCACTTTATCTAATATTATCATAAATAATGTAGAGAGCGTGCAGACTTGTAAAAAATGACCTCATCTTATATGCAATGATATATGATAATTATTATTTTTAATTTCATCGAAAAACACTTTTATTATATTTTTAACGTTCGATATGTCATCTTCTATCCCTTTATCCTTTTTTATTATAGTAATTGTTTAGTTCCATCTCAGTTTTTTACATATCATGTATGATGTAGAGTGATAACTTCTCTAGAACTTTGCTTTGACACATAAAGTCAACCTTATCCCATGAAGTAGAGAGTAGCAAGTCATTGCAGTTGATCTAGATCCAGTGGTGGACCTAGGATTTGCGTTTGAGGAGATAGATCTAAATAAGTAGTTGGGTTTTGGAGGCAAATTCAAAATTTTCTTAGGGCATAAATGGGAATTTTATATGAGTTATGAAAGTAGTGGCAGCTTCAGGAATTCGAGTCAGTGGGGTCAACAAAAGACTTATTTTCCACCAATTGAAAAAATTTATTTTTCCCTTTTATCAACATCTGTCATATCTACTTCCAATAATTCAATAAATATAATATAAAATCATCAAATAATCTATTTCCGACAATTCGACAAAAATAACATTGAATTCTTAAACAAAAATAAACATAAATTCTCAAACAATTCGACAATTCTTCTTCCTTTTCTTCTTTTTTTTTTTTTTTTTCTCTCTACTGCTCGGCTGGGGTTAGGAGTCTATATGTGTAAATTTAAATGTTAGAATTTTCTCCTTCTAATATGGGGAGAATATCATATTTAGATGTCAAGTTAGGGTGAATGAAGATTTAATGACAGAATATCTAAAAAAAAAGGAATTTTCTTTAAAAAACAAAAGTCGGGCCCTTTATTATTTATTTATTTTGGTAGACAGTTGGCCCATTAACTAAGACATGGAATGGGTCAAAATCTTCACATAAGTTCAATTCATTAAAAAAAATTAAATTTTTTTCAAATCTAATTGACCCCACTGACATCCATGTAGCGCCGCTCATGTATGAAAGCAAATCCTTAATTTTTATGTGGATTTTGGAAGTGGCCCCAGGTGCGATGGGTACGACCACCCCCCAAATAAGCGCATGCACATGGGTCCGCCCCTTATTGTAACAGACGACCTTATACTTTTAACAACTATTATATGCAATAATGAAAACCAAAGAAACACAATATAGGATTTCAAGAGAAACCAAGAAAGAAAATAGACATTCAATAAATAAGAAACACAAGTAAGATTGAGCTTTCTTGAATATTTTAAAAAAGGAAAAAAAAAAAAAAAAAGATTGTAGAGCTTCCGGGGTTGTCGTCTCACCCTTCACTCCTTGATTCCAATAATGAAATCATAAAATGAGAATCTCTATACAAATCAATTATCCATAATCCTCTCAAAACATTATGAAATGCACGCACATACCCTCTAGTAGTAGGAGGCTCCACCCCGAAACCTATGACCCAGAGGTGCAACATTTTGCCTCCCCGACCTCAATTAGGGACTAATGTACAAGTATGTCCAAACAAACAGTTTTCACAAAGTACCAGGAATCTAATGTGTTGGAAAGTCTCATATCTCACATCGCCTAAGTTCTGAGTTTCATAGAGTTTCATAAAAGCTTTTGGGTTGGCATATGGTTTTTTACATTGCATCAGAGCGAGTCGCAATTCTGTCATTCTTGTATAGCCCACGTGGCAAGTTCGTCTAAAAAATCATCCGGGCCTGCACATGAGGGGGACTGTTGAAAAGTCCTACATCCCACATCACTCAAGTCCTAAGTTAGATAGGGATTCATATTAACTGCTTGATTTTTTCACCTATCAACTTAAGCTTTTAGGTTGGTACATGACTTCTTACATGACATCTATATTATTTTTTTAATTTCATTTGTCTTTTCCTGATTTTTTTTCACCTTTAATTTTAGACTGCACGTGTGATTAGATGAGTAGGGAATATGCAAACTGAAAAGAACAGCAATTAGAAAGTACGTTATATATATATATATATATATATATATATATATATATATACTTTCTCTTTAATGACACAATTAAGGCGTTGGGACCCTTGAAAGACTCGCACAAGTACGGAGGTTGTAACTCGCACAAGCAAGCAAAAAGAAGAAACTTGCATGTGCAAGCAGAGTGGGAGGCCTGGCTTGAATCCCTTACCTCCCGGTAAGAACTGCATGTCTAACCGACTGGGCATCACATGGAGAGGGAATGTGCAGCTACTACATGCCAACCCACTTGCGTTGGGAGTTGGAGTCATAACTAAGATATGTACATTAACAAGGACAAATGGAGATGAAGACCCCATTTGATGGATGCATGCATTAAAAATTGCAGCGGATGCATTTGACTTGGGAGGGCTTATACCTCGTTTGTTTGTGGATGTGAGGGCAGAGGGGGTTTTAAATCATACACATAAAACAAAAAGAGAAGCTATGCATGAAAGAGGGTTTGGATCTTCTTATGTTGTTGCAGTAAAAATGTTATGCTTGTCATACATGGGGTACAGAACAGAGTTTTGGTTGCGTTAAATATTTTTCTATAATTTTGATTTTGTAGCTATTATGTATTAATCTTTAATTGAAAAACCACAGTAAATCAAATTAGAAAAGTGTTTAGGAAGATCTGTATTTTTTTTTATAGTATCTTGGACTCCTGGACTCTTAATATCATAAAAAGTTACTTCTATCAGCTTTGTTTTGTTTTATTGTTCTCTCTCTCTCTCTCTCTCTCTCTCTCTCTCTCTCTCTCTCCATTGGTCATGGACAGAGTTGGCTTGAAAATAAATCCACTGATAGTGGCAGGGATTGTTCTTAATTCAAGGGCTTTTAATTACAGGAGAATTTGATCCTAGTAGCTCTACCAGGCCCATTGGAGCTCATCTTTGATCCGTGTTCCCCATTGACACTCATCACCCTCTCATCATCTAGCACCAGGTCTACTTTGACAATCATCTTATATTTTACTCACCACTGAAATGAATTTCTTAATATTTAAAGGACTCTTAAACTTTTGAAACTGTTAAATCAAGGATTTAGATAATTTAATGGGACCGATGTTTCGTAACAAGTATCCATTACGAGACCTTTTCATATATACCCTTTGTTGTCCACTTACAGGCCATGCATTTATGTGTGATATTCCACGAGTTGAACACGTGAAAATGGTGTCTGATGGTGAATATTTCCCTGATTTTAGAGTGTACACTTACGATGTGTGAACTTCACTCCAAGGAACATAAATGCAATCCAAATGAAACATTAAGATGTCAGCAATGATCTAGACCTTTCAACGAGCAATGCTTTTCATGGGCCATATCTCACTAAATTATTTGTTCCAATCTAATCAAGTTTTACCCTTTTGGGCCTATTTTCGCTCAGCTAATTCTTTTGTTTAAGTACATTATAAAGAGTTTCAAGAATAACTTCTTTCTCATAAATTTCACCGTAGGCTCCATTAAATGAAATTGCTACATTTCTAATCAAATATTAAACTAACTTTATCATAAAAATAACATTATCCAAAGGATAAAGAAAATCTACTAAATCCTAACAATATTCTGTTTTCTCCAACACATTATCCATTCTAAGTGTACATTGATTGAACTAATAATATGGATTGAACTATTTGGTGTTTGAATGTCACTGATGGTTTTGCTTGAACAGGGAGTTGGGGATGTACCATAAATCTTCAGGAGTTTATAAGCACTCAATGTTTCTACGCTACAAATTAAGTAAAATTGTTGAGATGGACGAAGCTGAAGGGAAATGAGAGTTGCTTGTTAACATTTAATAGGGGATCTAGCTGTTTGGATCAAATTTATTTTTGACAAAAAAATAAAATTTGTTTTAGGGGTTTTTACAAAAAAATTAAGCTTAAATCATAATTAAACGTTTATGCAAAAGCTGATCTGTCAAAGTGTACAGCCTTTTCATCAAAAAGAAATGGGTTTTAGCGTTATTTAATATACATTTTGTATTTATTTATTATTTTTAAATTAGTTTAGTTTATATGTCATTTCAAGATAATATCCCGAGCAAATTTGAAAATGTCCGAGCATCTTAAAAGAAAATAATTTCTCAATGGTAGTTGTGATAGTGATTATGACCAAGGGAACGTAAGGGAAGAAACAAAAACATATTGATAGGACTCTTGAAATTAACCTGGCATTCACCAGTTTTCGAGTTTGTGAGTGAGCACTATTTTGTTAAACTATTTTGAGCATAGTTTTCATTAGTAGTGAAATTTGCAATGTTTATTTATTAGTGTACACTAGTTGTTAGTATATTCAATTATTTAAAAATTATTTTATTTTTTGGCTGCTTGTTTGACCTAATGGCTTAGTTGAGACTTGAGAATCTTAAGTTTCTTTAGAAAGCCATTCTTTGGGTTTTTTTTTTTTTTTTTGTCTTGTCGAGTCATTCCTCCTAAGATTCAAACTCGTAACCGGTTGACTCTGATACCATCTTAAGTTTGTTTATAGTCATTTCAACCAAAACCTCTAGGCGTTAGTAAAGACTGTATAAATATTTTTCAATACTCCTCGGAGGATGAGCCACCATCATGACCTTTATAGGATCATATATATTACAGGTTTATTCCAACTATTCTATTTAAACATGGTGATGTTTGACAAATCTACTTTTGTTATCCATGCGACCTTGTTTAGGAAAATGTCTACTAGTTGATTTAAAGCTGACCTTTTAAGATTGTTTGGCAAAGTTGGATGTCTGGACCGTTTGCCTCTTTTTCAAAATGTTTTGATAAGTTTATATCCATATAACTTTTATAACATGAGAGGTTTTAAAGGGCTACTTTAACTTTAGGAAAGATTTACATATACTGCTTTTGTTGTTGGACAACGTTTTTAACAAGACAAGTTTGATTTTTCTAGTTAAATTAGACTTGCCAAATAATTTATTTATAAGAATATAATTAAAATAAATTTATTTAAAAAAGATAAGAATTGCCAAACAGGATCTCTTGTCCAGGACAAGGATCTGTACTGGGAAACATTTTGAGATATTGCCCGGAGAGATGCCCTTAAATCTGACATTAGCCCATGAAATGTCAAAGTTTAAGCGTTTACCTTGTGTGATGTTCTAGAGCCGTGCGATATCACACACATCATATTATCTGATATCGCACATATTACCCTGTGCGATATCCTAGGGCCATGCGATATCACACCATTATTGTACAAATAGTTTTCCAGAAAATATTTAAAATTTAACAGTTGTGGGGCAAATATCAAATGTAAGATCAGTGGTGCGGTCAATATCCCAAACAATTTTTTTAGGGGAAGGTCACGGACAAGGTGCCTATCACACAACCAATCACATTCATCATCCATGACCCACCAACACATGCATGGTCAGTGGCTTGCTGCGATTGCATGAACCTCTACACCTTGGCTGAGTCGATGAACCATGGATGTAAAAAGGATAGACTCCCATCGCCTGTGTCCAAAGCCAAGCTGATATTGGAAGTATAGTATACACTAAATAATATATATAATTTGGGTAGGGTCAAGTTTATGTACCCAAGATCCGAATCCTAGCCAGACTGATATTATTAGTATCTAATAAAAATTATATACATAATTTGGGTACTGGGTTAAGTTTCTGTACCCAAGGTCCAAATCTAGCCAGGCCCAAAACTCACTTAATTTTCAAAAGTCAAGCCTGAGCCCCAATTGGACATGCTGTTTAATGTGGGTCAGGTCATTAGAAGGCTTTACTTTGGCTCAGCCAAGTTCCACCCCTACTTCCTTTAAGAACTGTAAGAATTTTCCGCAAGGATCTAGAAAATAGTTTTGTCTTTTGGGCTAGTAGGAAATGCCCGCACAATAAGTGGGCTGGGCCCAGTTAGGTAAAACAAAGCCACTGGTAGTGGTAGTTGGCCTGTCAATATATTTCTCTAGCCAGGGGGTTAAGTTTGGCCCGGGCGGCTCACCAATGCCCGTCAACATATTCCTCGAGTGTTTTTTTTTTTTTTTGGGTCTAAAACGGTTAAAATGATGAGCTATAGATCAACGGGTTAGAATCATTGGATTGACTTGAAATTTTGTATAAGGGGCGATTCCATTTGAATCTTTCGACGCCATCTCTCCCATGATCCATGTGGTCCTAGGTGGGCCCCATAATTGGCTCTCAATAAAGCCACTGAGAGGGACATTTGGATCCACAGGAAAACCAACCTCTGCTTGCTAGTAGTCTAGAGGTGAGAGGCTGAAGCAAAGAGTGGAAAGAAAATGGAGAAGAGGGGTGGAAAGAGAGAGACCGCTTGATGTATGCCACTTTCAGTTTGAAAAGAGTCCCAAGAATGGCATTATCTTCATTTACTGACAAAGGGGGAGGAAGGTATTTGAAAAAAAAAAAAAAAAATGGTGGGTAGTCCTCTATTGAATATTGAAAGAAGGTTAAAAAACTTATACTCTATTTTAAAAATATTAGATTTTCAATGTTATTTTTCAAATAAGCCAAAACCTAAGTCCTTTCTGCCAAAAAAATGTTCTTACACACGACCATGTTGGACCTACATATACAGTGTTACCGCTCGATGTGGGTTGACTTCCAAAACAAAGATGAAAATCTCCATCTACTTATAAAACCCACATGAAAATCATTGGTCTGTCCTCAAAACCCACTTGGTCGTCTAAGTTTAACCATTTGTATGGATCTCACCTATAAAAAAAAGGACAATTTGAGAGACCTCACACCAAATCGAATTTCTCGCTAAAAAAATTCACCCTCTCCTAAACAGGCGAGGGTCAATATCTTTTCCATAAATCCAATCCAAAGGGAATACTCAAATGCAGGTCCACAACTAATCTCCATTTCCTCAACTAAAATCTTGAGGGACTCTTATGCAAGTCAATTGGAAACTTTGATGAAGGCATTTTGGAAATGTGATTTTGGTCGAAAAAAAGGGTGAGAAAAATTGATTTTTTTTGGCCGAAAGGCCTATTTAGTGTGAGGTCCCTAAAGAAACTTTTTTGTTTTTTTTTTTTTTCATTTACCTTGATCTAAAGTGTTTTATCTGATAAATTCCTCCTACTAATTATTATGCAAGGGCGTGGCACTGGAGGGTAAAGGGTTACCCCGGCCAGGACCCGGCTCTGACAGCCTATACATGATCATGGAAAGGCAAAGGCGCTTTGGTCTACAAGGAGAAAGTAAAGGCATAATAAGATAGGACCGTTAGCAGAAGGGGCTGCAATTGCAGTGATGATGGAAGCGGGCGAGATCCAAAGGAAGAAGAGAGAAGAGTGCAAACGCACTAAACATGATCACCTCTTCTCCAAGTGGAAGGTAACACTTCATCATTATCATCATTGTCATGATGGCCGTCTTTCTCATTCATCTTCTTGATCTAGTTTTATAGTTAGTGGTTTTGATTTGGTTTCAAATCGAACCTAGAAACTTTCTTATGTTCTTTTATATGATTTTGTTTCCTAAAGTACTAATAAACTAAACTCACAGTATCATGAATTGGGAGTTTGCACTTTCATCGTGAGTCCCTCTTTCTGCTTAGCAGAGAGGAGATGGGGTGTTCAGATGTGGGGTGATTTTCTGAAGCAGAGGAGATTTGGTTGGGGGGGGGGGGGGTTTGAATGAAGAGGAGATGTGGGTGATTTTCTTATTTGTGGAGATTGGGGTGTTTGGATGTGGGTTGATTTTGTGAAGAAGAAGAGAAAGGGTTTTGGACGTGGGGTGATTTGTGAAGGAGGACTGGAGATGGGGTTTTGGACATGGGGTGATTTTATTTAAGAACAGGAGATGGGGGTTTTGGATTTTGAGGGTTTTGGCTGTAGAAGCTACAGCAGCAAATGTCATGATGATCAGGGTATATGTTCTTCTGCTGAGCAACTGCAAGTGCAGTTCATCACTTCAGGGGCCCACTTGGCCCCACCTTTCATCGATGCAACCTGTTTGATGATACATCAGGCTCAATTTTACACTCACTGAACCATCACTCTTCGTTGGATTGAATCTCAAGAAAATCTATGGTTAAGATGCTATTAAATGTTAAGGTTGTTAAACCAAGGGCTAGAATAGTATGGTGGGGCTGTTTTTATCATGAATCCCCCTTGTTCATGAGGAGACCTTTCTATCTGCCGTCCTTCAATTTACAAATGCGCATCTAAGTGAGCCCCATGAGATGGATTGTATATAGGTTGCATGCAATTTGCTCTTGGTGAACATTACCTGGTGACTGGTAGTCAGACTGGAGTATTGGAGAACAAATTGGACAGAAAATGAAAAGAAGACGAGAAGACCCACGATACCATGGTACCGTGAGTCTCTTGTGACATGCCGCTAGGTTAGGGTTGGTAAGAAAGATCATAATATAGTGTGATTCAAGAACTTTGCTGTTATTTGTGAAAATTTTGTTATTCTGGGTTGGAAAATTTATCTAAGGTGGAATTTTTAAGTAATCCCTTTGTTTGGTGGATGTTTTTATTTTCTAATACAAATCATTTTCTTTTACTAGAAATACATATTTTAGTGTAAGTGAAAGAGCTTATCTTTTAGTAGAGGCAAATATATATATATATATATATATATATATATGGAGGTGCTCTTGTGAGAGACACTCTCACCTTACTATGAGAGATAAAGGTGGGAGCTCTCACATTTAAGTTGTTGACATTGGATATGAATGTGAGGGCCCCCACTGTATCTCTCATATCCGATGTCAACAACTTAAATGTGAGGGCCCCCACCTTTATCTTTCATAGTAAGGTGAGAGTGTCTCTCACAAGAGCACCTCTCATATATATATATATATAAATACAGTTTATTAGTCCCAAAAAATTCAAAAATTTATACAGCAAAAGAAAAAGAAATGAAACAAAAAAAAAAAAAACCGAAATTAAACTTCAAAAATCACAGAAGAGTGAAAAGCTCCTGTCCCTAGCAATATTATTGGTCATAGAATTTGCCTCCCTTACAATGTGATGAAATATATCACTCAACTAACTTGAGTCATCCCGAATCTCTTCGATCCAATCCGCCAATTTCCAAGGAAAAGAAGACTTTCCTAATCTCCATTGATACACCGAGAATGAACCACCTTCAATAATAGCGTTATTTTCACCTAATCTACAACTAACGACAACAAATTAGAAGAGCGAAAACTTCAACTTCATTAGTGTCCAAGTAATTCACTGGCCTTGAATAGTCCCTAACAACTTTGCCAGCCAAATCTCAAATAACACCTTCAATACCTCCTCTACTAAGAGATTTAATAAAACTACCATCAAAATTTAGCTTAAGCACTTCCATTGGAGGGCTCATCCACGAAAGTCTTTGCGAGGACTTCACACGCCAACTCCCCATAAATATAGCACCCCAAGACCTATTAAGATCGCTTAAATCAACACTTTCATATTCCTTTCTCTTGCTCACCCACTCAGATACAGATCATACACTAGACTCAACAACATCCGCTACTGAATAATAGTTTTTTTTTTTGCTTTTCTTCATTATTATTCCCAATTGTAATCTGTTATACTGAAAGAATTTTTGCTCTTTCTACTGTTTTACATAAATGGTTTTTGGAGGGTTTTTCTTTTTTACTTACCTGACAACATATTTGTCTTCTTCCTCTTTTTATTTTAATCTTTTATGCAATATTTTATTTGAGATTTTTTATTTTAATCTTCGACCTTTTATGCAATCTGAATTTGTGATGGTGTGATCATTCAATCTTGAGCCATGATGTGAATCTTTGACTAATTTGTCCAACTATTGTTGGTGGAAATTAACATCAAAGACAGCCATAATGTGGATCTTCAACTACCTACTCATAGGCCTTCTCCAAATCGGTTAGAAACCACACATAAAATAGTTGCATTTACTTTTTATTTATTGTACGACTCAATAAATTCCATACAAAATTGACCCTTCTTCACCCATAGGTAATCTCTCTCTCTCTCTCTCTCTCTCTCTCTCTCTCTCTTTCTCTCTCTCTCTCTCTCTCATATTGTGCACGCACATATTCCGTACCCATTTTCAGGAAAACATAAGAAAGCATTTTTGGATAATGATGCTATTAACAAACACTGAGAAATAATAAAGTGATGGAATAAGTTCTTTAATGGAAAGCACTATGAATTTTTAATATGTAGTTGTAACTGTAAGACTGCATTATAATAATATTATTTTTTCCCTTTTTTTAATGATTCATAAATTTCTTTTCAGAGGGTTTTATTTATGTTTATCTGCCATTTTTAACAGGTTCTTATTGGGTCTTCTGATTGGGAAAATTACTCCTTGGGCAAAGATGGAGTAGAGAGATATCGATTGCATAACCTACCGATAAGCTGTTCATGTCCAGGTCTCTATGAGCTTGGTATAGCTAAAGATGACAGTCACAATGATGAAGGCCGTAAGATTCGAGAGTTCCATCCTAATTGCGTTATTGTTGTTTACCTTGGACAAGCTGAGAATGTTAGAACGAGACTTCAGCACTATGGCCGGGTAGGTTCTCATTTGGACCATGGCAACTCAATTGAAAATGCAAGCCCATGTTTGCAAAGGAGACCTGGATTGTTTCGGGAAGTGTTCTCAAGGGGCTTTCCCATTGTGTTTAGATGGGTTCCGGTAAGTATAACTTGCTTCACCATTCAGGAAAAAAAAAAGTATAATTTGCTTGAAGATCCTTGTCAATTGGATTGAGTCTTGAACCTTGGAGAAACCAATGCTTTTTTATGTAGTGGATATTCACTTCATTTTGCAATACATTAGGGGTGTCAGATTGATTTGGGTTATCTAGAAGTTAAGGGTCAAACCAAATCTGTCCGGTGACCAAGTCGTATAGGATGAGGGTCGGTTTATGCGTAGTCATATGTGGTTGGATTATGGCGGTCAAATGTGGGTTGGATCAGATTTTGCCACCCGTAATCTCTATGCAATAAAATGAACTTGTTTGAGTGATTAACTAAATGCAAAATTTGAGATACATGTGAAATTGTATATTATTAAACTCTATTGCCAATTAATTGAATAAAACAATAGAATCATAATGTCTTTGTGTAAAATGATATTTGTAAATTATATTTCAAGTATATATATAACTTCATCAGAAATGCTCTTTCTTGTTACAATAAATATGCATATTTGCACCAATTAGTGTTATATATTTTTTTGTTGGAAAAATAGTGTTATAAAATGAATATTTATAGTTGTCAGTTGGCATCAAGAGGATCAGTAGAGAGCTACAAATGAGTAACCATTTAGCTGAATTTTTTATATTTTAGGTTTTTGGCCTTTTTCTCTTTTAACTAGGGCCACAGGGATTATTCTGGCCCAAAGGGCTGGGACACCCTCCATTATAAAAAAAAAAAAGAGGAAATGGAATTAATTCACTAGTCATGATAAATCCATGGTATGGTTGAATTTCATTAATAAAAAAAAGTCTAGTTGGATGTAGGTTGCACTCGGGTCAAAATGGGGCCTCAGTGCTAGTTGCATATGGTCCTAGTCCTGTTGTAAGTTGTAAGGATTAAAATAACGGTTGCGGTGGCGTAAATGCTACGTAGCGGCGTGAATCAAAAAGTTGGTAAAAAAATTTTCGGAAAAAAAATCTAGAATATTGGGAAAATGTTTGAAGATTTTTTATATTTTATTATTATTTTTTTTTTTTTTGGGGGGGGGGGGGGGGGGGAGGAGGGTTGGTGTTGGGTTTTTTAGAGTTGGGAAAACAGACAATGTACTTTTGTTGATAGTTGAGAAAAGAATACTGCTACTAATACCCAAGGGGGTGCCTACCAAGATATACCTAGAGGAGAGCCCTTGAGAGGAACTCTATATATCCGCTTCAATTTTGTGAGATCTTGTGTTTTTTTGGTGTTCCTTTAGGCGTGGAAGTGTAGAAGTCTAGAAGAGTTGCCTAGATATGTTGTTTGGATAGAATAAGAGAAGGAAAAAAAATACCTACTATGTGTTTTAAAAAATGATGGTAAGTAGCGTCCAATCTTATTGCATAGCGGTTTGTAGCGGCCTTAGAGTTGCCCATAGCGGCCACTATGGATGAGAGCAGCGCTAAATTGCATTAAACGTACCCATCTTCACCGTTACGCCCGATATGATCCATGATAAATTCTAAGTTGGAATTGTTTCTAGTAGAGGATTATCAAGTAATTTTGGTATGAAGATTGTGCATGTATACTAGTGTAATGAATCAATTAATGATAACAAGGAGCTGGGCTATTGATGACCAGACACATGATGCTGGGAGACTTGGAGTCTTATTCCTTTTCTGATAAACTGCAGGTGCTTAGGTAGTTTTCTAGGTCTAAGAGTAAAAAAAAACAAAATACATGCCAAATGATCTAGTCTGTTTATTTATTTATTTATTTATTATGTGAGTTGAATTGCTATTATCTAAGTTCTTAGCAAATCATATTTAGGCATGTAATAGTTGCTAGATTTTCTCCATGATTTTCTGTGATGAGTTCACAATTGCTAAATCATGAGTATGTCTCAATATCTCATAGCTAATTTTAAGATCAATCCCAAGCATTTACTCTATCACGGGCTTATAGAAAACTGTTTCCACTGGATGTGTAATGTAAATATATTTATAATCATGGATTATATCAACCTTTCCTTTCTTTTTTGCCTTTATAAATTTCTTCATCTGTTGTGTATATGTGGGCAAGATGCACAATTATTT
The DNA here is from genome assembly GCA_003546025.1 of Camphora micrantha. Lineage (NCBI taxonomy): Eukaryota > Viridiplantae > Streptophyta > Magnoliopsida > Laurales > Lauraceae > Camphora > Camphora micrantha. The sequence goes on from QPKB01000004.1 coordinate 19,440,177, forward strand.
AAATTTTTTTAATATCATCATCATCATCAACTACAACAAAGCCTTGCCCCAACCATGTTGGTGTCAACTACAAGAATTTTGTTTTGCCATTCCAATCTTTCGTGTGCCAAGTCCTCAGTCCTCACTCTTCACTTTTGTCAAATTTAATATGCATAATTAACTGTATCTTCTGTGTTTACCATTTATATAGATGCAAAACAAAAAAGAAGCTGAGAAGACAGAAGCTCAACTGCTGACGTACTTTGATTATGCATGGAACAAAGGTGGAAATGGTGCCCGTCGCCAAGACGACGTACTCCTGAAACTAGATAAAATTGCTTCAGGCACTCTACATTCTGACCTTTTGGCCAAGTTGCCCCACTTGCATTGGAGTCTCTTCGGTGGAAAACATGAAGGGGTCAGGATTAATGCAACTATGCCATCAAAAGAAACCGAAACTGCTAGTGATCTGAAACACAATCTCGCTTGGCGGCCTTTTAAATTTAGCAAAAACCGGCCTCATGTGGTTTCAGTAAGCGGTGTGGGTTATGAAGATCATGGTATATGTGGAGTGTCCTTGGGTGATGGGTCTGTTTGCAGAAACAGACCCATTGAAGGAAGAAAGAGGTGTGGTGAGCACAAAGGAAAGAGGATTAATGGGTCAATCTCTGAATATGTGATATCTAGAGAAGGAATTACAAAAGAAGGAAAATCAGGTCCTTGCGCACAGGGAAAAGGTATTGTCGATGAAGATTGCAATATATGTGGAGTGCCCTTAAGTGATGGATCTGTTTGCACCAGCAGACCCATTGAAGGAAGAAAGAGGTGTGATGAGCACAAAGGAAAGAGGATTAATGGGTCAATCTCTACATATGTGATATCTAGAGAAGGAATTACAAGAGAAGGAAAAGCAGGTCCTTGCGCTCAGGGAAAAGGTATTGTTAATGAAGATTATAATATATGTGGAGTGTTCTTAAGTGATGGGTCTGTTTGCACCAGCAGACCCATTGAAGGAAGAAAGAGGTGTGGTGAGCACAAAGGAAAGAGGATTAATGGGTCAATCTCTACATATGTGACATCTAGAGAAGGAATTACAAAAGAAGGTTCCGCTTGGCGAAAAGGTCATGTTAATGAAGATTATAATATATGCGGAGTGCCCTTACGTGATGGATCTGTTTGCAGAAGCAGACCCATTGAAGGAAGACAGAGGTGTGGACAGCATAAAGGACAAAGGAAAACCAGGTGATTCTATTCCAGTGAGGTGTTATTAGACCCATCAAAGGGAGAAAGAGGTGTGATGAGCACAGAGGAAAGAGAATCAATGGGTGGGTGCTCTTGAATAGTTGATGAGAGGACATCAAGCATTTTTATGGGTTAGCTTAGAAGATGGATCTATATTTGTATGGAGCTCCCAGTGCATGGAAGGAAGAGATGTGAACTACATAGAGGAAGGAGAGTCTGACCAATTGGGTGGGTAGGGCAACCCACCTTATAAGAGTTTGTGTGCTTCAACTGTGTTTGTTAGGATTTGAGTTTGCCTTACTCTTGATGCAAATTTGTACCAAATTTAATATAAAAAGGGTCGTCTGGGTGTGGAGAAAACAAGTGGAGAAAATAAGTAGAGAAAACTGTCAAATCTCAACCGCAGACAGTTTTCTCCCTCCTTTTCTCCATGATATCACCTCATCCATACAGGCCCTTAGGGCCCTCTGGTTCAATGCTTTTGTCTGGAAGGGGCTCGAAGTGAAGGATCTTGAGGTAAAGATCCAGGAGGGGACATTTAAGGTAAAAATTGCATACTCAATACTGAATTAAATTGAATCTATCTGTGTCCCATCTACATCTCTACATCTCTACTTTAAGATCCTTTCTTTGAATTCCTAGGCATTCAGTATGAAGTAGGCAGATGGGCCCTTAAGATATGATTTGAGATGGATGCTGAATTAGGAGTGTGTATTCTTAAGGTCTTTTATGGTCAATGTAAGTTGTATTCATATTCATATAACCGATGAGGGAGTGTGTAATTTGTTTTATTCGAATATATTGTACGTGCAAGGTTGGTGATCTTAGATTGTGCCTAGCCCACAGTATTTGGATGGATCTAAGTGTAAAAAACTAGTTGATTGAGCTCAAAGTCATATTCTAGGATGAGCTGAGCATGAAATGCTTAGGGAAGTTTGTGAATAATTATTGGTGTTTGGTTGTTGTGGCAAGAGTGAAAAATGGGGATTCCATAACAGATCATGAAACTAATGCAACCAAAAGGACGGGGGAAACAATTCTTTTACCCCCCTCAGTTTTCCTTCATAAAAGAAATCTGTGCCTTATTATTATTATTTTTTTGTTAGTAAAATCGGTGACTGTTTGGATGTGAGGGAAAAGGTGGAGACGTGATGGGAGGAGAATCTGTTAATTGAAATTACAGCGTGGGCGTGTTTGCTTGCATTAAAATACACTAGCACAAAAACCTATCATAATCAATCACGAGTATGCATGAAGAGGTAGGATTTTGTGTATGTTAAAAACGGGGGAGATGGGAGTCCATAAGTCGGGGAAGTATATTAGTGGAGGGTAGAGGGAGAGTTGGTTAGCAGTTCTAAAAACAGAGAGTGACTTTTGGTCAAAAATAGATAGTACAGTCAAAAATGAATTCAAAACCTTATGGCTTAATATATTATAGTATGAATTGAATTTCCAGGGTGATCTCTGAGTATTCATTTTTCATCTTTTAAATTTATTTCCTTAAAAAGAGCTGGTTTGATTTTATTTCTCGAAAGGAAAAGTTATTGGATGCTCAGTTTAGGAAATTCACTTTTGATCTTCACTTTTAACTACTTATAGAATTAATTATGTATTCAATTCCTGCATATTCTGATGCAAATAAATTAAATAGGCCGTGTGTGATCATTAAAGCCTGTTTGTTTACTGGAATTTAGAGAATTTATGTTGTGGGGAATTATATATTCTCTAAATACTGTCCCCTGTAGGATTCGCAATGCCTTGATTTTGAAGTCAATTCTACTCATTTAATTTGGAGTCTCTGCTTTAGTAGAAGCCTTTTGCTTGAGACTCTACTCTGATGTGCATGCTTTGGAAATTTTATGGAGATCCCCCAGGACACCCACTAATTTTCAAAAGGTGAAGGCAATAGTTAGGTAGGTTGGTGCTCATTTACATTAATCACTCCCCCTAACTACTAATTAAAAGAACATTCTTAACGGTTATGTACACTTCTTTCATAATAACTGGTCATAGGAAAAATGCAAGTTGAAATATCTTATCATTTCATTTGCTAATGTAAGGATATAATAACCATGTTCAAAAGGACAAGGTGGTTAGCAATGATCTTATAAGCATATGAAGGACAGTTGGGGTTTGTTTAAGACTAATAAGAATCTAAACTCTTCAAATCTAGCTTGAACATAATAAGTAGAGAGTGTTAGCATGAGTTGATTAACTACTGAAGCCCTTTTTAATTTGTATTTCCATAAAGCCTGTCATGTTCGAGTTAAGAATTGTTCAAATTGAATCATAGATTAAAACTAATACTTAAATTAAACATTAATTAACAAAAACCTTATGAATTAATTGAATTGTAAATCCATTTTTGTAATCATCAGATAATAATTACATAAAATGTTCTTCAATTGACAATAAAACCAAATCTTAAGGTGCACCTAAATAATAGCTTAGTCACATGATACCCATTAGATCCAAATTAGATCCAAATTATCTATACAAGGGTAGATGGGTTGGATGTAATGGGTCCCATGTATATGGGGACAAAGGATTGATTGGGTTTATGGTGTATTCAGATAGGATGTACATGATTTTCATTAATTGGGCCTCAAACACTTAAGTTGAGATTGTGAAAAATGACTCTTTGCTTCTGAAGTGGCTTAAGGAGTAGAGACAGCCTTTTTTTCATAACAAGTATAGCTTTAAGATATAAATGTGATACCAAAATCCCTAAGCTTGGTGCTAATACTGGTTGAATGGTGTTGGCGCTTTAGTATCACCCGTATGGGATCGATTCCTAGGTCTTTTTAGTTAAAAGTTTGACGAATAACCCTATTTCTGCCAAAAATAAAATAAAATAAAATAAAAACTCCCAAGCTTGTTATGAGGTTAAGGCACTCCTTCCTTGATGGAAAGATTACAGGGCTTGAACCAGTTAACGTTCCATCGATAGTATTATTTAGCTCGCCCATTGCTGTTGAAGGAAAATGGATTTTTAGGAGATGGGCCCTCTCTCAAAGAGGTTAAAAGTGGAAAAGTCTTAAGAGTGGAGATCAACAATAGAACCCCACAGGATAATCTCATATGAAATGAGATCAACAATAGAACCCCATCAGGATAATCTCATGTGAATTTATGTATTAGGTTGCCCTGATGGATTCTCATCCTCGGCCCTTCACTACTGGCTTTGTTGTTCCTTAAATTTATCATCAACTATTATTTATTGGAAAAAAAAAAAAATCAAAAGATTGTTCATCATGAGCAACGGGCCAAATGGCAAGATCTGACCAAGTTCTTATTAATTTATTTATTTATGTTGGTTTTTTTTTTTTTTTCTGTGTGGGGTGGGGTGTTTTGTAAATGACCAAGTCTGCGACATGAAATCTTATTGGTTTACAATTGATTGGTTGCTTCCATGGCAGACGATAACTACATATAACTAGTATGAGTGTAGTATAAATCTAATTTTAAAGAATTACAATTTATGTGTATATACAATTTATTAGATAGCGATTAGACCAGTTATTACCTATAAAATAAAATGCTAGCTAATTGAAAAACAACGCATGTATAGAATGAGTGTAGAATAGATAAGAATGTTGAGATGGATGTATGATAAAATTAAGATTGAATGAGAAATGAACGCTTTGGAGAGCATTTAAGGGTACCATTAATAGGTTATGAATCAAGAGAAACTTATTTGAGATAGCTTGAACATGTCCAGCGTAGACTGGCAATGTTGTTGTTGAGAAGAAGTTTTCAATGCAAATTTGATGGCACACAAAAAAAAAAGGGATAGAATAAATAGGACCTGAATGGAAGTAATAATGATAGATTTAAAGAAATGTAACTTATTCAAGGGCATAGCTCATGATAGGTTCTTAATAGAGGAGCACAATTCATATAGCGAGTGCTGGACTTAGGTTTTTTATTTGAGGGGATAGATCCAAACGTGAAGTAGGGTTTTGGGGGCAAATCCAAAATTTCCTAGTAAGTTTGGGGCTGGACAAATAAGTTTTCGTGTGGGTTTTGGAAGGAGCCCACAATCTCCAAGTGAGATTTGGCAGCCGACCGAGGTCTGACAGGGGTGACCACCCCCAAATCCATTTACTAGGTCTAGAACCAACACAATGGAAACAAGGTTTTAATGATGATACAATGTGTATATACAATACATATATGATGACAATATTACCTGATAGGTAACTAAAGAGTTGAATCTAAACAAACTATTTTCTTGATTCTTTCACATTTCTGTTTTCATCAAATTTATTAGGTTATATGCTCCTATATTTTTACATGTTGGCCTTTGTCGTCTAATATATATAGACCTTGGGGCAGATTGGGGCCTCGTCAAATCCCGCAACCCTGCAGTCCGTTCAAAAAAAAAAAGACAGGGTCATGTGGATTCTGCCAAATCTGGCAAGTTGGTGCACTAGTGGGTAGCTTCCCGACCTTCCAATCATGAGAAGGCTAAGTAATTGAGACCACATGATTGTTCTTATTCAATAGGTTTTTATATATAGATTTCTCGTCTCCTTTCCTTTTTGATCCATGTAGTGTAGGTCCAAGTTCCAACCATCAAATTATCAAACATTTTGTTGGGTAATATTTTATGTTTATAAGTAAGATATTATTTCTCTTACTTCATATAATAATACTGTTGACATGTATTAGATATGATATGGTATCAACTGAGGAATCAAGCCAAGTTGGCTCTGGAAACTTCAAATAATTTTTTTTGAGCTTGTGTGATTTTAGATATTTACTATTAGAGAGCCAAATAATTGAAATTTCTTCATTCAAGAAACTACAAAAATGCTTTATGCAATTAGATTCTTTACTATTTACTTAAACATAAGTGGATGAGGAAGAAAAATATAAAAATGATATAATAAATTAGGGTTTGTAAACGGGTTGGCATGGGCCAAAATGTATTAGGGTGACAAAGGTTATCTACAAGTTGAAATCCTATTCCACGTGTTTTTGAAACGAGTCGGGATAACTTCAACTTGCATACAAGATATGGTTCTAACTTGGGCGGTCACCTTCCCTCACCCGAGGGTTGTCCTACCTCTCCCGAAGTCTACTTCCCTCCCCAAAGGGCTCCCTTATCTCACTCGAGATCTACTTCCCTCACCAGGTCCCAAAAACTGGGAACAAAAAAAGACTTGCATACAGTACAGGTCAACCGACCCAAATAACCTGCACAACCAATGCACATCTATGTTGATCACTAGTTCATTAACGATCGTCCATTGCAATGAAGTCCCATTAATTGACAGGGTAATCCTAACTGTGCTAGAGAATCCACATCTTGTTTGGACCTAGCATTAGCAGATGAATGAGTGTGATCCCCATTATTATAACTTCTCATCCATGGTTGGTCCCACCAGCTGAAGGAGTATGATCACTAAAATATGGGCCCCACATATTGGGGCTGCTTGAATCTTGCAAAGGGAGGAAAGATCACGCTCACTGTTTGTTAGACTAGTCACATGATTCATAAATTTACACCTTGCCTTTAAAATGGAAGTAACAGCACTCCCTTGAAAGGTCCCTGTCTCCTCTTTGTTGACTGGAGCATTGCGTAATCATTTGATCAGCATGACTCACTACATCTTCAAACAATACTTGGAGGAGATTCATGAAGAAAATGGCCACTAATGACTCACTTTTCAAGATTCAATGGTTAAGATGATTGTCATACTACTAAGATCATCAACAGTACTGATCTCTCTCTAGATGCTTTTTTCCAATTTCTTAGTCTCACTGAAATGAATTGGGAGTATACGAAAAAATAAGGATGGGTAAGAAAGGTGTGGCCCATGACCAGACATGGCATGGAGGCTGCCACAATCAACTCTTATCTTACGGTTTGTCCCTTCCTATTCTATAATGGACATCTTCCTTGGAGAAAATCAAGAGCATGCTAATGGCAATCCGTAGTTCTTACTGTCTCCTTAAACTAATGACCAGAAAATGACCAATGACATAAACAACTCTAAACCACCCTTACCTAAGAGACAAAAGCCAACCCTAACCCACATATTGCTTAAGATTGAATTAATATTCATTTTGTTGAATCGAAGTCATGATCTAAATTATATCCCATGTTTATGCCAAAAAAGAAAAAAAATGCATCGATGTAATCTTTAATTTCATATTATAGTGCTTAAGACCAATAAATACCATTTCATTTTTATATGCTACATATAACTTTTTTTTTCCTGTTTGATGCCAACCCTCTTAAATTTTTTTGAGACTTGTGGAAAGGTTGAATGATTGGTGACAGTCAAGCAGGACCAAGAAGAGGAGAAATGAACACAGTGATCATACTCATTTGGTTCCAAAAATAGAGGATCTAGTGACGGATCATCAAACTTAATTAAATTGCTACAGTAGATTTGAACTTATTCACTCTACTTATGCACCCATATTCCTAACCAGCTGAGCTGCAGTTAGGGATAATGGATGATCAAACTTGATTTGGTGAAATAATATATAAATAATTAAAGTTGTTGAATTGAAAATCAACTAATATAGATTCATTAATGAGCGTCACTAATTAATTAATTTATACCATCAATCTTACGCAATAATCCATTATCATTAACTTCAACCATAGTTGCCGTTTTGCCTTTCTTAAGAAAATGACATAGATGATATTGAAGCTTGTTGTCATAAATAAGAGGCTTAAAATAAGGGCATATCAGTCACCAAATAAAAAAGCTCTCGACACATAAATATACTTCCATAGTCTCCATGGTTGTCACAACCACCACATATGCAACAAAAACAAACTCCCTTTCTACCTTTGCTTCTCCTTCCAAACTTTGCAATTTTGCATGCTCTCTCTCCCTCTCTCATACTATGGAGCCCAACCATGACCAGAGTCCCCCACTAGGCCTCACCCAAGAAGAATTTGCGGAGCTAGAATCAATCATTCACACTTACCACAAATTCGAGAGCGCCCCAGATACATGCACATCGCTGATTAAGCAGAAGATTGATGGCCCACTTGGGGCTGTGTGGCCCTTGGTGAGGAACTTCAAGAGCCCACAAAGGTACAAGCATTTCATCAAGAGTTGTTCCATGAGGAGGGGAGATGGGGGTGTGGGGAGCATAAGGGACGTGACTGTGGTTTCAGGCCTTCCTGCATCAACGAGCACTGAAAGGTTGGAGATTTTGGATGATGAGAAGCATATAGTGAGTTTCAGTGTGGTGGGTGGTGAGCACAGGCTAAAGAACTATAGGTCTGTGACCTCGGTGAATGAGTTCAGCAGCAAGGAAGGGAAGGTGTACACTATGGTGCTGGAGTCCTATGTTGTGGACATACCTGACGGCAATACAGGAGTAGATACAAAGATGTTTGTGGACACAGTGGTAAAATTGAACCTTCAAAAGCTGGCTGCTGTGGTAATGGCTTCTCTACAAGGACATGATGCCTAGACAGCATGATCATGATGATCATAATGTTTAATGGCACAAGGCATCAAGGCGACAGTGATGATGATAATGGCTATGAATGGCTGATAACAATGATGTGCTATTTGCGTTTTCTCAAATTTGATTGGCTTGTGAATTATGAAGATGAACGTACAGAGGTTAATAGGCCTTTAATTTGGAGTGTTTTGTTTTTACTAGCCTAATTAGGATATAGTGGGTGGGTTTTACTGTTATACTATTGATTATAAAATCTTAATTCGAGCATCTCTCTGACTCATTTTGCCTTTTTTTGTGATAGTTTTTTTCTGGGTCATCTTCTTTTCCTGTTTCTCAAAATTTTCTTATCAAAGAGAGATTTTGTGGAACTAGAGGTACTTCATTGTGAGGTCTCTTCTCCTCAACAGCCCCTTTACACTGGTTGATTACAGCTCCGAAATGGGTTGATTATAATCGATAATGATATGATAGATTCAGTGATCCCGATCACCATATTCACTAATGATGATACAATTTTACTCAAAAACAAAATAAAATCAATCACTAATCATATGGCCACTTTTGATGTAAAAATTAATCACTAATTAAATGGATTAATCAATCCCTGATTGTTTATTTAGAGCGGAAGATGATTCATCAATCACCTATCAATGAATTGATTCCTACAAAACTTACTGTCTATTTTTTATTCATGCTGGGTTCGCGTGCAATTTAAGAAAAGTTGACTTTTGTGAATCGTATTCTCTTCCTTACAAAAGTTTACTTTATCTAGAAGAGTGTCTCATCTCTTTTTATCATGTTGTGCAACTTTGTTAATGTATGATATGAAGAAAAGATAAGAGATCAAAGTCAGTCTATGAAGGATTGGCAGATATTAAAAGGTCTTGCTTCTTAGATCGATATCAACCAGGCCCTGTTTCAACGGTAGTGTGAGAAGCTGACGTTGGGAAACATGAGACATGTGAGTTCACTTAAGACACATGTGAGCAGAATCTGCATCTTTGGGTTCTCTTTCTGGATCTACCACAAGCTCAATCAGATCAGCTCCTTCATCGATTGCTGAGGTATTGCTGACATTGGAAGCAGACCCGCCACTCAAACCGTCTATTGGGTTGGGATCTTGTATTCCAATTTCCAGGGTTGATTGGATTAGTCCATTGAATTAGCCTCGATCGATTTTGGGTTAGGTATATTTGGTAATTGTATCTTCCTCGGGATTTCCAAGTTTTATTTTAGCTTTTCACTTAAATAAAGACTTGAGCCCAAGCACCCTCATTTCCTACATCATGCTCCAAACCAGCTGATTTATAGAAAGGGACATTTTCGTGTTTGATATATTTAACATGTTTTGTTATCTTTTGTATGAACCTTAATGCTTAATTGAGTCCCAAGGTTTAGCGGAAAAAAAAAAGGAAATAAAAAAGAAAGAAAAGAGAGAAAACTACAAAAAAAAAAGGATTCTAGATGGCTACTAATCAAAAGAAGTACCTATAGTTTTTATGCAACAGAATCGGTGTTCCAACCAGAATATATATATATATATATATTTTTGCCTTTTTTCAACAAGCGATGACATCGTCGCTTAATATAGAGAGTTAGCGACGACGTCGTCGCTAATTCGTCAAATCTGCATCTTCTCCGACCTTCATCATCTGCAATTGCTAATTTTCTGTATCAAAATGAACCAGAACTCTATGTTACTATTTTTTATACATATATATATATATATATATGTATGAGTGTGGGTCACGGATAAGGAAGAGCAAGGGAGAGGCTCAAGAGGTAGGTAAAAAAGAGTCCATTGACTGCTTGAAACTGTTGGAATGAGAGCTCAAAGACAAGTCATTTTACGGTGGCAAGAGCTTGGGGTATGTAGATGTGGTGCTTGTTACATTCGCCTGCTGGTTCTACACGTATGAGACTGATGACAATTTCAGCATAGAGAATGAGTGTCCTAAGCTAATTGCTTTGGTGAAGAGATGTATGGAGAAGGAGAGTGTCTCCAAAGTCCTTCCAGACCCTTACAAGGTCTATGACTTTGTTGATGATTCGAAGAAGAAGTATAGAGTAGAGTTCTGGTAAATGGAGTTTATAAGGGAAAGCAATGGGAGGAAGAATGTATCAGTAGGGGAAATACACGCTAAAAAAGACCCTAGATTCAAAACCCCATTAATGCCTTTTTTCTCTCATCGTTTTCTTTTATAAACCCCGTTAAACCTCTCCCTTGCTCTTCCATATCCGCCACCCACACTCATATATCTGTGTACAAAAAAATAATAACATAGAGTTCTGATTCATTTTGGTACAAAAAATCAGCAATCGCAGATGATGAAGGTCGAAGAAGATACAGATTTGACGAATTAGCGAAGACGTCGTCGCTAACTCTCTATATTAAGCGACGACGTCGTTACACGGTTAAATCTTTAATAAAAAAAAACGGAAGTGATCACAGGGAACCACTTTCGCTTAATATTGACTAGTTACCTCTTTTTCGGTTAGGGGTCATCTAAGGTCCTTTTTTTTTTTTTTGTAGTTTTCTCAATAAAAGAAAAAGGAAAAAAATAGAGAAAAAGAATAATTTTTTTCATGTTTGAACAAAAATCGGGTTGTTAGGATTGAAAAAAAAAAAGAACTAGTTTACATTTCTATTTTGCCTTCTCTATTAAAATCCATGATCAGATGGTTATGCCTTTTTAGAGAACTAGTGCAATGGGTCCATAACTATAGAATCTATTAGATCTACCTGCAGTCCTTAATTAATATCACCTGTACAAGGCATGCTCAACCCATGAACTGAATCGGAGTTAAGTCGAATAGATGGATTTGTGATGTAAATTGTGATGTCCTATCTACAATAAATGAGAATCAATTGAGACTGTGAGATGGGGCCATATCATTTGACTTTGATGAATGTAATGAAGTATGTGGACCCCTTGTAGTGGGCTCAAAACCACTATGTACAATTTTTATAACTTCTGTAAGCACAACCGTTATTTTCCAATGCAGCAATATGTTGCACCAAACACCAACACACTAGAATCATTTAAGGAATCCGTTATTGCACCAAACAACAACTCTGAAGAATTCAGACTTATTTCCTTTTTCTGTACCAACTGCAGAAAGGAAAAAAAAATACCACGACAGATTACTGTTTCCATGGTTTTTAAGAGCCATAGAAAATGAGGCTCAAGGATTCCATTTAAGGCTGGATTCCACACTCCGCACAAATGAGTCCTAATCCTATTCTGCAAGTCTTCCAGTTCCATGACCATCTCCCGCATTAGCGCACCCATAGTGTATTTTTTTTTAAGGACAGAGAAGCAGCTACAGTTTATAACACCACATTTTGGAAGCCAACGTTAGTCCATACAGCTCCAGGAAACAGCATTCAGTAGCATTTAGAACTTTCAGATGATGACAGCAGTGTAGCTAGCAACTCATGTCATCGGTTTTTGGTTGTTTTGGGGCAGTTAATCTTTTGGGTCTTGGGGTTGTTATGCTGTAAGAACCTCTTCTATGTTTCCCTTCCTGTTTAAGTAATGAAGTCCCTTCCTTAGAATAAAAAAAAGAAAGAAAAAAAAAGTCAAAGCCACCATCACATTTCCCAAACAGATCAAGCCAGATTTTACTCGACCAAATTTCCATTGAAACCATCGATTCCAAATTCCTAATGTTAGCCATTGTTTGGAAGGTATAATAGGGAAAAGAAGCATGGAAGACATTTTAGATATGATATGAGAGATAAAATGAAATTACAGGGATCAATCTCGTTTCAGAAACACAAAATGACTAGTTATGTACTAAAGGATGTAAACCAATTTTCTTCAGATTACTAAATTTCTAATCTAGCTATAGCCTATAAGAACAATGAGGATATGATTAGGGGCCTTATCAGTGTATACCAAGCAATTACAATAGCCAAGATATCTATATTTCATCCATTTTCCTGAAGGTTTAAGATCAGATCACGTCTATAAGTTGACATACTATGCAAAATCATATAATTATTCAATCATTCATTCATTGATTCATTGTATATGAGGGACATATAGTATGCGAGTTAAATAAGTTCCATCATATTTCCACATACTCTCCTTGCATGCTAATACTGTTCCATGAACCATGGGAATATTGGTTGAATGTTTTATCACAACCTACTTGGTCCAAACCACACAGCCTAAAATAGATGACTAAAGCATTAATGTAGAGAGAGAATTTGCTAAAATCAGATGCTTACCAAGGCAATTCAATCTAACTGCATAGTAGTACGGGCAAAAGTCTTTCTTTAATTAAAGAGTATTTCTATCTCCACAACATACCATTTACATGCAGTTGGTGTCACTGGATGAATGTAATAGATCATCTGCTTTGGAAACTGATCTTCATAAAGAAATTATTAATTTTATGGTCATGGAAAAAGATCATCTTAATGATTCCTTCTTCAATTTGACATGGTTAAATCAGTTGAACTTTCAAAAAGATAAGCGACACTGCTTGTTTTTCAACCTAGGCAGACGATTATTTAGCAAAAAAAAAAAAAAAAGAAAAAGAAAAAAGGAAAAAGGGCTGTTGCTCTTCCTCCACTTGTTCACCGTCAGTTTAGAAATATTGACATCCCTAGCTGATATATTGTGAATTTCACATATGCTCCAATTCTTCATAACAAGATTGCATCGTGCCAATGGGATGTTCTCGTGTTCCAATGGGACAAGAACATGGAAAACATGTTTGGTAAGTATATTTACCGTATTCAAATTTGGTTTAGCTGGATCAATCCATAAAATGTTGGTTTTTTTAAGAACATCTTGCTGGCTGGATCACGCCTCTGACTTTTTTTAGAACATCTCTCCATTGATCGATCTCGATCTCTCTTATATATCTCTTCCCCACAGGCCTACCCACCCATCCCTAAGAAACACTCTTCCCCTATCCTTGTAGGCTAGACGACCCATACCCCATACATGCCAACCACTCTCACACTCTCATTCCTCTCAAACCCTTTTGCCATCTCTACCTTCTCTCTCTCTCTCCCTACTACCCCTCTTTCCACCTTTAATTCTTTCTCAACCTAGATGCCATATCCCTGCCCATCTCTCTCTCTCTCTCTCTCTCTCTCTCTCTCTCTCTCTCTACCCATCTCTCATTTTGTATCTCTTTCTATATCAGTTGTACCCATCTCTCATTTTGTATCTCTTTCTATATCAGTTGTTTGGTGGTTTATCTTTTGTTGCTGTTTGTTTTTTTTTTTTTTTTTCAAATTATTCTGTTGCTGTTTTTGTTTTTTTTTTTTATCATCATTTGAGTAACTTTAGAACACTCATAGCTTGAAGTGTTACTAATACCGTTAGTGTTTTCTTTAAGTACGAACACACAATGTCTCTCTCTTAGAATGTTCATGGCTTAAACGTGTTGGCTTCTTGTGTTGTTGGAACATAGGCATATGTTTGGAAGTGTTGTCTAAGTCGTGTGATTTCTCTCTCACATTTCTATTGCTTTCAAGAAGTTTTACAAATGGCTGAAGTTGTGCACATCAGTATTGCAACTGCAGGACCTTGTCTTAACTCAACATGACGTGTTTTAAAGCATAAGAACTCCGAAGTGTGCTTGGGTGTAGTACGAGAATAGGTGACCGTTTGAGAAGTCCTCACACACGCACGTAGGCCAAAGCGGACAATATCATGGTATGTCTCTAAAGATCACCCACATAGTCCAAAGCAGACAATATCATGGTATGTCTCTAAAGATCCCCCCCGTCTTATTGAATGCAAGTGGGACCTTGTCACACGCCTGACTTTTCAACAGGAAACTCCCATTGTTTTGAAGATTTCTAAAAGAGGATCCAACCTTGCAAGTCTAAAGGTGGATCCCATGTACAATGATTCCTACATTGGTTGTAATTCCTTCAGGTGGGCCCACATTGTAATTCCTTAATGGTTTCTTATCTTATATTCCTATAAGAGTGGGCCCCTAATATTTTTTTAATATTTAAAATGAATTTACGAATAATTATAATTGATTTAAACTCAACAATATTACTAAATATGATTTTTGTTTCCTAGAACAAAACTGTTATGAAGTTACCAAACAAGTTCTACATGTAATAGTCTCGGCACAATCCAGTCTTAGTACAACCCGATCTCATCATAGAATCGGGAACAACACAGGAACAATGCCAAACAGCCCTAAATGTTTATCGAAAGGGCTTATTGAAACAGTTTTTAAAATACAACAACACTTTAAACTGTCAAATTATATAGTCTGACCATTCTGAGATGAAAGATGTATGATCCATTGACTCCCCTGGCACATCCTCATGCCTTGATGGTTTCTCCTTCCCTCCCACAAGTCTTGCTGGGTTCCCCACTGCTGTTGTCCTTGGCGGCACATCGATCAACACCACTGAACCTGCCCCAATCTTCGCCCCTTCCCCAATCCTCACATTCCCAAGAATTGTAGCTCCAGCCCCAATCAAGACACCATCTCCAATCTTTGGGTGCCGATCTCCACCCATCTTCCCAGTCCCTCCCAATGTTACATGATGCAGAATAGAAACATTATTCCCGATGACTGCAGTCTCTCCCACAACAACACCCGTCGCATGGTCAAAAAGGATCCCCTTTCCTATCTTTGCAGCAGGATGGATGTCTACAGCAAAGACATCAGAAATACGAGAGTGAAGGGCAAGGGCAAGGGGTCGACGAGCCTCGGTCCAAAGCTTGTGGGCAACACGATGAGCCTGGCAAGCAAGGAAACCCTTGTAATTGAGAAGGCAATGGGAGTAGGAAATGCAGGCAGGGTCACGGAGGCGAGCAGCACGAAGGTCAGCGACAACAGCAGAACGGAGAGATGCATCTGAAGAGAAAGAATGGAGGAAAAGATCATAGAGGAGGGTGGAGAGAAGAGTGGAGGAGCACAGCTTGTTGCCGAGATGGAATGAGAGGGAGCGTTCCAGAGATGAATGAGAGAGGATGGTTGAGTAGAGGTAGCTGGCTAAGGCTGGTTCGGACTCAGCATCACCATGGGCTTCAGCTTTGATTTGGGACCATAACCAAGAGGACTCATTTTCATCAGATTCAATTGATGAGAGTGTAGGATGAGAAGGGGGTGAAGTTGAAGGGTAAGAGAGGAGCTCTCCAGCTGGCATTGTTGATTCTGTTGGCCTCTACACACAAGGGGGATTAAGTATGAGTGGGGATACTGGTATTTCTGCTAGCTTTTCAATTGGAAAAGTGTGCTTGCTGTATGTTAAAAAAATATATATATGCTTGAAAAAAAAAAAGTGCTACTGCCAACTGCATTTGTGGGATGAAACTCTTCTCCAACATCTTAAAAAAGAGATTGGAGAATTTAAGTGACTCAGTATTGACAAAATGCAAAGATAGATTAAAAATAAATAAACAATAAAGAAAGAGTATCCTTCATAAAAGGAAGAGAAGAAAAAAAAAAATTAAAGAAAGAGTCCAGAGTAAAACTAGAAATCATAAAAATGAAGAAATGATGCTTACAAGTAAGAAATAGTAGAAGGGCAAGATAGAAACAAACTTCACCTCTGCCCTCTTTTTTCCCCTTTCTTTTTGTCTTTTCCCCCTTCTGGGAGAGGTAATTCTAAAGTTTTGAAGGCTTCACCTCTACCATCATCCTTAATTATCTGTCTTGCTTGGTGGATAGGTAAATACAGTCCATTATAATTGAGAATCAAATTTATAATACAAAAGAGAAGAAACATTGCACATGACCTGACACGTTTAGATTGTTTTAAAAGGAAAAATAAAGTTATATTTCCTGTTTTTTATTAGTTTTTTTTTTTTTTTTTTCTTTTTGGGTCAGCATTTAATAGTACATCTAGGAACAGTGAACATTTGGCACACCATTAAGTTTTTGTAGAAAAAGACTAAACATCAAAGATTTTTTTTTCTTTTTCTGGGGGGTTGTAGAATCTTGTCATGCAGGCTAACCTTCAGGGGTTTTTTAAGAGTCTCAGGGATTTTTATAGGTGTCTTTCTTTCCCCAGGATGAATTTATGATTTGATATAAATTAAAGAAGCTACATAGAAAAGAAAAAAGGCTAACAGGATAATGGAACAATTACGTACATAGTAATGCCTTCTATAAGGCAGTACGTAGTTGATTTTTGCATTATCTTCTTTCTTTCTCTCTTTTTTCCCTTTCTAGATTTTTAATTACAGATCTTCATCATTTTTATTTTGGGCTCTGGCAAATACAAGCACACACTTCCTTCTTTCTTTCTATTTTCCCCTTTTAGATTTTCAATTGTGGATAATCATAAAAAAAAAAAAAGGCTGTGGTAAATACTCAAGTCTCTTACCAAGTGAGCTATGGTTGGGGATCCATCCCTAGTTGTTTCTACGAGAAGTGCCTCACCACTGAGCTATGAGATCATTTTTATTTCTAAATATATCTTTTTTGTGATTCATTTCAATTTTCACCACGGAGTTATTAGATCATCTTTTATTTCTAAACATATCTTTTTTGTGATCCGTTTCAACTCTTCTCCACTATATTCTTTTGCATCATTTTGGCATCAAGAGAAATGAGATCACACTCCATATGATCAGATATCCCATCCCACACCATAAACTTTAAAGCTTATGATCTTGTGAAGCTAGAAATGCAGCATAAATATATCTTCTAGAAGCTCTGACTTCAATGAGCTAGTAATTTCTTCTTATTTTCAACAAAGAATATAAATCTACCAGAGTTCTTCTAAGTAAAAGAATCAACAAATCATGTTTGGCAGCATTATTGAATATAAATCTATTCTAAATATGCATACATTATACATTAAAAAAATAATTAATCATTAAAAATATTCCTATATCCATGTCAAAAACTAAAATCAGTATCAACACAATTCAGTGGTAGTTGATCTCCAAACAACTGTTTTCCTAAACAAATTGATGGTTATCATCACCTAAATTAGATGGCCAAATTTAAAAATAAAAAAAATAAAAAGGATGTTCAAAGACCTAGTTCTTTGAATACATTTTTGCAGATCTTGTACAATAGAAAATGCTGTATAAATGAAAAGGCCAATATAAGTTGTAGCTGCAGCTCCTGTATGCTCTCTACTTTCAAGGGTCTTTTTTTTTTTTTTTCCTGTTAGGTATTTTGGTATTTTGGGACCCAATCTCCTCTAAAAAAAATTTATAACATCCAAATAAAATTCGGCTATCATCTAAGAAAAAAAGAGAAAAAATTCAAACAATTGCAATTCCATGTTCCAAATATTTTAGATCCCAAATCAGAATCAATCACAACCTTGTTTTCACAGAAACCCAGAGAATTCCCACCCATTTCAACCCAAAATATTTGACATATCCCCAAAATCAAAGTCAAGCAGCTCAGAATGACTGCAGAAAAAGAAAGCACCCAAACGAAAAACCCCATTTTGCCTAAAACAGCTGGAACGTTCCAAACAACCACAAATCCTCAAAACCACTACAATTAAACCTTACCCCAGAACTCAATGTTGAAAACCCAATCTACCTCTTCAATTTCGAAAAACAAATTTGTTCCCCAAACCCCCACAAGCACTCACAGACTCCAGAACGCCCGATAACAGAGAAAATCGAAAAAAAAAATTTGTTAAAAAGGAGGAAAACACACAAACCTGCAAATTAGAGATGATGGAAGGCCGAGTTTTGGCTTCCTTGTTTCCTGTTCCTTTTTCTTTCTTCCTTCTCTCCTCCTTCCTCTTCTTCCTCTGCCCTCCTTTACTTTGACCAGCGGCTAAAGGTCGGCACCGGAACCTTGATGATTTTGTTTTTTCAAGGACACGTTCCTCTGGGGCCTATGTGGGTGTTTTTATAACCAAGGGTTTGTTTTGGGGAATGGACCACTCCACTAAGAGTGGGTCAAGTCAAATGTGTGGAGTGGGTCGGGTCAAATGTGATTCCAACATCCAAATATATGTCCTATTTTATGCGTTTTATTTATTTGCTTTATTGTGATTAAATTAAGACCTATTCATTTTTTATTATTTTAGGATTAAAATTTCTTGTGTCTCTATTTTTAGCTATTTGATTAATCCTAATTAGATTAGGACCTATCTAGTTTCCTAAAAAACTCTTGGATTAAGATTTCATCTATTCTCTATTTGGCTATTTAGTAAACAAGGCCCGAGCTGAGCCTAGGCCAATAATAATAATATTATTATTATTATTAATATATTTAAGTTACTATTTTTAAAAATATTATCAATAAAAATAAATTAAAAATAGATAAACTTATTATTTATCAATCTAATTTATTTTATAATAATTAGATTAAAATACTTATGCTATTTAGCTTTGAAATTGCTATGAAGGAATTACAAAAAGAGAACGATGATGATGATTATAGATTTTATTTCAATAAAATTAAAAAATTACATTTCTAAAAGGATTCTACTTAGGAAAAAACAATGGAGGAAAAATTTAAGATATCATACAAAAGTCATTCCTCCATGTCAAATGTCCAAAAAAGAAAAAGATCACAATAAATGCATCTCTAAAAATTTGTTATAAATATGGACGCAATAAAATACCAAAATTGAGTGGGAAGCTTCTTTTTCATAATATGAAATAATGCAACAACAGCCTTCGTCCTTGGAGCTGCTTGACTGCATGAAACAGAGAATAAAGTCTCCAACTTGAAAAATCATTCGTCCTTAAAAAAAAAAAAAAAAAAAAAAAGAATGATAACAACACATCTAGATAAAATGACATTTTCAGGCATCTTCTATAACATTGCTCTTGAATAAGCAAGGTAATGCATTAATACGGTTTTAGTTGTCCTCCTTTTAAAAAGCAAATGCAAGAATATTGCTCAATCTTTTTATATTAAAAATCCGTTTAGATATCCCAAAAATATTACTTCTTTGATAGGATACTTCTCCAACAAAATCAATTATCAAGACATTTCATATTGAACTCATTGCGCACTTTATATATTCCATTTCAAAAGCAAATGCCCGACATCACTTCCTAAAGATGACACTGATCTAAGCATACACACACACAACCATATATATATAGGGGAACATTCATGTGCATCTATCCCTCACCATAGGGAGAGGGACACTTTCATAAATAGGGATTTTCAAGTACAAAAGTAAATTTTCAAGTACATGAGGTACACTTCCTTGTCTTCATGTGCA
Source organism: Camphora micrantha (assembly GCA_003546025.1). Taxonomy (NCBI): domain Eukaryota; kingdom Viridiplantae; phylum Streptophyta; class Magnoliopsida; order Laurales; family Lauraceae; genus Camphora; species Camphora micrantha. The sequence goes on from QPKB01000004.1 coordinate 19,459,999, forward strand.
AAAGGGGAAAGTGCCCCTCACCCTATGGTGAGGGATAGATGCATATGAACATTCCCCATATATATATATATATATATAAAGTAATAAAACAAACTAACACACCTTGCAAATTGCAAAGGAATAAGGAAACCACAATCAAAGAGAAACCCGTATACGCACTTGTGAAGATGGATGATAACATATGTACCTAAGTAAGCATACACGTCAAACTACCAAGAGCATTAACATTTGGTCCGTGAGAGTATTTCCGTGCTTCCGAGCCTATTGATCAACATAAAAGAAATTATTAGATCATTAACAAGCATACAAACAAAATCGCATATAAAAAGAGAACAACATAGTATAAATAGATTCTATTTGGTCCCTTTCCTGTATGTAGAAACAAAGTGTAGATGTAATTTATGATAAGGGTAGAGAGATTTTAGAAAATTGGTTGGACTAATGTTTTGAATTTTGATTTGCATTAAAAGTTTTTATAAATAGTAATCATTAACAAAAAAGATTACTATTTATAAAAACTTTTAATGCAATCTTGAGAGAGATAAGGGTCAGATCATTCAAAATAGGAATTGAGATTAAGATCTAATAATTTTTTTTTGAGATTTGAGAGGACTATTTGTTTTATTTTACGAATCATCAATTTATTCAGACGAGACATTTTTGTAAGAGATTTTAGAAATGATATCCTGATTCAAATCAAAGGGAGAGATTTTGGGGAAAATAAATGCCACGGAGGGAGAAAATTCAGGATTGCCACGTGCCAAAACTGAAAAAAAAAAAAAAAAAAACTCTAATTAGATTAATAGTGAAAGCATTATTTGGAAAGTAAAAGATAATGATTAATTTTGCATTCAGATTCGATCCTATTATGTAGAGAAAGTAGTGAATAGTGGTTTGATAAGATTAGATGAGAAGGGTAATTTTAAAATGTAGCATTGCAAAAAATTTGAGATTGCGCCAGGTGTCGCTCTCCAAGAATTCACCTGCTGTCCTTTATTATATAATTAGATTAAGACTTGTCTAGTTTTCCTAAAAATCTCTTTAGATTAAGATTTCCTCTATTTCTAATTTTGGTTATTGTAGCCCTATGAAAGGGGCCTTAGAGATTATGTATGCATTCAGAAATTATCGATAATAGCAGTATTTGGAGGTGTCGGGTTCCCTAGAATGATTTGAAGGAGGTGTCGGACTCTTTGGAATATGAATTGATGGTCCCCTGTTTCTTTACTAAAATTCATGGAACTCATGTATGAAGAATTTTGAAATTCTCATATCTGGTGGAATTCCTGAATGCTCCCTTGTATTTAAGCATACAGAAACTCCAGCAAAAAGCAAATGAGCTGGAATTTCCAAATTCTCAAAGGTCATTTGAGACTTTTCATGTGGTTGAAGTTTTGAGATGCTTGTGGAGGAACATAGCATTTGCAGATGCCATTTGACAAGATGCCACATCATGTCTTGTTAAAAAATCTCCAATGTGGCAAATTTCTATGAGAAACTCTAGTAAAGAAACAAGCCCTTAAGATATGTTCCTTTGCTAAAATGGGGTTTTTTTTTACTGATGGCTTGTCCCTTGGAATTTCTAGATACTCAATTTCATTTGAGAATTTAGGAATTCCACTATGTTTGAGAATTCAAAAAATTTTCGGAAAGAATCCTCTAAATTCTAGCAAAGAGATAAGCCCTTAAATTGAATTTCTTAAAGATATGTAATATGAGAAGCCATTAAACTTTGAGGCCCCAAATCATGATTGTGATGATTTCATTAGTTGATTTCTTATCTCTCAAGATTATATTGACAAATAGTGCCAAAGGGGCTTAGAATTTTACTCTTATTGTGAACGGTATCTGTTACCCTGACATAACCCAAGTCTAATATTCATATAAATTGCTTGATTGTTCAGATCAATGGATGCTAAGAGAGCTGCTAATGCCATAACCAAAACTTCTCTTTCCACAACCCTTCTCTCTACACACACTGCTTAAGTAAGAAAAATTGCCAACATCTCTCTCTACACACCTTTTTTTCCCAAATCACCCTCACCTTCTCACTTCACTCCCCTTCTTCCCCTCACTTTCGTGTCCCCCTCTCCCTCTCCCTCTCCCTGCCACCGCCCACTCTTCCTCTCCCTCTTTCTCTCCTTCTCTCTTTCTCTCTATCCCTACTCACCTCCGTCTGCCGTTCGCCACCCTCCCTCTCTCTCCCTCCCTGCCCGCCACCCACTGCCACCCTCTCTCCCCAGTCCCTCTCCCAGCCTGCCTTTGCCCGCCACCCACTTTCCCTTTCCTTGTCTCTCTCCCTCTTTCCCTCTCTCAATCCGACTCCGCCAGCCCACCGCCGCCCACTCTCCCTCTCCCACCCTCTATCTCCTTCTCCTTGTCCTTATTCCTCTCCCCCTCCGGGCGGTGCTACTGGAGGGGGCTATAGTAGCTAGGGTAGGGGTGGGTGAGTGTAGAGAGAAATTGAGTGAAGCATAAAACTATGAATGATGTCTTGTTTGGTAATTTCATATATGGATATATTACTCTTAAAATAATAGACGTGGAATGAGAAGTTTTGACTATGGGATGCTAATTTATAATGATAAAGGTTTGTAAATGGATGGTATTGGAATTATCGCAAGTGGAATGGTTCTTTCATTTTAAAATAAAAAGGAATTTGAACTTTGAAGTGCACGAATGGAAACTCTTTGAATATGCAATAAGACTTTGTCAAAATTGGCTCTTTCTCAATCATGTTTACGAGAGGATAACAAGCCAAGCTAGCTCATGTGCCAGCTTAGCTTGGCTTGATGTCAGCTCAAGAGCTTGTCGAGCTAGCTCGAGACAGGCATTGTCAAGCTCAGCTCAACTCGGGCTCTGCTAATCAATGGGCTCGACTTAAGCGTGGGCTTGTTAATGGGCTCGACTCAAGCTTCGATTAAGAGCTTGTTGAACTAGCTCGAGACTGGCATTGTTAAGCCCGGTTCAAATCGGGCTGTTCTAAATAAGCAAGTTGAGCAATGGTAGATGCTGATGTGGCGCATTTAATCAATGGACTATTAACAAAATTAAGTGACATAAATTGGTGGCTTTCTAGCTATTTCAACTTGTGAGATCAAGCTCAACTCAATTTTGGATCAAGCTTGAAAGCTTAGAGCTATTTTTCAACTTGCAAGCTTGAGCTTAGCTCAATGTGGAATCAAGCTCTAGTCAAGTTGAGCTCTCATACTTCCTATAGCCATATCAAGCCCAGTTCGAGCCCATCATTGCCTTGTTTATATCAATGCTAGATCTTGATTTGACTCTATATTTCATTCTATAAACTTTCACGCAGAGTGGCTGGTTCACACACATTAAATACTAAGATTATTGTTTTTTATCTGTTTGTTAATCCCAATGGCCTTCCTCTCTATTGGAGAATATTTGGTATTTGATAATAAGCTCAAATGATCCATATTTCTACCATGTCTCAACTCGAACGATAGGATAATGTGGATGTACTCATAAGGTAGGGCACTTGCGCGGGGTGATATAGGATTCTCAATCCTTATTGTTCACAAAGAGTGATCCCTCCTAAATTGAAGGTGGGGGACCAAAAATCCCCCATGACTACTGTTGCCCTTGTCTTGTTATGGTGAAATTAAAGCATGTTAATAGAAATAAAATGCCCTTTTGGAGATGGCCAGAACTAGGTCATATGAATCTCTCTCAACCCTTGTGATTCTTGGGCTCACTAGACAAGTTATTTCTAAAAATAAAAATGAAAACAGATGTCCTTGGACCTACCTTGTTTTATATATATATATATATATATATATATATATATATATATATAAATGAAAATGTCCTTGGATTGGAATTAAAATGATGAAATATATAATGATTTGAACTCGACCAAAAATAAAAATAATAAAAATTGTGACTAGGCCATAACCCTTTTCTCGCGGCCTCAGATCTCCATTTCTGTTGGACTCAGGTCCTGTTGTCTTATTGAGCTCAGAATTTGGGTCATGTGAACCAGGCTCAAACACATTGCATGAATACATGTAATATGTTTACGAGGTCTGCTGATTAGTTTCGTTTCATGTAATTGAATACCTAGTAATATATTTCTAACTAAAGGCAAATACCCACAAATCCACATCAAACAATCTCTGGTGAATTGTGGGAAGATTGAAAATGAATACCTAATCATCACCCTAGTAATTCAATAGATACGAAAGTGAAGGTCTGGTCTCTCTCCACCTTATATTCTTCATCACTTGCCTCAAATCGTTCACCCCTCACCTCTTTAATAATCTTTTGTTAAAGCACATTTTACCATGCATTTCTATGCATTTTTATACGAACAAACGTGCCCACATCTATGAGCTGTGCCGTAGGAGACTATTTTACACATTTTGTTTTCATACATCTTTTATTTTGAGGGCTTTGAAGTTCCCTAGGAGTATTTGGATGCATAGTGAATTGAAGTATGGGGAGGTGAAGCATCAAATCAAGAAACAACAAAATATAAGTTGTTTATGACGATATTTTATTTTTAGTTGTTTGGTATATAATCTTTTTGACTTTTTTTATAGAAAAGTTGAGGGTGTTTTTTTTTTTTTTTTTTTTTTTTTTTGGAGAAAATATGTTGCTTTTTTTTACTTTTTTTTTTTTTTTTTGAAAAATTCGAGGAGGAAATTTTGAAATTGTGTGTTTTTTATATGACCCATTATCATTTCTTGTCTGGATTCACTTTACTTTCACTTAACTGGTTAATTGCCAAACACGCAGCGGACCATTCATCACATAATCTTCCATATAATCAGCAATGTTATACAATCCAAACCATTAAAACTGGCAAAGACCCATGAAACCAAGAAAGAAGCAGACTTATGATAATGACACTAATGAAACTTTTAAACAAACCTACAGCTAGCATCCTAGCAAACTTCCTTTCTGTAAATACAACATGTACATGTTTTAAGTATCAACTGTTGGAAAATGGCATTTAAATTTGCCAAAGTTCAAATTTTTTGGCAGATGGGAGAGTGGCATATAATCAGTGAGGAACAGGGAGAGCATGTGGAAGAGCATCATGTGAATATATTGGTATAGTTTGAAACTTGCAGATCAATTGAGCAGAGGTAAGTGTCATCTTCAATAACAACTGTTTTTATAAGGTAAAGGAGGACTCTCTCAAGCTCCTCTCCATTGCTCCATTCATGTACCTCTGCCTTAATAACCAATGAATTGGTAAAAATGAGCTCCCAAAGAGGAAAGTTCTTCCTTGGCATCACATAGTCCTCATCTCCTAGTTGCCGAGATGGGCAGTAATCGCCATTTCCATCGCCGAGGTAGATGAATTGCTTCTTTCCCTCTTTCAATATGGAGGACCGGATTCGCTCCATGATAATACCCTTGATGGAAAAAATAAATAAATTAACAAAAGTCAGGCCACCATATTAAGCACAAATGAAAGAGAAAAGAAACTAATGAGAAATTAATCATGGAGAACAAAGCAGCTAAACTACAAAGGCCATTGTCATTCGAAGGTTAGAAAAACATAAACCCATGAGAATCACATATTCACATGTATCATTTGGAGTGGCCACATGCTATGGAACCACACTCAAGAAAAAGAACTATGGAAAGCAAGCAACCAATCACCAAATACTTACTATTGTTTTATAGAATATCTCTATAGAACAAAAAAGAATTTTGAGTTACTCTGCATCTAACAGAGAATTAATCAACAATGCAGAAGGTTATAGAGGAAAAACTTCCCAAATAGAATATAAATTGCAAGGGTGGTTAAATGATCAAATTACCTTACACATGTTGGGAGGACAGAGATCACATCCATGTGGAGCACATGTGAAGTCATGGTAAGGGAAGATCCTAAGCTTTCCATCTTCATCAACTAAACTTGGGTTTGTGTTGATCTCTGAGAAATAATCGATTAACCCATGATGCTTGAGGATGGTCTCAATAAAGAAGAGATTAGCATCACTGACTATCCTTAAATCACACCTAAAAAAATTCATTTGCAATTAAGTAAAATGCATTAAAATAGATAAGACTCAATAATGAAGAATGCACCAAAAATAGAATTTATGGAAGAAAGTGAAAGATTTGGAAGAATACCCTAGAGAATAAGCTAATTTGATGGCAGTGATGATCTGTGAGTGCAAAGGAGCCCTTTTCAAGCTGGCTGCAATTTCTTCAATTGTTTTTCCCTGTGAATGCAGCTCCCTCATTGTTCTATCCTGAAACCATTACAACCACATCAATGTTGAGGGACAGAAAACATTTACACATTTTACATGAAAAAAAAAAACCTTACATACAAGAATAGACAAAGCTTGTACGTTTATTCTAACAATAAAAAAACTATTGGATTTTAATTAAAATGCCTACTCCTAATGAGATGAAGTCTTTAATTTCTATGAAAATGCAGAACACTGATTACAAAAAAAAAAAAACTAATAACATGCTTAATTAACATCCTAATCTAACAGCCATTTGTTGGAGGTATGGGGTGTGGTCCACATGACCAGAGGCATTTTACATGGGCCCCACCTGGAGACCATGTACATAAGGACCCCTTTCCTTGATTAAAATAAAGAGGCTTCCAACTATTTGTTTATTTGGTTAAAATTGAGGGAGGAAATTTGTTAAAGATAAAACTCCATGATGTAAAGTAATTGTTCCAGAAAAACCTATAAATATTAGATTTAGGGTAACCCATTTTACTTCATAAGAATTGAGTGGCATCCCATCAATAACACATGTAGAAAGGAAAGTAGAAGAAATATGTATATCCCATGAGAAACATAATTCATATAGCCGAAAACAACATATATAGTAAGGACAAGGCTTTGATGATGATGATGAGAAGAACAAATGATGGAATAAGAGATTATTGTTCTGTTTTAGTCAAATATAATCATATGACAGACTACCCTATTATGATTTATTTGCACTAATCGTAACATGATTTTGACGAGAGAAGGAGAATGGTTAAAGGACAACATGCGTAAAGAGATGTGAGAATAATTTGTGTAGCATCCGCAAAAACCGGTTCTGCTACATTTGGCTTTTCTATGGAAAGAAAAATTCCTGATATGACCTAGCAAAATTTTCGAAGCAAAATTGTAAAAAGTAAGCTGATTTTTGTGCTTTTTCAATGAGGAAAAGTATTTACTCCAAACGATGGAAATTTTTATTTATAGGAAAGCGTCTCACTTTTACTTACGGAATTGTGGCTGCACAAATGTGGTTTTAGAGGACTTTTTTTTTTTTTTTTAAGAGAGGGGCAAATGTATGTTTCCATTTCTGATGCAAAGTATATCCCACACCTTGCTATAGGTAAATTTTAATGGGTTTTCTTAACTAAAATACTACTACACCAAACATGAGAAAAAAGAGGACACAGAAAACCAACTCTTTTATCTTCTTTTTTTCCACGTATTTGCCTATGCACAACCATCGGTTCAAACACTCTAGAAGCATTCACAAAGAGAGCTGAGACATTAGAAAAGAAAAGGAGAAAAACAATGAACATGTAGATGAAGATGTATGAACACAAACCAAAAGATTAGAGGAAAAAGTGTACCATTAAAGAATTCCATGGCATGGTGGGAAGAAGCTGATTGAAGAGCTCTGTGGCACCCAACTCATCCACCACCCAGTTATCACTATCGCAGTCAATGATGGTTTTGTCAAAATCGAAAACCACCACGACTCTGGCCATAGACACCAGTCAGTTTTCTGGGTTTCAAGGGTGGCTCTTCCTGAAGAACTCTACTCTATCTGGGCAATGGGATTACACAAATTACTGGCACAAGTTGAGGTATTTATAGGCCATAGGACATGGCATATGTCTCACTCTCCATAGGAGAGACAGAAATCGGTTACCCAAAAGAAAAAAATATTACATAACGTGGATTGTAGAATTAGTAATACGCCTCTTTAAGGTGGCAACTAACCTTATGTATATTTTATGGGCATATATTTTATTCCTCCTGTACATATTGGGCTTTGCACTTCCAGGAGACAACTGTAAGAGACAGCTTTATAGGGCCCACTTTGGCCATGCCATTTATGAAACGTGGATGATGGAAAGACCTCAATGGAACCTAATAGTGTGCAAAATATCAACTCCAATAGATCATCCTAACTGCTTGAAATTTAATTATCTTAGAAGGCCTTTTTTTGGCATTTTAATCTACCTATGAGCAACAGTTGATGAGTGTTAAATTTGGGCTTGTGGAAATTAACGAAGGTTAGTGGTGTGAGGGGTGTGAATTGATTGTAGAGGGTCCCATGTTCGGCCCACAAAATTATCTCTCACATTGATTGTAGGATTTGCCGTGGCCTATGATATTCCTCTTGTACGATGTGACCATAAATAAAGAAAGGATTGTTTTCCAGCCCATGTTTGGGGAGGGAAATCCAGTGCATTGCTTGTCCTCTAAATCTTCTCATTGCCGCTGGTTTTCTTTGTTTTGTTTGTGTTCCTCTTTTGGGGTTGGCGTACTTTGATTGGTTGACAACATTGTATGACCTGGTTTTAGTTTCTTAATTTTAATTAATAAGAGGATGTGGGGTTTTTAATTTATGCAACTGCCCTACCAAAAAAAAAATCTGACTTTTGACCGTTTCCACTACTGCTAAAAGTCAATTTTAGCAGCAGAAATTACTTTTCGCTTCTAAATTAGAACAAGGCTTTGATCATGATGATGACGATGATAAATTCATAGATAAAACTCTCCATGTTTTTTATAACTACAAAGACACCTCATTAAAATGGTTTTTTTCTTTACAAAGACATCTCTTTGTTTTTTAAATATCTAAATTTTCTTTTCACGTATGCCCCAGCTTGTTTGTTTACCTGAGAGGAGTAAAAGATGAGTGAATGTTAAATCATAAATATAGTTAAAGAAGATTCGGTTATATATGAACTTCTTTATTATTTTTTATTATCATCTTTCCTTTGAGTGCAGCATATGTTTAGACCATCAAACACTGTTATTTTGTGGGACCCAATACCCGCATCTGATGAGGGGTTGGCAGATGGACTCTTAAAAAAGAGAGGTAATTAGCTAGCATATTCAGACTGAAATTAATATAGCATTTAGATGAATGGAGTTATTTAGTGAACTGAATTTTTTCATTGAAAACTTTCTAGCATTCTCCTTTTTTCTCTAATTTTAAGGGATTTAATTGACTTGGATTCTCTAGAAGAAGAATGTATGGATATACACATGCTTCAAAGGTGACCAAACATAGTGTTTTTTTTTTTTTTTTTTTTTTTATGAAGTCCAGCAAAGATATAACCTGTAAAAGGCCAAAGGGATAGAGATGTGGACACCCTCTTCCTTCTGAATTGGACATTGTTGGTTACTATTAATACTTAATCATTATCATCTTGTAAATGATCTGGCCATTGGATATCTCTTCGTGAGCATTCAAGAAGTCAGCCAAAAATTACCCAATGTCATCTTATAAAATGATGTACCGATCAACAGGGACCACTTGTGTTCTTTATTTTAGAATCAGTTTTTAATAGAGACAGAAACACCTTGATTTGACTCACATATGAGCAAACTTACAGGTACGGTTTTTTTTCCTTTTTTTCGGTTTCGGTTTGTTTGTTGGTGTCATATCTCGAACCCATAATGTAATGGTCTAAACCATAAGTTCCAAACATCTTGACAGGGTAGATGCCTCGGAGGATTTGGGAAAAGGCTCTGATATGGCTTGATTTGATTGATGGATGGATGCATGTGTGAGTGTGAGCGATCAGCAATGTCTTTTTGTGTAACCAGGCTACGACTACCAGGGAGACCACATGAGTTAATTATATATATATATATATATATATATATATATGGAAAATGTTCATATGCATCCATCCCTATAGGGTGAGGGACACTTTCCCTTTTTGCACATGAAGACAAATGAGTGTACCTCACCAATGTACTTGAAAACTTACTTTTTGTATTTGAAAATTCCATTTATGGAAGTGTCCCTCACCCTATGGTGAGGGATAGATGTACATGAAAACTCCCCATATATATATATATATATATATATATATATTTTATGAAACATTCATGGACATCTATCCCTCACCATAAGGTAGTGAGGGACACTTCCATAAATGAGATTTTTAAGTACAAAAGTGAATTTCAAATACATAGGATGAAGTACACTTCTTTATCTTCATGTGCAAAAAGAAAAAATGCCCTTCACCTTATAATGAAGAATAGATGCACATGAATATTCTCCATATATATATATATATATATAATAGTGAATTCGATGTCCAATTTCATTACATATGCAAAAGAAGCTCCGGTCCACGTGAACCTAACCAACAGTTTCTGCAGCAAGTGACACTCTTTATCATCATCAATAAATGTCGTGGCATCAATCAAAATTGTATCTTTGCCTGTGTCTTGAGGTCATACAGAGCGGTGAGGTGAGGGCCAGGCTCATCCTTTTTTTTTAATAATTTGAATTGCTCAAAAATGAATTCCATCCCCTCCAATAATATATCTTCAAGTTTTACTTTTAATAAGAGTTGCTCCCATGTCAACATTAAGAACATGATCACAGCATAACTAGCAAAATCTTATGCATCATTGATTATATATATTAATCATGTGCTCAAGCTTACGGTGGAACATGTTCCTATTGAGATAAAACTTGAGGAATACCACTCAAAGTCAAGGACATGACAATTGTTTTGATCGGTTCAGACATCAATAGGTGAGCCCCACAATAACTCCACCATCACACTCATGGAAAGCCTGCGGAAAGCCTGTGGAAGACAATAAGGATGGAAGGGTTGTAGCACAGGTTGGGGTTAGCATTGGGGCTTTTTAGGAAAAACAAGTCTCTCATTTTGTAGTCTTTTGAGTTTTGAAGGAGGTTGGGGTAAGCATTGGAGATGTTTAGAAAAAACAAAAGTCCTCATTTTGTAGTCTTTTAAAGGATACAATATATATGACAATTTGCATGGCCCACTTGAGCCACTTCTATAGATGATGAATTGTTAAAGAAGTAGCACCATAGATCAAACGAGTTAATGTGCAATATCAGTTTGATGACCACAACCATCTCACATGGGATTCTAACCAAAAAAAAAAAAATCTCAAGGGAGAACAATTTAGTCTACCAAAACTTCTTCATAACAGAAATGACTAAAAAAGAAAATAAAAAAAGTCATCAGATTGTTATTAAATCCATTGCAATGATGATAGTCAACACAATAAGATATAGTAGTTTTGGCTATCGAATACAATGCAACTTTTTGTTAGACCAGATGCACCATAGAAATTCAGCCCCATCTTTCATTTCCATAAAGATTTTACGATAATCAGAACTAGAATAGAAAGGGCAATAAATGAACAGGCACTGGGTGGAATGGTCAAGATTACCAGATTTGAAAAAAATGAAGGTGGGGATACCAGAAAGGAGCACAAAATTAGTAATTAGAAATCAAAATTATAATATTACAATTCAGAACCACTCATTGAGTTTTTTTTAAAAGCCACTTAAATAAACTATTTCAACAGAGAGAAAAATTACGACAGCCCTGCCAGTTCATACCTTTTGACTTCAGGAGAATGTCAAGAATCTCAGAATTATACCAATGATCACGTCACCTTAACGCATCTTGTAATGTTGAATTCTGGAGACACTGCAATGCTGACCATTCAATGAATATTTAAGCATTATGTCTACATCACGAGGGTTGTTCTTACTGGGCGCCACAGTCATGTTTCCCACCACTGCCTCACCCTCACATATGGTTAGCACATCTTCAAGATATAGGACGGTCTGCTTCCAATGAGTAGTTCGTGATCTCGGTCCTGCATGGCATTTTATTCTCAGAATAATAGAACACACATCAACCTCTCGAGAAACCGAACTAAAACTAAAAGCTTCAGCGCATGTGCATATACAAAATTATTAATGAATTTTTTTTTTTTTTTTCCATTTTTATAGAACAGTTGAATTGTAAAGGCCTGTTACAGATGCTGTACATCCACTTTTGTCACCCAGAATGAATGATCCTAACCATACCCAAAAAAAAAAAAAAAAAGACTGATCCCGACCATCTGGTGAAGCAAGAATAATCAATTCCAAAATGTTACGTTGGACCACATTTAATCATAAAATTTGAAATTTCTTGATGGACAACAAACATCCAATGATAAAGGTGATCATTAGGGGCAGTGGGAGGGGGATATCCGGCAGCCAAGGTTAAACCCAAAGATAAAACTATAAGATTGAGAACTCAAAGATGAGCCCCATTGACCAGTAACGGCATAGTTTGATGTCATAAAGCCATCTTATAATGCAGAGTTTTCACCGATCATCCCTCTTTGTATATATTTTTTCCCATTGTCCAGTAAAGGCATAGTTTGATGCCATCATGCCATCTTATAATGCGAAATTTTCACGGATCATCCCTGTGCATTTTTTATTTTTCTATCCTTCCATCTGTGGAACTATGAATGATTTTTACCGATCAATCCTTTCCAGTAATTAATGGGTGTTTTCAGAATAAGATGTGATAACAGACCTTTTGAAAGAAAAATATACCATCAATAAGGAAAATAAAGAAAGTAAGACTCTCTGATGCTATTATTTTGATACCATATGACATAAAACTCTCCAAGGTAATTGCTAATGGAAAATGTAATAAATCATGATATATAGGATGGCACATAAACATGCTTTCTTGTATGAAACTGAATATATAAGAAATCTAGAGTACATTTGGCTAATATGCTTATATGCACATCCTAAGATGAAGATTATGGAGTCGGAGAAATGACATATAGAAAAACCACAAAAAAGGAAATTTGTGAATAGGTCCAACTGGAGAAAATTAAGTGAAAAGCACATAAATCCATTAAGTGGTTCCACTTTCAAAATGCACCAGAGAATATTTAGTATCAAACGGGGAAATGAATTCCTTCCTGGCAATGCAAGAAGACCAGCCAGCCGAGAATTATATTATAGACATATACCCATTTCATAATGCTAAAAGCCCATATGCAGCAGTATCATACCCTTTCTTCTTTTTTTTTGAATGGTAGTATCATACCCTCAATGACAGCTCAGCAAATACAAAAAATCAACTGAATGAATTAGATTAGTTCCAACATTTCAGGGTCATATCTTTAGAGAGAGAGAGAGAGAGTGTGTGTGTGCGCGCGCACGCTGTTCTATATTGAAGTATTTGGCTACAATAGAACAAGAAGGCCACACAGATTAGGGAGATCCAAAAGTGCAAAGACCTGACAATAATTGGCCCCACACCGGTTTGCAAATGGATAGTTAAGTTTCTTTTTTTATCATCTATAAGCGCCAAGCGAGACTACACCTACTAAAAGCACGGTTTTAGTTACCTACATGGGTCCCAACACTGCAGGCATAGGGGCAACAAAGAGATGGAAGTGGCAGAGCACCTCAAATCCACCTTTGAGAATGATCTTGAATCTTTGCAGATGACTACAATAATTAAAAATGAAATTACCTGTAGAGAAGCCTGTAATCTTGTGACACTTCGTAAAAGAAACATCAAAGTATGCCACAAGAGCATGGATATAATCATTCCGCTCAGCCACAAGTTTGAACGGTGCTGTGAAGGAAGCATCTCCAGGAGCCATCTTAGAAATGTCCATTGTCTGAACCAACAGTAAATCAACATAAGTCACTAAGCAAAAAACAAGGAAAGATACAAAATGATAGTAACAACAACAAAATGTAGTTGTCACCTTGAGTAACTGGCAGTTTGTTACAATTTGGTTCTGGTCAACTGTATCTACAAGAGGTTCCATCATTGATTGTTTCTTGATGCAGCTCATATTGAACCCATATACATTATCCCAGACTGAAATACAAAAACACCATCGGGGAAAATCAGCAACAAAATGTAGACTCGAGAACACCGAAACGAAAAAAGCAAAAGCCATTCAATTGGTTATCTAAACCACAAAAACCATCTTGACTAAATGTCCAACCATCAAATTTAGTTTAAAAATTATGAAAAAGAAAGAAAAACTCAGCAGGATGTTGCGTGCAATTTCCTGCGACGAGGAATGGTGAAATAATTGGCTTGTTCGAGGCAGCCAACCTCCTTAAGAAGATGAAGAAAAAATATGTTCTTTTTTCTATCTCATTTATCTCTTTACATCACCATTAAATACATGACACATCCAGCAACCGATCTACCCACTCACCCACTTCCATGACACCTGACACAAATCTACTTTAACCAAATCAGATCACACCCCACTCCTCATAACTTACTCCTGCTCCTAAAGGAGCAACCTAACAACTTTATTGATGCTAACTTACATTCAAACATCAACATGACTCACATTGACACCTAAACCACTACGTGATACTGGGCACTTAGACATGCACGTATCATTCCCCATCCCTTATAGCAACCTTGTCCTCAAGGTTGCTGTGCACGCTCTTCATCGGTAGGGGGTCCTTTGTCCTCTCCATCCGGCCAATCTCCCTCCATCAGAAAGAGCTGCTGCACCTTGCAACAATGGCCAGGGAAAACTTTTCAACACAGTTGAAGCAGAGTCCCCGATCACGCCGCTCCTTCATTTCCGTAGGTGTGAGTTTTTAGGAAGGAATGGGTGACTTGCCTGAACCGGTGCCAACTGGCAGTGTTGTTTCTGTGCCCACCACACCATTCAGACGGCACTTGGCTGCTAGTTTTTCTTCTTATAGCCTTGCAAGTCCAATGGCGGCTGACAAGGAAGTGGGCTTGAACATCTGCACGTCAAGCCTAATGTCTTCCTTGAGCCCACCCACGAAGCAGCTAATCATGAAGGCTTCATTGAGGTTTTTCGTTCGATTAGCCAAAGCTTCGAATTGAGCCTGGTAGTCTTGGACACTTGATACTTGTTGTAGCTTAGATAAGGCGGCTGTCAAATCTTCAAACTTAGTTGGTCCGAATCGCACCTCCAAAGCACGAACCAAGTCATTCCACTCTATTAAAGCACCTGATTTCTCCATCCAATGATAACCACTGCAAGGCCTTGCCTTCCAGGTGAAAAGATGCTATCACCATTCTCTGAGTAATTGGAGTTTGATGATAAGCAAAAAATTGCTCTGCTCGATAGATCTACCCAGATGGGTCCTGACCTTTGAATCGAGGGAAATCCAAACGGAGGGCTCTGGTTTGGATCATCCCACCTTGTCCTGGATGCGAATGATTGAACAAGGACTCTGCCTTGTGAGATAATTGATCATACTTGGCATCCATTGCTGAAATTTTGTGAAGGAGCTCATTCAAGATCTGTTTCTGTTGATTGAAGTTTTCATGAAGTGCACTCAACATTTGCCTATGTTGATCAGAGGTTTCCCTTAGCTGGTGAATAGCCTCATCGAGTTTGGCCATCCGAGTGCCTTCAGCCATACCAAAACCGTCAGGCTCTAATACCAAAGATGTTGCGTGCAATTTCCTGCGACGAGGAATGGTGAAATAATTGGCTTGTTCGAGGCAGCCAATCTCCTTAAAAAGATGAAGAAGAAATATGTTTTTTTTTTCCTATCTCATTTATCTCATTACATCACCATTAAATACATGACACATCCAGCAACCGATCTACCCACTCACCCACTTCCATGACACCTGACACAAAACTACTTTAACCAAATCAGATCACACCCCACTCCTCATAACTTACTGCTGCTCCTAGAGTAACAAGTTTATTGATGCTAACTTACATTCAAACATCAACATGACTCACATTGACACCTACACCACTCCGTGATACTGGGCACTTAGACATCCACGTATCAAGGTTCAACCTCAGTGGACTCATTTACCCATGAAATGTATATGAACTCAGCAAAAGTGGAAAGAAAAAGGTAACAAAAAATGCTGGCAATAAATATCCAGAATAAATCATTTTCAATTTAATTATTTAAAATTAATCTATTTTGACTAGAAAGGATGAGCAGACCTGAACCAAGCCAAGGTGACTCTGCAGTAAGGCATGTCACAATTTCAGAACTAAGATTAAAACAAAAGCCTAAGGTCCCATTCAAAAGGACATCATATGTAAATACATGCAAAAAGTTTAAATATAAATGGGAATATGAGCTCACATTCAATCTTATCATCTTTGTACTCAGCATCCTCAATTGCTGTCAAATATAGAGAAGCTTTGTCTGGCAACACAATTCCATCATTAATCTGAATAGAGGCCAAAAACAAATTAGGGGTTAAGAACACCAAGAGTCATTTTTCTGAAATTTGAGGATTCAAAAGTCTGCAGCACAACAGAGTTGATTGTCCCAAGGAAATGGACTATTTGTTCTAATACAGTCTTTTGAAGTGAATAGACAAAGCAAAACTGTGGATCATTTGTTCAACCTAAGAATTCAATTCAGCAAAATTAATACAAGCTCTGGAAGTCAGAAATGGGAGCGAATATAAAAGAGTGACCACTTTATATAGTAGGAGAATCCAAAAATATAAAAACTCAATTTATACTGCACAAGATGATTTTTGCTAGAGAAACAAACATCATATGAGCACTTATTATGGCTAATCCACTTGTCTATTCCCATTATCTCTAACCCTAGCTCAAAAAAGAACAAAGATAAATTGCTACTGCAAGACAAAGTTTTGCTACTACAAGATGAGCTTAGCAAATCTTTGTCATTTTTCCTCTTTCTTTAGGCAACATAAAGTTGACAGCACCAAATTCTTAATATTCAACAACCTAATGCTTGCTGAAGATTCATCCAAACTCTCATTGTTTTCCTTTTCAAGACAATCGCCAGCACAGCTGCACAAACATCCATTACAAGCCTGTTATGCTGCTCTACCTTTGAATGTAAAGTACATTAAACACTACCTAATATCATTAAAAAAGTGAAGAGTGCAAAAGAAACTGCATATGGGTCCACACACACATTATCCAGCAATTCAGAGATCTATCCAACAGATTTACTATTAATTGGGCCAACAGGTTGATGAGGTGAAATCTTCAAAATACCCAATGAGCATTATTCTCTAATATCATGCCATTTCCTTGCCTTACAAACACACATCGTTGCTAGTTTTAGCATTCTTGTGATTCTCAGTTCATCTGATGCAATATTTGAGTTAATAGAAATTTCATCAGATAATATATTAGCACTTTACAAAGAGTTCAATTATACGGTGAGATTTACCGCAAAAAATTCTCTACAACTAAACATTGTAAAAGCTGTGGTAGCATTCTGTTGTCTTTATTATATTTCATTATATTTACTTGTGGATCGGATTTGCTGCATAATCACAAGCATACTAGCATCTAACACAGCATCACAGGAGCATAAGGCAACTTGCTGGAACTAGATATAGATGTGTTTAAAAGCTTCACTTACAAGCCATTTATCACGTGCATACAGAACTGTGTTCAACATATTTTCAAAGAGTAGGAAATAGCCCATCCACTCTGAAATGATGATATCCACATGGGAGACAGGCAACTCAATCTCTTCAACCTTTCCCTTCAAGACAGTTATGACTGAAAAAAAAGAAAGGTGATTGATCATAAAATGCCGATCCAAAGGAACAGAGACATCACAAAGAAAGGGGGAAAAATCAATGCTAAATAGGTTTGAGGGGATGATCTCACCATCAGAAAACCCATTTGTTTGAACAATCTCTTTCGCCATGTCAGCCATAAGGGAGCATTCGACCTGCAAAGCCAAAAGTTCGCATTCCCCGACACATTAGATGATAGAATAAGAATATACAATATGAAGCTTCAGAGGAACCACTACTGATTGGACACCAAAGCAAATTAAAAAAAAAAATGAACACATCAACATGCCAAATTTAGAAAAAAAAAAAAAAAAAGAAGAAGATTGAAAACCATTAATAAAGGAATCATTAATGGAAAAGGAAAATCTTTTAAAGGAAAAAAAAAAAAAGATGGTAAAAGCTTGAAAGCTGGGGCTTATATTATTGACCAGAAACTATAATGGAAAAGAGACAGAAACCTTAAAACCTTTTCTTCGTTTCTTTTCTTTTTCTTTTTGGCGGAAAACCTAACATGTTTGGCAGTAAAATAACACTGCTCAGTGGCAGAGCCAGGATTCTCTCTTAGTGGGGGACAGAAAATCTCTCTTATCAGGAAATTTGAGAAAGAATTTTAAAAAAATAAAAAATTAACATTTATCAGAAAGTTGAAAATGTTTTCAACCCAATTTACTCGTAAACTAGCTATTACATTATACCCCAAAAATTATAAAAATAGTTAATTTGTATTACTCTCCATATCTAACAACATTCAATTATGAGTCCAAAAGATTAGATAAAAATTACAAACTGCATGATTTTAGCATATTTACTTGTGACCCACATGTTCATAGTTTAAAAAATAAAATTACATAATTTTCTTGAACATCATAATATGGGACTGATGTTGACAAATAGTCTTGATCTTTGACCCATTGTTTAAAGCTCAAATCCTTTAATATTTACTTTTAACAAAAACATTAAGGTTGATGGAACCTTTGAGCATGTAATCAATATAAAGAACTTTTAAGCACCTCTATTCATAGGCACGTGAAATGAAATCTCTTACTTAAAAATTAGATTTGGTCCAATTTAATTCAGAATTTGAATTAAAAATTTTAAATATTCAAAATTTGATAATAATTTAACAGAAAAATTTTTCAAATATGCTATAATTATGAGTCTCAAATTTGAGAGGATTTGAATTCTGAAATCAATAAAGGGTGAAGAAAAGGGGGATAAAGTTACGAAGGGGCAAAAAAAAAAGATGACCATCACACACCAAGAGGGAAAATGAGATGTCAAGGGGCAAAAAGGAAAAAAATAAAAGTTGAGGGGGCAAAGGACCAAAATGACTATATCAATTTTCATTTTCCTACTATTTAAGGATCAAAATAGCAGTTGCGGCGGGAGTAGCGATCAGTGGAAAAAACGCTACGTAGCGAGCGATACATAACAGTAGCAGCGATACATAGCGGCGTGAATATATAAATGGTCAAATTTTTTTGAATCTTCTAGAGTAACCAATATTGTGTTTTTTAGTGATTTGAAACTATATAAGGGTAGAGACAACTTCAAAAAAGGCTATTGAAGAGAATAAATAGAAAAAACAATGTTTAAAACTAAAATTACTTGGCTCTACTAAGTTTTAGGCCATAGCGCTGCTAGTTTCAAACTAGTGTAGCAGCCTCGACCGTTACGGCCGATAATGCGGTCTCTACGAACCATGCTCCTATTTTTAGAAGGCTAAAAGTTGAGGAGGAGCAATTTCCCCTCCTGAACTCCATGTGGCTCTGCCACTGACACTACTTAT
This sequence comes from Camphora micrantha, assembly GCA_003546025.1. NCBI lineage: Eukaryota > Viridiplantae > Streptophyta > Magnoliopsida > Laurales > Lauraceae > Camphora > Camphora micrantha. The sequence continues at coordinate 19,479,345 of QPKB01000004.1, forward strand.
CCCCCTCATGGGGGAAAACCCATTAATCTTATCAGCATCATGGGTCAACAGAACAGATTTGAGTTTTTTTTTTTTTTTTCACCATAGTTTTAAAATTTGTAAAAGTGACTTGATTGAGTTAATCCAACTCACGCAAACATGAGCCCAGGCCATGTAGCATATCTGGACACATCAAGACTTGGCAAAGACAGGAATGCACAAACCAACTGCACGTACCTGTTCCTCAACTCTACCATATTCATATGTTAATTCATGTATCAGGTAATTTAAACTAGTGAATGAACATCTCTCATGCAGAATCCAGCTTTCAAGTCAAGTAGGTCCATTGGATATCTGGTCAATTAGGAGTTTATACCATGACTTCAACACCAGTTGGATTACGAAAGGAAGCAAAGCTGTTTTGTTTTTTTCTTAAGAGAGGAAAAAAAAAAAGAAGGCTTTTGGGTTTTTAATCTTAAACTAAATAGAGCCAATCAAGAGTTTTATTCCCATTCTTTGTGCATATATACAGAACTAAAGCATGTAATGTGGTTGAATTTAGTGTCAACAAGGAGTCAATACGACAGTGGCCCTGTTCTGTAAGTTTCAGTGAACATGCTGTATAGTCACTGTCATTTTAGACCTTAGGATTTGTTGGTTTTTCTTCTTGCTTTTTTTTTTTTTAATTTTAATCTTTTTGATAGGTAGTTATATTGCAATATGGTAAATCCAAACGGAAGAATTATCTTTCAAAAGGAAATCCACAGCACACATAGAAGAAAGTTCATGAGAAAATTGCAGTACCATTAAAAAAAAAAAAAAAAAAAAAGGCTCCTTATTGATTATGTTATACATGGATCATATCCCATATGGCTTGGTTACATATGAACCATGGATTATGGATGGACTCAGGAACTGTTTCTCGTTCAGTCTAGAACATTTGATTCATACACAACCATATAAGTTAAATGGATGAACATTGACCAACTTGGTACTGTATGTGTTATGCGTGTTCATGCATGGCCATGGGTTATTTATACAGGATCACATGCTGATAAAGAAAATCTAATCCATTATTTTACTGATTATCTTTGTGATCTTCAACATCTGTCATTCATGTTATTATTCATATGTATCATCATGTTATTTGCCATTACATCGATGGTATGTATATAAAATGAATGGATTGTAAATACATTGTTTTCATCTTTTTTATTTACTAATTAAAGACAAAAGAATCTTATGATTTACGTTACAATTTTGATTTTCCGACCATTGTCTGTCAAAGTATGTGCATCAAATTAATTGCTGTTACATAAATGCTGCCTACAAACAAGGGAATTTTGTGGAATCTTGTCTTCTCTTCTAGAAACTATCAGGTGTCTAACAGACATGAAAAACACAAAATTCTTCTGAGAACAGATAATTGTTGTCATGTACACATTAACTTTCAAAAACAAGTAATTAATCCTAGAAATATAACAATCTAAAGATCAACATACTAGTTTGGAGAAAATAAAAAATAAAGCACCTACCGCATAAACATGCTTTGCCCCAGCTTTCGCACAAAAAAGGGATAAGATTCCTGTCCCTGCCCCAACATCAAGAACAATCTTATCCTTAAAGAGGAATTTATTTTGGTATATAACATTTTGATATGTTTTCGTCCTCACAGTGTCTTTCAGCATTTCCTACAAGACAAAACCATTAGAGAAATAAGCTATGCCATATAAATCTAGAAACCACCATGATGCCTTTGATTTGAAAGACCAAACAAGTAAATTATCAATATTTAAGAAAAAGAACACAAAACGGTTATATCCATCGAACTCCAACCAATATTGAATTATACACCAAACATAATCGCATATTCTGTATGCAAGAGAAGAGGACAAAGTTCAAAGTTCAATCTATAGAAACCCTATACAATGATTCAAAAGGAATCAGACCAGAAAATTTTACACTATCTGAAAAGACAACATCGATGTACTGAACGCAAAAAGAATATCGATTTATTAAGCACCTAGATTAAAAGTAGATTTTTTTTCATGATACAGAAATAATGCATTGAATAGATGAACAAATCCCTGCCAAAAGAATCTAATGACCAAGTTTCAAATGCCAGACTAGGTTTAGATAAGAATTACCTATTTAAAAAACTTTGAGTTAGCATCACTCATAACTCAACTGCATCAAATTGTCACTTATAATTCAGATCCATAGACACTAACACTACAACAGAATAGCCTGCCTATGTTATTTTGCAAGATAATATTGCTAAGAAGGAAACATTAAGGCTTAAGACATAACTTGATTAATTACAAAAGCAAGCTGAGAAATTTTGTCAACCCCCTACCCATTGGCTTTTGATTTCTTTCCCCTTTTTTTTTTATCTTCCCACTTCTATGAGAAAACCACAGGACGATATTTGCAGTCCCTTGAGTAGCAAAAATAAATCCCAAAGAGCCCCCTCACCCCTCCTCACATTAGTGTTTTTACACAAAATACTCACTAAGGTTAAATGCTATCAACATTTAAAACTATATGAAACCAAGAAATAAACTTTTTATTCAAAAACATGAAATTGAGGATTTGGTTGGCTCAATATAGATTGGAATGGACAAACAGAATTCGTATAGACAACCCCAACAGTTGTAACAAGGCTTTGCTTTGATGATGATGATGATAATGATGATTCAAAAGCACAAAATTACCAATAAATTAATAAAAATAAATAAACAGCTTTGCAATGTCAGAAATCAATCTACATGGCTCTGCAATGTCATAACAATCTACACGAGTCCCATATACTTCAACAATTCTCGAGCAAAAAAAAAAAAAAAACAGTTACCAGTCATTCGTTTCGAACTCAATATACTTACTTCATGGATACCTGCAAAAAGGAACACATCAAAAATAAAACTTCAGTCCTTTATCCAAAGAAAAATCTACACATACAAAAGTTGAAATCTTTTCTATATTTTCTAAGTAAAAAGAAAAAACCCCACTTCAAATTCAAGCAAACCAACCAAAAATACCACAACCCCACTTGCCAAACACACAAGAAAAGCCCCAAATAAGAAAAAGAAAGGAAGATTGATTGATATAAAGAAAGAAGAGAAATCATTGGCATACATACCAAAGTGGGAGTAGGAGTCGAAGTAGTAATCAGCGCTGGTCTTGTCGCTGCCGATGACATCATCTGTTGGGTCGCACGTGGAGTTGTCAAGATTAGATATTTCTTCGACGTCTTCGTCTGCCGTGACTTGGAGATGATTTGGGGGGCTGCTGTTTTCGGTGGTAGAGCTGTTGCTGCTCTTCTTATTGTTATTGCTGCTTCCCTTTCGCCTACCCATTCTCCTATATTCTCCTTCTTTTCCTCTTTTCTATCTCAAAGATTGAAACTTTTATGGCTTCCAGGAGGATTTTGAGAGAAGCAGCAGCGTCTTTAGAGCCTCTTGTTTTGCTTGTCCTCCTCCTCCTTCTGATTGTAAAAGGCGGAAAGGAGGGAGTTTTGAGACATAAAGAGAGAGGGAGAGAATGAAGTTTAGATTTTTAGGGCAGAGGAATTAGATTGTCCTCGACATGGAGATGTATGCTTTTTAGTATCCTCGGGCATTCATTAGAGTTGCATGTGGTGCACATGGCTTTTATTTACTCCTGTCAATTCGGTGCACCTTGTAATTGGTGGCTTGACCCTACACCCTTGTGGGGTGCATCCAAGTCATGGAGAGAAGGCTTTACATGGAGATTCAGATGACACTGTGGATACAAGGTGGTGGTATAAATATAACTTCTGGTCATGGGGTGGGGGCCATTCTCTATTTTAAAACTTTCTTGACATTTAACGGGATTTTTCCAAAAAAAAAAATTGTTGATCAGGAGGTGGCCCCAATAGTTTGAGAAAGTTATTTGAGTGCTACAAAATGATGTACTTGTAATTGATTATAATTGATTTAGTCAATTTGCCACACGCCATTGGATTGATATAAGTTTTAAAATAATTATTAGGCTTCTTGTGTATGACAGAATCATATTGAGAGAGACTATTGAGAATTGAGATAAAATAATATTACTTCTATAAAATAATATCGTCATTTTTATTTAATGGATGTAAGGGCAAAGCTTTTAATAAAAAAAACCAACACAAACTTAATCGTGTGGTTAGTCATTCTCGCTAGGACTATTGATTTTGGAAACATAAAAGATATTAAAATGAAATGTTATGAGCCTATTTAAAAATACTTAAACCATAGAAGTGTATTTACAAATTCTAAAACACTTTGGCGGGTATGTGCAAAATACTCGATTATTATTATTATATATGAATCAAACTGATTTCAAATTGAAATCAGCCTCAATTCTCCATTTAATTTTGACTTTTCTCAATTTATGTTGACCCCTCCCAATAACCTCTCTCCCACATTATAATGGTCTCTTTTCATCTTTCCGTTCCTCTTTTCTTATTTAGGTAGTGTTTGGAAAGTCTTGTTTTTATCTCTTATTGGTTTTAAACGATTTCAAACCGCTTTTAGAGTATTTGGTTATGCTTCTCTCATGTCTTTCTCAATTGGATAATTCTTTCTCTTGAGAGGGGAATAACGGTTGGTAGGGAATGACTAATTTTTAGTGCAAATCCATCAAGCATGAGGCCACGTCAGCAAATGGGCCCAACTACTACCTCTTCAATTTGAAATTTGAAAATATAACTACCTCATTTAAGAGAAAGAATCATTTCCTTTGTCATATACTAGCAACACCCCACGGTCCACCTTGATTTTCTTGAGTTGATACTGGGACCCAGGTGGGTCACCCGATGACCCATCTGATCCGTAGATCCGAATGAGGACCCATGGGCGACCTAGTAGGTGGTGAACCCCTGCGAGGTGGGCCCTGTTTGACCCACCATCCAGTGTCTGATCAGAGAGAGGAAGACCACGTGTTTTAGGAAGCAGTTAAGAAGCATGATTTTTTTTTTAAGTTTCAGTCGTTTGATTTATTCAGTTTCTTGCGTTGATACCGAGACACATGTGGGCCACCGGATGACCCATCAACCCATCAACTTGTCATATATGCCGGTTCATCAACGCATATGGATGATAACAAACACCTCTTCCTCTCGCAATAAAGATCACAACCATTGGCATTGTATTTCCCATGAAAACAAGGATGGAATTGATGAAAAAAACAGTGGTCAAAGAAGGGGAGTATGCCACGGAAGAAGAAGATGAAACAACAGAAGTAGGTTTGAGGGAAAAATCATGGTTCTCTTCAGAGATGGTAGTTAAAGAAGGGGTGAACACAGAAAAAGAAGTTGAAACAACACAAGAAAGAAGATTAGGAATAGAGAATAGATGGGCCATGGCCAATGATTATTCTGCGCACGAGGCGGTAGCCATGACTATTACGCTGTTTGGAACTGGTATTTCCAACTTTCTTTTATATTCCTTTCCCACACTTTGGTGATTTTTGTTGAATTAGTTTTATGCATTAGCAAAATAAAATCCAATTTATGCCATTGAAATTGTGGGTCACATTAGAAATGGAGTAGAATTTGGACCTGTAGGTTGGATGGTGAGGATCCCAATCCGTGTGGCAGATCCACGTCATACATGCACTGCACGGTGCGCCCATTGGTGCCATTTTAATTATTTTCATATTCAACCCCAAGGGGTAGCTCAGTTGGCCTAATTAGACCACGGTTTGTACCTGAAACAACTGGGGGGATTGGGGCTACATGGGAGTTTACCCGGCTGGGCCCGAAGGGATTAATCCAGCCTAAAGAGTTCGGAACCCTCCAATAGCAAAAATATATATATATATATATATATATATATCATTTTCATATTCGATCTGCACAGTTGAGTCTCCCTTAATTTACAACATGCTCCATATATGCTGAAAATTAGATCTATGAAATATTTATCTGTTACCTGTTGATTATGGATTTTAGGTTAAGTTAAACTTTAGAATAATCTTGTAAAACTAAGAGGTTGTTATTTGGTATTAGCCTTCATAAATTGAGAGCCCGTCCTCCCGGTTGGTATTAGATTATCATTTTTGTTATTCTTTTATAAGTCAATAAATCTTATTTTTGGATTTTCTTAATCTTTTAGATTATATAACTTTTCTCCATAGGAGATTAGATCTGATTTTGCAAAGTTTGTTTGATGTTTTTTCTCAATCCATTGAAATATAATATTTTAGAAAAAAAAAATACCCCATTTATATGTATTTTTTTAACCTTTTTCAATCCCTTAGAATTTGATTTCTTTCATTGTTCCTTTACTCTTTGCCAATTTATTTTCTATTTTTAATTTTTATATCTATTATATTACAATTTCTTACTATGTTTGTTTTGATTTCTTGGCGGTTTCCCCTTTTGAATCATTCAAGATCCTTCTGGAGGTTTTATTATGACTTTGGTTTATGTACTATGCATATTTTTTTCCTTTATTGAATTAGGAATTAATTTTTTTTTTATGATATCTAAGTTCAATTGAATTCAGGGTTGCACTACTCAAGATTCCCAACAAAATGTAATCATCTATGGTTTAATTTTCTTTGAGTTAGGGGTTTTTTAATTTAAATTCTATCTAACTTTAGATTTTTTGGGTTTTCCTTTCATTTATTTAATTGCTTCTTAAAAATGAAATGTTAGCTATTGAATTTTGAACTCTTAAATTTTATCTGCTTGAAGTTACCGTTCAAAAAATAAATAAAAATTAACTATATCATTTTGTTGGTTCAACTAAGCGTGATAATCAACTTTTTACTATTTAATATTTAATTTAAGTATAATCTAATTTTATTATTTAATTTTCATAATGATTAATCAGTGATAGCATAGGATTTAATGCTAGTTGACATTAAAGTGTCTTCTCCAAAAAGCAACGAAATTGCCAAGATTTGAAGTAGACATCCAACGTTGAAGCAGAAAGACTGCATAGCTACAGTGCATTTGACGCTATCACAGGGCAGTCCGATTTTTCCTCTTTTTTTTCTAATTTTTGGGCCCTCAAGCTCCATCCAAACCGTTGGATAGATTTATAAGATCAAACACGGATGTTCATATATTTTGAGATATTTATAATAAACCTTAGAAGCTTAAATCATTGTTTCTAACTTTTGTGGGCCGCACACTCAAGATCCGAACCGTTCATTCTATTTGGAAGGAAAAACACAACTATTACCCCAAATTTTGTTGCTAATTCGTTGTGGATCATAAGAAATTAGCAAAAAAATATTGACCATTGATTATTACATGCTGACCTGACAAAGTTTTGGACACTGTTCACACATTCCGAAGTTTTTTTATTTTTCTTCAATTGTGGGACACTAGCTAGTCTACAATCTGAACTGTAAAAGCTCTTAAGAAGACTAAAAATGGCTATCACACAAATTTTCAACTGTTGATCCTTCACCAATCTCTATAGATATTTGCAGATAAATGTAAACTATTTGATGTTAGTTTTAAATATTTCAGGCCCCTATATCAAGATCCACACCGTTGATCCTCTTTGAAAGGCTAAACATGGCCATGGGATTGAATTTCAACCCCTGATTCCTTGTACATCTAAAGGTATTTGCAAAAAACCTATCGCCCATTGATTTTAAAAGTCCATTTTAATAAGATTTTTTGTCTTACCAAACGGATTATTTCTATATCATCTATTTCAATTAGGGTCATTTGAAATAGATCTATTTCATGCAGATTAGTTTCATATAGATAAAAATTGTCAAACAAGTCCTTAGTTTAGTTTTAAAACGCCTCTACTTCTTGAAACACCTCTCTTCTATAAAACCCCAAAGCACAAAGACCTCTTTCCTGTCTGTCTTTCTCATCTCGCCTCTTACATTTGAGGAACCCAGGCTTCTTAGCCTTGGCTTCAGACGTCTCTCCCTTTTCTATCTGGTATGGATTTGCTTTATCCAAGGGGGCTCTTTGTACCTTTTCACAAACTCTTAACTCATCACAGTGTCTTTACTCAATTTTGAAGAACCGAAAGATTAGTTATAATTGTGAACGCTCTCTTTAAGGTCTACACCACTATTGATTTTTTGCACCATCTATGTCGGTGGAAAATCAATTGAATAGTAAAAACTGTGGATAGCTATAATTCAACAAGGCTTTTCATATTAAGAAATCAAATCTCTTTCTCCTGCTCGACCGTGATTGGTATGGGCAACGTTTGCCAGTAAAATATGATAAGGACCATAATAGTAGATACGTCCGAGCGAACAACGTTCTGTTTGGACTGAAATTCTGAAGGATTTGCTCGAGCGAACATCGTTCTGTTTTGGTCCGCTCGAGTGAATGGTAATTCGCTCGAGCGAACATCTCTCTATTTGGTCCGCTCGAGCGAACAGTAATTCCGCTTGAGCGAACCTGATACTGTCAGGACGTTAACTGTGAGCGAAATTTTGGATTTTGGATTTTTGGATTTTCACATGAACTTGGAGTACTACTTGTGAGTATATGTGCTCCTTTAATTGGTTTTAAGACTAAGTATCCATGGGTGATAATTACGGGGACTAGAATGCACACATTAAAATAAATAAATGTGATGTCCATTGAGAATAATACGTGCATTTGGAAACTAATGATTACACCCAAATGGTTGTTTAGATTTGAGATAGAGTTAACTAGAGACATAAATGATTAGTAAATTCTCTCATTGTGTCTTATTTCTTATTGTTGTATTCCAATCTAATGAGATTGATATTATTGTTATCCCCTTACTTTGTTATGAAATGAACTATTGAATTGAATTGAATCCAGAAACGGATTGCTTACTGAAAAGTATTGACTATTGAGTTTGGTACTACATAACTGTTATATTAGAACTCTAAATGAGTTCAATGAATTAATAAACGAAACATATGACTAATCCTACTGCAGTAGATGGTTTTGGGGGCGTTCCGGAGCTCCGTAGTGATGGTAGTTGTCCCTGGCCAGGACACTAGTAAGTCTCACAATTCCGATCATATTTATGGGTATTCATTTATGTTTTCCATTTGAGAAGATGAATCATTCCTTTAAGGGAAGATGAAAATAAAATGAATCCTTCCTTTGAAGGAAGATGGTCAATGAAATAAAATGAATCATTGCTTCGAGGAAAGATGGCCAATGAAATAAAATGAATAGAAATGAAATGAAATGAATGAAAGCTACGGTAGTGACCATTTTGTATACGTCTATTGATTGACTTCTTATATTCACCTATTGTCATTGTAGGAATTATCTGGAATTGTCTACAATTGGAATTGATATTGAATAGATTGAATGAGTTCAGTATATGTCTTAACATGTGCTATTATGAGTTTTGTTTATACATTATTGAACTGCCATATGCATTAGTGTTATTGATAGCATTACAGGCCCGATTGCCCTTGTCAATCATGAAACGCCCCCGACGACAGCGGAGGAGACTGCTCCAATTTCTCCAGGATGACTAAATGAATGGAATAGTCGGGATACCATTTGAGATAGGTATCCAAGTGTGATAAGGAATTGAAAATTTTTGAGAAACTGTTTATATATTCATTTTGAAATGTAATTAACTATCATTTGAATTGTGTTTTGTAAATGCAGTATTTGACAAGTAAATATTGGAAATGTATACATGTATAAGGACTTTATTTTGTATACATGTAAATCATGGATTGATATTGTCAAATATAAATGTTTTCGCAAAAATTTTGTATTTGACATGTATATTGAGAATGTTATCCCATATGGATTTCGTTTTAACTTCGGTTAATTCGGAGTTTACAGGAGTAAGTATAAGCTTACGGCTCGGGATTACCGGATCTTGGGCTCAGGTCGTGTGACAAGGGTCTTGAAGACACTTGTGGGCCACGGCAGAAATGACTGCATTAAGAAATTACCCTCTAATATGATATGAGTCCATTGTCACGTTTTTTCTTTTCTTGTGGTATTCATGAACATCTCTTGCACCTTATGAAAGAAAATCCTGGCTCGCCATTATTCCCACTAGTATCCTTCTTGCCGGGTTATGCTTGCAGCTGTTGAATCATTCAACTCAGGTTACCCAAATAACAAACAATTTGTTTCTTTGGTTTCGTTTGTTATATTTTACTTGTCCTTCTTTCGTCTTGATTTGGGTTGATTGATTGTCATCTCAAGCCCATGCGATGCATCGGCAAAATGGTTGGAAACTAGTGCTTTTGATCAAAATACAACCTTTTCATCTCTAAATCCGTTGGGCAATTGAGGTGTGCATATATGTGGTATGGGTCATGGTGACCAGCTTGGGATTCCGTCGAGATTTGCTATCATTCAATGCCTAGATTTTGTTCTCGACATGTACGTTCCATCTGCATTTCTCAGGAGACCTATTACACCAGATGCCTGGCCTCACATGTCAAGTCCCAAACTCCCAATGGAATTGAAGCAGGATTATATTGATCAAATATTTAATGTGGATACACTTCTCATGACTCTTAATGCATTAAGAGTGTGTGATTGGATACCCATAGGAATCACAAGTTCAGTTTTTTTTTTTTTAACCAATCGCCAGAAACATTTACTATGGCAGGAAAAGTGGAAGACATCCCACGTGTTGATGTTTTTGCCCAACCCAAATGCATAGGACTGGATACTGGATATGCATCTGCTCTGCTAGCTTGATTATTTTGCTGTCTGTGATTTGGTATGCAGTAGATATTCTCTAAAGTGTGTTCCTTTTTTGTTTATGGGGAAATAATATGTACACATTTTCATATTGTACTTGTTCTTTTTTAAACCTCACTGCCCTGGGGACCAGCTGTATGCTTCAGAAACAGAGCCTCATATGCTTGGCACCTATCTACTGTGTCAAATTGGAGGAGACATCACAGCCATGAATGTTACTAATTCTCAGTATTATAGTACTCATCATTATAATATAACTAGTAAAATGTGTAGAAAAAATATGAACTCAAAACAAGATTTTTGAAAGTTGTTTGTCTTGGGGGGTGTGTGTATATATATATATATAGTTAACTGATGACCTGAATAATGGGTCAAAGCATTTTATTGGGTTCTTTTGGTCACTTTTTCAATTTTAAAATTATTTTACAAAAAATTTAAATGAGTTTTAAAAATCTTTTAAGTTATTATGTTCTGGACTTTATATTTATTTAATGAACAAGAAGCAGCCTTCAGCAAACGAAGGTGAACTTTGACATAATAGCTAAAAGAATACAATGATATAACAAAAGTTGCTTTTTAACTTGTCAAACAGAGGTTTTAAATGCTTTATCCTTTTGTCGCCAAAAAATTTGCTTTTACTCTTACTCTTAATCACCAAGAACGACCTAATATTAATAATCACCAAACAACCCTTAACACAACTCGCTGAGTTGACCCAGACCATGTTGACTTGGGATTTTTTTAGCTAATTAATGGCAAATGGGGAAGATGACTCACAAGATTGAGTCGTGGCTTGAGCGACCTAGTCTGTGTTAGAATGTTTTTAAACATGAATTTGTATCAAACATGCCCACTCAACTACTTTTTGTAGAAAATGTGTGTGGGGTATGGTATTTTAACAATTCAAACTTTCAAGGAGCACCTACCCTCCAACATCTGGTCATTTTGCCATAGCTGGAAACCAATTTGACTACTTTTTTAGTGCAATGGAGTGGTCCGACTTCTGCTACATTGTAAAATTGACAAAAAGCCAATCATGCAAATAGAGTTTCTATGCATTTAGAGAGAGAGAGAGAGAGAGAGAGAGAGAGATCTTGAATCTTGATGGTATCAAAATATTAAAAATTTATCAGTTTACACAATTCCAAGAGGAACCCATTTCACCAAATATGTGTTTTCATCAAGTGAATGAGAACATTCCTGCTTTCTCTTTCTCTTCTCCATGAAATCATGTATTCTCCTTAGTGCAACGCCCAGTGTCTTCTCGCTCATGTTAGCAAAGCAGACCCTAAACCAACCAGGTTCAGAACAATGGCAAGAAGATCCTGGAGAAATATTCAACTTAACTTCATGCAATATAGAATCCCAAAGAGCCAGTTCTCCTTCTCTTGTGGGCTCTTCCAACAATGAGCTCAAATTCATCCAGCAAAAAAGCCCAGCATTCCCTTCCAAACACTCAATCCCTGCCTCCCTCAGACCTTTCACCATAGATGCATGTCTCTTCCTCAGCCTCTCCCTATTTGTTCTTATATATTTTTCTGTGAATTCAGAGTCTGAAAGCATTGAAGCCAAGAGGTGTTGGGTTTGAGAGGAAACTAAGCTAAAGCTGGACATCCTTCTAGCAGTAGTTACAACCTTGTCATTGTATGAATATATTGTACCAACTCTAAAGCCAGGAAGCCCCAGGTCTTTGGAGAGGCTGTAAACAATGTGAACTCTCTCAGAATTTTCATAATTTCGAGATTCAAGGATCTCTGCGATGCTAGTGAATTTGGAGGAGGAGAAGACGGAACCGGAGTAGATCTCATCCGATATAAGGTGGATGTTTTTCCGCACGATGAAGTCAAGAATCTCTTCGAGAACTGAACGTTCTACTGCCATGCCTAATGGGTTTGATGGGTTTGTGATGAGAAGTCCGCTAATCTTGATGTTCATGGCTGAAGCTTCTTTATATGCATCTTCTAAGGCTTTGGTAGTGATTTGGAAGTTGTTGGTGCTATCACAGTGAACAGGTACAATCTTAACATTGGTTCTCCACCTTAGATCTCTGTCGAATCTGCAGAAGAATTTCACCAATAACATTAATCAACATATCTAAGCATATGAAATGAATAACACAAAATACAATATAATCTGAAGTAGTTCGTATTGAATTCAGATTCTAAAGACCTACCTAAAGCAGGAGGTATCGAAATAAGCATTCCATGCATGAAATATGCTGCGTAAGTGGTTTAGGCAGAGATCTTCATTGATAGGTTTTAAAGAACATTAATTTGACTCATGTTTACTTGAACTTCAACGCGTCCCACATATTTCCAGTTAAGATACATAATGCGATCAAATTGGTATTAATGGAAGTGTGGAGTTACAGGAAAGGATAGAATTAGAAATGAATATATGAGAAAACATTGGGTAACTTCAACAAATGAGAACATGTGTTGGGATAATATGATAGCAAAATAAATGATGGATTGTGGATTTACTAAAACCATATCAGCCCGTAGAGCTGTGAGAAAGAGGAACTCACAAAGTAGACACAGGATAAATGGGATGAATGTTTGATGGTCATTGTGTGTGTGTATATTTTTTTTTTTTATGATTGGTAATAGTAACTTATATTAAAAGAGAATAGAATACAAACAAAGAGTATAAGAAGAAAAGAGAAAAGAAAGGGGGAAATAAACACAAAGGTACAAGAGTAATGTACCCCCTTACACCATAATTACATAATAAAATCCTCCCAATGGGAAACTCTCTCAACACCTTGCTTGACTAAAGCGTCCACCATCATGTTTGATGACTTACTCTTATGCTGAAAGCTAACATTAATGATGGTGGATAATAACTGAATTTCATTGAAGATGAACTGAAACTTCCATCAATGAGTATGTCATGAAGACAATAACGATTCTCAATTAAGTACTTTGACTGGGCGACACACCCCATAAATGATTCCTAATCAATAAGTATGTCATGAAGACAAAAATTAGAGAATTCCTTTATACTCAAAGCCCACTTCGCGATTGTTAAAGTTATCTTAGAATCAACTCCGCAGAAGTTGATGGTCATTGTGTTGAAAAGCGGATAGAGGTGGGTTCAGTTCTCTTATCATTCTATAAATGCAAATGCATGAAATAAGAAAGAATTCTAATTCTAGTGTAGGGCACAAACAAAAGCTCTTTTGTCTTTGTGAGTATTTAAGGACTACATCTTGCTAATAAATATTCGGTGGTCATTTCATTGAGAACAGTCAATGACTGTTTATAAGAATACAATGACTCAATATAAAAAACATAATCGACTTAAATTAGGAGGTATTAGTCTCACCCTGGATAATATGGAGTGGGAACTAGCAAGGCATCTCCAGGTTCTGCTAATATGAATGTCAGTAGCTCATTCGCTGCGGTTGCTCCTGCAGTGAGAACAATCCTTTCGGGATTGAATTTCACTCTCCTTCCTCTTATTTGTTCCATGAAACTTGCCATTGCCTGATAAAAATTCAATTGTTTAAAAATAACGTCAGGACTGGACTCATTGTCAACAATATTTTATTGCAAACTTAAGCAACTCCAACTCAATTAGTTAAATACATAAAGGCATGTAAAAGTAAGAAGTGGCAGACCTGTCTGAAAACTTTGAGTCCGTGGTAGTCCTGAAATAAAGCATTCTCTCTAAAGCTAGAGATGCCACTACCCCAGTTGGATGCCCCTGGATGCTCTTCCAAATACTCCTCTATCATATCAAATGAAACCTGTGTTTAGATTTGAAAGAAAAAGGATTTAATCAGGGACTAAAACCAATAGCTACACATATGTTGACATGTATAAGCATCTGTATATTCTCCTAGCCTTATGAAATAGACAATGGTCAGTTTTTTGGTTTTTGAAGTTTCTCCTGATTTTCTTACTTGGTTTTCTGCTAATCCCATCTGTATGACTCCTGAACGGTTCTCCACTTCATCATAGGGGTTTTCATCATAAGCTTTCCACCCTGCAAAGTAAGGGGAGTCTTCTCCATGTGTCCCAGAAACTGCAATTGCCGACAAACGAACCTCTATAGCCATATCAAGGATTCCCCTCAAAAGAAGACCTCCAAAACAGTTCTCTGTGGAGGAGGAAAGCTGAACAGATGCACTTGAAAACCTCGTCAAAGAAACCACATATATAAGATGGCTTCATGTCCATGGTCCCACTCCAGTAGATTACATAGCAGAAGCTGTATCCAAAAAAGAGGCTAATCATTGGTGAGTGACATAAAGAAGGGAAGTTTTTATTTCTTAATACAGCTGTTATGTTATCACATGTCATTCAATGATATAGACTTTCCAAATCCCAATCTCCATGAGATCCATACCAAAATATTGTGGTGGATGAGATGGGTGTTCATCTAGATTTTGTTTCATTTTTGTATTTGCTTCAAGACCCATGTCTTTGTTTATTATTATCTAAGATACATTCTACTCTCTTTCAGTTTTCTCATTGCATTATGTCGGTTGTTGTGTTCTAACAAAGATCCCCTCACTTCTCAATCTATGACAGATCAAATCCGTCATTAACAGTCTCTTAAGATGTTTCTCGAAACCTTAATCAGAACTATATACGTGGATGGAGAATATTCAGCCAAGTCAAATTATGATTAAGAGCAGCTAAATCCTTGTAACATGATGAAAGCACCATATCACACCTCAATATAGTTTTGTTTGGCCAACAAAGTTCAACAGTAAAAAGAAATTTGGGAGGAGATATGATGTGTCCGCATGTAGCCAGTCCAAACGACAAACTTCCTGAAGCTCTCAGGATTTTCAGGCCACGTCATTAATTAATGGGTTATTCTTGTTCTGTCACGTTCGTTTTACAGGCACATTGGGTTCAAAGCAATGAAATTCATGAAATAAGATTATATGCAAGCTGGGGCCTTTTCTTTACAAAAGAAAATTCAGCTTTGGTCCCAACTTTGAAAGATTGAGGATCATCAGTCCCAGCTTT
The DNA here is from genome assembly GCA_003546025.1 of Camphora micrantha. Classification (NCBI taxonomy): domain Eukaryota; kingdom Viridiplantae; phylum Streptophyta; class Magnoliopsida; order Laurales; family Lauraceae; genus Camphora; species Camphora micrantha. Next base: position 19,494,966 of record QPKB01000004.1, read on the forward strand.
GGTCATGATCATAAACTTCTTTTTTTTTTTTCTTTTTATTTGGGTGAGTGGTACAAACTTTGTGAGACTATTTACCTCTATATATATACACGGAGATTTTCAAATAGCGTCACGCACAAATAACTGAAATATGCATGACCCACATGAAAAGACCTTATATGGTCAATTTGAATGACACACAGCAACCCCTCCTTGAATTTCATGGATCATATGTTTTTTTACACCCATCCTAATGGAATTGGCATTGGAATGAAATAGAAAAAAAAAATGCATTCTAAAATTGTTAAATTTGAGGGCAATCAAAAGGTTAATATGGTGCGATGGAAATGAAATTTTGCACACAAGTGGATTATATCCAGAGTTCCCATGAATTGATGTAGTCCAAAGCAGCTAGGCCCTACGAGATTGTGCCCAAATTACTTAGATGAGCATGTGCTCTCATGAAAGAGTCACTCTCTATATATAATATATAATATTTATTTATGTATTTATACTAAGATCTAGGATTTTATTTGAAATTGGGTTTCTGGTGGTTTCACCAAACTGACACAGAGAATCAAACTAGTATAAAAGGGAAACAAACATGGAGAAAAGGAAATGGAAAAGATTGCCTATGTGGGCGGCTGAAGATCATGAAGATCCATGTGCCATGAAATGAAGGATTTTTTCATAAAGGGTTGCGTCATCTAAAGAGTGATGAAGAACAATGGGAGAAGTGATTCTTAACCATTATTCCACCTGAAAGAAAGGAGGCGAAAATCGAACCACATTTCCACCATAACAGAAGATTTTGTTCTTCAAATTATTGGGATTCTCTCATGGACAATCAAAAAGAGTTGATTCATTGTCATCGATCGTCCTGCTATATATCCCACCAATGTGGAGTCGGCTAAATTAAGAGTGTTATTATTAGTGGTTAAATTTTTCCTCAAGCTAACCAATTCCTACCAAAATTTCCAAACGCATTAGAAGTACTCGATAAATACTTTTCAATACTCCCTTTTGGGTGGAGCCTACTCCTCAATAGTGGACGAGTTTAACTTGAGCAAATCATCTAACAAAAATAGGGTCACTCTTAAAAACATAAAAATGCGGTAATGCTTGTATTAGTTAATGATTTTCTGAAGTGATGACCTTAAGTCATGAAATTCAATAGTAATCTAAAACATTCCCCCGCAGACCCCGCACTACTACGCCCTCTTACTATGGACCCGAAAGAGGCCATTACCTCTGGCTACAGTGCTGTAGAGAATGGTTTTTTCTTCTTAAACTTTAATGATTAAGTTTTGGGCCTCACCTACTCGATCTTCATTCTCGAGAATCATATCGAGTTGGGATAACGGGTGGAACATAGATGAGGTCAGGTACTACTCTTGTAATCTCCATTAGATTTCGATGGCAATGAGGGATCTCTCTCTCTCTCTCTCCATATTGGAAATCTACAAAGCACTCATTCTTCCGCTTTTTTAGAGTGTGGGGCCACCTTTAGCAGATCTAATCCAACCACACATAATCCAATCCCAAAAATAATTGGCATAGGACCAAAATTTTCATTTTTCTAGATACTTATTTGCCGACATTGTTTTTAAGATAAGTACTCATACACTCTCCCACAAGTCTCTCTGACTCATACACCTCCTAATTGTTCCATTGGAAAAGAGGTGTCTCACCAACTAAGCTAACCATTGTACTTCATCATGAGAAATTACCCGGTATATAATCCATTAAACTTTTAAAACTTTAAATAAAAGTTAAGATCATCTAATTAGACTGATTTCTTATGTTTTTCTCATTTGTATTCAAATCTTTCCATCTTCTAGCCTCCGCTGGTTTTCATCCATTCAAGTGGACCGCACCTGTTTAGATGCACAAGATAATAAAAGAAAGTAATGTTTTATAAAATATAATCTTTTATTTTCTAAATAAAAAAATCTCGTGTGTTTGGTAACCCAAGAAAATTATGAAAAAAAAAAAGACCATTTTTTTAAAAAAAGTTCTATATTTTTTCTATAACTCTTTCTTGTAGAAGATTTTCTACAATATAAAATTAAGCCTTTCAAAATGAGGTTTATAAAGTGATAGAGTAAAGTAAAGAACTTCACTAAATCTATCATGATGTGCTTGTTTACATGTATGGTAAAGTAAATCAAAGGTAAATGTCACATAATGGTAAATGTGAGGTAAAATAAAAGTAAGATAAAGTATATGGTAAAGTAAAGTGGGAGAGAATGATAAAATTATTTCTTTTTATTTGGCTTTACTATATCACACTTTATCATAGTTTATATAGTAAAAAAAGTGACTTATGATAACATTTATGGTAAAAAAGTGATGGCTAAACTTTATTTTACCGTACTACTTTTTCTTCTAAATATGGTGAAGGGATCACATGTCACATCTAAGCCAAGGCATGTTTGTTTCTATGCATGGTAAAGTAAAATAAATGTTGATGTCACTTCATGCGTGGTAAAAGGTGAGCTAAAGTAAGGTAAGATTAAGTATGTGGTAAAGTAAAATAGGAGAGAGAGTTGTAAAGTAAAAATCTTTTGAATTGACTTTACTTTACTACACATTACCATGATTTTATGTGATAAAGACAAGTGACTTTGGTATAAAAGAAATAACAGTTGAGCTTTACTTTACCACACTACTTTTTCAACCAAATATAGTAAATTACATATAAACTAAAGTATTTAATAAGAATTTATTTTAATAATGAACTTTACTAGATCAATAACATTAACTTGTTATTTTGGGATTTTTTAATATATAATAAAATTATGGTACCTTCCTAACAACTCAATATAGAATGTCTAATATTCTTCAAAAATGGCCAAACAACAAAAGTATTATAATATTTTAATATGAAACTATTCTATTTTGTACTTTTTTTTTGTAATATTCGAATATATAAATATTATATTCTGCAAACATCGGGATGTATTTTAGAATATGCCCGGCTATTTTGTAGCTGGCCCTATATGTGTATATAATATTTCTCAAAAGAAAACAATATTTTATAAATTCTAGTTTCTTTTAGAGAATCCTCGTGATCTTTAGGGGCATGTTTGCGTAACACTTTTCCGTGAAAAACCCATTTTTCAGGCATTTGGTGCGGAACAATTTCACAAAAACACTTTCTTGTCTCATCAGCCTCTTCCTTGATAATGGTGGAAACGGGTTTCCTATTGGGGGCTTATGAGAAATGGATTTTCTTAGAAACCTTTTCCCTCTTTTCCTCACTCTTGTCTATTTCAACCAAAAACCCTACAATTCTTTCATTTTCTATTTCTTTAAATAAATTCTTATTTAATATTTAATAAATAATATACATGTTGTGTTATTTTTTTCAAAAACTTATTTTACCAAATAAGAAAACTTGATTTTCTATAAGGAATATACAACTACACCAAACAACATTAGCATCAATTCAATGAGGAAATCTTTTTTGGCACCAAACGTGAATTTCTGAATTCTACGGAAATCTTTTTCTAAGGTTTTCATTTCTATTGCTGACATGACAATTTTCCTTTTCCGTTGAAAGGATGTGTACACAAACATGCCCTAAAGAATCGAGAAGAAGCATCCAAAGGGAGAATCTTTAAGCTTCAATTGGCGGCAAGAAAATGGAAGTCAATAAAGAAAACAATATATCAACTTATCAGTTCAAGACAATGCAAAACATTAGATGACTTTGATTTTTCTATCCAGGAGATGTAATGAGGGTGAGAATCAATATAATGTAGGGCCATCTTGCCAACAGTAAATTAAAGGCCCCCACTTATACAAAGCTACAAACTACAAATAGTAAAACCCAAGCGCAGTGGTGTAAATCTTTACCTCACTGTACGTCCATGTTTAATTGGCCTTTGTGGCACCCTTTCTTTGTTAAGACCTTGGACATGGCATCTATGATATCCGGATGCTTCAAGATGTATGTAAATTATGTTGAGTCTTCACTCTTTGATGCTAAATTTTGGGAAATTTTCAAAAAGGTATTAGGACTTTTGAGAAGTTTTCAAGATTTATATTATGTTGCGTCGTCTCGTCGTCTCATAATTGCTTATTTCAAAAGGGTTGATAAGTTTTTCAGTCGAGTTTCAAATTTTATATGAAGTCTTAAATGTCATCCTTTAAAATAATGATTAATTTAGGGTATTCTATATAAAGTCTTAAATGTCATCCTTTAAAATAATGATTAATTTAGGGTTTTCCAACTATCCTCTCTTTTTCATCTTTTTCCTTCTTCCTTCTCCCTTTGACCCAACCACATCCACCTCCTTCTCCCTTCACCCAAAAGTGGAACTAGGAGAGGGGGCGGCCATGGTCCCCCAAAAATTTCAAATTACCCCTTTATGATAAGGAAAATCATGTGTTTTTTTAACATTGCCCCCCACCCCACACCCCAGATTTGGAAAAAGATAAAAAAGCCAAAGAGGTCCAGAGGGAACTGATTCCAAGATATGACGGTCCTTAATTTTGAGATAGTGTCTAAAGTGAGAAAATGGGCATACAGACTGAATCTACCTTCACTAGTCAGCAAAAGCTACCAGTAGCCATGAGCTTGGAAAAAAAGAGAAGAGGGCATTTAAGCCAATAAAGAAGCATTTGTGAAAAAAATCGTCATTTTTATGGTATCACAGCCAAGAGAGCTGAGTACTAGAAAAGAGCCCGCACATACACTAACAGAATCCTACACATATGGGAAAGAAAGCCCAAACACGTATAAAAAATGACATATCCAAGGTTCAAACCCTAAATAGTTAGGTGTGAACTGCCTGGTTAAGAAGCCGTTATCGTCAAAAAAGATTATTGTTGATAGTGGGAAAAATTTTATTTTTTGAAAACTCACAAAAACACTAAAATCTTTTCTGAAAATCTTCTTGAACTTTTGGGTAAAATCTATGTTCCACAAGTATCGATTGCATGTCCCTACTCCCCAAGGTATCCATGTTATATTTGAGTCTCATAGATTGGTATTAATATGAAAAAAAAAAAAAAATGCATCTACATCAACACTCGACAAACAGTATTTGTATAATGATTTTGATGTGAAGAGATGAATAATAAAACCAAGGATTCGCAAAGCTGGATTGTTGTCCGTAGTTAGGTGATTAAACGAGACCTCAGACGAGATAAAATATAGACTATGCGAGAGCTGGCTAGCATTTTCACTCATATATTGCAATGGAGTAATGCACTCTACCACAGCACTGGCTGTGGACGTCCATGGAATCCAGGTTTACTCATGGTTTCAAACCTTGCCTTCAGAAATCCCATGAGCTCCTCAAGTCACTGGTTAAAATATAAACTGTTCAAATTAAATGTCTACTCAAAAGAAGTCATAAATCAATCTCAAGGAAAATCTTAGCAAGATTTCATTCTGATCTTCCATCTCAGCAGATCTTCAAAACGAGGGCAAAGGAATTACAATGATTTACAAGTCATCAATCATGACTGACAATCGCATCAGGAATTTCTCAATAAAGCATCTCGTGCAACTCTAAATCAAGAAGCATGCAGACAAAAAGAGAGAAAAACCTGCTTTTGAGTATGTTTGTATAAACAACGTAGTAGTTCTGCGAGAAAGAGTAAAATTGTTTTTACTTTTCTTGCAATGCACTGTGTAAGGTTGTTTGATGGAAACGGATTCCTTATTTGGACCAATTAAGAGATGCCTCTCCCATGTGGCATCCCCTGATTGGTCCCAACGGAGAAATTAGGGGATCCGGTTCCATTGTGTGATATGTTTAGCCATATAGGCAGGAGGCCTGCTTTTGACTTTTGAGCCTCTTGATGATGTGTTTGCCCCAACTTGGCTCATGTCAACTTTTGTTAATTTATGTTCGAAAATGTTCTCCTATAAGTGCAGCCTATAGATAGCTTATATGCAGTCCAGCGTATGGGACCCATTTAGATGAAATTTATCAATGAAACGAGAGCAGATGGAAAATCTCCTTATGAATGAGTGGGATATAAAAAAGCAGCCACACCAGATTATGCTAGCCCTTTATTTAACAGACTTAAAAGTTAAATGACATCTTAATCATAGATTTTCTTGATATTTAATCAAACGGTGAGTAAAAGTTCAGTGAGTGTAAAATTAGGCTTGCTGCCATATCACGAGAAGAAAAGAGTAAAGGGGCTGCATTGATGAAGGTTGGCCCAAGTGGGCCTTAGTGTTGGATCGTAGACCGTACTTGAAGTTGCTCGTCATGGAACATTTTCCATTGAGTCTGGATCTGGTGAGGTAAAACCTTATGGTGATCGTAGGTGGACTAACCATGATCCGCTACGTCATCGTGGGGCAGCTTGCGTTGCACGCGGCTAGCTGCCTATGTCTAGGGATTAAGAGTTAATCAGATGATATCGATGATCGATGTGATTAATTGGGTCATAGGGATAATAAGAGATGGATTTGCATTGGTTAGACGGTTGATACTATTTTCTAATAGATCCATGGATATAATTGACAGAGGGGCTTGTTTGTAGTAATTTGAAAGTTTAAGGTCTTCTTATAAAATCCCTAGGATCGGAGTGCAATTGCATTTATATATAGTGGAGGTAACAACAATTAATTGTTGGTAAGGAATAGGGCTGTCAATCCAACCCTTCGGTGAGGGGGCCCGGCCTGGCTCAGCCCATGAAGGCCATAAAATGAAGGGCTTTATTTTTTGTCTTAAAGCCCGAAGGTAGGGTAGGGCTCTATTTTGAGAAGTCCGCAGTGTTGAGGGCCGAGCTAAGGCTAAACTCATCCAATCTAAGAGAGCCCAGCCCTCAATTTATTAAATATGTAAATTTTTTGAACTACTTTAAAATTTTGCAAGAAGTAAGTACCCATCTATTCATTTATTTTTACCATAAGTAATTAGAATACGTAGTTTATTGATACAAACGTTAGATAGTGTAGATATCTTTTGTAGAAATATGGCTTGAAAAATGAAGGAAAATCTTGATAAATATCGAGAGCAATCTAATAAAGTTTTTAAAATTGTCATACTAAGAGTATTGTGTGATTTATGATACACTGCCACAACATTGTCAAATGTGAATAAAGTTAATTTAGTAAAAAAAAGTTACTAAGTTTGAAGATGATTTTTTAATATTTGAGGAATAAATGACTTGGACAATTATTTTGGAGGAAAAATCTGAATTAGATTGTTATTTGGAGGAGCTAATGGATAAATCTATAAATTTCAATATATCGGATTGGTGGAAAGTTAATTCAACAAAATATCCAATTATTTCAAGAATGACTTGTGATATTTTAGCAATTCCAGTACTTTCTACAGTTTCTTTTTTTTGAATCGGCATTTAGTACAGGAGAAAGAGTATTTGACCGGTATAAGAGTTGTTTAAAATCTGAAACTGTAGAAGTCTGAATTTGTGGATAAGATTGGATACATTTGTAGAAACACAATGATTATAATTCATTAGATGATCTTTTAGATATTCTAAAAGTTGATTGAATAATTAAATAAAGAACTATTCTTATTTTTTTAATATGTATTATCTTTATAGAATTATTATTATATGATTTATGTTTTATATTATATAAATTATTTTATCCCACCACTAGCTTGTAACTAAAAGAAAGTCTTTAACTCTATTATATTGTTTTTTGCATTGCATTGCTGGTCCTTAGATCAGACAAAGGAGGAGGGTTAGCATTAAGTTGGAAGTCAATAGTTGCAAAGGAAAAAATTATTTTTGTGAATAAAAAAAATATTCCTTTCTTTTGGCCCTGGCCTCGCCCTGCCCCTTGAGGGTAGGGTAAGGGCCTAAAAATTATAAGCCCGCCTTAAAAGTAGAGGGCTTTTGCTCGCTTAGGCCCGACCCGCACATGTGAGGGTATAATAAGGGTTTACTTCGGCCCGGCCCGGCCCTTTGAAAGCCATAGTTGCATGAGATGTGGGATCCAAATGCTTCAGTTGGAGCCAGATCCAAAGAACCCTTAGTGGTCCCTATGCTAGCCCTAAGTGAGAAACTTATATTAAAAAAATAACTCTTAAGAAAAAGAGGAGTGAAACTATGACTCATAAGAGAACTAGGGCTTTGAGACTATTTAACTGACGTCTAACCCTCTCTTCTCTCCTTGGGTTTCTCTAGTTTGAGTGTTCTGAGGGTTTTTTCTTCTCAATTGAGATCCCACCATACTTACTTAGAAAACCTCTCAATTGGGAAATAATAGTGTGGAGGACTGTGGGGTTTAAGAGATTGCGTCTGCAAAATGATTTTACGAAGTTAAAGATCAAAAATTCAATTTTAGCACAACAAAGCTCCTCATATATACATCTGCACGTAGTTGTCTCTAGATCTAGATATTACTCGTTTAGATCTATCTTTCTAGATAGATCTGAGATATTAACACACTATGATAAGAATTTTAAGTGGATGAGAGCTTTTAAAATCCCATCAAAAATGCCCACCAACTTACAACAATGTCTTACTTATACGACACGACCCTATTGTCATTTCTATAAACAAGCACTAAGCAAACACGTCGATGAGCGGACTGTTGAAGATTCTTTTCGGTTCTTGTGACACCCATCAGTTCAATTTACACATTTGCGTCCAAAACCGGATCCTGTGCACAAGCACACAGAATTTTCTGTCGGCAGCCAATTAAATCAGTCAGTGGGGCCCAATCCTTTGAAAATCAAACCACACAAGGTTGCTCTTCAGTTCAGTTCCCCTTTATTTGGTGAATTGGGACCCCACCAAAGATGAAGGCATCTTAGATGAAAATTCGAAGGGGGAACATCTGTACGCGAATATTCACATCTTTTGGGCCATGCCTAACCCCTACGATGGTCCACAGATCCAATGATAGGGACCATGGATTTGGAGGCTATTCATTTTCTCTCTTTCCTTATTCAATTTCCATAGAAGAAGAGGTTAATTGATAGTTATTATCGGAGGGGTGTTCATGGGCCGGGCAGGGCTAAGGCATATCTAGATCAGGCCCCGAATTTAGAAACACCTGCCCAAGCCCGACACGGGCCATAAAAGCCAGGCCCGAGCCCGCATATTTAATCAATTCGGCCAAGCCAAACCCTTTTTTTTTTTTTTTTTTTTTTTTCACTTTTATGGGCATTTGAGCAATTGTTTGAGTAAATAAACAAAATCAATGCATTCCTTACACTGGCCGGGATTTGGGCTTTCTATCCGTTAAACTAAGCCCGGCCCAAAGCCGAGTGGGCTGGACCGGGCTCGGGCTGGCCTGGCCCATGATCATCCCAACATTTTTGGATCAAAATCTTTGATCTTCATTTTTACCCACTTTCATTATAAATTTATATGTATTAAAAATTCCTATTCCATACAGCTCGGGGTGGCAGAGCCCAAATTCTTCTGGGTGTGATGTCAGTGCAGTGTTCAAGAAACGGTGGGCTTTAAAATCTAATTTCTTTTTTTTTTTTTTTCCATAGTTTTCAATGATATCCAAATAATAATCCGATATATGAAAATAACTCAACAACTTTCATGACATAATTTTAGGTACCTTCTTGAGTCCAAATTAGCATGAGTCCAAACTACTGAAAAATAATAGATTTACTTATTTTAGCATTGAGAATTGTATCTCACTCCATTCACAATATGACTAATGTCAGATTATTAACACGCGACTCAATTGACCCATGGTTAATAATAAAAATTCTTTGATTTGTTAGTTGTGAGCATTTGATAGGCTACAATGCTAAGTAGGCATGGACGGTGAAGAGGGGAGCATTGAATCCATTCATCAAGTGGGAAAGGTGAATACTTGGAGTGTTTCACTTATGCTTGTCCAGGGTTCTTCCCATCATAAGAATGGACATATGGTTAAGAATATTATATGCTTCCTCTCATAATAGTACTAACTCTTATTAGAGTAAAATTTAGAATCTGTCATCGACACACATTTTGGGAAGCCTGAAAATCATTTTGGGAGGCCTGAATTTTCAATGGTAGAGCTTATTACGGAGAAAAGCCAACCCAACCACCAACCCCACCCCACGCGCCCTCCCCCCCGGCTCACACTCCCTACTCTTAGCTTCTATATCCATTCCTCCAATTACAAATCCCATTCAAGCTCAACTTCTTCCTTCCATGAAAAATAAAACCCTTCTCGTATTCTAAAAGAAGGAAGAAGTGGGTAGACAAGTCCAGTCCAAAGTCTCTACTCAGAAATGCAAAATCCAACCACATTCCAACCCGTCAGTCACCAACTGGTTGTGGAGCAGGAGCACCTGAAATGCCCTCGCTGCGACTCAACCAACACCAAATTCTGCTACTACAACAACTACAATCTCTCCCAACCTCGCCATTTCTGCAAGAACTGCAGACGCTACTGGACTAAAGGTGGTTCTCTTCGCAACATTCCCGTGGGAGGTGGCAGCCGCAAGAACAAGCAGAGGACGCACCCAAAACGCTCTTCCTCCTCTTCCTCAGCTCCTCAACCAGTTCCACAGCCCCAGATGCCAGCCATGATCTACCCCGCAATGACTGGGATCGATCAGGACTGTCGAATGCTCAACATCCCCGGGAGCTTCAGCTCCCTCTTGAACTCAAATGGGCAGCATGGGAGTCTGATGGAAAGCATGAATCCGACTAGTTCAAGTGTTCCAAGAGTGCAATTCGGGGATTTTCTGGAGAACCCATATCTAGGTATGAATTCAAATTTGATGGGGGACCCTGGATTGGATTTGCAGACCACAAGCAACCCAGAAACGGTCTTGGGCTTGCAGGGTGAATCGAGCTGTTGGAGTGGTGGTGGTGGTGGAAATGGGTGGCCTGATCTTGCCATTTACACACCAGGCTCGGACTTTCAATAAATGATGATTTAAGTATTTATGCGCTTCTATGGCTTTTTGGGTTTTAATCTGTTTTACTCAGGCTATGTGGTGATGGAGAGATGAATATGCTTAGATTTCGGCTATTCTTTGATTTTGATTTTTTTTTTTCTGTTTTGGTTTGATGAAGGCATGCTGTTAGTTTTTCTTATGGTGTTATGTATTTGTGTGATGTCTGTTTTTGGAAGTTTAATTATGTTATAGATTGTCTTCAAGGAGTGTAATCTTTATAGTAAATGTATGGATGGATGCAGCAAGAGAATGTTGCCTCTTGTTTTCTTTCCCTTATGAGAGTGAAAATTTTGTTTATTTTTTGTAGTCTGTGTGCAGAAGTAGAAAATTTCTCTAAATCCAGAAAAAAAAAAAAAATTAGTAGGGACCATCTTTGAAACCCAAGCCATTCGGAATACATGCTAACCCAAATTTAACTTTAATTAGAGTTGTTGGGCCAACCATAGAGTGTTTACACATGATTAATTTAACTACATGAGCTGGCATTGATTTTTGAGCGGCTTGGATTTCAAAGATGGGCTCCCTGATTAATAGGATTGGCCTCAGGATCTATGTCAGATTCTTCTAAGTAGGATAACATATATGAAGGGATTAAGAATACTAGATGGTGCTGGGGCACCACATTATTGTTTTACCACATGTGATGGAGATTGCAAGCTGGCATATTAATCGTAAGCAGAGGAAGTTTCTATTTGAAATGACAAAGGCCCTACACAGATATAGTTAATAGTAGATTAGTGAAACTTGGTGACAGTCTTGTTTAATGGAAGAATGACAATGAACAGATTTTCTGTGGCTTTCCATGCAAATCCTTTGAGTGTTAAAATCGAATCAACCCACTATGATCAAACCAAGTCATCGAGATTCAAGATTATGTGCAACCAACTTATGTATGTAGGTGCTTAGCCTTGAGTAACAAATTGATTCATTACTTCACCAATTTGAATAGATGGGAACAATACAAGTGATATGTAAGACATCCAACATCATTTTAATATCCCCACCTCTCATCTCCCGTGGCTTGAACAATCTTTATAGCTCATCCCATCTTTGAATGGCCAGAAACAGAGAAACTACCAACCATCTTATCTTAGGGCTGATTTGTTTGGCCGTACATATGTCTAACCAAGATTCCCCTGGATTGTGAATTCCCAGCAATAATGATAGTTGATGTCCCCACAAAAATCTAAATCTCCTATTTGAATGGTGATACTTTATAAAACCTATGTGAGAAATGTCACTTTTGACTAGTAAAATTTTTCAAATTCTCAGTTTCAAAGATGCTATTTTGTATTTGAGCATTTGTGAAACTAAGCGAGGGCAGTTGGTGAATTGATAAACCCCCTAATAATAATTCTGTAATTCTTGCAAATATACATGCATGCATGATTGTTTTGTGGAATTTCTGACTGAGGATTACAAGTATTGGAGATTTTTGAAGCTGGTGTTAGATCATGTCTCTAAAGCATTTGAAATCCTCTGTCTGAAGGCCAAACTTAAAACCTCTTGAAAAGCCACTTTGACCTCCAAAATTCTAGAAATCCCAATTCCCATTTGAATGCCTTCCTGAGCATTTTGAAAACCAATTAAAGAGATGTGATTTGGAGAATTCAGCATCCTCCCCAGTCAACGAATCCTTAAAATCCCTTTGACCACAGAGCTCCTCAACATGGCACCTCATATTTTATCGCTATCAGTGAATGCTGCACCTATCAATGTCTACTAGTGTGTTTTCTGAAGGATGAGCATGTGTGCATGCATGTGTCACACACCTGAAAGGTTCCTCTGTATTGCGACTTGCGAGTATGACCCGTGTACAGCATTATCATCAAGTTGGTTTAACAGTGGTGGGCCACACCCATCATGGTTGGCAAATGGATGCACCAAAACATCATTTCATCCTTCTCATTTTGTTTCCATGCCTTGTAACATGGCGTTGGTTCCGCAGTTCGTAGAAGACAAGCACGCGTGAGGCATGCCTATGTGAGTTGACATTATCATCAAACTACTCAATTTGAATTTTTTTTTTTTTTTTTTACAATTTCTGTGGATTATTTTATTAGGCTGATTAAGTAGTAGTGTTTGGAATAATAATTATTGAGATTCTTTAAATTTAACATGAAGGGTTGGATTTGGAAATAACTAATGGGATCAATGATGAATGTCAATGTAAAGACAAACTACATAAATTGTTATGGGATTAATGGCTGACACTTTGGTTTCAAAGGCATTTTCCTTGGATATTTATATAGTAGCCCTGCTATTTGGACGGAATTTGGGACCGATCTTTGGACCGGTCCCAAAGTTCCAGTCCAAGGAACTTTGGGACCGGTCCAAAGATCGGTCCCAAAGTTCCGTCCAAATAGCATTTTTCTTTATATAGAGCTAGATGCTAGAGAAAGAAGCACTGACAAACTACAGTTCTTGCTATAAATATGTACTAAGCATAATGACCTATGGCTAGGCTGCCTGTTCCATCTTACTATTTTTTAATATTTTTTAATAAATAATAATATATTGATCTTGTGTGGTGTAATGGTAAAGTTAGTTATTGTAACCTGCAAAAAATCATGAGTTCCAAGTCTCACAACTTAAAATTTTTCATTTTTGGCTTTTTACCGAGGCTCGAATAAATTAAATCAAAATTGAAAGAAGTATGGCTAAAATTGAATCCAAATCCTCGACTTTAATATATTATAATATGTTAGGAGGGATCAGGGATGTGTCAAATTAAAATAGAAATAATATGATTAAGATAATTCAAGATTTTAAACATTAAGATTAAGAGACTTCATTTTTAAATTGGTTGGGTGTGAAGAGAGAGAGAGAGAGAGAGAGAGAGAGAGAGAGAGAGAGCGTACTATAAAAAAAAGTGTACAATTTCATGTTCAAGAAATTAAGGGGGGGGGGGGGGGGGGGGGGGGGGGGGTGTTTGATAAAAACACCTTTAATGAAATATTGGAAAAGGCTATCATAAATTATCAAGTTGCTTGAAAATTGATTATAAACAGGAATAAACAGGAATGAGTGGAAAATAAAACCATCTTAGATCACTCTAATTAGGGTATGTTTATATGGCCATTTTTCCAATGAAAAAGCATGGGGAAAAAATATAATTTCATATAATACTGAAAGTTTCACGTTTTATGCACCCGATTTTCCACGAGAAAAAGCAAAAAAGTAGCATTTCTACAATTTTATGAAAACGTATTGGGTAGATTCTACAAAAGTGATTTTTTTGCAGCTCCGCACAAACATGCCCACCAATTGAAGTGTCTGGATGACCTAAGTGGGGATCCACAGGTTCAAAAATCAGGTCTTGAAATCTGAAACCCTTTGCAAAATCTCTTATTAAAGACCAAATAATCAATAAACTGCTCTCTCTCTCTCTCAAGTTCTACTTCTGTTCTTCCTTATTAGCTTCCAACAGGGTGGTGTTCTTGAAGGCTCATTCTTCTTCTTATCCGGGTATGTGCTTCTGTTCATGCTTACATTTTATTGCATATTCTAAATCAAGTTCATGAATGAAAAGCATTGACTTTCAAATAGAGATTTATGCCTCCAACCAAAAATATAATTTTTATCTAAAAACCTTCTAACCTCTTTCAATGAAAGTTTTTGTTTCCGATAAAAAAAAATACAAAGAAGTTGGTAATTTGGTATTATTTATCTTTTCCTTTGGGTATTGTAAATCCAGATTTATTTGATTAAGTGGAAGCTCATAATCAAACAGGAAAAGGGTTATCAGTATAATCATCCAAAAGTTGAGATGAATGATCAATCATCCAATTCCCCCAGTAAAAAGATTATTATCACTTTTGAAGTGTCATGTTCAAGTTAATATAGATTAGAGGGCTAAAGTTTCTGCAAAGTTGAGCTTGGGGCTATTGTACCCTGAAATTTATATTAAAAATAAAATTATACTTGTCAAAAAGATGTCCCTATTAGGACCATCTGATTTGGAAAATTTTAAAGCTTTGAACAAATCTGACCAGGTTATGGCACATCAATCTTATAGGGTCAATAGATTTTGTTGTGAAACATTGCATTTGACTCTTTTGATGGTCCCAAAGTGGTCTATTTACACAATTAAGACACCTGAATCTGACTGGGGAAGCTTTTAGGCTGAGAATGTGTTGCCGGCATAACTTTGGGTCTGCCTAGGTACAGCATCTAAGCTTAATTTTTCAGGCAGGGGCCAATGACTTTTTTTTTTTTTGGGGTAATAGGGGGCCAATGAGTTTTGGTGTACAGCTTTACGTACAAAAAGTCTGCTTTTACTGTTGGATAGTTTGGATCGACAGATACAGCATTCCCAGTGATGGCCTATACATTGAATTTTCGTGTTGTTTGTACACAAAAACACTATTGTTCAAATTAGATGTACATGGCTGCTGTTTTGAGCTAACAGTTCATCTAATTATTGACCACTGTAGCTATTCATGTCTCGGTTGTCACCCATTCTTTGTTAGAATGCCAATTAACAGTTACCTAATTGTGTTTTCACATTGCATTCTTGTAGGTTTTATTTTCTGATTAGTTTTCTGTTTTAAAGGACTTGCAAATTGATTTCTTTGCAGACCATGAGTTTTCAGCTTTCTAGGGCCTTGATGAAAATCTCAGTATTGGGATAAAAATTTTTGTTGTACCCTCTCTGGACTGAATTTTGTTGTACCCTCTCTGGACTGGGATGCCCTGTATTTATATTAATGTTTATAATGTATGATTACATGAATAACACTCTCAAAGGGTTTAAAGAGGGGATATATGCAAGGTTAGATGGGAAAGAAGTTAAGAACAAATTTACAAGTAGTTATCGAGAAAGAATTACTCTGGTAAAGGTATCATGCTCTACTGGTCTACCAAAATCCGCACTCTCTTCACATTAGATACCATATAGGAAAGTCATTTCTCATATTACAGAAAATTCGAGGCTTAGTCAACATTTTATTTATTTATATTAATTATCATTGTTTTGAGTAGACAACAGCTGAATCATTTGATGCAATTGCAGTGCACAAATTTTAGAGTTTGACAATCTATAGAAGATTTATTAGAAATTGTCTAAAAAACACCTTCGACGCATCGAATTAGTAGCTCATTCATTCGTAATAAAAAAAATTTAATCCCAATGGACAGCACAATTAGCTAAGACCACGGCTCAAAAACCGAAGGTTGTGGTTTGCGTTCTCCTTGCAGGCCACTTGCTCAGCCAAGACCCTTACTTAATTACCCAATACTTGGTTGAGGCAGGGACTACCCTAGTTGGTTCTGAAAGAGGTCAAACACCCACGTCAGCAAAAAAAGCTTTAACCCCTGGCTCCATAACTGAACTAGGATCTAAATGAATATTGCATAAATCACCATTTGGTATAGAGTTATGCTGTGCAGAATACGGTGATAAGAATAGTTGCTAAAAAATGCTTTGACTCTGTCCAAAGTTCCACCCAAAGTTCACCATAAACTAACCTCATTCCTTAAAAGGAAAAAAAAAAAAAAAAAAAAAGGAAAGACTTAAAAGAGAGGATACAAGATGGGTTTTTTTTTTTCCCTTTTTCCTTTTAAATGGCTTACATGCAAAGTGTGAACCTAAACCAAATAGGCTCCTCTATTAGAATCCAAAACCTGTAACAATCTAAATTCTTCTGCATTACAGCTTAAACCCATGGAAGAGGCTTCCAAACTAGCTCCCAAGCAAAGTCTTGAGAAAGCTAAGAAGGGATTGTTGCAGAGTAATGAGCTGTACCAAGTATCTTCCATGCTAAATCTCTTTATTTCTTTATTTGGGTTTCATCGTTGTTCCTTTTTGATGTTTTTATGATCATTGTTTCTCCTAATTTTGATTTCTTTTTGTAGTATATACTGGAGACCAGCGTATATCTGAGAGAGCCAGAATTGCTCAAGGAGTTGAGAGATGCTACTACCAGCCATCCATTGTAATATATCATCACATTTAAACCTTATCTAGCTTCTTTTTTTTTCCATTACAATGATGATGGTTTTCATGTGTGTTGAGGTCAACGTCCACCCTCGCTCCTAAGCGGTCATAATTGTTGTCGAGTCATCGCCTTAACCATAAAATCATTGTTGTGCCGTTTTCCATCACCAATCGGTTTTGGAATAAGTGATAGCTAAATGGGGTGTAAGATCTTACAAGTGGTATCAGAGCCTGGTTTTGCGAGTCACAGAACACGGGTTTTACGAGTTGTGCAGCAGGAGTTGCGGCAGGTGTGCCGTAAAACCTTTGTTGTGCTGATAAGTGGTAGCTCAATGGATTGTAAGATCCTACAATATGGTTCTTTACCGGATTTTTATCAAATCTGAAAACTAGGACTCGAATGGGCAAGAAGAAGAAAAAATCAAGAAAGATGATATTTGTTATTGATAACCACAGCCTTGTGAACTATAAAGGGCTTCCGGCTATGAATGGCCTTCCAATTTACCATGCTCAACTGCAATGCCATACAGGGGTAATCCAAGGCATGTTTGAATTTGACCCAAATCGTTAACAAAACGGAGATTTTGGTAGGAAAACACGAGGAGCCCAATAAATCATTAAATCTATTTTAACTTCTCAACCCCAAATCCATGTCTGGAGTGTGTGTTTGCGCTGTGTGTAGTAGTAGGGAAGCATCATATCTGGAAGTTTTAGTTCTCTCTGTGTATTATGAATTTATTAGCATCTTGATATATATTGGGTTGTTGAATTGTCTTTTTAGGAGTGGTATTGCTACTGCACCTGATGGAGGACAACTGATGGCCTTGCTTTTAAAGCTTATCAATGCAAAGAAGACGATTGAGATAGGAGTTTTCACTGGATACTCTCTTTTACTTACAGCTCTTTCTATTCCTGATGATGGCAAAGTCTGTCTATCCCTTATATCCATCTTATATATGCAAGTTAATGTGTCTTTTTTTTTTTTTTTGGGTGTGTGTTCTTTTCCTATGTAGTGTATTTCTTTCTACTTATGACCAAACTTAATGCTGCAGATCATAGCCATCGACAAGAATCAGGAAGCATATGAGATAGGTTTGCCAATTATCAAGAAGGCTGGGGTTGAACACAAGATTGATTTCATCGATTCTCTTGCCCTTCCTGTTCTTGATAAGTTGCTGGAAATTGTAAGTACAATCTCTGATCACATGTTTAAATACAACTTCAACCAGACGTCTGTAATCCTAAAAAATCAGAAGCACAATATGTCAGCCACTGTCATTGAGGATACTCCCTACCAAAACACTATGCAAATGCATATAAGCGTGTCCTAGTGTAATAATTTTCTGTTCTGCTTGCTACTTCCTGCATAATTTTTCTTCTATCTCCATTGTTTGATTTTTGTGAGGTGGTGTGGTTGCAGCCAACTAACGAGGGGTCTTTTGACTTTGCCTATGTCGATGCGGACAAGATTAACTACTGGAATTACCATGAGAGGCTGCTAAAATTGGTTAGGATTGGGGGGATCATTGCATATGATAATACACTATGGGGAGGAACGGTTACCTTGCCCGATGACTCTTCAGTGCCAGATTACTTGAAAGCGTCGTGGCCTCACATAATCAAGTTTAACAAATCATTGGCTTCTGATCCTCGCGTTCAGATATCTCAAGTGCCATTAGGTGATGGGGTCACGATCTGTCTACGCCTCTACTGATGTTAAGCTTTTGGTCTGGTTCTGACTCACCAATCTTCCTTACTAATGTATCCCCTCTATGTATGAGAGCTCTAGACTATGAATGAAATGAGCAGGTCAGTCAGACCTTTATCCCTATTTTTAATCATTCACAGCCCTTGGGCCGGACTAATCCCTATAAGCCGGGAGAAGCATGGTAAATCCCCTGTAGCCCCAGTATGGTAAGACTTTTCAGTTTTCACCCATGACAAATTTGTGACACTCTTAATATGACATAAACTTGATCACAAAATACTCATTTATAAATTTTATATAATTAATTAATATAAAACAATAGTACATGTGGCATTATGGTGCAATTGTTTTATAACCTATGAAGTTAAATTATGGTTGACCCATGCAAAAATAATATCTAGTGGCCAGTTTAATATATGGTTTCTTTTAAACTAATTAAGCTAACCACTCCGCCACACAACAATTTTATGTAAATGTTTATCAAAGAGATTTTAAAAGTAGTTGGATGGAGTGGGACCCCAGCCATGTTCGGTCTTATAATTGCTTATGAACATTCATGCCACACAAGTTAGACTTTAGTAGGTATGATATATTCATAAAGCTAGTTATGATTTTTTAATGTTGACTCTTGTTATATTATAAATTGTTACTATTTTTTTCTTCTATTTTTGCATGTTATGCAACGTTGAGCATGGGTAGTCAAGCTTTTGAGTAAGTCATTATATACAATTTCATTATCTAGAAACTTCACTTACCATTGGGTTAAATCTTAAAAAAAAATATATGACTAAGATGCAATTATGCTTTGAGGCTGTTAAATCAATAGCTAGGATAATTTGATGGGGATGATTTTATGGCTTTCCCTTGTCCACAATGCATGTGATCTTTTCGTGTGTCACCTTTGCATTGATAGATATATATCTAACTGGTCCCCATGATATAGTATGCTCATAGAGAACATATATAAATATGAAAACTCTCCTAAATATGTCTTTCATTATAGACATTTGATGGATTCCCCTTTTTAGGCATGTTGGATCCCGCCTAATGATCAATCTAACCAACCTTACACTCACTACTCCACATGAATTGGCCCCAGCCCCAACCCCAACCCAAGTTTGACACTCATCCAAAGACTAAACATGAATCATAGGATAAAATCCATTAGCCCGCTTGGAGAGCCAACATTAACCAATTTATAAATGAAAGAATATTCTCTCTAAATGCAAATATAGATGACAAATACACTCCATAAACCTTGTGAAATCAACATCCAAACTTTGGGTATCTTCCCTTTTTTTAGGAAAAAAGATGGGACTTTTTTTTAAACAATTACAATTCGGCATTATATTGGAGAATATTAATCCCAAAGACCACCTCTCCAATCCCCTTAAAAAAAAAAAAAAAAAAGAAGCTTAAATCCGGTACCTGAAAGCAGAAATTTGGGGTCTGCCCATGTACCCTTCAACTAACGAAAAAGATTTGGGATATCTTGGAAATGTGTACAGAGAGGGAGTGTGGGTTGGTTTGCTAAGTGAAGATTGAATTGTGGGCCTTCTCTATTTAAGGAGATAAAGGAAAAAAGTTAGCTCGCGTTCCAACTTGGTGGAGGAACACCTCAACCATTAGCTGCTATCTATCTCCTTCATCACACTTTAAAGGAGTTTATCAAGGCCTGTTTCTTTATTAGAATTTTTAGAATTCATGTCTGGAGGTTATCTGAGAATTCCAAATGTTGAAATTCTAAAATGCCACTGAATTCTGTCATTTCTGAATTCTACGTTTTATTTCCATCTGAATTCTTGCATGGGAATTTCCAAATCTCCAAATTTCATAAAACTCCTATTTCATTGCTATATAAATTCTAGACTGGAATTACACATTTTTTGCATTTAGCACATGGGACCCACCTTTTGTGGTTGTAAACTTGGGACTCAACTGTAAGAAACATGTTGACCCACCTCAGGTATATAGTACATGAGCCCATCTTTTAGAAACGAAAGTGTGAGACCCAATTTTATAAATTTGAGCATGGACCCATCTTTGATAGGAATTGCATGGGCCCAATTTTTATAATTGTGAATATGAGGCCCACTTTATTGTTGGTAGGAGGATTTACAGTTGGGTGCGGGAGTTCCAACCAAACTTCTTGGAGTTCCAGAATTTTGAAATGCTCTTGGAGGGGCTAGCATTTTGGAATTCCACCTTTTTGGCATTTGAGAATTTTGACTACCTTGAATATTGAGAATCCTATTAAAAGAACATTAAATTTCTGACAGGAATTCTTGAATCCACAAACAACCTGAATTCTTGTCAGAAATGCTTGTAAAGAAAAAGGCCCTAAGTATTCATGAAAACTCTCCTCTTGAAATTGAACTCATGACCTCATGACCAACGATCTTGATTCTATATTAAATTTTCTCAGTTAATCATTTGTACCAAAACTTTGAAGCGTTAGTAAAGGCATCATAAATATTTTTAAATACTCTTCTTCGGGTGGAGCCCACTCCTCAACAATAAATATTACATCTTTCCAACATTTTAGTATATGAAGAACTCACAATTCCATTATTTAGGGCCCGTTTGGTAATTTTATTGTAATAAAAATAAAGTAAAACACTGAATCAAGAGAGAATAAAATATAATTAAGTAATGATTGTATTTTTATTTTTAGTTATTTGATATGAAATCTTTTTGACTTTTTATATGGAGATGTAGAATTTTTTATTTTCTAGTGGAGAAAGGAAGCTGCTTTTTTATTTCTTTTTTAAAAGAAATGAAGGAATTTTGAAATCTTTCAAAAGGGCTCCTATCATGGCAAAATCTCAAAGGCTTCTCTGAATAAAAATTAGGTGGGGTCAAATCATGGTAAATAAAAATAAATAAATAGAGATTGTAAATTAAAAATAAATAAATAAAGAGAGTTAAATTGAAAGATGGAAGGATTACCAAAAAGGCCCAAGTATTCGAAAGCCTCCAAAAGAGTACTACAAATCCCAAAACATCTAAAGTGGTTGCCCTACGATTTCCTTATTAGAGTATCTTGTGTACTTTCGAAATGTGCTATGATTATGTTACATGCGCTCACAACTTATGCAGAGACCTTTTTACCAAAGAAAAACATAAAAAATTTTAAGCAGAGATACTCGTGCACACTGCGCACATACATGAAAAAAGAAAATTTTCAAAAAATTCTATCAGATATGATGGAATTTCTGGATGTTTTTCTGAAATTAAATATTTAGAAATTTCACTAAAATGCAAAAGGAATAGAGTTTTTGTATTCTTAAAGGTCAAAATAAACCTTTTATGTGTTTGGAATCTAAAAATATAAGTGAAGAAATATGGAATTCAGAAATTTCAAGAGACAACATGTCACATTTCCTTCTTGATAAACATTCCACTAAAGAAACAGGCCCTATGAATTTTCAGCTTGTAAAAATCTTTTGTAGATTTCCGGATATTTAAAATCTTTTTTTTATAAATGTTATAAAAATAATAATTTTCACAGAGCTTACTTCTTTTCAAGCCACCACACTAAGTGGTATTTTTTTTTTTTTCTAAAATTCCCAATGCACACATGCGGTTGGTACCTCAGTGTTACACACATGTTGAGGGAATCCCCCACTTCAGGTTGAATTTTTATTGCCTAACAAACTATAGGTGATTAGCCAAGGGCCCACTAGGCCTAGAAAGTAATAAGATTATTTGTAATCCTAAAAGGAAAACTGTATTTCTTTCTGCGCCCAAGAAGTATCACAACTGTGATGATCATTACAATGAAAATGTTTTTTCTAACATTTTTACCGATTGCCAAATTGGAACACTTGTTACTATCATTTGAATTTACAGTAATTCCCACCAAAGAACCATCTTCCCACTTTCACAATATTTGAGGCCCCATCAAAAATCAAGTGGCCTAATTTGAATCAGTTTGACTCGTATATATGTACTGTGTTATAACAAATTCACGATATTTTACATCAAACGTTTTAGATAGGGATGTAAATGGGTCTCCGATTTTCGATTATCAGGAGATTCCGACTCGTTAAAAATCGGGTCTGGGTCCTTTTTTAGGGCCCGATAAGAAAATGGGTCCGGGTGGGGTTCCACCTTGGTTCGGAAGCGTGGACTCGAGACCCGACATATTATCTAAATTTTCGAAAATATATCCTAAAAATCATATTTTTTTTTTTATTATCATTCTCTATTTAGATTCAGACCCGAATCTGGATCCATCTCATATATGATTCTGGTTCTGATTCTGGAGCTAAGAAATCGGTTCCGAAATCGTTTCGGTTCCAAGTCTGATTTCACCTTTTTCTTTAATGGTTCTAATTTCAAATACAGCACGGATGGGACTCAAACCGACGTGTTTACCACCCTAGTTTGAGTCCGGATAACCTATTGCAGATATTATATTTTCACCGTGAGTGGACCAATAACAGTCCACCACGTCATTCAAAAATTTAGGTGATTTTGAAGTGTAAAAAAATTTAAATCAAATAAAAAATAATTATTTAAATTTTTGGATAAAGTGATAGACTGTAATTCATCCACTGACGGTAAATATGTAATATCTGGTATAGGTAATCCGGACTCCCCCTCGTTTTAGATTGGACTTGATATTATTTTACGTTGATGCCAGCCTATTACCAGCTACTCTCTCGCGCGCCGCATCACCAACAGATAAAATCAAGTGCCCATCACCAGCCCACGTCGCCACAAACAAAATTTTGTTCACTGTCATTCCTCCTCCACTCTCTTTCGTCTCGAAGGTGTCTACATAAAGGCAGTGCCTTTTGGCTGCCAAATTATACTACTTTTGTTCCTCCTTGTTAGCTTTCAACAGGGTGTTGTTCTTCAAGGCTCTTCCTGCTTCCTATCTGAGTGTGTTCTTCTATTCATGCTTTGATTTTTATTGCATATTCAAAATCATCAAGTCCATGAATGAAAAGCATAGATCTTCAAATAGAGATCTAGGCTTCTTGGCATATCTATAAACCTTATAAATAGATAAGCAAACAGAAGTTGGTATTTGGGTTTTGTTAATCTTTTTCTTTTGGTCTTGTAAATCCAGATTTATTTGATTAGTCAGAAGCTCATAATCAAACTAGAAAAGGGTTATCAGTATAATTATCAAAAAGTTGAGATGAGTTATCAATCACCCAATTCCCCTATTTCATCTAATTATTGATAACTGAAGCAAGTCCTGTCTCAATTTTTCCACCCATTATTTTTTAGAATGTGAATTAATGTTACACCTCTTTGTGTTCTCACATTGCAGTCTTGTACATTTGGATTTGCTAATTGAGTTTTCATCTTTCTAGGGCCCTTAGATACCACATAGGAAAGTTATTTCTCATATTGCAGAATTCTCTTCTTCCCCACAAAATAAGAATGGAAAGCTCTTTGACTCTGTCCAAAGCTCCATACAAAGTTCTTCATAACCCAATTTCACTCATTAAAAGGAAAAAAAGAAAGATAAGGAAGGTTACAATGTTTTCCCCTTCTCTTAAATGGTATACATGCAGAGTGTAAATCTAGACCAAATAGCCTCCTCTATTAATTCCAAACCTAGTGACAACAATCTAACCTCTTTCTGCATTACAGTTGAAAGCCATGGAAGAGGCTTCCAAACTTGCTCCCAATCGAACTCTTAAGAATGCTGATAAGGGATTGTTGCAGAGTGATGAGCTATATCAGGTATCTTCCATCCTAAATCTCTTTATTTGGGTTTCTTTCTTGTTCTTGATGCCTTTATCATCATTGTTTCTCCTAGTTTTTATTTTATTTTATTTTATTTTTTGTTTTTTTTTGTAGTATGTACTGGAGACCAGTGTATATCCAAGAGAGCCGGAACTGCTCAAGGAGTTGAGAGAAGCTACTGCCAGCCATCCAATGTAATAGATAATCACATTCTAACCTTATCTAGCATTCTTTATCTCTTTTTTTTTTTTCTTAGGTATCAAGATGTTGGTTTTGATCTGGTTCCTTACCTGCCAATTTTCTATGGTCAACTGTAATGTCATGCATGAGTAATTCAAGGTGCATTTTGATTTAATCCAAATCGCTAGCAAAACAGAGATTTGGGTAGGAAATAAATCATTATATCCATCTAACTTTTCCACCCAAAATCAATTTCTGGAGCGTGTGTGTGGAGTGGGGGGAGGCATCATATATGCAAGTTTTTTATTAGGGTATCTAAACATACCTACCCTTAAATCTCTAAGTATATTCTGAATTTATTAGCATTTTGATGTATACTGGGACATTGTATTGTTTTTTTAGGAGTGAAATGGCTACTGCACCTGATGGAGGACAACTAATGGCCTTGCTTTTGAAACTTATCAATGCGAAGAAGACAATTGAGATTGGAGTTTTCACTGGATACTCTCTTTTACTTGCAGCTCTTTCCATTCCTGATGATGGCAAAGTCTGTCTATCCCTATACATCTTAATGTGTTTTTTTTGGTGTGTGTGTGTGTTTTTTTTTTCCTATGTAGTGTATTTCTTTCTATTTATGATCAAACTTAACGCTGCAGATCATAGCCATCGACAAGAATCAGGAAGCATATGAGATAGGTTTGCCAATTATCAAGAAGGCTGGGGTTGAACACAAGATTGATTTCATTGATTCTCTTGCCCTTCCCGTTCTTGATAAGTTGCTGGAAAATGTAAGTACAGTCTCTCCAATGTTTAAATACAACTTCTACTGTTATGCCATCTCTGTAGGAAAAGTTTGCCGTTTAAATACAACTTCAACATGACCTCTGTAATCCTTAAAAAACAGAAGCATATTATATCAGCCACTATAGTGGCACCATTTAACTTCAAAGTTGGCCCATCAGGATGATAAATGTCGGACCAAATTTTTATCAAATATCAGCTTCTTTTTCTCTGCTGCAAACTTGTCATAAACCCCATTCTGAATAAACCCAGCGATTTCTGAATAAACCCAGCATCGCTGAATCCACAGTAAAGATACTTTTAGTCCGTTTTTGGGGCTATACCTGGTGCATGTGGTGACTCAACTGATCAACCATGCCATATGCCTTTATGATAGCAAGCACAAATGAACTTTCTTACCTCGCAAGCAATGCACTTAACTTTGTAGCTTGACAATGTAGCTGTACTTGCCACAAACCATTTCCAACCCATTTCATGAAAAAAAAAAAAAGAACTTCTATCAATTTGATTTAATAGAGTAATGCAAGAGAGTAAATGGGCTATTTAGGAACATCTAACTTCCAAAAGTGCTCATCACTCAGAAGTTTCCAAAGATGACATATTTATGGCATTCTACTTAATTAAATCTGCTGATTTTAGGCATGACTGCATCATAAAAGTTTCTTCTTCTTCTTCTTCTTTTTGGGCTATGTTGGGCTACTGATCTTGACAACTCAGGGATCGATCCCTGAGCATGTGTGAAACCAAGGTGCCAACACAACTGAACCATGAGATGAGTTTTTGTGTCTATAGAATCAACCACAATTCATCTAAGAATAAGATACTCCCTGCCAAAACATTATGCATATGTATGGAAGCATGTCCTTCAGTTAAAATTTTCTCTGCTTGTGCTTCCGCATCTTATTTATTTCATCTCCATTGTTTAATTTTCGTGAGGTTGTGGTTGCAGCCAACAAATGAGGGGTCTTTTGACTTTGCGTATGTCGATGCGGACAAGATTAACTACTGGAATTATCATGAGAGGTTGCTAAAATTGGTAAGGATTTGGGGGGGTTATTGTATATGATAATACACTATGGGGAGGAACGGTTGCCATGCCTGAAGAGTTGGTGCCAGATGACAGGAAAGAGTCAAGGCTTCACACAATCAAGCTTAACAAATCATTGGCATCTGATCCTCGCATTCAGATGTCTCAAGTGCCGGCAGGTGATGGGGTCACAGTCTGTGTACGCATCTACTGATGTTATGCTTTTGGTCTGCTTCTGAATCACAATGATAACAAAGATTGCATCTGCTGTATTATGAAAGCTTAAGACTCTGAATAAAATAAGCAGGTCAGTCATACTATTCATACATGACAAAGCTCCTTTCATTAGTAGGTTCTGTTTCTTTTAAATTAATGGAATGATATGGTGTTGGGCCTACGAATAACAAGTTGCATTATTACTATTCCAAAAACAAAAAGAAAAAATTGCTATGGATAAATGAAATGAAGATTGGAGGTGGTAATGAGAAATGGGTTATGGGGAATGTGTTTTTACTAATCAGATTTGTAAAACTCGCCCAACACCGGATAATTTCTCTTTCCTTTTCCTTTTCTTAAACATGTTTATTTTATAATGAATGGTTTAATTTAAGTGAGGCCATGAATGATGGTTTGCGGTGCTCAGCTCCTTTGTTGTGGCATATGTTGATAAATTGGGACTGTCCATTTGGGTGTGATGGTGCCTAGGTTTGTTGGTAAGAGTACAAAATGCTGAACAAATATGAAACAGGGATGTCAAAACGCCTTTTTTGTCCATGCTTAAGCAGCAAATATGTTAGGAGAGGAGAAAATAGAGAAAAAGACGCCTGAAAAATAAAGAAGTCTAAGATGTTGATCATGAGTGATCCATCCATCTTGTCTGTTGGATATGAGGTGCTGCATGAACCAATTGCCCTAATAGCCGAGCTTTTTCTTCCATTGCCTAGGACTAAAACCTAGTCAGCCCGATGATAGGGTTGGTGCCTTGCCACTAATCCAACAGTGGATCATTTAGCTAATTTTGTTTAAGGAAAGATTCCCTATGGATGTTTTCTGTACCCATGGCTTAATTAATTTTTCTTGTCTTTTCTCATTGATGTAGGTTTCTGATGTAAGAAGATATTGATAAAACCTACTTTTTATTTCTATTTATCACATCTTTTCTTATGTGAGAATTTCTACAACCTCGTTATCTTGTTTATAGTGTAATAATTGTAGTGGTAATTTTTTTTTCATCTTCTGTTGGTAACCTGACTTGTGACAAAAATTGAAAAACTGGGGTAATGTTCTCCTTTGAGAAGAATGCATATTTCTTATATGCAGTCCAGCTCTTGGGGCCCACTAAGATGCCCATTGATTAGTGAGGTTAGGGTAAATGGAAAGGTCTTCTTATGGATAAAGGCCAGCAAAAAAATCAGCCATTTCAGTCATCTTAATCCTTAATTTAATAGCCATGAAGTTCAGTGGTCTTCTAACCATAAATTTCTTTGAGATTCAATCCAATGGTGGATAAAGGCAAGTAAAAAAAAATCAGCCATGTCATATCATCTTAATCCTTGATTTAATAGCCATAAAGTTTGGTGGTCTTCTAACCATAATTTCTTTGAGATTCAATCTAATGGTGGATAAATGTTTAATGAAAGTAAAACCGAGCCTTGTGCTAGATCATAGGGGTATGAGAATGGGAAAGGGCCTACATTGGTCAAAGGGCGGAGATCACAGAAAGTTAGATCGCATACATTGTTGCTCATAGAAGAACATTTCTCATTTAGTTAGGAGTATTTGACAGAATTCCCTGCGTTAGAACTTAGAAAGCATTACAGCCATTGCCCTCCAAGAATTTTTGACTCCCTATTTGAATGGTGAGAATATATAAAACCATTGCAGTGAAATGTCAATATATCACCTCTTGGTTATAGAATTTTAGGGGGACAACAATTGGGGATTTCATAATACCCCGGAGAATTCTCGGAATTCTTGAAAACAAAAGGCCCTCAGAGGTCACAATGCTAAGTACCTCCAACATTTCCACTGTGCTAATGAGCTCTTGTCACTGGAGTGCTATAATTGAAAGGCTTTTTCGTGTGAAACTCTCTTAGGAATTTTTAGGTTCGCCATGTGCAGGGCATAGAATGACATTGTAATTCTTGTTCTGCCTTCTGCCGTAATGCACCATCTTTAATTCTCATGTGTTGCTGGTTAGCCCTCAAAATTCCGTATATGGACAATCTTAACCATTGGATTTCAGGTTCTGGAATAATGTGATGAAACCAATCTGGGTTTTTTTGAATCATGGCCCACTTAAGAGAGGAAATTGCAAGTGTGCACAGTGTCGTTTCCAAACTCGGTTTGACGAAATGACTACTGGCCAAGTGGCTTTGAAGAGGCCCCCATGTCATACAGTTTAGGTCCCAAATGAAAGAAAATACAAGAGTCTCAGCATGTTTGATCCATATGAACTACATATTGTAGCGCCCCTGTTTGTTTGCATTAGAATGTATAGGAATTTTTTATTTTTTACTTTTGTAAAGGAATGCATAGGAATTGGATACATAATGTGGTTAGAAATAAAGATCATACGTGAATTTTCTAAAAAATGAGCATCAAATAGCTGCCTTTTTTAATTCTATTTCTCTAAAAGAAAATATTATTTGATGTTACATTTTCTGAAATTCACCTTTTGACCTTCATTTTTAACCACTTTAAGTAATTAATTCCCATATATTCTAATACAAACAAACTGATCGTGTTACTTAAATTCAGTAGAGCATGTTTGGTTGCAAGCTTTTGAAAATATCTTATAAAAATATGGGGATTCTATCGGCCAAAAAAGTGGTCATTTACATGGCCAGCTCAGATAACTCCTACCCTTTAAAAGTAAATTAAACAAGGAATTCAGAAAGAAAGGAAAGAATTCTGTAGAAGAGAAATGCTGTCAACCCAACAGAACCTTACAGTCACTAGCCTACCTTCATATACTTCAAACTGCTCACAAACTTACAATTCACAATGTTCTGACCATCACTGCTTTTTCTTTTATATTTAAGATAATTGATATTGACCTTGACTGCTATTTCACTCAAAGGATAAGGATTATGGTTGGATGTATATCACATTCACTTACACGTAAGAGACTCCATCACTCATGTCTCATCCTTTTGTTTTTTAAGAAGCCATCATTGCTCATCATGCTTGAAAAAAACATGATTAAACTAATCCTGGGATTTTGGATGATCGATTTGAAAATTGGGCTGAAGTGACTGACTACCAAGAAAATGAAATGTTTCATGCATGGTTGTCGTTGGACTCATTCTAATTTTTTTTTTTTTTTCTTTTTCAATATTTTTGCTAGAGGACTCATTCTGATTTATCACCTGTTTTCTTTGTAAGAAAATCAATACTCAAGGGAGTAATCTTGTCTCAATTTTCTTGGACGCACTATATCTTTTATGAATTCGTATATATTCTAATTTGACACTCATTCAACTATTACTCACTTTCAAATTAAAATCAAGTAAGATAAATATTTTTTTACTTGAGTGTCATACATCAAAGAGATAGTATGATAAAATGGAATTAATATTTTGTATAACCTTAAATTTCATTTAGACCTTTCGATCTAAATCATCTTAGATGATCCACAAAACAGTGCTTACGGTATATGGTAGTTGCGTGAGGGTGCCCCTTCTCTATTTCTTGATTTATATTATATCATATATGTCTCTATTCCGATGGGTTATGGGTCTATGACATGTGATGGCTTACCTCCTTTGCAATAATGATTTGTCAAAGCTCTCACACGCATTGAACAAATGCCCCCTTGTACAGTGGTATCTAGATATATATATTCTCAAAAAACACTATTGAGCAGAGGCTTTTAGCAGTGTCCAAAGTCTTGTTTTAGTTTTTTTTTCATCAGCAACGACAAAATTCATTGAAAGTAGCAAAGATTATACAAGATAAAAGCAGTGGAAGAGGGAGGATACAAAAGCAGTGGACCCACCTCGACCCTTACATGACACAACCTCGCAACTCCTGCTTAGCTAAAAACAGTGTCCAAAGTCTTTGATATTATTTTATATTAGACTTTTGTAAAGAAACTTGTGCTCCTGGGGGATAAGGCAGATAATATCATTCCCAAGCAGCTTTGAACTTTCTGCCAAAAAAATGGAAATGAGCTTTGAATTGTACTACGAGCTTCAAGTGGATGTAAACAGCTCTACTACACTGGGGTCATATGAAAATTTTATTCATTTTTTTTCTTCTCAATTCGTAGGAATTATTCTAACTCAAAGAGCTGGAACCTAAATTATCAATATATGTATATATAGGGGGACATTCATGTGCATCCATCACTCACCATATGGTGAGGGCACTTTTCCTTTTTTGCACATGAATCCTCCTTTTGTACTTCACCCTATGTACTTAAAATCTTCTTTTTGTACTTGAAAATCTCCATTTATGGAAGCATCCCTCACGGATGGATGCATATGAATATTCTATATATATATATATATGAGAAATATTCAAGTGCATCTATCCCTCACCATTTGTGGTGAGGGACACCCATTTTTTGGGTGTTTCAAGTACAAAAGGGGTTTTTGTATTTGAAGGGGAGATCCCCTTTTGTACTTGAAACACCTCAAAAAATGATGTTCCTCATCACAAATGGTGAGGGATAGATACACTTGATACTCTCCTATATATATATATATATATATATATATATATATATATATGAGATCATTGTTTAGAAAAATATAAGTCCAATGGGCTTTTCTATACAGGACCCCACCACCAGGCTCCAGCGACTCCCCACCACTATTGAGCATATACTATAATCTCTTGTCTTAATGCTAAAAGCCCGCCTAGTATGGAAGAATTTAATGCACCTATCTTTTCTTGGATGGCATTCCATTGACAAATTGGATGGAAGATTAGCTCAACTGAATAGCACGTGGGGAGAAGATACACTTTTGTCACTATTTTTTTCTTTTTTTTCAAAGAAAAACTATCATAAAAGTCTATCAAAGGAAACAACCAGGTACGGAGAAGATACACTTTGTCATTCTTTTGTTGCCGTAGTTCATAGGGTATTTTTCTTTACTAGAGTTTCCGAGAATGAAGTTGTGCAGTTGGAAATTCAAAGAAAATGATGTCATGGCTGTCCTATTTTGATTTTTGGATCTCATATTATTTTGATAGAATTTTAAATTTCAGCCACATGAGGAAAATCAAAAATAAGTTTTAGAATTTTTATAATCCCAATCTCTTTGGTATTTTTTAATGTTCAAGTGGAGTGGGAGATTCAAAAATTCCACTCTACAATAGATAGCTTTTGAAGGATTTAAAAGTTCTTTAGACAAGAATTCATGGAATGCCAATTAAGAAACAAGCCCTTAGGATAGGTATGGTGATTAGTAAGAAATCCTCATTTATGCGAATTTAAGTATTCCTCTTTGAAGATTTCAGATCTGTAAAAGCGTAATCGGTGTATAACTAAGAAAAATTGGTACAAATATGTAAATTCAGGAAACTAAGAATTTCTAAATCCTATAGGCGATGTTGGAGATTTACACAAGCACAAATCCTCAATGAGTTACAATTGTCAAACCTGAATCTTTCTTGTCCTTGTAGAAAACCAATGAGGGATCCCCTGAGGATTTAGTTGCTAAACATGACCAGCCCTTTCATGGTTAATGTTCTTTTAATGAGGGCTACAAAACTCCACCATGGGGGGCATGTGTTGAAGATTTCAACTGCTAAAGGTGAGAATCACTCCCTTCCAATTAATTGGCTAACCCCAAATTTTAAACTAATAATAGTCGGATCCACTATGAGATTAAGCATATATATGAATGGCAACCGAGAGTTACAACTCAATGGTCAATACCCGTTGGGTGAAACCTAGTTAGTATACTTTTGGCAACACACATTTCAACTCTATGCTTTGTTGCTCACTATATATATATATATATATATATATATATATATATCATAGTTTTAGAATGAGATAGAGACCCTAATCCTTATCATATATTTTGAATTAAGAATAATCTGAGAATCCAGTTGTGGCTTACTCATTTGGTTGAAGGCGGGGTACATATGCTAAAAATTATAGTCCATCTATGGCAGCACAGGACTTAAATCACGGAGACTTTAGATCAATGCAGCTACTTGCCACCATAGTTATTAATTTCGTTTCGTTTCGGTCAAGTGGCCAAAATTTCACTTTTCGGTTTAAATTTTGGTCAATCTCGGTCAAAATTCAGGATTTCGGCCAATTTCGGCTGAAATTAGGCATTTCGGCCGAAATGAAATTTTACATAATTATTTTTTTTAAACTTTTTTTTACATATATATGATTTGCATTTCTTATA
The DNA here is from genome assembly GCA_003546025.1 of Camphora micrantha. Taxonomy (NCBI): domain Eukaryota; kingdom Viridiplantae; phylum Streptophyta; class Magnoliopsida; order Laurales; family Lauraceae; genus Camphora; species Camphora micrantha. Next base: position 19,527,553 of record QPKB01000004.1, read on the forward strand.
TTTTCACAAAATATAATTCTAAAAAAATTACTATAATGGATTAAATCTATATTTATTACTTTTTCTATTTTTCTACTTATATATGTATATATATTATGTTATATTTTCTCCGAGATGTAATTCCGAAAAGTTTCGCCGAAATTTCAAATCGGCCGAAACTTTTCATTTTGCAAGCCAGAGCGAAATAAGGTCCGAAACAATATTAACAACTATGCTTGCCACATAAAAATTACTCATGCACCCATGAGAGAGAGAGAGAGACAGGAATCTAACATTATAGACCTATTTCCACATGGCACATGAGATTACAGATAAAGTCCAAACAGATTTTATGCCATGCAAAGGGTTTCTTCCATGGCACGGTAATGAATAATGAATAATGCATGAGATTGTGTTAATAAAATTTTTTTTTCTATCAAATTTTAATATAAGAGTGAAGTTTTGGAATACCCCACTTTGGAAGGGTATTTATTTTGAGGCAACTTGAATTTTTCATAGCTGAGCTCTACTGTAGAGCTCCACTCCTTGACTCACCGTTTCGCCAAGTCAGAGACTCAGATGATTCTGGACTCTTTCTTGAGACCCTTTCAGCTAATGTTGATGGTCTTTTTCAAGTTTTTGTCTGCCCATGTGAAGGTTTTTAGCTACATGGCTACTGCCTAATTTTTTGCTATATGGGTTACTGCCTTATTACTGGTTAGGATCCCATGAGAAGGTTACTTGGTAGGTTGGTTTATTGGGCAGGAGTGATATATCTATAACTAGGAGTGGAACCTTGGGTATGCGCGTGATACCAAAGTGCCGACACCACTCAAACCATGAGTGTGTTGGCACCATGTGAAGGTTTGTAGTAACAGGAACTTCTAAAATTATTTCTGAGAGTGAAGGCACCTACAAAAGAGATCACAAATGCTAAAGGGCCAAAGGGGTTTCTTTTGACTTGTTACACCCCGACCCGAGCTAATCGTGATTAAGACTAATTAAGTGAGATTAATTCTAATTAAGCATGAGTAATTGGGTTAATCAAGATTAATGACCAAAGAGGGACAAACTAGTCTCAAATGATGCATTAAGCATAATAGAATGGATTTGAATGAAATTGAATGGATTAAAATGAGTTTAGACTCAAACAAGATAGGTTAAGGACTTTTTCGTAAATACGGATTTTTACGTATTTCGTCAAATACGAAAATTCTTGATACCAACGTGTGTATCTCGAAGAGTACGTTAACTTTCATAATAAACATGATTCCATTTGACCTCAAATGGGCCAAGTGAAGCCTCATTTGACTCAAAATGTAAATAGAATAAATGAGAGGGGGTTTCGGTGTGAAGAGAGTTTATATTAGAATGAAATGGATGGAATGAGTTTATTTCTCATTTCCATCTCAAGAAAAGCCCTAGGCTCTCCATCTTCTCCTTTTCTTTTCCATTCCTCTTCATTGAGAGTGAGATTGTGAGTGATTGAAGTGACCTTTGGAGTGAGGGGCTTCATCTTCATCATCTTCCCCAAGCCATTCCACCATTGATGAAGTCTAGAGCTTGAGAAAGATCTCAAAACCTCTTTGCTTTGGAGCCACAAGTAAGTAGTGGATCTTCCTTGTGATTTCCCAAGTTCTATTGATTGCTAGTAGTGATTTTTAGCACAAATGACTCATGGAAGTTCATTTGGATGTTTTGTGGAATAGGATTTGAAAAGGGATTATTTGTGTCCAGGCCAAGCTAAGTGAAAGAGGGTTTTTGGAAATTAGCTCCAAGAGAGGCAAGTATAAACCTTGCTTGTAATTAGTGTTAACCATTGTAGAAATGTATGGTAGTTTCATAGATTGTGCATGATTTTTCATTAGATTATGGAGTTATTATGGATTTAATGATGTGTTTAATGGATAATTAGAAGTATGGATTGGTGAATGAATGATGTATGAGGAGGGAACAGGAGGTTCCAATAATATTGTGCAGGTTATGGAAATTGATGGAGAAAGAATGTAGAAGAAGAGAGAGGGTAACAGAATTTCAGGTGAAATTCTGAAGGGTTCGCTCGAGCGAACAGTAGGTCCGCTCGAGCGAACGAGGTTCTGTTTCAACTGATAAAAGTCTGTATTGGTCCGCTCGAGCGAACATTAAGTGCGCTCGAGCGAACATAGTTCTGTCTGGGTCCGCTCAAGTGAACAGTGGGCCCGCTTGAGCGAACAACGTTCTATCTTGGTCCGCTCGAGCGAATAGTAATTCGCTCGAGCGAACCTGATACTGGCCCAACGATAACTGTTAGTGAAAATTTAGGCCAGTGAATTTCAGATTTCGGATTTTTACGAGAATTTGAGGTATGTCTCGTGAGTATAAACTCTTCACCGATTAGTTTTAAGACTAATCATAGATTAAGTTAAGATATTGAGAATTAATGGTGTTTTATAAAGGGTTCTTTGAATGAACCATATTAATCGATAATTGCCTAAGCTCCATGGGTGATAATTACGGGGGACTAGTAATGCACATTAAATTTACAAATGTGATGTCCATCGTGAATAACACGTGCATTTAGAAACCAACGGTTACACCCGAATGGTTGATTAGGATTGAGATAGGATTGAGTAAAACCATATGTGGTTAATACTACTCTCATTGTGTCATTGTGATTCAATCTAATGAGATTGATATTATTGTTATTTCTTTCCTTTGTTATGAAAGGAATTATTAAATTGAATTGAATCCATAAAAGGATTTCTTACTGAAGGTTATTAACCATTGAGTCTGGCACTACCTAGCTATTGTATTAGAGCACTAAATGAGTTCAATGTATAATGAATAATTAATCCTGCTGCAGCAGATGGATATTGGGGTGTTCCGGAACTCCGTGGTGATGCTAGTCGTCCATGGCCCGGACACTAGTAAGTCCCACCAAATTCCGATCGTATCTTCGGATATTGATTGATGCCTTCCATTGGAAGATGAATCCTCCATTTGAAGGGAGATGGTAAATAAATGAATCCTCCCTTTGAGGGGAGATTGTAAATAAATGAATCCTTCCTTTGAGGGAAGATGGTAATGAAATGAAATGTAATGCAATGAATGCTATGGTAGTGGCCATTTCGTATATGTATATTGACTGATATTGTCTCTTATTGTTATTGTAGAATTGGCTAGATTTCTCTAGTATTGAAACTGTTATTAATGCAATATGAAAGTGTTAATACATTATTGCAAGAATTGTTTATATATTGTTAAACCGTCCTATTCATTAGTGTTATTGATGGCATTACAGGCCCGATTGCCCTTGCCGGTGCAGCAGCGCCTCCGGCGCCAGTGGAGGAGACCACTCTGGTTCCTCCAGGATGACTGATTGAGTGGAACAGGCGGGATACCATATGAATTGAGTATCCGAGTGCGAAAATGAAAATTGAAACGTTTTGAGAAATATTTTGTAGGAACTGTTTATAAATTCATTTTGGGAATGTAATTAACATTTTGGTAATGTAATTATTGTCATTTGCATAATGTTTTGAATATGCAGTGTGGATCAATGAAAATTGGAATGATACATGTATAAGAACTGCATTTTGTATACATATGAATTGTGTATTGATATTGTCAAATATAATTGTTTCCGCAAAAGTTTTGTATTTGACGGGTATATTGATAATGATATCCCTTGTGGATCTTGTTTTAACTTCGGTTAATTCGGGGTTTACGGGAGTAAGTATGGTGTTCACGGTTCGGGATTACCGGATCTCGGGCCCGGGTCGTGACATGACTATACCAAGAGAAGGCGGTCCATAGAAAACTCCCAAATTCAAATCCATGCCACTTATCTTGTTCTTCCATATTCTACAATTGTTAGCATCGGTTGATGCCATTCATCAAAGTGGACGTCACAGAAGGGTGACGAGTTCCTTGCTTATTCTTTGCAATAAAATGAAGATGGTCTCTGTGGGGCCACTGATATAGGCCTTGGCCTTGATAGTTTCTGTCGGACGGGGACGATTTCTCTACCAACCCAAGACGGCCTTGATAGTTTTGCTGAACTTTCTTTCTCGCCCACCATCTCCATCTCACCAACCGACAAGTAAAAGTCAGAGAGTCAGTAAGACCTTATACCTTTATAGAGATGTGAAGGCCTTATTTTCTGTGTGTCTTGAGTTTTGGATTCTCCATTCCTCAACAAGTTTGCCTCTGAACTTGGGGTATGGTTATTCAACTCTTTCTTCTTCTAATTGGCTTCTTTTGCTACTCTTATTCCCCGTGTTGGCTTTCTTGCTTGTTTACATCAGATGCTTTCTTATGTAATAAGTGAACTACGTAGATTTTACAGTCATCATGCTTGTTTACTAGATGTTGGTTTGGAATTGGGTGCTCTTTTCTTCGTAGTTATCATGTTTTCTGTAAGACTAATTAAACCATCTCGACCTCTTTAGAAGATAACCATGCTGCTAATGGACATAAACAGAACCCCACAAAAACAAACACACCAATTGAATTCCTCCCATAGATATTCACAATGGATCTGTGATGACAATTGCTCAGTAATCTTTTTAATAACCATCCTGCTAATGGACATAAACAGAACCCCACAAACAGTAAACACACTAGTTGAATTCCTCCCATAGATATTCATTTTGGATGTGTGATGACAATTGTTCATTAATCTTTTAATCATCTGTTTGTGGAGAATTAGTATGGATGATCCATGATGCCCAATCACAATTTGCTTCACATGTACCAGCCGACGCTCCCAATTTGTATGATATGATATCCCTGCCAGAAAGGATAAAAAAAGGAAAAAGAATAGAAGGCATGGTAAAATTGGGTACCAAAGAAAGGAAGGACTGGTGTGTTCGCCCGAATGACGCTCTCTTTTACCTGGTTTTACTGCTATAACTAGTCGTGGGGCGTGAATGATCCATTGAATCTCCGTCAGGTGTCAAAATGGATTCCGAAAGACAGTTCACAAGGTGACCCCCACCCTGGGTTGAGCCAATTACTGCCATGGGCAGAGAGTTCTACTAACAGAAGAATTCAATGGAAAGTCCAATTGCTGGTGTTTGGGAGGGATCATCCAGTGGGTGGAATTTAGGCAGTGACCAATCCACAGAAGGCCCAATGGATGAACATTCAGGACCAAAACATGGACTTCATTTGGGTTGGAGATGTCTAATTTACAGTCTCTGCACCAATCTTTGTTGATTCTAATCTCCAATGTATTAAGGTAAAGCATTGTCCTAACAACGACATTGCTGTCTATAGTTGGCACTAGCAAGATGGAGGCTGCTTCCAAACATGACGCATCCGCCCAAGGTTCGCAATTTAGTAAGGGACTGTTGCAAAGCCAAGAGCTGCATCAGGTACTGTCGAGTCCCTCAAACTCATTACTTCTTTTATAAGGTATTCATATTGGATAGAAATTTATGCAATGAGTTTGTTACCATTCCTTGGCCAGTGTTTTTTTTATCGGTAACAAAAACTTTTATATTAATGGAAGAGATTTTACAAAAACAAAATGAACTGCAACCTGTCAATCCAAGCCCAATTTGGACAGGCCAATTTAGGCCTAGTCATTTTATTGTAGAATTAGTCAAAGGATAATACTTAGTTTGTTAGCTACAGCGTAGGATCTGAGAGAGAAATGGATTGTAATGAGGGCATTCAGCCCCTATATATGCAACACACAGTTGTCCCTAGAAAGGGTACTGGATTTCACTATTTTCATGTATTCTGCTTCAAATCTATTACAATGACACAACCAACCAGGTATAAAAGACTAATACCCAGACCAAAAAACATTACATAGTAAAAGCAATCAAAGGAACCTCCCTATCCATCCCTTGCTTCCCCAGAGAATCTGCCATGGCATTAGCAGACCTCCCAACATGCTTAAACTCCACCTGGCCTAGCGAAGACAAATATTTAATTTCTGGAAAAAGAAAATGAAGCCTCCAAGGACCATCCATGGCGGAGATCCAAGATATAGCACTACAGAAACCACTCTCAACAATCAACCTATCTTGAAGGGAAGAGGAGTAACTGGAGAGCTTAGGTGACCCAAAATCAAGACAGGAAAATTATAAACCCATGCTGTCAACCACATAAGCTCCATGAGTTTGCATTCTTTGTCGCTGGGTCTTACTGATGCTTTTTTATTACTTAGCGACCCATGCCTCACTCATCATAATCATCACTATCAAAGCCTTCGCTCATGTATTTGGAGTCGGTTTTGTGAGTTTTTACTCTCCACTCAATCCTATAGGGCCATCTTCACTCTTAACTCACTTACCATTCTTTACTACTTTCTTTACAACCTCATTCAATCCATGACTCACAAAAGCTTTTTATTGCATTTGGTAGTATATATTGGAGACAAGTGTATACCCCAGAGAGCCCGAGCCTCTAAAGGAGATAAGGGCAGCTAGTGACAGCCATCCATGGTAGTTTTTCTTGACTTCTATATACAGTATGTAATCTTCTTAAATAGTATCAAAGACGGTAATTCTTCTGTGTAATCAACAAAATTTCAAAGCCAAGAAACTCAGGCCAGTCATATACAGAGTCGATCTTTGTGGCAATTCACTATGTTTCTGTTATATATGCATGCCAACATGGAGAACAAGAGAAGTTAAGAAAATGGACAACAATCCAAATTCAATGGGGCAAACCAGAAAGTTTACTTCCATTGCTAATGTTGGGAAAGCAAATGGAAACAAAGTGGAAGCACTATATGATGCTAAATAAAAATCACCAGACACATGGATATTCCACCAATAGATCCAGAGTTTTCATTTGCTCATGCATGATACCATGAAAAACAGTGCTAGAATTTTTTAGAGAGCACAACTGCCTGATATCTTCTCATAGCTACTATGGCTTAAACATAAGACTTTCCGCTTCTGAGGACTTTTTTGCCTGTAACCAATTGTGCTGGGCAGGCGGGTCACACTGATTCATTGATCCGAACCATGCTGTATCAATGGCCGCCAAAACAGATTGGTCCAGATCATTGATAGGAATTGGTCATCATGTAGGCCACAACCACATGTTTGATTGCCCATGTGACAACAAGATACTCCGTTTGAATCAGTGGGTGTGAAGGGCAATAGTGTGATTATGACAGGGTAGTTCAGTGCAGAGTGGACTGGAGCCCTATGGGTGCACTATATTGATGACACTTGTCTGGATATCCAGAACATGTGATTTGCACCAAAATATTGTGTGCATGAGTTGAGACAGATCATCATCATCATGATCATGATCATGATCAAAGCCTAGCCCCAACTATGAGGGGTCAGCTACTTGAATTATGTTTCCCCATTCCAGTCTATCTTGGGCCAAACCCTCAGAGAGGTTGCACATTTGCACTTCTTTATTTCTGTTATGAAATTATTCAAGGACAGTGTGCGTATGTGAACATGAGGCCTTGTGTAATGTCTATAGGAGTTGCATGGTTTCTGCACCCGATGGAGGACAACTAATGGCCTTGCTTTTGAAGCTCATCAATGCGAAGAAGACAATAGAGATTGGAGTTTTTACAGGATACTCTCTCCTTCTAACAGCTCTCACGATACCCGAAGATGGAAAGGTCTCTCCTTTTATCCATCTAGAATCTGTCTTTCCTCTGACTTTTCATCTATATTACCTATGTATTTGTCTATCAATTGAGGACTGATCCTTTCCAAAACCTTGACAATCAGTTCTATACTTTGAAGACCTTTACATGGGACAGTGGGTCCTATCCTAGTATGTATCATGGTGTTCGGCCAATTTTTCTTTCACAATCTCTTGATGGGATACTAAAATTCATCCAAACATGGTGATAGATAATCTAGTGATCAATGTAGACTCTTCTTATCCAATGCTTCCTCCGGTTTGAAGGTGGATCCCACTATCCTCAGGAAGGGCGACCCCAAATTTTCACAATGGACTACTCCAGTCTCTTTTTTTATGACTTAAATTTGGTGTATGCAGGTCACAGCTATAGACACGGATCGAGATGCATACAATATAGGGTTGCCAATTGTCAGAAAGGCTGGTGTGGACCACAAGATCGAGTTCATCGAATCACCTGCCCTCCCTGTTCTTGATAAAATGACAGAAGATGTAAGTTTTATCTCTCCAACAGAACAGTCAATGGCGGACCCAGGATTTTTATTTGGGTGGTGCGGACAATAGTCAAGTGAATAAGTCAATAATTAAAGAAGTCTCTCGAATTATGCTGGTGCGGCCGCACCGGCATATGACCACTTTGGTCCGCCCCTGCCAACAGTCAAACCCAAAACTCTGATATTAATTTTGAGTAATTTCACATCAATAATTTACTTGGCACATCTTAAGTAATTTCATTTGCTTCAATCCATTCCTGGGGTTTGATTTGGTTGCAGCCGAAGAATGAAGGTTCATTCGACTTTGCCTTTGTTGATGCGGACAAGGATAACTACATAAACTATCATGAGAGGTTGTTGAAACTGGTGAGAGTGGGGGGTCTCATTCTCTATGATAATACTCTCTGGGGAGGGACGGTCGCCTATCCTGATTCTCTAGTTCCAGATACATATGAATTCCCGAAGATATACACAAGCAAGGTCAAGGCATTTAACAAATTCTTAGCAGCCGATCCTCGCATTCAGATGTCTCAAGTTCCTGTCGGCGATGGGGTCACAGTCTGCAGACGCCTGTAATGATCTCAACAAGTTTGCATTTGGATTAGAAGCTTGTTATTGTATGTTCTGGGAATGGTTTCACAGGTTGAAGAATATGGAGGAGGAAGGCAATCGATGAATGGCAGGGTGCAGGAATAAGTTCCAGAAAATAAGAAGTTCATTTTGAGAACAGAATAGTAGTAGTAGTAGTTTTTTATAGGTAGGCTAGTTTGAGTTTCCTGTCTTTTTGGAGTGTTTGTGCTGGACTTTGTTATCGTTTTCTTGTTCGCTTTGTTTGCTTTGTTGGGAATAAAATCCTGTTTAGTGAAAAAGGAAAATGTGTTGGAGATTTTGGTGTCGGATGTCCAATGTGAGATTGGACGTGCCCATTTTTCATCTTGAAGTTTGATTAGCATGCTCGTATGTTGGTAACTGAATAAGAAAAATGAGGACGAAACCAATCATGAACTCTCTCTCTCTCTCTCAATTTCATCTGTAAATTTCAGATGGGGCATTTGCCATCCCAATGAACTGGGTGATTTATTTCTTCTGTTTCCTGGAAACAGACATGTCCATCTTATTGCAAAACCAACTTTGCAACAAGTATATAACTCCTAAATCTACAGCTTGCACAAACATTACAGAAGCCCACGATTTTATGGAAAAAAATATGAAAAAAGAAACCCATGATTAGCAGTGCAGATTGGAAGATCCTTGTCTCATTGTTTGGGAACGTTTGGCAAATGGAGAGGAATTCTCTATTTAAAAGAATCCCTTTATCTCCTTGAATCAAGATATATCCTCGACGAGGATTTCAAAGGAAAGTTTCAGGTTTGGTAAACAGAGAGAATTCCTACCATATGTAGAATGTGTAATAAGTTTTTTAAAAATTTCTCAAAGTCCATGAAAAATAAGTAACTTAAGGTTTCACCTCTTGGTTAATTTTTGCTATCTAGAGAATCTAAACGGTTTAGATCGTGTAAAGGGGGCCCTTAGAAATAAAAAAATTAATATTTTATGGTCTCGTCTTTTTTGCAAATATCTCAAAATATAGGAAGGCCAACCGCTAAAAGTTGAGCTCCTAGATTTGTATAGCCTTCTAGAAATGATTCATGGTTTGGATCATGATTTTGCGTCCACAAAAACTAAACAATTGAGATGTTTTCTACACTATGCAAGATGAACAGTCTGGAGATTTTTGCAATTTTCCCACGACCCATGACGAATCAAGCTTCGGAATTTGAGCCCAAAGTCATTTTAGGTCTTATGAATGGATTTTAATGGTTTGGATTTTGCAAAAGGAGCACAAAGAAGTCCAAAATTGAGATCCACCAGTCTGGACTTTTTTTTTCCTTTTTGCAAATATATCGAAATCCATGAGGGTCAACAATACATACACGTTTTGGGACTTTAAAACATAATTAATGACTTGGATCTTAATTGTGGGACTCAAAAACCAAGTTTCCAAACACAAAACTGGTAATCCATAAGGTACCGCAAATGTCACCATAGCTCCGCTTTCTTGCCTTCTATAAATTTAATAAATCGGATGAGGGAGGTCATGGGAATAATTGAAAGCAAAGAAAAGAGGATTTCTAGAAACCAAACATGGATTTTCCACGGGAGCACGGAAAAGCGAGAGAAATCCTTATTTTAAAGAAAAAGATAAGTTAGTCTTTCTTTCTTTTTGTTTATTAAATTATATTATACAAATGGAAAGATTTATCATCTCTCCAATGGGGCATACCCCATTTCACAAAACAACTAACATCCAACCTAGATGATAAAGAAAATTAACCCACAACCCAGGTATCAAGCATTAAAAACTATTATGAGAAAATAAAGTTTGAGTCTCAATTGAAAAAATCCGAGGGTGAACCCCAAACATAGACTTAGATATATGCATGAATTGCCTTCGAAACGAGTGAGAGATCACACCAAACTCCTTGCTTTAAATCCATTACCCCTCTATGATTGTGTTGGATGTTTTGGTCACGTTTGACAACCAAATTTTTAGGGAAAAGATCTTTGATATCCCTAAAGTTGTGGTAAATCTTATTTGGCAATTGTAAATTCCTGATGATTTGAACGAATAGGATTTTCATATCCAACCACTATTTTCATAAGAATTGAAAATCCTCAATAAAGTGGATTTGCACACCAAACCCTATTTTTCTGACGTCTATGAATCGATACACACCAATATTAATGTGAAATATTTAACATACAAATCCCCAATGAATAATCATTGTTCTAGTGGTAGCGAAAAATCATCAGATTTATGGATTCCTTGCCTGTTGCCAAACATGCTAAGGATTTCAAAAGGTCCCCTATCCGCCTCCAATGAAATTATCATGATATTATTTGGGATCAAATCTTGTTGGATGAATCCTTCCATCTATAAATCCTTATCCCTCCAATATATTCCAACTAAAACTGGATGCATAAGGACAATAGATAAAGAATGACCAGAATGGGCATTAATTTTAATTGGGGAACAAATTCAGGTTATAGTCGGTGGTAAATTCCTTTGACTATTAAAAGGATCCGAGATGGAAACAGATGCTCTTGAGGGAGAGATATCAAATCAATGACATCTCATCTCCAAAAAAAAAAATCCTTTTCCCATGCGGCACCCCCGATAGGTCCAAACAGAGGATCCATTTCCTAAATAAATATACCAAAAGAAAAGAGCTCTAGTTCTCATCTTTTTTTATAATAAGGTAATTTATTTTGAAAAATCCTCCTATTTCGTAAAGAGCAATTTACGGAAACATTGCAAGTCCTGACGGGGAGTCAGGAGAAACAATTGGCAGAAAGAACTTCTGAACAAGTCTCTCCCAAATATTTCTCTAAAAAGAACATTGAGAATAAATAATAAAGTGGGCTTCAGTCTCCCAAGTACGATCACAGAAGGAACAAAATGTGTCACAATTCACATGACATGATATAAGAAAATCCTTCATCTATAAGCATCCTTTAAATGCCATCCAAGCACATAAAGAATACTTAGGAATGCATCTCTTGATCTGCACCTAATCAACCCAATGAGGAAAAACAAATCTACCGTGCTCACTAGCAATATGACAAGAAAATTTTAATGATATATTACCATTGTTCTCAACTGTCCAAAATCCAAATCACTTCATCTTGAAATTCTATCATGGGATTAATTTCCTCGGTGATTTTCTCCGAAATGCTAATTAGATTACCTGACATAGGAGGGGAAAAAACGCAAGCATTGTTTGCGACAAATCTTGACACCATCACATTGGCCCATCAGCCAACCACTGAGAAAGAACCTTTTCAGGAGGCATCCTTGGAATTTCCTTCCAACCCCGAAATGCATGCTCTTCATATTTGCAATGGCACTAATTTAATCATCGATTTGACAGGATTTTCAAGGTGTTACGGTTAAGAAATTAAGTTCAACCAAAACGTCAGGCATCACTGAGGTCGACACTGGGGGAGAGTTTTTTTTCTCTTCTGACTGCATCCTTAAAAATATACGAATGATCCAGGACGAATGTTCATGCAACAAGAAATACTGCGTTGGTAATGTTTTCCACATCCTTAGATCTCCAAATTTAATTGGGGGACGGTACCAATATGAGAACCACCACAACTTTAGAGATTAAAATATGATGGGGCTCTGTAGTCAGTACCAAACCAGGGGGCAGTATCCAATGGGAATACATCAGGCAGAACAAAATATAAATAGAATATCAACATAATCTACTCTTGTGCATGATGCTTCAAAATATATCACTACTTCACTAGGCATTGAATCACATTTTCCAGAGTTTTACCAGGTTCCAATTCAAAACAAAAACAAGCACAAAAAGATCATTCTAATGTAGAATGGGTCTGGGACCCAGCATAGTCACTCCCAGACCCATAGCCACTCTGGAGCACAGTTTGTCATTTAACATCAGACAATCTCAGCTGTTGCCTACAAAAGGGCAGAAACTACAAACACCAGAAACGACATCAAATTCTTTTATCTTGAGCAACTAAGTAGTGTTATCGTCCTCTCAGAAATGTTTGTACCATCATGTTTTACCAACCAAAAACAGATAGTCCCCTCGACCCACAAAGCCAAAGACAATCACCTCGTTCAGATAAATACAATCTCATCAAGAAGGCACTGCAATAACACAAATAGCAACCTGCTGTATAAGAAGCCTGGGTGGGGTTCAACAAATGTATTAAGGGGGAAGAAAAGGGAGTAACAACTTACTGTAGGTAGACGTATCAATTTGCTCTGGAAGCTCCTTTATATCCACCTCAAACCTTTCTTGAACCTACAAATGATGCAAAGAAGCACAATAATTACAGATGAAATAATTGGAGGATGAATTCATAGAATCACATGACTAAGTATTACATACTTGATTAAGAACATCAGAGTCGGAAGCAGATGACACAAAAGTAATTGCAAGTCCTTTAGTGCCAAATCGGCCAGCCCTGCCAACCTGTAATTATGTTAAAAAAAAATAAAATAGGGGGTTTAGTAAACCAAACTCACAGTGAGGAATGTGCATACTGAAAAAATAAGACCTGGACAAATCCGGGAAAAAAAAAAAAAGAAAGAAAGAAAGAAAGAAAGATGGGTCATTACCCTGTGCAAATAAGTGTCGGCAGAATCTGGCATGTCATAGTTGATGACAATGTTGACGCGCTCAATGTCTATTCCCCTGCCAACCAAGTCTGTCGCTACAAGAATCCTTTTGTGACCTTCCTTAAAGCCCTTGTAGCGTGTCAATCTGCAAAAAGGATACCTCTAGTAAATCTCCGCCTGGTACTTACCATTCAAAAGAAAATCCATCACAGGTAAATTTGTCCCATCGCTAGAATAATTCATGTGCACATGTATAACACAAGACAGATGCAGGCAGGCCTGCCAAGATATGCTAAATATGACGCATACACTGTTGCACTTGTAAGAGTGATTGCTTAACATGTATTGATAAAATGCCAGTGTAGTTTCGAACTAGAAAATGCCATCATGAATTAGCAAAAAAAAAAAAGAGACAGGAGAGCACACAGTTTTCCATACACAGACATGAATAAGAACGTGAAGAACGGCCCAAGTGCTCTTAACAATGAGCTGAAGATAACAAAGAACCATTGCATTTACACTAACACATGATGGTTGAAAGGACAAGTTACTTCAGCTTAGTGACATCAATGATTAGACTTAGAAGTCAAACAAGGATATCTGTCAAGATTTATTGAAGGAAAAAGCCTCCTGGCAGTTTGAAAGTCCCTTTTTTTTATCATTTGGAGATCAGAATATCTTGGAAAAATAAGGGTCCCTTATTTATCAGTTGGAAGACTGATCATCTTGCAGAGATTGAATCTTTTTCCACAAAACAAAACACAGAACATTCATGTCATGTCTGACATGAAATGGAGTATCAATCTGGGGCAGAAACCATAGAGAAAACATGTCCTACAGCCACTTCAAAGGGCACACTGGATACTCAACAGATCTGGCGGTGGTTTGGCATACATCCAAAAGAACCTTTTGGCACTCAAAGCTAAATTCAAATCCCCAAGAAAATCAAATGATAATTTCTTGCAGATTACAAAGAGCAAAAAGAAATGTTTCAGACCTCTCCTCTTGTGACATTCCAGAGTGGATGCAGATAGATGGGAAATTACATTCCACAAGCAACTTGTTCAACTCAGCTGCCCGGCTCACACTTTTGACAAAGATGACAACTTGATTGAAGTCCAATGCATCCAGCAGGTCATTTAACTTGCGGTTTTTCTCCAATTCACTCAATTTGATGTAGTGCTGCAAGGGGATCAATGCCACAGTCAAAAGAATATATATTTTTAAGTGACGGTAAATTTTATTGAAAAGAATATATACATCACAAAGGGAGAAATTTTTGGATGTGGATATACTAATGAATTACCTGTACGAGCCCATGCAGGGTCAATTTGGCCTCGTCGTCCACATAAATTTCCATTGGCTGAAATGGAACGAATGTCAGAAGAAAATCACATTGGGGAGCCTGTCCTCAAGCTAATTGAATTGAGTAGAAAATGAACGGTGTACAAGCAACTCGGGGAACCCAAGATTCCATTCCATCTGATTTTAAAAACTAACCACTGGGGGCCTGTCCTAATAGGAACTTGTTTACACAAATCACTGATCGACTGCACAAAACCATGGTACTGGTAGAATTGCTATACAGCTGACAGTGAATGCAACATACTATACCCACAACCCGCCACCCTTTTCTACCCATAATGCTCCGAAAAAAAAAAAAAACACCCAGGGAAAAAAATAGAATTTGGTTCTTGTGATGGTTAAACCGAAAAACAGAAGCAATCACCCCATGAAGGTAGAGGACGACATTAGAAACAAAGGGGCGACTAAAGCAACCTGCTATACTTCAATCAAGAATCACGCTCATAACTTGCAGACACCTTGAAAACGCACACACACAATTCAGGCAAAGACCCAATAGCACGCACAGCAATATCATGCTTGCGCGCACAAAGAGCCAATATCAAAATTCTAGGAGCACTGGCCACAGAACATTACATCTTGCATAAATCTCTTGCAAACAGGTCGGATCTCCTTGCTCAGTGTTGCAGAGAACATCATAACTTGCTTATCATGAGGGGTCATTTTAAAAATCTCCTGCACATCTCTCCGCATGTCTACAAACATAAACAACCACTAAATTAAAGGTTTAGAATAAAGTTAAAAGGGAACAAAATGACAAAGCAGGACATGCATGCATGGACCCTTGCAGGGTTGCACATCAAAGTTCAAAAGTCAATAGTTTTATGACATACCAAGTGACTCGAGCATCTTGTCACATTCATCAAGAATAAAATGCCTAACATTCTTCAAGGCTAAGTCCTTGTCTCTTGCCAGCGCCAGTATTCTCCCAGGTGTCCCAACAACGATATGCGGGCACTCATTCTTAAGTAAGTCCTTGTGAATTTTAATGTTGACACCACCATAGAATACAGCAACTTTAATATCAGGTAAGTAGGTGCTAAACCTCTCAAACTCATGACAAATCTGCAAGTAACAACAATTACACAATATTAAGAATTTATAATAAAGAATTATGTGATTCCGAGAAAGTTGTCTTCCATTTTACACATTTTTAACAAGCTTGGTATGAAAAAGGACATCAAGCTGAGGGCTTTGACAACAAACCTGGTACGCTAGCTCTCTAGTATGGCATAAAACAAGTGCAGCAACTTGACCTGCAACAGGTTCAATCTGCTGCAGGGTTGAGAGAACAAAAACAGCAGTTTTACCCATCCCGGACTTTGCTTGACAGATGACATCCATTCCCAAGATGGCTTGAGGGATGCATTCATGTTGCACTGGTGAAGAACCAAAAGAAAAAATCGAACCGAAGGAAACCTCAATAAGTGAAAAATGATCTCTGGACCATTTTAATACAAAGGTATACTAAACAAAATTTCCCCTCCAAAATGCAAGTATGGAAGTAGTGTTACCTGAAATTTATCAGACAAAATTATTTAGAACAGCATTACTTCATGTAAGAAAATGAAGCAGAATATTAAATTACTGAGTAAAACTGAACAAGGTACTCCATGTGCAATTGATAAGAGAAAATAGTGAAGAGGTTTTGCCTTCTGAAGGATGCTCAAATCCTGAATCTACAATAGCACGAAGTAGCTCTGGTTTCAAAAGGAAGTCTCTGAATCCTGAACTGTGAATTCCAACATAGCCCCTACATCACAGAAGAATGGAGTATAAGGATAAACTTGCCCGTTTAAGAATGTAAGTGAATCAACAGTAGGGAATACGAATACATCATGTCTTTTATAAGGAAAGAGTTGCACAATGAACCACACCCAACATTCATGAAAACCAGTAAGAGACATTGTTCAAAGAAATTATGTGGGCGCCACTTCATCAATAAAGTTACATGTAAAATATCAAATAATGCCTTATATACAACTGCCACTAAAGTGAAATAACAATGAAAGTATAGAAGAAAAAAAATCATATATGGAGCTTCTTGATTTCGCTAATAATTTGATGAAAAAAATTCGACAAAATGGAACTTAAACATACAAGAAAAAAAAAAAAAACCTCCCGAAAGGTAAATCTTAATGTTTCAGCAAAGGCATCTTCCTCATAGGAAAGAAACCATATAAACGATTTTCGGTCCTTCATAGAAAGAAAACATATATATATATATATATTTGTCGAAATGATAAACTTCCTTTGAATCATAAAAACAGAAAATAAAAATCTAAAAGAGCCCAGAAGGACCACATATTACAGACGATAAATGAAGTCATTCACTTACACAAGGGCCTGCTTCAGAATCCACTGAATGTAGAACATGTGGACAGTGCAGTGAAAGTGAAAAATGCGTTCATGAATCTCATCCACTGAATCACATCCCTCCAGGGCAACCCAGATGCTTGGATTGCCAAAAAGAGATCAGTTTCCACTATAACCTCCGAGTAATCCACACATAGAAGCTATCTACACACCAAAATAAGAGAGTGAAAAACTCTGCTTCATTGAACCCTTGATTCTCCAAAGATGCCCTGAGGATTCCTTACTATCTCTCTGCGGTAATTTTACAAACAATTCCCCCACAGCCCACCTTCTTGTAGCCAACAGCACTTCTATCAAATAGTTTCCACACACCAACTGGAATATTTTTTGGCTTACGAAAAATTCCATTCTTCACTGAAATTTCCCCAAAGTTACATATATATTATGCATGCCATCCCCTTAACAGGAACACTGACCTCTGTGTCTTCCCCTTAAATTAACATTTCTTTTAATTCTTAAACAAATAACAATAATAATAAGCTGCTCCTGCTCAGCACTTCCAAACCTTTAATTAACTTATTAGCCAACATCTTGGATAATATCTTGTCAGCACTTCCCAAAAGTCACAACATTCATAACAGAACTTCCAGCATGGCTAAGAGTTTTGACTTCTACAACATCTACCAGTGTGCCATTTGAATTAGAACAATGAATGAGGACCTTATCTCTCAATTCAAAACCCTCTGAAATGGAAATCCTTTTTCCCATCACAAGAAAACCAGACAAACTCAAGGCTCAGTCTCCACCAATCTCAAAAAACAGTAGCTTCTTTTCCTCTGAATATAACCACTGAAGCCTTCAAAAGTATCAGCTCGCCCATTCTCAACCCCTCAAGACTTGGCTTATTCCAGCTTTAGGTCGCCTATAAGTTCAGGAAAAAAATTCACTGTTTCATTATGTCTCCATGATCATCCGATTGACTCCACCCTATTCAATAGCTAGCTAGATACAGTTAAGTTCAGCTCTTTGCCGTGTGCTGGTCATCCAGTGGTACAAAAACTGGCCACTTGTCTGAAATATTTGCCTCCATTGGTTTCATCTTGGATCATACTCATCTTGAGTTCTTCTGTGGAAAAGATCACCCCTTTTCCTTTCCATGTGCAGTTGTAGAAAGGTACACATCTCCACGCCTGCCCAATTGCTGGATATCCGCGAAAAAGAAGTTGGTGTACAATAATAACATCAATAATAATAAGCAAAAGAGAAACACCCCAAATTCAAAAGTAAGGATGGACTTCCAAATCAGAAATTCCGCATGTACAATTCAGTAAGAAAAATGCACCATTTATCCTAGTTGATCTGTGCAACTTCCACCACAAGCAATACATGCCAGCATGGAAGCCTAACATCCACTCACAAGCACAAGTGCCAAGGCCTTTTTCTTTTCTCTTCTTTCCTTATGTTGACACCACCAGAGACACTGCACCCAAATCACATCACACTCTCCAGACAATCTAGTGTTTGGTTTCACCAAACAAGAAAGAACAACTTCTAATCAACTCTGCCAAATAAAAAAGGAAGAAAAACCCTAGCTTTCCAGCAAATGCTGAAATACCCTAAAAAGGGATAGATACACAAAATAACCCCTGTTTGCCAAAGCAGATTAAAACAAAAATTCCTACTTCGAACGAAGAAGTAGAAGGAAAAAAAAAAGAAAAAAACGAGAAGATGAATGTATTGATCAAAATCAAACCCTAAAAATCCCTAAAAGTGAATAATATCTTCAGATCCACTAAAAACCAACTGAAACAATCCATCAAAACCCTTCAGTAATCACAATCAAAAGAGAAAACCCAAAATCTTCAAAAAGAAGAGCTTACTTCTTGACCGGTTCTCCTGCGGCTTTCGCTGCAACGGAATCGGGGGCTTTTTCTTCCTCCTCTTCGTAGTCGAGAAGCTCCTCCTCGTAAGCCTCGTTGTTGTCCCTCGCTTCCACCATTTCTGCAATGATTGACATGAATCAAGGAAGGAAGAAGTTAGGAGATGGACAAGGAAGGAGATCAACAACAAACTGCATAGAATCTCAGAGGGTTCTTCTTGCCTTTGAATCTTCGATCGCAGAGACAGATTAGGGTTTTTCTAGGGTTTGGAGCGTCTGCAAAGAAGAATACAAGGAAAGGGTTTTCTCGCTAGGGTTTAGAGATGATAATTTTAGGCGAGAGCCTCCGATGAGATAAGACAAGGTTCTGATCGGAATTTGTATATGATGCGAAATATACATAAAGGCCCCTGGGTTTCCTGATAATCCGAAAAAGGGAAACCAGGAGGACTAAACTGATTAAAATAAATTGTTTTTTTTGCACTTTTCAAAAAAAGGACAGAAAATCACAAGTTTTTAAAAGGTTGTCTAACCTTTTTCGTCAATATTTCAATTAGGTCCTTACAAACAGAGCGGAACTAGAGGCTGGCAGGGGGCATGGCCGCCCAAAATTGCCAAAACACCCCTTTAATTTTATGAAAATTTAAAGTAGTTTTTTACAATGGCCCCGCTAAGAAAATTTTTTTTTCCATATTGGCCCTCCACTTAGTATATCCTAGATCCGCCCCTGCTTGCAAATGCGGAAAATGGAAGAGAAAGAAGATAGAAAAAATAGGAAGAAGATACAATTAGGAAGAAATACAATTTCTACAATTTTTCTTCACAAATTGTTGGTTTGGATTATTAGATACAAATTGGGCTACCTATTGTTGGTGATCCTTTCAATGTTCCTTCAATGATCAAGTTACATTCAAGATAAAATGAATTTAAGGCACTGAAAAGGAAATTACAAAAATGACCTTGTGTTCGCGGAAGAAAATGGAGTCACCGGAGCATTGGTGAAGGTGAGTGTTCTTCTTCCTTGCCTGGAGAGATGGCTGAGGAGAGAACTTGGGCTTTATTGGAACTTGGACTTGGAATTGAACTTGGCTTAAAATGAGAAAGAGAGAGAGTGTGTGCGCACCTATGTTTGCATCTCTATTTAATGCCTTTAATTCTCCAAAATTCTAAAGCGGGTAGAGATTGTAAAAATAAAAGTGTTTAGCAGTGATTTCAGTCTTTACCTACTTTAGAGAAGTAGAGGTCATGCCTCTTAAATTCACAGCCCCCGCCCCCAAAAGGATGCACTTGAAAGGTAAAGGCAAAAAATAAGATGCAGATTAACAGTAAAATCCACTCCACAACGCCCTAGTCCGGTGTTTTAATTTTTTTTTTAAATCTGAGTGAGTAAATCACTATCCAACCCGTTGAAATTACTTCTACGATCAAGCACGGCTACGGGATCAAATTCCAGCTGTTGGATTATCACAAATCCAAGATATGTGCAAAAAAAGTGAGTCATTGGATAATATTTTTCTAGATTCTATGAGCTTAGCTCAAACACAAGATCCAAACCGTTAGATCTCTTTGGAAGGCTGAATATAACTACAAGATCAATTTTTAAGAGCTTCATATGTGTGGATTAAGTGATATATACAAAACAATATCAGCCATTGATGTAATATGCTCAATTTTGGATTAATCCATAAGCGGTCGTGTTTTTCTCTTTTGTTATTATTATTCATGGGATAGTAACCCACTATCCAAACCGTTGAGTTTGTTCCTACGATCAAGCATAGCTATGAGACAAAATTTCAGCCATTGAATCGTCACCAATCTCGAGATATGTGGAAAAAAGATCCATTGGATAGTATTTTCTGAATTCTGTGGGCCCCAAACACAAGATCCAAACCGTTAGATCTCTTTGGAAGGTTGAACACGACAATTACGTCAATTCTTAGAACTTGATACCTTGTGGATCTTGAGAATTCTGTGCAGAATTCTCAACCTTTGATTTAAAAAAAAAAAAGAAGCCTATTTCAAAATAGATCATTGCATTACCAAACGCTCCTTTTGATTATAGCCTCTTTCTTTTTTTGGATTTTTTTCATATTTCTATCAAAATAAGAGTAGAGCTACCAAGCAAGCCGAGAGAGAGAGAGAGAGAGGTCGAGGTCGAGGTCCATAGGTAGGTCAAATGGGTTGGGTTGGACTTGCCGACTTAAATTGAGAGAACGTGGGTAGGTCAAATGGGTTGGGTTGGCCTTGCCGACTTAAATTGAGAGAACGTGGGTGAAAGTGGAAGATATGGGTCGACCCATATGGGTTGGGCGATGGGTAGTTCTTTTAGAGTGGGTCAGTAAATGGTTTTGAGCAAGAGTCAAATGGGTCGTGGTTGGGTTTAGATAGACCCAACTAAAGCTTGGAGTAGGACCTGACGGGGTCAGATGAGTTATTGTTGGGTTGTGCTTGGACCCAATTGAAATTTGTAATGAGGTTGGACATGGTCAAACGGACCAAGATGAGATTGAGAAAGGGGTAGCCGGTGTGGAGCCCACATGGATGGTTTGCATTGAGGTGGGGATTGAGGGATTTGACTTGAAAACGGGCCATTGGGCTTTCTTTGGCTAGGTTTAGGGCCAAATGGAACCAACTTGATGTTGGGCACACATATGATGCACCTATTTGGCTTATTAATTTGGAGGATAAAATGAGATGGGTCCATGAGTGGGTGAATGGTCACAACATGGGCCATGAGATATAGATTTGAATGGGTTCAAATGGGTCAATTGGACCCCCTTTTTGGGTCTTAAGAGGGGCGACCCATTGGGAAACCCTATCCCATGGTCGCTCATTTGGGTTGGCGCTCAATTTTTACTATGACGTTTTCTTTTTCGGTAAAATAATTTTACTATTGACTTAGAATTTGAAATGAGAGAGAATGAGATTAGTTGGGAGTTTGTATTATTGGGTGTTAAAATGGGAATGGGAGTGTAGGTTAAGAGGTGGTAATGGAAGTGGGGCTGTTTTTTTTTTTTTCGGGTAAATGGGAGTGGGGTTGTTATTGAAGAAAATAACTTCCCCCTGCCATGAGGTGCAAAGTGGGCTGCCACTTGGACTAGATTTGCATAAGTTGTGCCAAGTAGGCCAAGTTAGGTTACGTGGACCCACCATGTATGTAGGGTTGGAAGACTCAGTTGGAGGAGGCCATGTAGGTTAGGTATGATGATGCCCTTGCCAAACAGGCTCGGATGTTGACTTGGACCACCGTGTAATCTTGCCCCCAGAGGATCTCAAAACTCTTCTCAGGTGGGGCCGTGGGCAGAAAAAGGGGTACCATAGTTAAGACGTTAACAAGAAAAAGATAATATGGTATTTGATAAGATAATTCATAAGCCAAAATTCAATCTAGGCTCTGGGGGTTAAGATACAGATTTCAATTCAGATCTAGATTTATTTCAGATGTCAGAATCAGTAGATTCAGGCCATGCATTTTGACAGACAGAGATTCAGATCTACGACGACCTTGGATGGAAATTAAAATCCACTTATAAATTTGATCACTGCAATTACTAAATAAGAGAGAAGAATTAAAAGTTCATTTCAGTTTCACAAGCTACAGACAAATGTCCTTTGAAACCAATTTAAAAAAGAGTACGCGCCAATAACGCTCACACTTGCAAACCATGCTGAAAGTCTTTAGGCTTTTCTTCTATATACACATAAAAGTTGCAACAAATGAGGACCCCAACCAATAGCACTGTTCCCAGATGCACGCTGCCAATCACAGTATGTTTGACAAAGTATCAGTCAAAGTTGATTTCCTGCCTCAGCCTGCTATAAGATCAGGACGAGCAGCAGGTGGTCTTCTGTTGGACTGGCTGTCCCCGCATTTGCACAGTTGCAGGTTTACTAGTATTCATGGCCGGTTGACTCGCCATCCTGCAAGCAGTTCAAAAGAGTAAATGAACTAAGGATTTCAAGTAAAATATTGCAGAGAGGAAAAAGAAAAAAGCACAAGGTCTGAAGATCAATCAAGTCTCCGTTGCTAGTTGCTAGCATAAGTGATCAGGGTACTGAGTTTCAATGATCTTCAATCATGTAAGTTTTTCACAAACTTAACACTTATCAACAACTGAAAACTACAGAATTCGACTCATACTTTCCAAACCACACATCAAAGGCGTGGTAAAAAGAGAACTAATAAGGAATGGACTTGACAACAAGGGGTTGTTCAATTGGTTCGCAACCCCATATGTCACCGGGCTGCTCAGGAATCGATCACCTTCCCACCGTGTAGGCTCTCGTTACTTGTGTGCGCTCTTCTTTCCCACTCTCTGGGCTTGCTCATCCCACTTGTGTGGGCTCGCTCATCCCATTTGTGTGGGCTCTCGAGTCCCACTCCCAGCCCCCATGGCTAGGCTCACTAGGGCACCCAAATAAAAAAACTAAAAAAAAAAAAAAAACTAAGGGCCTCTCTGTTTAATGTAATTGAATACCTAGTATTTTTTTCCTGTAAGTGGTATAAAATGAACAATCAAAGGTAGATATCCAAAAATGACCATCGAATAAACTCTTTTAATAGAAAGTGAATCAAGGGAATACAAGAAATGAATACCTGGCCGTCACCCTAGTAATTCAAGTCCCAGGAAAGGCACAGTCCCATCTACATCTACATCTACATCTACATCTCCATCTTATATCCTCACTCGTCACTTTAATAATCCTTCGGTGGATCTCATATCACGACAAGCTCCTTCGTATTTTATGCAAACAAACAAGCCCTAGAAGAATGCACTGAAGTCTAAAAAGGTAACAGTGAAGAACTCACCGATTCTTTATCTCAGCAGCCATGGTCATGAACGCCTGTTCTACATTGGTGGAATTTTTGGCACTTGTTTCCAAGAAGGGAATTCCAATTTCGTCAGCAAATGCCTTTGGAGCAGGAAAAAAAAAAAAAAAGCATCACATCAAAATCAGATTAAGGATCTTGATGATCTTAGTATCAGTCAATGCAGAAAACATTATTTTCATCATTAAATTCATAAAGCGGGAAAGGAATGAAAAATATAAGACAGCAGAAAATTTTATCCTTTGCATTAAGATAAACTACCATTCTTTGAAATGAAGCATAACATGGAAGTAGCAGCTAAATGACCTTGGCAGTTTCATAAGAAACAACTTTGTTGGCAGTCATGTCACATTTGTTCCCAACCAAAAGCTTGTTCACATTTTCACTTGCATAGCGGTCAATCTCATTCAGCCACTGCTTGACATTGTTGAAGCTTTCTTGGTCAGTAACATCGTAAACAATCTGCCCAAAAAGAACAAAAGTTATTTCCAATGTACTCACTCACCAGTATGGTGACTACCAAAGAAAGACAATAAAAAGAAAAATAACTTACAATAATGCCATGTGCACCACGATAGTAACTGCTTGTGATTGTCCGGAATCGTTCTTGACCAGCAGTATCCCACTATCATAACATGGAGATTTTACTATCAGGAACAGTCAGCTGGTATTTAAACCAGAAGTGATATTTCCATACAAGTAGATTCAAATGAATAGTTAAATTATTCACTTACAATCTGAAGTTTAATAGTCTTCCCATCCTGTTCTACAGTCCGAATTTTCTATAGATGCAAAAAGAAAAAAAGTGGCTGTTAAAAGTGCCATGATGAATTTTATAAAAATGATTAACAGAAATACAGTTACAAAATTAAAGATGTTATTGGGTGCATTAGTTCAGAGCCTCTAGTAAAGCCAAGAAAAAAAAAAGTTGGAAGATGATATAAGTATACGTACAAAATCAACACCAATAGTACTGATGTAGCTCTCCAAGTACGAATCATCCTACACAATATAGGAAGAAAACAATGGCTCATATTTGAACTCATTCTTTTACAAGAAAAAAAAAGCCTCACAGAAGACAATGAGAAAAGAAGCAGTCATAATTCATGAAATAAAATTAAACAAAAAGGGTAAAAAAAAATCACATCATATGGTTCACAGTTGGATTTATATGCCTTCAGTAACTTCTGCATTCCCATCAACTGTCTGACAATAGAATACCCTTTCAAGTTTCCAGACTTACAATGGTATCAGATCCGAATGGAAAGCAATGTTTTGGTAGTCTGGAAAGCAAGTTTCCACACTTAGAACTTGCCCAATGCCCAGACATCATCTTGGGCCCAAACTTTTGTCATCTAGATCTCAAATGCCCTGTGTAACCTGAGGCATAATAACCATCTCCATGTATTTCCAAACTCATTTCCACTAATACAGAAATGGAAAATGAGATTAAGCTTTCCTCACCTCTCTAAATCACTGAAGCATCATGTGACCATGCAAAAGAACTTTAATTTGTACGATACTGTGAAGTTTAGCAATCTTGATGGTGACTCTGGCTAACAACAGGTGGTAAGGGGGTGCAGTAGGGCCCACCGGCAACATGAACTTAAGAGAGGTTGCCGATAATAATAAGGTTGAGAACAATAACAATAATAACCTTAGAAAGGTATTGTACATTTATATGACATTTCTAACAAGGGCTATTAGCACTGATAAGTGAGAATTATGTTGACTGCCTACTTCAAAAGGCCTTCAATATGATAGCTTGGAACGTTTGATGGAGCCAAGTTATCGTAAATGGCTAGTCCTTAGACCCCTCTTTAAATTCAAATGGTCAAAGTTAGTCGGAAATTCGGAATCAGTATCATGATTCCATGGAGCCCATACATCATGTGTCAACTATTAGAAGTTAGTTAGAATCAGCATTTTGAGAAATGTAGTCAGGCTACCGCCACACTTAATTCATTTGACAGTGTTCTATTCGACAGTTCTAGAAACCATACTTGAATTCTTTTTATCCCTTTTCTCACTATGAAATGTGACTTGAACCCTCAACCTTGTGGTTGAAACAGTAAGCACTTTCAGCTGTGAAATGGGCTCTGTCAACCATGCTGGAAATAATATGCTAATGTATAATTCAATGACAATAAAATAATTATTATTAACATCATCGTTGTAATTATTAGTCCATAGTTTGACTCCAGCTGTAAAGTTGTGGTATCTCAGAATTTTTAAGTGCATGAACAATAACAAGAGGTGATGAGAGAATTTTCATTGAATTGCACATGGTAGTTTACAAGGGTTATTATAGAATGGGGCTACCCTCGAGTTGATCACATTCACATAACACACTCTGTATGTATAGTCACCAATCACCATCCCAAATTTCACTACATTATGAATGGGGCCACCTTTAGATTGATTTCATTAATACACTAAAATAACTCCATTAGGCTATGGGAAGTGAGTCATGCGATTTGCATGATCAATCCAACAGTGGCCCCCCACTTTGATTTGAGTGAAATTTGGATGAGCGACAATTCATTGGGCGGGGTGGATTTCCTGTACGTGGTCAGCCTATGTACAGATTTAAAGCAAAAGATAGAGTTGCAAACTTTCCACCATAATTATTTATACTTGTAATAGCAAGCCACATTTCCTTAGCAAACAGAGTTTTGAGTACTAACAGCGTCATAATGCATAAAAATTATATACGTTACAACAACTACTAAATTTGGAATTAACAGGGGCCTTGAATTTAATTGGAACTTGAGAGGAATTTTTATAATGTGAAGATAAAGTTTTACCGCAAATCTTAATAGAAGGCAAGACTTGCCAACACCAGAATCTCCAATAAGCAATAGCTTGAAAAGATAGTCACTGAAATACAGCAGATGGTCAGAATCTGTTCACATACTTGAGTACTAGAGGGGGAAAAACTTAATTTATCATAAATAAGAGAAACTAAACATATTTTCAGTGATGTAAAGACAACTACATGTGTTGAGAGAGTGCTTTAGCACACATGCACTGCGTGCACATGTAGACACATATGAGAACCACTTCATTTATGTTATCCTATGCTCATGGACTTCCATGTGGTCCCACTTATGATCTTTCCAATCCTCCAAGATCATGATGCTAAATTTCAATGCCAATATCAAACTCACCACCACTACCACAACGGCTCACCAAAGTTGCATGAGACTCGATCCATGGTTCTAAAACTCGGCAGAATTGAGTTGGCATGCCTAATATGTATAAACCACTTCAAATCTGCGTTTTCGAGAGGGATGATCAACTCCGCAAATATCGATCGAAACTTGAACCCGTGTATAGGTATGAAATTTAAGAAAGCACATCCGATCTTCCACTAAGAAAGGTATAGTCACGACCAGGTCTCGGGGCTCCCACTGCTTGGGAGATTTTCTCTTCATCCGGGGGTTCATTTCATTATGAACTAAAAAAGTTTAAGGCTGATTAGTGAGGTCTGGATATTTGATACCAATTTTTAATGTGTTTAGCATGAAATAAAAATGTATAGAGTTTGTATTGGAATTTGAAACTTTACCTCAACCACCTTTATATTATGTTTCTTTAGCATTGTACATCTAAAACACTCCAGAAGCAATGTAAAATGAAGGTTTGCAATCTTTATTTACTGTATTTTTTCAAAATTATTGGCCAATACAATGTATGAAACTATGCTTTAAAACTACTGTTAGGCCTATTCATACCAGCTTGGAACTTACCAAGTCGGTATGACTTGGTAGAGGCGTAGCCTGCAGGCATCCCAACCAGGATCTAGCATGACTTGGTAGAGGCGTAGCTTGCAGGCATCCCAACCAAGATCTAATACCATGCCTCACACTCTCACCCAAACCCCTCCTCTCACTGAATTGTAACTCATCCCAATTATACACTCATTAGACCTATGCTAAAAATTCAATTGATACACTTCTTCTAACTGTTTTCACCAAATCCCTCCTCTCACTGAATTGTAACTCACCCCAATTATGTACTCATTATACCTATGCTAAAAAGTTCAATTGATACACTTCTTCTAAATATTTTCACCATTAATCTTTAGGGCTGTAAAATCCACACCTACAATAATCTGATTGGGCAAATTTCCAGAGTTCATCTCTAATACATGCATAAATTTTTTTGATGCAGGCCAGACCCAAGGTCTACCAGCCCACAAGCCCAACAGTTTTAGCAAAAGGCCCAATAAAAGGGGAGACATCCACAATCGTGCAACCCAAGTTTCTACTTAATTTTGGTAATAGTTAGAGATATTTATGAATTTAATTAGAAAGGCCGCATTAGAGCTTATTTCAATTTGATTTGTTTCCAAGAATAGAATTAGGATAGTAGTGCCCATATAAAGGATTGTAATCTCTTTCATTCAACAAGTTGATTGATTAATAAAATTTCTTAGTTGAGAATTTCTCTTGATTATTTGTCTGTGGTGTGAGACCAAGACGTTTTGGATCTCATAGTCATAGATGATGGATCCCCTCCCTAAGCCTTCGGCCTGGAGAATAACCCGTTGGTTATTCTTCCCCACCCGCATTGCATCACTTTTCCATTCCCATAAAATCCATACCTATAATGATCTGATTAGGCTAATTTCAACGGTTCAACTTTAATACATGCACAAAATTTTTCCATGCCCTAACTCTTTGTAGTTGCCCTGCATTCATGTCGACCCCAACCAATTTGCATGTGAACATGGCCCTATATATAAGAATCATTTTCAGGAATGGCCAGGCTCTCTAAGCTGGCTTATGGGACCCACTTGGAAACTTCACAATCGTGGTGGTGGTGAAAGCATATGGGACATTATTCTAGAGGCCATTCTATTGTGTCATAAAGGTAATACAAGGCAATGAATTCAAGTGAGTACCCTTGAAGATAACTGATTGGATGGAGAAGATTCAAGACCTAGCTACAGATCTCCAACAAAGCTGGTTCCATGTACTATGATAAGCAAACGTAAATACCCATTATCTAGCAAAGGAAGGAGCTCATAAACAATTTGTGGACATTGCCCTTATTGGGACATCCTTATTTATCACTTTTTGTTACTTTGAGTACTGTGTAATTATTCTTCTTGCAACTTTCTTTTGGAAGCTTCAATAAATGAAAGCAATCATATTCCAAAAAAAAAAAGGATAAAAATAAAATAGAGCACCAATTGAAGTATGGACCGCCTGTTGAATGCCATTTTAAACTGTGGCAGTAATAGTATATTGAAATATTAAGCCACCTCTTTATTTTAATGAATTTCAACTAAGACAAAAATAAAACATAAATGCCTCCTTCCTGTAAGATGTTTTAATTGGCAAATAAGAGTTCCAAGATATTGGTGACTAAGGACTACTATAACTTCCATGTACCCCTTAGATTCATGCATTAACCATGTTATATACATCAACAAGGTTCACTCTGACTTATCGTGGATAATATAGCACAAACATTTTGTTATAACAGTACGCACAGCTACATACAGATGCAAGCACCAAAACAACACAAATGTTAAGAGACGCGAGTTGTTATCACACCAGATGCTTCCATCCCATGCACATGAATGGGGGAAAACGGTTAATAGAAGCTGCACATTGATCATCCTCAACACATACATATACGTTATTTCTGTGAGATATACATAGACCTGATGGAGCCCAGCAAATGATAGGTCCGAACTCACATGTGCACCACCACATCAGCGCGTGCAGGGAGTGTAGCTGATGTACTAGAATTAGCAAAACTCATTGAACAATGAAGGAAATGAAACCACAATCTGCAGACACAACCCCACTGGTTCATTTTCCAATCTTCTTTTGATTCTACTTCCTAAAAGTATTCTCCTTTGATCTTCATTTTTAGCCACTAACCGTATAAACCTTATGTTGTATTCAATTCCTATGTATTTTAATGCAAACAAACAGGCCCATGAGAGATCAATTAAAAAGCCAAGAATCAAGCAATATAATCATTCAAATTATATAATAAGATATCTAAATCATCCGCTCGTATTCCAAGCCCCAAAAATGACCAAATCAAGGCGCCGGATTTACAAAGCGGAAGGGGATCTCAAACAAACTACAACATTTCTCACAAGTCACAAGATCCAAATCGAAAGGCATCGAATTTCTCAAAGATAAGACAGAACCGTAAAAACAATATGTGCATAACATGTAGAATTAGAGCCCTAGATATGAAAAATCTACCAAATCTATGAAAAAAGAGGATGAATTGAAAGAGAATAAACTTACTATTCAGGATTCATGGCGGAAAATTGATCGGATCGGCAAGGAATGAAATCAAGAGGAGAATCAAAAAGAAAAAGGAGAGAGAGAGAGAGAGAGAGAGAGAGAGAGAGAGAGAGAGAGATGATGAGATCTGCGAGGGAAACGGGAGAGAGAAGGAGAAGGAGAAGAGAGAGAGAGAAGGGGGTATTTATAATTTTATAGGAAGGAGGGGATTTCGGTCATTGAATGCTTCGTCACCCAACACAACGGTGAGAAATTTCCCAACCAGCATTCCCCGTTTTATTTTTGTTTTGGGGGATTTTTCAAGCGACCACATGTATTTCTAATAATTACATACAAGGCACAATTTATATAACCGCCCTTTAGCGGAATAGTATGTAAATGCGTGTTTGGTTGCAAGCTTTCTAAATTCTTTAAAGCATGTTTGGCACGGGGTGAGGGATTCAAAGATTTGGTGATTCTTTATTAGCATTGGAATAAAGATTCATCGTCGGGGATTTGTATAGTTAGAGATTTAATATTGATATTGGTACGTATTGATGCATATAGCTGAAAAAAATAGGATTGGGTATGCAACTCCGCTTAAGTGAGGATTTTCAAATCTTATGGGAGTGGTCAGATATGAAAATTCTAACAAATAAAGATCCTCATTCGTCCAAATCCTCAAGAATTTACAATTATCAAACATGAATTTATCACAATACGAAGAAAATGGAAAATCTTTTCCTTACTGATTGCCAAACATAACCTTTATCTCCCATCACTTTTAAAGTTTTAAGTTACTTGGGGTTGTCTAGCATTTAAAATGCTAGGTTTATAAAACTTTTGCAGGGCAAAAAGTGGCATTTGGAATGCTAGTTTTATAAATTCCCCATAACCAAAAAAAGAATTAGAGATTCCATTGAGGCAACACCTTGCAATCATATAAGCTTTAAATAAAATCAAAATGTTTTTTTCATAAGAAAAGTTTTGTAATTTGGTGCGAGCACTTTTTTATGATGAAAAACGAAAAAAAAAAACTTTAGAAAATTTTAAATCCTTAAAAAACTAAAAAGAAACAATATAGTTTTTTAATATTGTACATACAAATATTTTCAATAGAGGAAAGTAGGAAAAGAAAGCCCGTGCCATGAAAAGGAGAACCCACAAAAGTGGGAAGGACGGCCCATGCAAGTGGAAAGAGTAAAATGCTCATAAATTGATCCAGAATTGCCAGCTTATCGGCGTAGCGGATATATATTTGGCATTCATTGAAAGGAAAGATGGTTGGCATGTTCATTGACAAAGATGAGAATAGCTTTAGACTAGAACATATTAATGCATACAGCTATAAGATATATTTGATTAAAAAAAAAAAACCTTATTCTTCTCAATATATGTGTTTTTTTTTTTTTCTTTATACCATGATTTGAACTCACAATATTCTAATCGACAACATGATTTTATCCCACAAACTAAGATTGCAATAGTGGACACCTCTACCAAAGGCTATTAGCCCAATTCAAAATGTATGGTTGTTAGATTTTGTCACTCTGAAATCTCCAGTTTATTTGTTTGGTGGAAAGAACTTAAAAATTCAGCGTCGGTAAAAGAACTAGAGTATCTCACAAGATGATTAAAATTTAAAAAAAATTAAATGTAACTCAATGGATTTCAATGACAATAATGAATTCCTCAAGGTCTTATCTGGTAATTCACTTGTCGAGTGAATGCAAATAAAGAATCACTCTAGGACAAGAAAAGAAGAGTCATAGTCGTTTTAAAAAGTATAAAATATCAAAATCCATCTTCTTGATCTTTTGACATTGTGTTTTAACTTTTTTGGATAAAAAAAAGGGGCATTTTTATCTTTTATTGCAACAAGAGATTGACCTTTTGACATAAAAATAAGAGGTAATTTTTAAAATTTTACATTTTTTGATAATACCCCTTCTTCTTCTTCTTCTTATTATTATTATTATTATTATTATCTTTAACCGTGATCATTCACTTAAATTCACTCTGTGAGTGAATTACCAAGGGCCAAATCCTATCAAACGCACTTGGAATGCTCTTCTTATAATTTTTTACAAAGAACCACGCTGTCAATATGAAAATCTTAGTTAACTGTCATGATGCATGATGGAGCTTGGTTTGGAATCCAATGACGGGAGCAGACATGTTTGGCCATGAAAGGAGTGGAAGTCTTGTGGGGTCTAACATATATAAGTGTCATAAAGTCATGTTTGAGCTGTCGACAATCGACATTACCCCTGGTTAGATTGACTTGGATTTCATGTCCTGTCAATGGCGTGAGTTTAACCCACAGGGCCACAATAGGGTAAGATATAATCGTTGTCATTCTTACCCAACAAAGTACATTGCACTTAAAAAGACCGGTGTCTTGATTGCCCATCAATTAGGGATGTAAGTGGGTCCCATTTTATGATTATTGGGAGGTTATGTCCGGCTAAAAATTGAATTCGTGTCCTTATTTTGGGCTGGTAATTAAATGGAATCAGGTCTCATTCCACGTTCGTTCCAACTCTTGAACTTAAGACCCGCATATTACCTTAATCTTTTAGAATCCCTCTTTGAGACTATATATATTTTTTCATATCATTCACTATTTGGACCCGGACCCGGGCCCATCCCATATACGGAACCGGTTCCAATTCCATCTTCTCATATCCAATTCCAGGTCCATGGAGTGTCCCATTTACATCCCGACAATCAGCAAGGTTGTAAGTTAGTCAAGTTGAACCAAGTTTTCCTAGACATGTCAAACGGCCAAATCATAGCCTGCCCGTACCACGGGTCAGATGGAGTGGGCTTGGCCGTGCCGGCCCTTCGTGCTTTGCGTGCCTCTTTTAATTGTTTTTTTAATTAATTTTTTTCACCTTTTTGGTATTAAAATTAAAAATTAGAACACAAGCACGGAGAATGACAAAAATATTTAAGTGGTTCGATCAAACTCGACATATTTCACCGAAAAGAATGGGAGGGTTCGAGTATTTATAGACTTTGTATAATTAAAAATGACACAAAATACCCCTTATATGACCGTTTTATCGCCGGGGCGAGGGGAAGGGGGGTTTAAATATGTATTGTATAATTTTCTTGAGACTGTTTTATGTAAAAGTGTATCTAGGATCATTTTGCTTAAATATGGGCACCTTGCATATTGATAGTTAATTGTGCTGATGTAGCTTCAAGCCACATTTGGCAAAATCCTAGGAAGATGTGTTTTTTTTCAAGTGGTTAGTTAGTAAGGACCAATGGTTGAATGTAAAGTGAGCATCTAATTTCTAGGGGTGTAGTTGAGTTGGGGAATGTAGACGGATGAATGCCCTAGCCTGCACAAAAACCCAATTTTGGCTGGGCTTGTTTGGTTTTTGGATTTGATTTTTTAACCCAAGAGAAATTTGATCATTAAATTGGGCTTTAGTGTACGAATTGCATATATTTAATGCTATTATATATAAAAATTATGAATACAACATAGGTACATATAATATATAATTTAATATTATATGCATTGAGCTTGGGCTCAGACTTTTTAAGTTTGAATGCAAACTCGAGCTAATGAACGTGCAATCCATTTTGGGCTTGGGTTTGATCCATACTTGGCCCATTCGACTGGAGTTTCACTTCTTGGAGCTCATTGCATTTGGAGGAGGTTGGTAGATCAGCTATTTTTATGTATAAAATGAGCATTGCTGTTTATTATATTGTAAAATGGATATTTTTTTAACAAATAGCCATTTTTGGACAGGCCAGGCCTGTCGTGCCCGTAGGGGTCGGCCCACATGCTTGACTGGCCAAATGGGCCTGACATGCCCGATACCCTCGGCCCAGCACAGGCCATTCCCCAAGCCCTAGTTATTTGAGCTCATCATTTACCTAATTCACAACTTCGACTTGCATTGTACTCACTTTATCTAGGTCGAGCTTGGGCTTAGGATGGGCTTTCTTCATCGTACTCAAATAATAATAATAATAATAATAATATTATTATTATTATTATTATTATTTGCCATATTGGGCTACGAGTGTAGGAGTGATACTTTCACTTGAAAATCAAGTGATCGATTCCTATATGTATGTGTGTGTGTGTATATAATGTGAAACTAAGTTGCCAACACCACTCATAATGTGAGATTAAGTTGCTAACACCACTCAACGACGAGTGTGTTGGCATACTCACATTTTATTTATACTAATGTGTAGAGCTTGGGCTCAAATACAATGTTATGTAATCAAAATAAGTCTGTATAAGTAGGTGTGAAAAAGTTGGGTCAAGCTCGCTCAAACTATTGACAGCCCTACGAATTAAGTTGGCTCATTGGGGTTTCTACATTCACAAGACTTTTTTAATGTTATTCTGACTTAATCATTCAACCCATTGTTCCATTATTTGGCGCAACACATTTTTTTGGAGAGAGAAAAAATAAACTAATTCTCCTTGATAAAGAAAATTTTGATTTTTATATAGGGCATGTTTGGTAATAAGTGAGGAATCCATGAAGAATTTGTAAATCTTAGAATCCCTCATTGTCACTGGATGAGGGATTCCTTGCTGAGGATTTCTATGAATGAGGATTTTAAATTGATATCGGTGCATATCAATGCATATAATTGAGAAAAAATTGGTTTCGGTGAGCAAATCCACAAAAAGCGAGGATTTGAAAATCCTATGGGGGGAGGTCAAACCTAAAAATCCTCAAAATGAGGATTTACATTGGTCTAAATCCTTGGGGATTTATAATTGCCAAATGTGGGTTTTCGGATGGAAATCAAAAATATTTTTCTTGAGGATTTGGTTGTCAAACACGATCTAAGAATTCCTCTCTTCCGTAAAAACAAAAAAATTGTAAAGTATGAAATTATCTTAATGTTGCACAAATAATTTCTTAGCATGATGTATGTAAGTCATAAAAAAAGTGATTAACAAAAGACCATTGGCTCTTTGCACAACTAATTAGGGACATAAATAGTGTACATAGGAGTGTCGACCATGGCTTAAAATCTCGGTCTCGGTCGCGGTATCGGTCAGGCCGAAAAACCGATATGATATCGGTATCGGTCGCGGATATCGGTCCGTCGCGGTCGTTGCGATGTGAATTTTTTTTTAATCCAAAAAAATTTGTAAAAATATCCAAAAAATCCAGAATATTAGAAAATGTTGAAAAACAATATTTTTTTTTCCATTAGTAACAACAATAAATCAAAATCTCGGTCACCTTAAGTTATGAGTCCTGTCTGTGTCGCAGTTCGCTGTCTTCTCTAGTATTTCATATAATGCAACCATTATTGGTGCTCATGATCAATTTATTAGTGTAAAATATAAGAAAATAAAAATAAGATATCTAGGTATCATTTAATACTAACTCAATCATCAAATAAATTGTGAAATCCAAGACCATGAAGATAAAATATTAAAATCCGAAACATGATAGTGAGATAAATAAATTA
The DNA here is from genome assembly GCA_003546025.1 of Camphora micrantha. Lineage (NCBI taxonomy): Eukaryota > Viridiplantae > Streptophyta > Magnoliopsida > Laurales > Lauraceae > Camphora > Camphora micrantha. Next base: position 19,562,918 of record QPKB01000004.1, read on the forward strand.
AAAGGCACTTAGACATCAAAAGGTTTATGGCTTACATGAAATTAGGGGCGACTAGAGAGAGAGATTGATAAGCATGACAGTCTAATTCCAAGTGGAGTGTCACCCGGGCTAGATAACATTATCATCATCATTTATTCGGTATGGATTGTTAAAAAATACATAATAGTTAAAATAAGGGAGTGTGTTGATTTTCTTACCAAAATAAAATGATTTCTTCACTAAATAGTGTTGGAAATATGCAAGAGAATGAGCTAAGGAGAAGGGGTTGTTCGAAGGAGATGAGTGGAGAGGAAGAATGTGGGGGGAAGAATGAGAGAAAAAGTGAAAATTTTAGGGGTTTTTTTTATTATTATTCTATATTGGCCGATATTTTGACCGAGATGGACTGATATATCGGCCGATATATCGGTTAAACCGATATTTTCAAAATATCGGCCGAGATGAACCGATATTTTGGCGATATTTTGGTCTGCAGTACCGAGACCGATATCTCACCAAAATATCGGACCGGTATGGGCCGATACCAGTTCATATCGGCCGATATGAACCGGTATCGGCCGATATTTAATAGCATGGTGTCAACTATCTTGTAAAGCAACAATAAAAAAATCCATAGAAATAAACCCAACCCAAGCATCCTAAGCCAATGCCTAACTAACCTCTCAAAATCTCAATTTTGCTGCTGTCCTTTCTATTTTTCTATCAGATAAACTACAAACTGAACAATGAAAAATTATTGCATGCATTAGACTACAAACTCGATCATCTAATGGTCCCTCATCTTGGATGGTAAGGTTTAGAAGATCTGGGAGATTAACTCCCAACCTGCGTATTGCATAAAAAAAAAAAAAAAAAAAAAAAAAAAAAAAAAAAAAAAAAAAAAAAAAAAAAAAAAAAAAACACCCTAAGCTGTAAATTAGCGGTCAGGAAGAAAGTGTAGAGAGAGAGTCTTTTTTAGAGCATTCCTGACCCTTGATGGTGGTTCCCCAGTAGCCTGGATCACCGATAATACTTTTTAGTCGGTGAATAGACAGATAGATGAATCATGAGAACAAATCTTCATTCAAAAGAAGTGGAATTCCATGATGGACCCATCTATTGATAACTTGAGCTATGCAAAATAAATATACTTTTAAGTATCCGCAAACTTTATCCCAATACGAGTTAGTCTCACTTTAAGATAAATCATTTGATAAAATGTTGGATCGTTTTGATAAAATGTGATTAATGAATATGTATAAAATTCTGTCAATCATGTTTTTAATCAAGTTAGGAGTAGAATTTGAGATTAACCCATACGCTAGATGGGCGTTTATTTGAGCGGCTCAGATCTCAAATAGATGGGCTTACTGTAGCGTTCCATGATTTTTTTTTATATTTTTTTTAAACTCAGGATTAATCCAGTGCACCCAGAAGTTATTCCTGATTACCTGAACTCAACTCATCGTTTAGAGACTCACTGTGACTCTCCTAACTGACTCAGTCAACTAGGCACTGTAGGTCATTGTTTTGAGAGTAAGCCAAGCTAGCCTAACCGAGTCCTCGCACAGGATTGCCCAACTTACTCATTTCAATAAGTATGCTTATGTTTTTTTCGCTTCAGCCTTGGCTCACGTGCCAAGAGGAGGTTCAAACTTATTCTGATGGGAGCGAGATGTCTTACCAAAAGGCCATCCCTAAGTTCCCCTCATGTTGACGAAGATGACCTTCCAAACCGAGTCAAGTTTTTTAAATAATGTTCCAATTTGGTCTAACAACCTACAGACTAGTGGCCATTCGCTTAAATTTTGAATTGGAAATAATGGGTCGATCAGTCAATGGGCATAATTGAAGAAGAGTTTGTACTAGCAAAATAGATTTTATTTTGAAAACTGACAGTTCATCAGGCGCCTGGTCCATGGCCTAGTGCTCAGGACATTGGACTTTGAATCGAATAGCCTGAGTTCGACTCTCGGTGGGACCTTGAAATCATTCTAATGATAATGATAGTTCCGTTGAAAATCAGAGATCCTCTAGAACATGAACTCTCTTAACTTTTTTAAACATGGAACTCTTTGTTTTTTTTCAAACATGAGTTCAAAATGATACCATCATTAGAATATTGAAGTCTGTCTTTTGACATGGACTCATTCAAACTTTAATGCCTTCGAAGAGAGGCAAACCAAACCAAGGCTTGGTCTCCCCACGAAAGTTACCTCGCAAAACCATCCGTGTAGGAAACAAGGGCAAGTTGCTTAATTTCATTAGTCAATTCAAGAAAAATAATGGTTGTTGGCTACACGCATTGAGTTAGATTAGACCCACTCTTCCATCTTCTATCTCACTCAAACCTTATAAATTCATCCAAATTGATTATTCATCAAGCATCAATTCAGATGCTGCTACATTTGCATTGGGAGTATGTCTGTCGATGAAGAGACTCTGGCAGTGAGCGGTGGTGGTGGTGGTGCTGGTACTGCTTCTGCTTCTGCTGAGAATGAGAAACGGGCGAAGCCTGAGCGCTTTGATCACTGTTTCTCCGGTCTTCAAATATCGATCCCGATCGAGGCGGGAGGATTGAAGAATATTGATGCAGACAAATTGAAGGCTGAGATCAAGAGATGGGCCAAAGCTGTTGTGGCTTATGCCCGTCAAGTGAGTGATCGGTTTAGCCCACGCAATTGATTGAATTCTCATGTAATACCAAGAATTTGACATGGACTGAAGGCCGACCGAAGGCTGAAGGCTGAAGGTGACTACCATGGGACATTGGGATCAGACTGTTGAGCCCTTAGTTGATATCAAGAATTTCATTGTAACATTGGCACTGCCAACAGCTTGTAGTCACTTTGTAACAGAGAAGGATTAGATCTGCATTGACATCAGAGTGGCTGGCTCGTATCAGAAGAACAGTAATTTGTCAACAGCTGCAAGGAGTTGAGCTCAAAACAGCCAGATGGGAGAAACACCTGCACATTTCAAATGAGTTACAAGGTTACAAGTATTCTTAGTCATTTTAAGTTTTTGAATTGGAATGATTTTCGCATTTGAATGCATTCATCTTCTTTCCATTGATCTAGTTTGTATAAAACATTCATTTAAATAAAGATTGTTTTCCCCCTCAACTTTCTATCTTATTGGCATTTCTTCTTTTTCTTATTCACCTGCTGATATATATATATATATATATATATATATATATATATATATATATATTGTTTTCTTACAAAGGTGAGAGTGTTGGCCTTTGGCCTTTTACTTCCATTAAGACATTCTATTTGGGGATTTGATTTCATTCATTTGTGATTTTGTTTCTGATTTATGTGAAGCTATAACTCCAAAGGTGGGTTTACATCAAAAGGAGTCTTAGATGGTCTATTTAAGAGAAAATCTAAATTGTTACCATTCAATTGAGGATCTGACAGTGATTTCATCGCCACCCTGAAGTTAAATCACTTATAATTCAAAATTTTCTATCCACTTTTCCACCTTTTGTGGTTGTACAAATGGGAAAAAATATATGTAGATATATATACATATATAAAACGCTCTTCCACTATTCCATATGGATGTGTGGCCAAGAATCAATCTCCAGCGAACGTCCATACGTAGCGTATGTGTGTAGAGTAGCAAATGGGTATCTAATTATTTAGTCAGATACTAATATAGCAAGTATGAAATCTATTTTTGGATCCGGAAGATATTTGAATTCGGATCCAAATCCATGCATATAGGATTCGGAACCAGATACACGTATGTTTGGACCTGAGTTTATGGATACATGATGATAACATTCTTGAGTTATATTCATATGTGAAGGCCCATGAACAAATGGTATATATATGACACCCTTAACAAATAGTTCTGATGATATGCTTTGGATGAGTTTTCTTTTTTTGCCCCTATAATCTAATCTAGAGTAAGAGCTTTCCATCACATTGTTCTTCCACATTTTACATACCCCCCTTACGTTTTACAATGTGAGATTTAGATTTTAACCTCTAATAGAAGCTCGGAGAATTACCCAAATATAAAAAGAAATGATTCCACCTTACTTTTATTTATTCATTTTTTATTTTTTTAAACTAAAGGATTTAAGAAGTAGGTGAAAATGGAAATCAGGGATGGACAGTTGGATATAAAAAACAAGCACACAAAGAAATTACAGATATGATTTTTGTAGTTCAGATATGTGCATGCATCGGAGGAAGAAGAGAAAGTTATTTATTCCCACTCTTAAGGAGTCATTTGTCAATTTCACATGTGATAGAAAAACGGTTTACATATGATAATGACTTCCATATGAAACATTTCCATATGCAATTGAGTTATATGTGAAACACTTTTCATTGTATGCACCTCTTCACATGTGAATCAAAGTGGATCCAACGGTTCCTTATCTTTTCACAAAATCTTCATTATTTTCATAATTTTTACAAATATATTAAAATATATGATGCATAATGGCATGATATTTGACCCCTTAGAGAAAAATGAATTCTAAAGAGTTTGGACGATTCAGATGATAAAAATGAGGCATACGGAATCCATAATTACAAATTTTCAGTTTGGCCTTTTTTGTAAATATCTAAAATTTATGTGGGACTTAAACATAAAATTTGGTCCCATATGACTGTTTTGGTAATTTTAAAGAGGTTAAACGTTTCAAATGAATATTGTGTGGTACACATGCATTGAAAACAACAAAAGACAGACTGTCTTGCATAGACGTGTAGTTTTTTTTTTTTTCCGTGTCTCACGATCCATGGAGAGAGAAGATGTGAAACTTGATTCCATAGCCGTAAACGGCTCTTCAAAGAGTTTGAACGGCTTCGATCATGAAAATGGGGCCTACGTATTCCTAGAATGGTATTTTTTTTTACAAATATTTCAAAACTCAAGAGGAATCAATGTTTGAAAATTGGTCCCTCTAACGTTCTTTATCTTCAGAAGAGTATGGACGATTAAGATTAGATATTAGGGGCCCACAAAAAGTGTAAAAATTGAAAAGATTTTGAAAGATGGTGAGCATGCCCAATCTATGTAGCTTTGCCTAATAACAGTAATATGTGAATCAATTTACCACCTCATGAGTTGTGAAAGATTTGGGATCAAAATCAGCTTATTCACACACCATTCTCACACTCAACTTTCACATATCATGCCTAAATCATCCAAAATGAACATAAATAAATCATCCAAAATGAACATAAATATGCATAGCCATTACGTATGCGAATCATTTATATATGTGAATAGCGGCAAACAAATGACCCCGGTAATGAATTGAGTTTACAAGTTACATTGTCGAGAAAGTCCGTACAATTACTACAATACCCTTAGACCCAAAATCTGGCCGTGGATAACCCAATGGACTAATCTAGTTAAGTGAAAATACAAGACATCAATATAACACAGTGGGATCATCACAGGCAGACCTACATATGGTGATATGAGTAGGAGTGTAACGGTTCGGTTAACCGGTCAATTTAGAAAAACCGTTAACTGAACCGTAACCGCGGTTTTCTGTCTTTTAAAATCGTAATCGTATACACAAAAACCGTGGAAAACCGTAATCGTACGCACAAAAACCGTGAAAAACCGTAACCGCGGTTAACCGTATTAAACGGTTCAGTTACCGTGGAATGCCTTCCTCACATAAAGGGATAAATGTGAATGATTGAAGGTAAAATGACACATAAAGAGCAATTGAATAAGGTGAGAAATATTTCATTCAGCTTTCTTATTTTTTCTTTTATTTGTAAACGGTACGGTTAACCGCATATGGTTAACCGAACCGTATCATATGGTTTGGTTCAATTAATAACCGTAAATTATTACAGAAAACCGTAACTGAACCGAACTGTATAGTTTTTGAATTTCATTAACCATAACTGTATTTCACAGTTCCGTAACCGTAACCGAACCGTGAAATACAGTTGTTAACAGCGGTTCGATTCTGTTCGGTTATATGGTTTTTCGATTTTTTTTACACCCCTAGATATTAGGCAGACGCCCCCATCCAACGCCTGCCTCTCCTTCGAAAAGAAAATTTGAAAATTGTGGGTCCACTTTCAAAGCCTACATAAAAAGCATGAGTCCACCTCCCCCAAAGACCCACATAAATATTCTAAGATTTGTGCCTAAAACCAAACTATCTATTTGGGTCCACCCCTCAAAGTTAAATCCTGGTTCGGCCACTCGTAGGCCTAAACCATGCAAATCTCTATACAACAATGACAACCGTTCATCTCCTTGACCGGGTCCCACAATCATCGGAGCATTGAAAAGGAGCCCACTTTCCCAGATGCTGAAAAGTGAAAAGCAAGCATATTTTCTTCCAGAGTCCCAACCGTCAATATCCAGGTCACAAATTGCAGTTGGGACTGTTAACAGAAACACTGCACGACTGCACCACGTTAGAATTTCTTCTTCCAGAGAGAGAGAGAGAGATGAGTGGTTACTTTCTGCCATCTTCGTCCTTCGCCCATGAAGATATTCTGATTTGTGTGGACGTGGACCCGATATTGGATCGGAAGGCTGAGGTGCCGGGTTGCAGCACGAACATGGATTGCACAAGGGCGGCGCTTCGCTTCTTTGACCATGCGAAGCTCACCATCAATCCCGGCCATCGATTCGCCTTCTGTACACTCTCCCAATCATCCATCTCATGGGTATATTTGCTAATTACTCTTTCAATTCTTTCGCATCATTTCATATTATATTTTTGATGTTCAAGGGACTTTCTTTGTAAAGATTTCATCGGTTATGTCCAAAAAAAATCCAATGCTCAATGGGTTCGCAGCTTCCCCTTCTCTCTTTGTACTGTAGTCAGTGTGTAATCTTTGAAAGATTTTGTTGGGTTTTGAACTTTCGCTGCATTCATCCTGGAATTGATGGGTTTTGTTTGTTTTCCCTTTTTTATAGGATTTTCGGTGGTTTTAAGTGTGAAATGTTTGAAACATTTTGATGGGTTTGTTTGATTCAATGTCTGAAACCTTTTATGGGATTGGGGTAGGTGGGTTTTGGTCCAGTCACTGATATTTCTTTTTTCTAAATTTTGTATCTACTTTTGAAGGTTTTCTTGAGACTTGTTTTGCAGGTTTGTCTTTTGTATAGGATATCGATGGGTTTTAGTGTGGAGCCTTTTTAAAGTTCTTGATGGGTTTTGCTCTTATTCACCCCTTGCATTGATGGGTTTGTATGAGTCAATGCTGAAACCTTTTATGGGTTTGTTGGATGATTGTGTTATGTTCTAATTACTGGGATTTCTTTCTTTCTTTCTTTCCTCCTCTGTATCTAATTTTGAAGATTTTCTTGAGAAATGTTTTTTCAGTTTTCCCTTTTTTTGATGGGTTTTAGTGTGGAGCCTTTTGAAAGATTTTAATGGGTTTTGTGCTAATTCACCCCTTGCATTGATGAATTTGTTTTAATTAAATCCTGAAACCTTACAGGCTTGTTGGGTGGGTGTGTTTTTCTCTAATTAGTGGGGTTTCTTTCATGCTGTTTTCTCTTCTCTGTATCTAGTTTTGATGATTTTCTTGAGAAATGCTATGCAGTTTCCCCTTTTCTATAGGATTCCAATGAGTTTTAGTGTGGAACCATTAGAAAGATTTTGATGGGTTTTGCTCTAATTCACCCCTTGCATTGATGGGTTTGTATGATTCAATGCTGAAACCTTGTGAGTTTGTTGGTGCGTGGGTTTTCCACTTTTTCCTCTATTACTGGGATTCTTTTTCTAAATGTATGATTCAAAACTTTCTGGGGACATGATTACTGGGATTCTTTTCCCACTCCTTTTCTATTACTGGGTTTGTATGATTCAAAACTTTCTGGGGACATGTTTTACTGCTGGTTCTGACAGTTCTAATGTCCTGAATTTTCCGTAGGTTGGAAGGGAGTTCAGCAGTAACGTTGATTCAGTACTAGCTGCACTTCTTGATATTTCAGCTGATTCATCGTCACATGAGCATGCAGATGTTACTCAGCTCTTTCAAATAGTTGCCTGTGAAGCAACAAGATGCGAAAAAGAATCTCGAATTCTAAGAGTGGTATGTTTATTAGGCTCTTTTGATTTTACTATTCTGGTTTCTGTTTTTTTTCTGCTCATTTAAGAATTTGGTGATGAGATGTAAATGAGTTCTATGTAGTGCAGGCAATGTGTTTTCTTTGTGATGGTATGGAATTGTATTTCTTAGATATCCTCTGGCAACAAATGAAGCATGATCAATAAGCACTTATATCAAAGTAGCTAAAATTGAAGAATTGAAAGTAGTATGTTTGTGGAATGTGGATACAAACAGCCATCAAATTATAACCCCTTGGGTTGGAAACTGCCCCGACATCACCCTACTAAATCAAATCCTAGGAAAGTCATTGTCTCACGTACATCTCCACCTCATATCCTTCATCCATCATCTCTTTAATTTCCCTTCATTGAACCCACTTTGCCACAAATTCCTAGGAATGCAGTACAAGGAACCAAACGGACCCTGAGTAAAGCTGAGTATTTGTAGTAGGATTGCACAATTCTTTTAGTAAATTACATAAGAAAGACATAAATGACATGTTATGGATAGGGTTCCTTAATCCTTATACGTCTTTTGAATCCTATTTCATTATATATTGATATCCATATTCAGCATAATTAAATGTCATTACAAAACCAAGGAAATACATTAATGCCCATCTCAGAAAACTTCCCCAAGTAGACCCCTTTTTTTTTTATCATCTAAAACAATGAAAACATAATGTGCAATCTTAAAGTGAGTGATGATTCCAAGTTTAACTGAATTGAGTCAAGTTGACAGTGTGTTGAATCAACTCAATGGATATTAGAGCAGTTGTTTAGTGAGGATATGATGACCAGTAACTCTGCATTCCAGCAAAGATTCAGAACAACTTTCTGATATATAATCTCTTGATTTTGCTACAAAGTGTCATGTCTGGTCATCTATTGTTGACGTTGTCCCAAGAACTGAACATGATATGATAATAATGATGATGATTATTTTTTTTTTTTTCAGATCCTCATATATTGTAGATCACGCGTGCGACCTGAGCATCACTGGCCTGTGGACCCGAATCTATTCACTTTGGACGTGGTCTTTCTCTGCGAAGAGTCTAGCGTGGAGAACCGCGGGCAGAATGTGTATAATACACTGGTGGAAGCCGTTGCTGACATTAGTAAGTATGCGGGCTATGTCATCCAGTGTTTCCATGGCCTTGTCTTTGCGCTGCTCAGTCATATGTGTGTGCTACTCTCACACCCTCAGCAACGCACAGCACAGGATGAAATTGACATCCCCAAGTCCCTGATGATGAAGTCACGTAAAGGCAAAGAAGTCGCCTTCGACTGCTGTTGGTGAAGAAAACATCCCATTGTCAAGCCAATGATGCATTGACTGAAAATAGCAGAGAGATGCTTCCTGCTTGTTTCCATGCAGTTCTTTCATCCCCTTAAAGATGAGTTTCCTGTTACTAACTGCAAAAGGCCTTTCTTTTCTAGAGTGATCGGATGAGTCCCGACTGAAATGGCCCCAAAACTCTACAGGGTGTATTGACACTGGTGTAATTTCAGAATGGATGTCCATGTTCACCTGTGTAACTAGTTCTCCAAAAATGATGATTCACGTTCAAGTGGGTGGATGGATTCAAATTGTTCGTTCTTGAGGCCAGACATTGAACATTCTATGGAGCAAAAATCACAATCTTCGGGTACTTTTAGGCTTTAATCGCCACCTTAACTGGATAAAGTTGTAATGAATGGTGATGCTACAAATGCTATAAAGTTGGTTAAAGAAATGTTGCAGTTCCATGGAGGTTGACTTGATTTGTTAGAAAGATTTGGGATCTCAATTACGTCAATGGAAGTGTCATTCGTGCGTGTTTCATAATATGTAGATGAAGCTTTGGCCTAAACAAGGAGTGGAGAGATGTAATGCTTATGGGTTGTTTGTTTGCATAAAATACATAGGAGCCGAATCCACATGATTTCATGCCACGAATGGTTAAAAATGAAGATACCGGCTGACTACACAAAATGATCATTAAATAACCTCCCTTTACTGATCTTTTTCTTCCTATAATCGAATCTACAATGAGAGCTTTCCATCATATATTTGCTATTCCACATTTTACGTACTCATTGAGAAATTTAGATTTTAACCTCTAATAGAAGCTTCAAGAATTGCCTGATAAACAAAAAACTGATTCCAAATAACTTTAATTCATTTAATTACTTTTGTAAACTAAAGGATTTATGGAGCTAGCGAAAATGGAAACCTTTGGAAAGACAATCAGCAGAAGAAAGCAAATATACGGAAAAAAAAAAAAAAAAAGTCACAGCGAGGATTTATGTGATTCACACTCTGCCTACATCAAAAGAGAAACAAAAAAGATAAAACTCTTTTCACTCTTAAATGAATTGGGTTTAAGAAGTAGGGGATTTGTGCGCCCGTGGGAATAATCTACCAGAGAAACTCTTGTTCTCGGAAAAAAAAAAAAAAAAAGAAAAAGTTACATTCGTGAGAACGTTGATACAATCAATTACTACAGTACTTTGGACCCCCAATCGGTCTTTGGCTAATCCAATGGACCAATTTAGTAAACCAGTAAATACAAGACCTCAAACCTTACACAATGGCGCCTTGGTATAACTTTTTTTTTTTTTTCTTTTGCCATATGAGGTCCCATTGGGGCTAGACTAATCCCTCCGAGATCAAAGGGAAGCCGATAAACTCCTCTATAGCTCCAGTGTGGTAGTGTAGTTTAGAACCTACAATCTTCGGGTGCAAACCATTGTCCTAAGCCCACTAAGCTAACCCTTGAATTAGGCACCTCGGTATTGACCATGCAAATCCCTATACAACAACCCCAACCGTCTATCTCCATGACTGGGTCCCACAATATTGGAGCTTTGAAAAGGAGACCCCACTTTCTTGACTATATATATTCTCCCATTCCCAACTGCCGATGCTCACTTCACAAATTGCAGTTGGGCTGTTAGCAGAAACACTGCACCAGGTTACAATTCATTTCTTCTTTCACACACAGAGAGAGAGAGAGAAGAGATGAGTGCTTACTCTCTGCAACCTTCGTTCTTCGCCCATGAAGATATTCTGATTTGCGTGGACACGGACCCGATTTTGGATCGGCCGGCTGATTTGGTGACTTTCGGATATGGAGTCATCTGCAACATTGATTGCATACAGATGGCGCTCTTCTTCTTTGTCCAGGCCAAGCTCTCCATCAATCCCGACCATCGATTTGCCTTCTGTACACTCTCCCAATCATCCATCTCATGGGTATGTTTATTATTTACTCTTACCACCCTTCCGCGTCATTTTGATATTATATTCTTGATGGCCAAGTGACCTTCTTTGTGAAGATTTCATGGGTTTTGTCCAAGAAACCTAATGTTCGACGGGTTTGCAGATTTCCCTTTTGTTTGTATACTATTTAGCTGGGTTTATGTGTGAAATCTTTGAAAGATTTTGATGGGTTTTGCTCCATTCACCCCGGACGTTGATGGGTTCGTTTGATTCAGTGTCTGAAATCTGTAATGGGTTTGTTGTTGGGTGGGTTCTGCTCTTGTTGCTGGGGTTTTCTATTCTGAATTTTGTGTCTACTATTCAAGATTTTCTTGGGTCATGTTTTGCAGTTTTCCCTGATTTATAGGATTTCGGTGGGTTTAAGTGTGAAATCTTTGAAAGATTTTGATGAGTTTTGCTCCATTCACCCCGGACGTTGATGGGTCTGTTTGATTCAATGTCTGAAACCTTTGGGTTTGTTGGTAGGTGGGTTTTGCTCCAACTACTGAGATTTCTTGTTCCGAATTCTGTATCTATTCTTGAATATTTTCTCGAGACATGTTTTGCAGTTTCCACTTTTGTATGGGATTTCGATGGGTTTAAATGTGGAACCTTTTGAAACATTTTGATGGGTTTAGTAGCTCTAATTAACCCCTTTTACATTGATGGGTCTGTTTGATCCAATGCCTGAAACCTTTAATTGGTTTTGTTGTGGGTGGGTTTTCCTCTTTTTCCTCTATTACTGGGATGTCTTTTTGTCCCCCTTAATGTTGTATCTAATTTTCAAAGTTTTCTTGGGACACTTTTACTGTTAGTTCTTAAAGTTCCATGTCTTGAATTTTCGGTAGGTTCAAAGGGAGTTCAGCAGTGAGCTTGATTTAGCAATACATGCAATAGATGATATTTCCCCTGATTCATTTTCAGACGAGCATGGGGATCTTACTCAGCTCTTTCAAGTAGCTGCCGTGGAAGCAACAAGATGTAACACAGAATCTCGAATTCTCAGAGTGGTATGTTTTATTAGGTTCTGTTTATTTTACTTTTTACTATTTGTTTTTGTGTGTTTTCTGTTTTTTTTTTCTTCTTGTTTAAAGAATTTGGTGATGAAATGCAAATAAGTTATATGTAGGCAATGTGTTTTCTTTGTGATAGTATGGAATTGTATTTCTTGAATCTCCTCTGGCTACACATGAAACACAATCAATAAATAGCACAAGCACTCCTCTAGCACTTTCTCACTGCACCCATTGTTGTGGCTAGATATCAAAAGGCACTTCTCCACTCTTCCCCACCACCAACGCTACAAAAAAAGAAAAAAAAAAAAAAACTTTATTCTCAAGCTCAAGGGGTATCTCGTGATTTGGTCCCCAACCATCCCTACTAAACTTCAGTTTGCAGACTTCCATCTCACCAGGTGATACTTATATTTGTTTCATATGTGTTACCATATGAAATACTGTGCTACCTTTGAAGACATTTATGCTCATGGAGCATTGAAACAATCACATAACGTAAATGGTAACAGTAGGTCGAATGGCAAGATGATATGTTTGTTTTAATTTAAGATGAAAGTTTGTTTTCAACCATTTGATGAGATTCTACTAGGCTTACCAATACAAAGGGGATGGAAAGCAGGGACAAATCATTTAATTATGAAAAGGTCTGTTGAGAGAAAAGAATGAGTTGTGCATCCAAAGGAGGCCCAACCTTCTGACCCCTGGTACATCTTTACTCCAAAACCATCTCATTTTGACTTTCAAGGCATATTGCAATATTGCCTTGCCTTTCAAGGCATATTACAGACTGAATGTGAGAATATGGCGTTCCACTGACCCTATAAAATGCCCAAATCAACCCTATCATGCAATCCTCTGTTCTACATCTAGTTTAGAGCCCCCCTGATAATGATGACAAAGAAAACATTGGGTGAATGTCCTCCATTGAAAATCTCTAAAACAGTGAATAAAGACATAAAATCTTTTGGGGTAATTTTTGTTGCATCAAAATTGAGTACACAGGAAACTCATGGCCAAATGGGCTCCAACCAAGGATATTAAAAAGATGAGGGGTCAAGGATATAAGATAAAGATGTAGATGGGATCATCAAGTTCCTAGGATTTGAAATACTATGGTGATGGCTAGGTAAGTAGGTATTCATTTCCCATCTCCCTTTAATTCATTTTCCATCAAAGAGGAGATGGTTTTATGGTCATTTTTGGGTCTTCATCTTTCTTCTTCATTTTGAACCACTTTTATTTTAGAAATGGAAGTCTAAGAATTCATAGGAATTCAATTACATAAGCAAATGGGCTCTGAGTTTTGTGAAATGCTAACAATCATGACATCACCATTCAGGTATCCAATTCCGCGTACACTGAAGCCATAGTCTGCAACATGTAGTCCAAGAAGCCCAATCTATAGAATACTGGGCATTTTCCTGCATCCAATTTACAACTTAAATTCAGGGTGCATACCTTGTGTCCTATTCTAATTCACCCACTCTCTGCCAAGTCTCCATCCTAACTTGTATCCCTGAAATGAAAGCCCTTGAGCCAAGTATAAAGCTTTAAGACAATGTAGAATCTGTTAGCCTGTATTTTATACATTCATAAAAAAAAAAAAAAAAAAAAAAAAAAAAAAAAAAAAAAAAAAAAAAAAAGAAGAAAAAAATCCATCTACAAAGCTAAATGGTTGGTTGTCTCTTGTTCACAATATAGCATGATAAATGAAGCTCCCAACTCCTTGTTCAGCCTACCTGCCTAATAACAGTCTGTGGGAAATACTAATGTACATACTTTTGCATCTCTTCGAACTCATTGTTCAGCCTACCTGCCTCATAACAGTCTGCGGGAAATACTGGTGTACATATTTTAGCATCTCGTAGAAGATTTGAGGGAAGGGCATATGAAATCCATCTAGACTTTGATTACAATCTTGCCTTGACTGGAGTACCACCATTGGACCTCCCCTCAGAATTCCCATCCAACCAATCTGCTACCTCAGTACTGAGCCTGATCAATAAACAACAGGTAAGTTTGACTATGTTTTTACCAATTCTCTCATGAGAGTAGTCTTTTCTAGCATTTATCACTTGACTCAACCACTAATCCTGTCAGGTGGGATGTATTTAGTTGGGCCCAAGTAACAAAGGGATTCACAATTTTTCAAGTTGAAACTCGGTTGCACTTGGAAATGCTTCCGGATAATGATAGAACACTTGAAAATTTAGTGAGTTCGAAGACATTACAGATTAGATAATATTTCATTCAGGGTCTGTTTGGTTACATGGTATTGAATTCCCAAGAGTACTAAGAAATGCATTCCTACCAAAGCAGCTGAAATTGAAGAATTGAAGGTAGTATGCTTGTGGAAACAAATGGCCTTCAAATTAACTCCCCTTTGGCGGGAAATTGTTACCTGGACATCACCATAGCAAAGCAAGTCCTAGGAAAGTCAGCCTCATCTACATTTCCGCCTTATATCCTTCACCCCTCATCTCCTTAATTTCCTTTCATTGGAACCCACTGTACCATGAATTCTAAGAATTCAATTAAGGAATTCAAATGGGCCCTTATTAATTCTGAAAGTCTGAATATCTTTAGCAGGAGTGCACAATTCTTTTATTAAGTAACATTAGACATTTTATGAATAGTGCGCCATAATCCTGTATGCACATTTTGGATCGTATATCAGTATGTGTTAACATCCATATTCTGCATTATCAAATGTTGTATTACAAAAATAAGGAAACACATTAATGCTCGTCTCAGAAAACTTCTGTTATGTTCCTCCCAGAAGGTGGGCGATTCAAGCACTGCCCTCCACCGGCTCTTTCCCTTCTTTCCTATTTTTCCAGATAGATAGAACAAGGAAGATGGGAAGAGGAGAAACAAACTTGAAATGGGATGAAACTCAAGTTCGAGGATGAGAATACCTCCACAATAGACTTTACTGATAGATACTTGATGTCCTTTCCTTCCTACATTACTGAATTTAAATACATAAAATAAATAACAGAGATCTGAAAAGAACTAACATAATAGTGCTTCCTACATTTGGGCATCCTCAACTAACAACTATCCCCACTTGCTGGAACCACCTGTACATAGAGCTTGGACTAATTCAACTTCTGTTACTGCTTAGAACCCACGATCCTCTCATGCATGTAGTTGCTCTTCCCAAACTTCTCATACCTCTGGCTCCCCTGCAATGGGTACCATAACAACTTCCCCCAAGTAGTCCCCTTTTTTCATCTGAAAGATTTTAAAACTCAATGTGCAATCTTAAAGTGAGTAGAGATTCCAAGTTCAACTGAATTGAGTCAAATTGGCTGATTTTTTAATCAACTAAATGAATATTAGAGCAGTTGTTTGGTGAGGATGTGGTGATTTGTAACTCCCCGCAAACCAGCAGCAAAGATTAAGAATATACATATATATATTTATATTTAATCTAATGATTTTGCCATCGACTGTCATGTCTGCTTATCTATTGTTGCCCCAATAATCCAACTTGATATGATGATAATGAAAATTGTAATTTTTTTTTTCAGATCCTCATTTACTGTAGATCATGGGTGCTACCTGAGCATCACTGGCCTGTAGACCAAAATCTCTTCACCTTGGACGTGGTCTTTCTCCGTGAAGATCTCCATGTGGAGAGGAGCTGGAATAATGTGTATGATGCACTGGTGAATGCCATCGGTGACATCTCTGTATCACGTGTGCTATCTGACCATCGCTGGTGTGAAAACCGAAATCTCTTCCCCTGGGACATAGATTTCTCCTTGATAATCTCAATGTGGAGTACCGCCGGAATAATGTGTATGGTGCACTGGCGGATGTCGTTGGTGACATTAGTAAGTATGAGGGCTATGTAATCCGGTGTCTCCATGGTCTTGTCTATGCACTACTCAGGCATATGTGTGTGCTACTGTTGCACCCGCAGCAACGGCGTGCACAGGATGAAATCGACATCCCCAGGTCCCTGACAAAGAAGTCACCTACACCTTAAAAGTTCTTGGTGAAGAAAACATTCCATTTTCATGCCAATGATACTTTGATGGAAAATAGTGGAGAGATGCATCCTGCTTGTTTCCATGTACTTCTTTCCAGCTTGGATTTTCTGCTACTAACTGCTAAAGCCCTTCTTTCCTAGAGTGATCAGATGAGTCCTGACTCACATACCCCCATAACTCTACAGGGTGTACTACATTGGTGTAATTTCAGAATGGATGTCCAAGTTTACATCTCTAAGTAGTTCTCCATAAATGATGTGTCAAGTTCAAGTGGATGGATTCAAGTTCTTCATTCATCAGACCAGACATTGAATATTCTATGGAGCTAAAATCAGAATTAATGGTGATGCTTCAAATGAATTAAAGTGGGTTAAAAAGAATTGCTGCAGCTCTATGGTGGTTGTCTTAAATTTTTAGGAAGATTTGGGATCTCAAGTTTGTTAATGGAAGTGTCATTTGTGCATGTTTGTGACGCGCAGATGAAGCGTTTGATGCTATGGCTAAACAAAGAGTAGATAGATGCTCTGTCTTTGCCTCTTCTCTTACCAGTCACCTTCCGGGATGGAATTCATGAAAAAAAAAAAAAAACCATAGAATGCTAATGGTGTCTTAAAGTCTCAAAGGTTGCCAAAAGTCCCTTCCTATAACTGATTCTATTACAGACCCTCCATTTCCATTGAGTGCTGGAGGAGCATTTGGTTGCTTTGCTACTCAGTTTCTCCAATCAAAATTGCGTTAAAAAAGTTCCAAATGAGAAGTGAAACTTCAAAATCGTGTTACTTATTTAAAATCCAAACTACTCAAAATAAGTGTCCGACCCTTGAAAGGGGTTTCCTGAAGTTTTACTTCAACAAGAGCTATCCCACTGTAGGATTTAACATATGATTAATAAGCTAATTAACAATATCTTATGCATTACTAATCATATGCCCAACCTA
This sequence comes from Camphora micrantha, assembly GCA_003546025.1. NCBI lineage: Eukaryota > Viridiplantae > Streptophyta > Magnoliopsida > Laurales > Lauraceae > Camphora > Camphora micrantha. The sequence continues at coordinate 19,580,164 of QPKB01000004.1, forward strand.
TGGTGGGACCAATTTTATCCAAGCAAAACTGTGTGAAATATCATAAAAAGGGAGGTCATTCATTTTCAATTGTTTCGAATCTTCACAATTTGAGCCCCACTCACATCCAAATTAATCATGTATTGCATTGAGTACAGATATAGTTCTCATTATAGTACGATAAGAAATTGAAAAGGATAGTAAAATCTAGGTATTCAGTACTTTCCAAAAAAATCACCCCTCCATTAATTCCAAATAACCTTTTTACCAGCATCATCCAACCTATCACACATGTCCCACTTTTGATTGACCCACTTATAGCTCTGGAAAGTAGCAAAACCTGAAAACCCATATGCAGAGTTTGCTCTCGTTTGCATGGAATTGAATTCTAAAACTTTTAAGAAATATTTTTCTAAAAAGTGGTTAAAATTGGAGAAACATAAAGATTCATAAATGTCTGTCAAATAGTTTTTTTCTTCAATCGAAATGAATTAAGAAGAGCTAGCAAATGAATACCTACTCATCACCTAATAATTCAAATCCACCGTCAAAGTCCCATCTACATCTCCATACGGTATCATTCCCCCTTTAATAGTCTCTTAATGCAAATGATTTTAGAACTCAATTTAACAAACCGGCCCTAAGAGGAGTTTTTTTTTTTTTTTACATAAAAAATAAATAAATAAATGTTGTCAATGCCCTAACAGGTCGGGTTCTATGGAACTTCCATGTACCCAAACACCTCGCTGTAAGTAAACCATCTCTCTCTTTCTCTCTCATTATTTACAAAGAAATTAGAACCTATGTTGTTAGTAATTTAAAGAGCATTTTAGACATTGTTTCTATTGAAATGTTCCATTTGATGGCCTGTCCACCCACCACACCAAAATGTGACCAATGATTTTTCTATCAATCTATGAAATACGATTTCAGGATAAAGATGGAAATTGGCGAGCAGGAGTGATTGCATCTCTAATTGATAATGTGGGTTCCATGGCCATTGCTGCTGTCACTGGCTGGGTTAAAATTTATTTCGATTTAAACATATCATATTTTTCAACGGCTAAGATCAATGGTCGTCCTCATACATCTCTTTCATCATTCTTCTATGAGATATTCCGGGGACCCAACTATTAATTAGTTCATGGCCATGGTTTGAATATATTGAGGTTAAACGTGTTGACAATCGATGGCACATTGTTTTACTATTATGGTGGGACATTAGGGATGCAAAGTGGGTCTGGCCGCTCAAGCCCAACACAGCCTGACATGCAGGTCAACGTGCCGTGGCCCAGCCTAGCACTAGCACTGCCTGTTCAAGGCTGGGCTAGGG